>PVIW01000216.1:0-676026 GCA_004026585.1 Noctilio leporinus
CGGCCTGCGAACCCAAAGGTCGCTGGTTCGATTCCCCAGCCAGGGCACATAACCAGGTTGCAAGCCAGGTCTCCAGCCAGGTCTGTGGCTGAAGGCAGGTGAAACGCAACCATACATTGATGTTTCTCTCCCTCTCTGCCTCTCTCCCTTCCCCTCTTTCTAAAAATAATGAAATAAAATCTTTAAAAAAAAAAAAAAAAAAGGCAATCACACATTGCTGTTTCTGTCCTCCTCTTTCTCTCTCTCTTCCCCGCTCTCTAAAAATAAATAAATATAATATTTTTTTAAAAGAAATTATGCTCCTGAGATTGTACTGAATTTATAAATCTGGGAGAATTGATATCTTTAAAACATGAGTCTTCCAATTATGAACATGATGTCCATTTATTTAAATTTTTCAATTTTTAAATACCTCTCAACAGTTTTTTAAACTCATAACAACATAGTTCATAATAATAATATGGAAACAGCCCAAATATTTATCAACAATATAAGGCATAAGTAAAATACAATAGAATGTTTTATACAAAAAAAATTAAAGAATTACAGCTATATGCAACATTAGAATAATATTAGGTAAATGAAGACACAAAATGATAGGCATAGTATTATTCCATTCAAGAAAAGATACAGAGACAGATGAAACAAAACTCTATTACTCATATACAGGATAAAATCATTAGAATAGCAAAGATATAATTTACCTTAAAACTCAAGATAATAATTTCCTCCATCCACATAGAAGGGATGAGGAAACCACCACACAGGTGATTTCTAGGGTTGCATTATTAACCCAGTTGTTTCTCAGTCTAGGTAATGTTCATTAAACCATAAATATTTATTTTATATTCTTTCCACTATGATTTCACAATAGCCAAAGAAACAGATTAAATAAAGTTTATAAAGAAGTAAAAAGATAATTGATTAAAATGAAACAGAGATGATTGCTTACCAAAACACATCCACAAAATCTTTGCAGCTTTTCTTTTTCAAGAGGTAGGTAGGGCTAGACTGGTCTGGTGACTAAGTTGGGCCATTAATACATTAGCAACTGCGATGCAAGAAAAGACTTGAAGAGTTGCTCGCATTGTTGGGATTTGCCTTTTCTCCTGGTGCTTCTGGAGCCCAGTTGCCATTTGAAAAGAGCCTGGCTGGTCTGCTGAAGACCCATAGCCTAATGTAACTGCACAAAGGAACTGAGGTGAGACAAGTGGAGGAACTTCCAAGCTGGTTTGGCTCAAACTGCCAAACCATTGAATTGTGAGATAAAAACAATTCTTTAAAGCCACTAAGTTTTGGTGGGGGCTATTTTCAGAAAAGGCTAGTTATCAGAGGAGCAGAATGTTTAGACATTCCTAGGTACCATAACAGAATATCTTAGTAGAACTGAGCAGAGATTCAGAATCCCAGTATTTTCACAGAAAACAAGAAACATGCTGAAAAACACAGTTTTCATTTTCTGATCAACAAATACCAACAAAAGGTGAAGAATACTATGTTGCTTTTAACTAGCCTCAGGCATAACTCTATCACACCAATTCTTTGGAAGAGACCGAGGGGGAAAAAAGAGAAAATGTAATTAAACACAATTTTGCAAGTCATAGAGAAGTTACCTGAGTTAACTACTTTTGCATCACTCTTCTGCAAAGAAAAAGGATTGTAGTAACTGGTAACGCAAGGAGGGCATTTTGGGAGAGGGACAGAGAAAATGTAACCCAGATCATTTATTTGCTTTCTGAAAGTGTACATCATTATGAAGATAAAAATTCAGTACTTTGGAAAAATATTGTATAGATTTCTGTGTTCATTTGACTATCACTTTCAAATACCAGTGTTTAAAAGCAGCGTTTTGAAGTTGCTGCAATGTAGGCAATTCAGGAGTAAGTCTAGAAATACCAGCACTTTGAGTAGGATACGCTGTGTAGTTAAATAAACTGAGAGCTGGTTCCTTTAGGTACAAGGGTTAACTAGGCCCAGATCTTTTGCTGGAATATCCTTAATATCCTGTGCCTATTTATTTTTACTTCGTCATACTTTGTCTTAAATTAGGTAGCCTTATCAACCCAGTTATTTGTTTCTTTTATTTTTTGAAAACTTTTTTTATTAAGTTTTAACTTTTAATTTTTAACTTTTATTCTGAAAATGTTTCATATCTATAGCTTCACGATCAAGTTTCTATATTCAAATTAATTTGAAGTTATCTTTTCACTATCTCTACCTGGATTGCTACTCTAACATCTTATGCATTACATGTAATAAACAGAAAACAAAATGACCCTTCTATACACATATCTACTAACTCAATCAGCAACATTTCTAAAGTTTTCTTATAGCACCATTTTTTCTTGATTATTTTGCCTCTGGAAAAATTTTAATATTTCAAGGCTCACCCACCAACTCTTTGAAGATGTGCCTGAATATCACTTTTACTCTCTTTTATACAAATTTAAAAATATATTTTTCCCTCTGCTTTGTTATGGTCACTATGTACTTGTTTTAGTCCCCTTAGCTCATCCAGAGGCTTTTGAGGGCAAAAGCTGTGCTTTACTGTTTGATTTCATTCATAATAGGGGTCAATAGCCACTTGTTAATTTTTTGAAATTTATTGATTTTAGAGTAAAGTGGGGAGACAAAGAGAAAGAGCGAGAAATTGATTTGTTTTTCCACTGAGTTCTGCATTCATTGGTTGATTCATGTTGTATATCCTGAACCTTAGCCTATCGAAACAATGCTGTAACCGACTGAGCGACTTGGCCAAGGCCTGCCATTTGTTCATTTTAAGGTTCAAAATCCAACCTTCTATTTTTACCCAGGCAGAATATAAACTTACTCTAGCATGAATATGTATCCGCAGGTAGAAGTGAAATAAACATTTGATTAAAATATCTAAAGACTGTTGGCAATGTGAGGGTTAAGCTTGGAAAGTCATGCATGCAAAAGATCTCATTCTCATACAAAATCTATGTAGAATTTGAGTAAAATGAGCTAAGGATGGCGAAGACCTAAATCTGGGGAAAGACTCTCAGTTAAGGGAAAAGAAAAGAAAGTAAGCATAGAATAGTTGAAAGTAAAGTGGAAAAACTCAAAAGAAATTTAAAAGGGAAAAGAGTGTTTTAAAAACTGAGACTCAGCAAAGGTTGTCAAGTCTTGCGGAGGAGCTGAAGGGAACAAGGACTGTGAAATGTGACTGCATACTAGAATTTGCAGTGCGTGAAAATATTAACAAACGTATTGCCATTATTCTTTCGCTTTAAAATTTGTGTAGTTATCAAATTCGTTGAACTGAACACTTAAGGTTCATGCATTTTAATGTGTGGACACTATAAAATTTGCTGTGTATAGTTGTTCAGCTATTATTTCTTTGACTTGATTTTCACTAATTTCCATATTTTCCTGTAAGGAAATAGATTAACACTTAGTTGGGCAAAATGCAACTTATTTAAGAAAAATGAAACCAAGAAAAACTGCATTTAATATTCAATATATCAATGGAGAAATCATTTCCAAATATATTTTAGGAACTGAAAGGAAAGGAGACAAATATGAAGAAAAGCTAATTATTCCTAAACAATAGCAATGTGATTTGGTGTTCATTGATATTAATGCTAGTAATATTAAGTAATAAACATGTTCTAGAGATTCACCAGAAAACTCTATCCCATTGTATTTATAAAAGAGAGTAAAAATTGACCTAGTTTGTATGGACAAACACCAATATAAATCCTTTTTTTTTTTTTTTTTTTTTAACTAAATCCAAATGTTTACTGGTTTGTGTGATAGGGCAATTTTAAAGTCTATTTTAGAGATGACTAAAAACATAGTAACATACAAATAAAATTATTATATTACAACTATAATCAAACAATGTTCAAATGCTTTGTTGTTCCTGTCTATAAAATTTCTGTGCTAAATAAGCGCATCAGTTTTCTTTTATATTATTATCTCCATGGTGTCAAATGCTATAAATATTTCATCTATATACTAAAAATCATAGGATTCAAGAGAATTTACCACACACCAATTATAATTTTTCCCACTTGTTACAATATTGCACACTTGGATAATTTCATTCTAATGATGAATCTACTCATTGGCTGATGTTAAAATTTCCAATATTGATTAAGATTCTAAAATTAAGCCAGCTTGCTAAAACAAAAATGACAATAATTGCAGAATAATCAACTATTGATTAATAAAAGGAACCATTCGCCAACCCCTATACCCAAAAATATAGAAATAAAACTTTAAAGTAAGTGCACATATTTTTCTTAAAAAAACATGTTAACTAGAGTTAATGTTCAGAGTCTCCTGTATTTTATATGTTTTTAAAAAGTATCATCCACATGAAACTAACATTGGCATATATCCCCTAGATGGTTTAGGAAATAGTATAGCAAATAAAAGAGAGATTAAGATTTCTAAGAGTTATAGAATTAGAATACAACCATCTCAGGGGCAGGTAGGGGATTTAGAAGAGAAAGCTTGCCTACGCTCCCTGAAGTATTCCTATATTTGTTATTTAGTCTCTCCCTGATTCCTTTAAGTGCTTTTCAGTGAAAGAATTAAAAGGAAAGACAAGAGAATTGTTAGGGGGAGAAACCAGGATGAGGGGCTGGGGAAGCCGCCCCATCTAGGGAGAGAGAAGGAGAGGATCCTGAGAAAAAGGTAAGAGAGTGATCAGTACCAATTATAGTAACATGAAAATACAAACATCCTGAGTATCAGAGGTCTGAGCAAAGATAACCTTGGAGAACATCTCTGGAGCTGAAAAGGGAACGCAGGACTGAGAAGCCAAAAGGCCTGTATACAATCTCCTCACATGTAGAAAAACTGCACTGAGTGCCCACAAAATAATTAATCCTAACTGCTGAAAACAGGCATACTAGAAGTTGTTGTCTTTGCTTTATTCTAGATTCTGAATCTGAGTTTGCGGTCAACAAAAGTAACTCTCTTCAATCATTAACACATAGCACACATCTAAAATATTTAACCCCCTTCTGTCTACATAACTACGAATGTTACACACATCTTTGCATAGTTTTAAAAAAATACAAAACACCTTACCTTTATTTCAAATGATGTTTCACAGGAATCCATATTGTCTCCTAATTAATTTCTCTACCACCATTAAGAAAGAAAAATGTACCTATTAGGACTTTGTGGTGTAAAATTTAGACACCAGAAAACAGTGTAGATGGGCCCTTTTTGAAAGCTGCTTCTTTTTGTTGCCTCCAAAAATGGATGTAACATCACTAAACCGCAAAAGGCAGGACAGAAAGGTGATGTTTTGACAGAACGAGCTTGGTTGTTTGGAAGCAGCCCCAGAAGCAGGAGCTCTGAGTCAGGGGCCTGGTGGGTTTCTCCATAATGCAGATAAAACTTCATGATATATTTAAACCTTTTTCCTCAAACATCTCCCTGATCCGTTGCCAGGCCATCAGTGAATTTAGTAATTCAGACAGATTACCCTAGGGGTTCTATTTTTAGGGTCCTTCTGTTACTGTGGCCACAGCAGCTGATGGGTGTACAGCTATATCCTACCCATGTAAAATGCATTGATTCTTCAGGGGAAACATGCACTCCACTCCTATAATGACAATGTCAGGCTCATGGCCTGATATTTCTCTCTGAATTATTTTGTGGCTCCATTGTGGCCAATCCATTATTAACTCATGAGATGGCGTGTTGTCTTTTAGTTTTGCTCTGCACCTTTCAACACTAGCTCACTATTGTGTGCATGTGTGCATTGGGGGAAGGGTGGCTGATGGAAAATGCATGCTGTGGGTCACAGAGGACAGAGATAATTTTTCTGATTCTGAGGCCAGAAAAAATATATAACCAGACATTACTCTCTCCTACAAATGGCAATATCTCCACCTATGGGTGAACTTGAGTTTCCTCGTCACATTCTCATCATGCTCTTACCTACTTCACTGGCACTTAACAAATTTATCTCCGAATAGAATTTGTATTTGACCTTTAGAAATTAAGATTTTCCTGAAGAAGAATAGATGTTTACTAAGCCAAAATGGAGTCCTGCCTGTAGTTTTTTCAAAGAACTGTAACTAAATTAATGATAAATTAGTAATTCCACTTACTTCAGAGAAAGTTTGGCCTTCAGAAATGACTACCCCTCGATGTCCAGGTGCAGAGTTTGTCAGTAATCTCATTCAGGATTTTTTTACAAGACATTGGAAGGAAGGCAGTTACAAAGTGTAATAAAGTAACAAATTGAATTAATTTCATATGAATTCTTTCATTTGGTTTATAAAGTAAATCACCTAACAATTTTTTCATCTCCCATAAATAAAGTTTTACCAATTTCATAGTAAGTTAACATATGTTATACAAATATAAGCAAGTAAATTACCTTTTTTTTCTTGGAGGAATAAAAGCTAAAAAGGAATGTTAAGATTTTCCTGTCTCATTATTACTTCAATCAATTACTTCATTTTTGGAATATAAAACCAATCATTTCAGGCTGTCACTTACAGATATTTTTAATTCATTGTTGTTATTTGTTCGTGTAAATTCAGGATTGTTTTCAGCTAATCTTTCAACTCGCATCAATTTTACAGCTTGTAGTAAACAAAATTATTTACCTAAGTCTAAACACAGAGTTCTTGGGCAGAGAACCTAATGATGACCGTGAACTGGAGGAGAGGCCCACTAGGTGGCAGCACTCACATGACTCTTGCACTGGGAGAACGCAAACCTCCACTCTTTTGGTGTGTCATTCATTTGGCGTGTCCAGAAGAGCTGAGTCTGGTAACCCAATGCCAAAGAGTCAGATCTTTCAAGTCACAGTGCAGACTGATTCATGTAAAATTGCGGATAGTCCTTGCCTCGGGCCGTAACATCAGAAGTATGGAAATAACAAGTATGGAAATAAATAGATATATGGGCCTATACACAATTTATTTCATAGCTCTGTGTGTTGTGCAATCCTAAAAATGACCCCATTCCAGTAGATATGCACACCACTGACTAGGTCTTGGTTCCTAAAATCAGTCTTCCTTAAAGTAACCAGGTCTCTCTGGAGAAATGAGTTATTCTAAATAATGACCAAAGAGGTAATCTTGTGGCTGCACCCTTCTCCAGCTCCTTGGGATGTAAATGAAGATGCCAGCCCTAGAGGAGAAGGTTCAGGCTGCAGAACTGCTGTCCATTTGGCCCTTGGGCCATGCTGAGAGCCATTCACCTCTAGACTTTGTTACAAGCAAGAAATGAATCCTTGCTTGTTTAAGCCATAACTCATCAGGTTGCCTTTTATCTAGAGCTAACACATTCCCAACTAATCTAACATTTAAATGTATAAATGTACTAATTATTAGAAAATAATTGATATAATTAACACACTTGTAGGATTACATGGGGCTGCGGAGATTGATTACGTTATCTTCATTTTCAATGAGAAATTTTAATAAATACTTTCTAAGAATAATAAATTAAGAAATGAGCCCTGGCTGGTGGCACAGTGGATTGAGCTTCTGCCTGCGAACCCAAGGGTCACGGGTTCAATTCTCAGTCACAGTACATACCCAGGTTGCAAGCCAGGCCTCTGGCCAGGTCCCCAGCCAGGTCCCCAGCTGGAGGCAGGTGAAAGGCAGCCATACATTGATGTTTCTCAACATTTCTTCCTCCCTCCCTTCCTCTATTTCTAAAAGTAATGAATAAAATCTTTTCTTAAAAAAGAAATGGATGCATAAGTTTGTAATATGAATTACTGAGTTAAGCCATCACAAGAAGTAAACATATAAATTTTCAAGTGGTTTATCCAGAGAGTGGTACTTTATTAGACAATATAAGAATAAATTAGGAAAAATTACTTATGTGATACTATTTCAAATAAAAGCAACACAAAATAAAAGTAATGCATGTTGAAAATATGAGATGGAAGAAAATATAACTTAAGGTGATATACTATTATCTTCATTTAATAACATGAGTACTCATAAAAATACATGAAGAAGTATTCACAATGATTTAAGGTATTTTCTAGGTCTATTTGGGGACTTTTTTCTTCAGAATGGAGGGAAAAAATATTTCTCTCTTTTTTTTTTCTGCACAGCTGGAAAAAAATTAAGTTCTCACTGTAAAGAAAATAATTTAATTAGTCTTTGAAAACAGATTTTAAAGATCCCTTGAAGAAAAATAGTTCAATAATATCTGTTTTCATATGCTGGCAACGGGTGCCTCTTTCTCTCTCTCTCTCTCTCTCTCTCTCTCTCTCTCTCTCTCTCTCTCTCTCTCTCCTATCTATCTTTATCTCTCTCTTATATTTCCACCTTCAAGATTTTCATTTCCAGTCATTTATATCAGGTATGTACCCTCAGTTTGACACTAATGATATTAAACATTGAAAAATCTCCATCTATGGTGTGACGTGGCTTTTGACACTGCAATAAATCCAAGAATCCACTGGCACAGTACCGAGGACAGGAAGCAAAGAATATTTAAAACAGATCATTTATCCAAGGCTAGGAATGATTTTTGCCAGATTTTTATTTTCAAATTACTGAGTTCTAAAGGAGTTATAAATTCTTAATAATAGTTTATAATGTTAGTAGCCGGCAAAGTATTTCTGTCCATTACTGTTCTTTTTCTTTTTTTTATTGCCTGTGTTATTACAGCTGTCCCAATTTTTCCCCCTTTCTTCCCCTTCACCCAACATCCCCCCACCCACCCACCCAGGCATTCCCACACCATTGTCCGTGTCCATGGGTCATGCATATATATTGTTTGGCTACTCTATTCCCTATGCTATATAAACCCATGACTATTCTGTAACTACGAATTTGTACTTCTTAATACCTTCACTTTTTTGCACATCCCTCATCCCCCTTCCATCTGACAACCATAAAAACATTCTCTGTATCTATCAATCTAATTCTGTTTCTGTTCTGCTTTTTAGTTTATTTTGGTTTTTAGATTTAATTGTTAATAGATAGTATTTATGGCCATTTTATTGTTCATATTTTTCTTATCCTTCTCCTTCCCTTTCATCTTCTCTAAGAAGACCCTTTAATCTTCCATATAATACTGATTTGATGATGATAAACTCCTTTAGCTCTTTCTTGCCTGAAAAGCTCTTTATCTTCCCTTCAATTCTAAGTGCTAGCTTTGCTGGATAGAGTAACCTAGATTGCAAATTCTTGCTTTTCATCACTTTGAATATTTCCTACTAATCCCTTCTAGACTGCAAAGTTTCTTTTGAAAAATCAGCTGACAGTCTTCTGGGAGCTCTCTTGTAGGTAACTAACTACTTTTGAGGCTTTTAAAATTCTTTTTGTACTTAACCTTTGGCATTTTAATTATGATGGGTCTTGGCCTGGACCTCTTTTGGTTCATCTTAACTGACACTCTCTGCACTTCCAGGACTTGGATATTTATTTCCTTCCCCAAGTTAGGAAAGATTTTTGTCATTATTGTTTCAAATAGATTTTTACATTTTTGCTTTCTCTCTCTTTTCCTTCTGGCACCCCCATGATGCAAATGTTGAGATACTTGTAGTTGTCCCAGAAGCTTTTTACGCTGTTCTCATTGAGGGCTTGGTTCTCTTTTCTTCTTGATGTCCTGATTGGGTGATTGTTGCTTCCTTATATTTTATATATTTTTATTTTTTTAAAGGTTTCATTTCTCATTTTTAGATAGAGGGGAAGGGAGAGGGGCAGCGAGGGAGAGAAACATCAATGTATGGTTGCCTTTCACCTGCCTCCAGCTATGGACCTGGCTGGAGACCTGGCTTGCAACCTGGTTATGTGCCCTGGCTGGGAATTGAACCAGCAACCTTTGGGTTCACAGGCTGGTGCCTATCCACTGTGCCACCAGCAAGGGCTGCTTTTTTATATTTTAATTAGGAGATTTAATTCTTGGCTTCACCCAATGTACTGTTGATCCCCTGTAAATTTCTCTTCATCTCAGTTAGTGTATCCTTTGTTTCTGACTGGGTCTTTTTTTATGCTGTTGAGGTTTTCGCTAAGTTCATTGAGTATCCTTATAACCAGGGTTTTGAACTCCGAGTCTAGTGGATTGCTTATCTCCATTTTGTTTAGTTATTTGAGGGAGTGAGGTATTGTTCTGTTCTTTCATTGGGACAATGTATCTTTGTCTCCTCATTTTGGCAACCTTTCTTTGTTTCTATGTATTATGTAGAGCTGCTGTATATCCCAAGCTTGGTAGACTGGCCTAATGTAGTAAGTTTCCTATATAGTCCAATAGCAATAGCACATCCTTTTCTACTACCCATGATGGGTACTCACAGTGCACCCACCACATGGGCTGTGTAAAACCTCCTGTTATAGTTATTTGCTTTTTCCTACCCAAGTGATTATTACTAGCAGCAATCGGTGCCCCATCTATATTACTATTTGTTATCAGTGCAGCCAGGATGATTCTTGTAAGAGGTTGCCATATCTTAGGCCATCACACAGACCAATTCACTGCTTCAACAGGATTAGAAATCACTTGCAAATTGCAAGTGTGGACATGGTGAGTCTGGGGTGGACATGGATACTCTGGGGGGAGGGGGGGAATCCAAGTGTTCAACAGGTCACTTGATGTGCAAGACTGGAGCTCTGGGAAATCAGTGTATACCTGTTAGATTTGAAGGTCATCAGAATATGGATGGAAGATGAACATATACATGTGAATTATCTTAACATGTCACCATTAGAGAGCCAAATATATTACTTTGGGTAATACCAATGCTATAGTCTGAAAGTTTGTACCTTCCCAAAATTCACATATTGAAACCTAATCTACCAGATGACTGTATTAGGTCATTGGGCCTTTAGAATATGCTTTGTCATGACAGCAGAGCCCTCATGAATGGGATTTAGTGATCTTATAAAAGAGGGCCCAGAGAAGCCCCTTACCCCTTCATATGAGGTTACAAGTGGGAAGTCATCTGCCTATAGAAGGAGCACTATCATGAGACACAACCCTAGACTTTCTGGCCCCCACAACTGTGAGGAAGAAATTTCTCTTGTGTATAAACTACTCAGTCTATGATATTTTGTTATAGTAGCCTGAACGGACTGTGACAACCAATAGCACTTAAAGAATAAACAAAGGAAGGGGAATCCATGGAAAAGGAGAAATGGACAGAGAACCAGAGGACTGAAGTCATGGGTGGATGGGAAAATATAAAAGACTACGTCAAATAATGGCAATGATACCATGAAGATAAAGACTAAAAGTTGGTATTGCATTTATTTGTTATGTCACTGCAGGTTGTCCAGGGTCATCCCAGCTGAGTAATAAGGAATTAATGGGAGTGAATAAACAGAACTAGTCACTGAGGTGAATGAACCCATTTAGAAAGCACAGACGATAGAAATAAAATAATTATTATTGTGATTTCTAAAACTTTCAATCCCAAGCAATGTACAGCTAAATTAGGGGAAATGGGTAAATTGGTTTTCTCATGCCTGACTTCAAATAAAAATAACACATATAACATTATATTAAAACATGATTGTTTTACACATACAGTGTAGACATAGTTTTCCCGTTGCTGATATTTTTCTTTTATAGTCTTTTAAAACATTTCCCATGCTTTTTATGCCTATAGCTTATGTCTCCTGAACTACACTATAAACCCTAAGAAAGAATACAACATTTCTTTCTAGATACTGACATTTTCTTACCTAGTTTTTCGTATATATTCGAGGGCATTTTTAAAGTTTATCACTAGATGGCAGTAAAGATCAAAAATTGGAGGAAACTGGTAGAAAACTTCAGTAAATAATTTTGAAATAAATTATGATTTTGCACATTTGAGATCAGTCTAAAAGTTATTCTACAAAGTACTATAACTAATACATATATGAAAATATGCTAACATGCTGTTTATTAAAAACATTGTTCTCCTCTTGGAGGAGAACAATGGAAATATTGAAGTCAACCGGTTAAAAATTTTAAATGAGTATGGTATGCTCCTCCACAATGCCCTTGAGAGAAATTTATAAGATTTTTACACAATATAACAATTATGCCTCAATCATAAAGTCCAGTTCTGTGCCTTCTGTTAAAAAATACATATATACTTTCTCAACAAGTAAAGACATTATTCATTTAGTATTTTAGCATTTTTTTATTCTAGCATTTTCTTCATTTTTCTAGAATAAATGACTAATATAAAAATTATAAAAATATTAGAATAGTGAATAATAATCCTCACTACATTTAATGGCATTTTAAAAAATTTAAAATAATTTTACACTTTGTTTTTTGGCAGCATTTTATTTTAGGGAAGTTATAGTTTTCTTTGCTATCTTAAATTACACATAGTTGTCATTTTTCTTCTTTGCATATGTGAATAGTGATGATAAAACAATTTTGTTACGAGAACTTTGCACTCTAAACAGCACTATTTGTCCCCTAAGAGCAGAGATTCAGGGACCCTGTGACCCCCTACATGAACATATTCACCCCCAAGAAAATAACACAAAAGTGGAAGGGTTTAGTGGGTAGCCCCTTGGTTCAGCCACTCCTCCTCTTGGCTCTGTTAGATGCCATTTCCCACTGAACACTGAACAGCCCCTCTGATGGTTCACCTGTTACTTAACTGAAACTGATAGCAGATGTGCATGATGGTGCCTGGTGTCGGGGACATATGTATAATGGACCCACTTTTGATTTATTTATTTTTTAATTTTACTTTGTTTTGCACTTTCTCTCTCTCTCTCTCTCTCTCTCTCTTTTGTATTTTCATTTTTTATTTTGTCTTTTAGGATGGAAGCTTCATGAATCTTTAACATAAATATGGAAAAGAACCAGCAAAAAAGTGATTTAAAGTAAATAGAAATAAGCAATGAGTCCCATGTGGTATAAATGCCTCACTGTTAGATGCATTTATATGCCTTTTCATGGAATGCATCAACACACTAGAAACAAGGAGGAACAATAAACTAACTAACTGTATTTTGCCTTTTGAAAAATCATTATTTAATAAATGATATTACTGCAGCATTCCTTTAAATAAGTCAAGCTTGTACTTTGATATATAAGTAGGGTGTTTTTGCTTGATTTTTTTGTGTGTCAGAAAAAGAAAACTTGCCCAAAGCATAAATCAATATTTATTTGGAAATCAAAAAGAACAATCTTTTAAAAAACTACCATACATGACTAGGTCATGCATTTCCCATGAGTTTTAACTTAAATTTGCAGCAAACGCAAACCTCCTTATTTTGTTGTTGGTTAATAAGGCCTTTTTCCCAAGTTCCCAAACAATGGAAGAAAAAATTGACTTTGAGAGCTTTCTTGTTTAAAATCCACAAACAGCCAGTCTCTCACATCCCAAGTTAGCCTCCAAGGTCAGCTTGTCCCCTGGTAGAAGAGAGATGTTAACCAGCCAGGGGACCCTGAGCCAGCGACCTCAGTCTTTCCATTTATAATGACGCCCTTACTTCTGAGACATTCCAAAAATGTTTAGATTATAGCCTGGGGAAGATGTGCAAGAAAAATGGAGAAACTAAGCTTTCTGTTTCTAGACATATAGAGGAGTATCTAAAAGGAATTGTTAACGCACGCAGACTGACATTCACACCAGATGGCACTAAAAGTTTATTTTTCTCTCATTAAATTGAAGATGAGGGTTTATGAAGAAAAATGGATTCTTTTTAGGCAACATAATGGAATTAGATGAAGGGTCAGCTTCATGGGGACACAGCCTGTGTGGAAGCAGAGGGCCCTCGTTCTGAAAGGCCCCATGTTAGGTTTCACAGTCTGCTCTGACCATGTTGAAAGTCTCCATTGCTTGCGGACAAGGACCACATATTTTCCTTCTGCCATGTAGCCATGCTTGGCAGTATTTTCTCTATCCTTTCAAATGATGCCAGAACTTCGTTTTCTTCATCTTACTAGAGACAAAGCCAATCAGGTTTTTTACGTCTTTCTTCTCCACTTGAAAATTAACATAGTAGTTGGTTTACTCTATGACTATGTAGAGAAGACTTGTGTGTGTTTCTCTAATCCCCTGCCCCCTACCACCAACCATGGTAATAGATGTAGAAATACTAAATTAGAAATCTGAACATAGGGAATTTACAAAGAAAATACACAGCTGCTAGGTAAATCGGAATCAAATAAAGTTTAAAGGTTGAGACATTTGAAATCTATAGTTGGTTGGCCTTCTGACAACAGGAACTTTCCAGTAGTCACAATCTTCATGAAAATGGAATGACAGTAATTTCATTTGTTTCCAGTTAGAAGCAACACACTAGACATTTATTTCCATTAGACTGGCCAAGACAAAACAGGCTTCTTTCCGCATTGGGTTATTTGGTTGGTGACTCATCTGGGGAATATGCTGAATTCCTACGGATTCCTGGGGTGGGGCCTGACAAAAAAAAAAAAAAAAAAAAACTTCTGAGATGTCCTAAATTAACTCACAGTGGAGGGAAGAGTGAGAAAAAGAGACAGGAGTATTTAACCAGTTAGTAGCTGTGGGGCAACTGACAATAAACTACTCATATTTCTAAATGTATGTTATAGCTTTCAATCCAGTCCTGAAGTGACAGCCAGACACCACACCATCCCACATACTACTCATGAACTTTCAGTTCTGCTGTCTGTAACCAATCACAGGTGTTAGGTAAACCTTTCTTCCTTACAGATTGTGCACCTATCATAAAACTGCCCCAGCTTCACCTCTTCCACCCCTACTTATCTGTTGCTAATACAAATTCTTCCAAAACAACTTACCGCTTTCTTCCCCAAAACACAATGTATAAAGGAACCCATCAGCTCCTGGACAGAGGGACACATTTGTTTTTCCTAGTAGGTGCTGCTGCTGGGAACTGAGATTTCAAGCTCCAAGACCTGGTCTCAATAAACAATTTGTTTTAGAGAAGCTTTCAATGAAAGTCTTTTTGTTTGTTTAAGAGGCCTAAAATAAATACACACACAGACAATGAAATTCTTGATGTGCAGGTATAGTCATTTTCATTTCCTTTCTTTGATCTCATATCTAATTTTTGCATTCAACTCTGCTTTTTTTTCATGCACTTTTCCCACCTTTACCTTGGATCCCTTGTAGTTCCACATTTACTGAAAAAAAATTAGTCAATAAACAAGCTTTCCACTACTTCAAAGGCTGACACTACTAAATTTAATAATCCGTAGTGAGACAAGAATCTAAAGAACATAATCCATAACTTAATGACCTGCAAGAAATCTTATCCCATTTATCTTTGCCATAACTAGAAATGATCTGATGTTTCTGATATGATAGCACATTATCATACCAAAGGAAGGTTTCTTTGGTAGAAATGCATTGCAAGCTCCTCATAGTAGCAACAGTTACTAGTAATATTTATGAAGTTCTTCATATGGGCTAGATGCTGAGCATCTCATTTAGTTTTCATCGCAACTGGGGGAGAGAGAAAAATTTCCCCTCTTCTTCCTTTTAGTTCTTCTGGCTAATCTAATAATCAAATTGACATTAGACAGATTAACAGGACAAAATAACCAAATTTAATTACATATGTACAGGAAAGGTCCTTTAAGAAAATGGGACATTGAGGCCTACACACCATTTTCAGCCAAGGAGAAAGAGGAGTAGTGAGTGGTCTGGGCCTCCAAGAGAAGGTAGGTAATTCCTGGGTAAGCTACTCAGAAACAAGGGGACACAGCAGGACATCTGACAACCAGTCTAGATAATTTCCCCCCTGTTGGCCCCACTCAGTTCCTATGACATCATAGTCCTGGAGTGGGTCCTCAATCTACCTTCTTTTAGGCATTTTGAGAGGAAATTACAGGTTCTTCCTCCATCTTTTTTTTTTTCTTAAAAAAAAAAAAAAAAAAAAAACTAACTTAAAATAATATTACCAAATAGACATATCGTGGGGCGACCAACTACTTCCCCTCACGGCCTCTCAACACCCTCATTTTACAATGAGCTTGGAGAGGAGAGGCCAGAAGGTCGAGTGGAGCGGCAGCAGGTGAGAGCTGGGGCTGGGATTTGAATCAAGCAGCCTGACTAATTCTGAATGATGGTGGTTGGGCAGGCGTTTACCTTCTTTGAGTCATTCTTAGAGCCGTGAAGCAAAGAGTGGTGATAATTGCAGGAAAGTCATTGTTTACACTTCAAAGCTAAATGAAAGTATTTGGAAGGTGGGTCACTGTGGCAACTAAGTCAATAATCCAAGTTTCTGTTGAAGCTGAGGAAAGGATCATTTCCACATGACTGCATTCTGAGTTTCAGGACTAAATGCCCTTTGTCTTCCTGTATTTCTGGCTCAGCCTAAAGTAGCTACACAAACCCCAGGACAACATTCTTTTTATCATATCGTTCAATTTTTTTTCTAGGTCATTTCAGTTTGGAGCAAAGAATTAGTTTAATTTAAGTTTAATCACCACAAGATTTACGGCATCTATAGCAAAAGGGATGGATAAAAAATAAAATTTTATTCAATCATATTGACTGATTAACCTATCATTAGCAAATAATTTAGTATTTGAAAACACTGATTTTTTTTTTCTCTTAGGTCATTTAATGTTTAGCTGCACCTCCAATTTCTTATGCAACTATTGTATCAGTCTTTTTACCTCCATTATTTTTAGTCTTTATACTAGCTCTATAAGCAGTATAAAGCAGGTAGTAGTTGTAATAGTAACAGTAGTAGTAGTATACTGATTAAAAACCTACAGCTTAATTGCCCTGGCTGGTGGCACAGTGAATAAGGCCCCAGCCTGCAAACCCAAAGGTCACTGGTTCGATTCCCAGTCAGGGCACATAACCAGGTTGCAAGCCAGGTCTCCAGTCAGGTCCTTGGCTGGAGGCAGGTGAAAAGCAAACCATACACTGATGTCTCTCTTCCTCTCTGCCTCTCTCCCTCCCTCTCCTTCTAAAAATAATAAATAAAATCTTAAAAAAAAAAAAGGAAACACTACAGCTTAGAAAAGATAATTACTCTGTTCAGGATCACGTAGCAAGTGGTGAAGGCTTGGTAAAAACTCTTCTCTCCCAAGCCACCACCCTCCGTCCCTCTGCACCTCTCTGCTCCCATGTTTAAAATGAACCTGGAACAAATATTCACAAATGTCTGTTCTTTTCTCTTCTTAGATAACAATGTTCTGTGACTTCCACAAAGAAAAAATCCTAAATCTCAACTCTCATGTACTAAATGCAATCGTTTAAACTATGATATATGTATGCCAATAAATTGAACATGCCTTTTCCAGACTTTCTCAAAAATATTTTCCAAGATAGTTATTTATTTCTTGTATTAAAATAATTAGGAGAACCATAGCTTTATTTTGAAAAGCCATGACAATTTGTGAACTTGCATAGACATTCCATAAAAGATATTGCAAATAATGCTACATGGAATGTAATGACAAGCTATATTCCTACATAAAGCACATTACCAATTACAAAAATGGTTATCACAATATATCTATTCTTTCCCAAATCATCTAGGACCTTTAAGAGGTGAAATGTAATTACACTCCCCTTAATTTTGAGCAGCCTTTTGACCTGCTTGTAACCTAAATAATGTGGCAGAAGTAATGATAAACCAATGTTGTTACATTATTATTAACTAAAATTTGTAATTTATGTAGGGTTCTCTCTCTGCATTCACTTGTAACTTTATTTGCCTTGATTACTGTCCTCTGTCTTCTTCCACATGTCCCAGTCCCATGCAGCCTAAAGAAGAATTATGATCACTTGACCCATAATATATCAGCCAAAGAGACTGGCAGATGTGCTGCTTGTTACAGTCATCAGTATTTTTAGTTCTTTTGTTGTTACATGAAATCCCCCTCCCCCAACCTCCCCCTCACCCTCACCCCGCCAGTTGTGTGCTTGTTTGAGAGGGAGAAGCCTGTGAGTGGGAAATCAGAGGGACCCTGGGGTTGGAACATTGAGAAAGGATGAATTTATCAAGAAATTTTTATCATTACTATTCTGAAAGTAGGGTCAAGGTGGTGCAAATACCTCTGCTAGTCAATACAGCATTCACACCTCTTTCTTTCCCAATTTTATTTATTTATTTTTTCAGAATTAAAAAAATATTTTATTTAATTATTTTTAGAAAGAGGGCAAGAGAGAGAGGCAGAGAGGGAGAGAGACATCAATGTGTGGTTGCTTTTCACCTGCCTCCAGCCACAGACCTGACTAGAGACTTGTTTTGCAACCTTGTTATGTTCCCTGGCTGGGGAATGGAACTTGCAACCTTTGGGTTCGCAGGCTGGCGCCTTATCCACTGTGCTACCAGCCAGAGCTATTTATTATTTTTAGAGAGATGAGAGGGGAGAGAGGCAGAGAGGGAGCAAGGCATCAATGTATGGTTGCTGTTGTCATTTTACCTTTATACTGATTCGCACACCATAGCAGAATGGCAAACTGTTACAATGCTGATGCAATAAATCCGTTACTAGACAGAAACATTCTCAATAATCTGTACCAAGATGATAAAATGTAAAGAGCCTACTTTCTAACTCTGTATTTTCTTTAATTTAATATGTAATATCTATTTCATTAAATTATTATAATTTAAGATTCAGGCTCCTGTCCCCTGATATCAAATTAAACCACTGCAATTACACACAGAAGATCAAAATGGAAGAACCAGTAACACACCAATTATTCTGTAAAATCATTTTATTTTCTGTCACATACACATCTTTCTCAGGTAATGTTACCAGAACAACCTGTTTATGGGGTTTTACAGTTTAGGGTAAACATATATTTTTAAAACTTATCGCTATTATACAGAGTTTCAATATAAAAGTGATTTATAGGCTACAGTTTCAGAAAGCAGTTAGACTAATCCTGCCTTAAACTTTCTATTTAAATCTATAATATGATATGAAAAGATATGATTTTAAAAATCTCTTGATCAAAAAGCTTGTGATCATCAAAGGAATGTTTACTGTCCTCCACAGAGAGCCACTAGGATTTTTTCATAATCGCCTTTGGTTTCATCCTGTTGATTAAAAATAGAGATATTTAATGTTACCTGAAAATAAAATTAATATAAAGCTTTTTTATTTATAGAATAATCATTGTATTAGTAGACTTAAGAGTTGTAGAACATACATCACAGTACATCAAGTATCTAGGATTTTTATAATATTTATTTGGCTAAATAATGTAATTCATATGGCACTAGAGGAGGTTATCAGCTTGTGATTTTTCTTAATAGATTTTAGTTATTTATTACAAGTAACAAATTGAATTTAAATAGTCACCTATTTTTCAATAACTTTAAAACCCTGACTTGTCTTTATTTTTAATTATTAACATGATAATAAGATCACATGAACATGCATTTTATACATTTTACATATGACAAAATGAAGGAAATACAGAGAATAATAAACTTCTAACCTGCTGATCAGTATTCATTGCAAAATAAATCATATCTCCCTACTAAAAATATTTTGGTTGCTAAATTTATGGATGAGAAAAAGAAATGTTTCTATGACTACTGAATAATTTGAGTAATTTTTCAGTACAGAACTCACTAGTACATTTTACTAGTGAAAGTTAAATTTACTTATAAATTATACATCCTAATAATTAATTTTACATATGAAATTGACAGATGTAGCAAGTCAGTGATTCTTTTCAAAGAAGTTGAAAAAGAATTATTATTCAAAGGGGTAGCATTATGAAAATCACAACATACCAGGATGGCTTGGCAGAGAGAGATCCCATACAACTTCTGATAGCATGCTTTGATATCATTCATGTCAATTTCAGAACGGGAAACCATGATCCTGATCAATATCTTATGACGAGTTCCCAAACCCTATCCAAAACAATGAGGGTTGAGTGTCTCATATTCAGATCATACTCTTTATTTTATTTTACTTTATTTTATTTTATTTTATTGTTGTTCAATTGCAGTTGTCCTCATTTTTCCCTGTTGCTCTCCCCACCCCCACCCCCATCAAATCCCCCCCCACCTGTTGTCTATGTCCATGGATCCTTCACCTTTTTTCCCCATAATCCCCCTCCCATCCCCTCAGTTTGCTGTCAGTTTGTTCCTTATTACCATGTCTCTGGTTCTATTTTGCTTATTTGTTTTGTTCATTAGGTTCCACTTATAAGTGAGATCATCTGGTATCTATCTTTGCTGCCTGGCTTATTTCACTAAGCATAATACTCTCCAGTTCCAACCATGCTGTCTTTAAGGGTAAGAGTTCATTTTTTCTTTCTGTATGTAGTATTCCATTGTGTAAATGCACCACAGTTTTGTTTTGTTTTGTTTTTTATCCAATCATTTACTGATGGGCCCTTAGTCTGTTTCCAGGACTTGGCTATTATAAATAACACTGCTATGAACATTGGGGTGCATAGGTTCTTTTGAATTGGTGTTTCAGGATTTTTAGGTTATTAACCCCAGCAATGGGATCAAACTCTTAATAAAGCAGGATATAGGTCTTTACTTTCTCTAAACTATTTAATAATTACAAATAACATGAACTCTTGATATTGCAAATCTGATCATCTAATTCATCTATTTGAAATCCTTCAAGGATCTTCTTTTAGGATAAATACCAATCATTTTATCTGGGCTCACGAAGTCCTGTCTAATTCTACAATCTCTTCTTCTGCTTTGCATCATCATTCTACTTGTATGTATTATCTTGAAAAGGTAATGTTACCTCCTCCTGAACCAACTTTATTCCTCCATCTCTTCCACCCCTGTTCTCATCTAGTAAATTCCTACTCACTCCCAAGTCTTAGTTCAGCTGAGAACAAGGCTATATATATACACACTGTAATCCAAAGGCTAGGCTACTGGAAACTCTTCTACTCTTCTACAATACTAGGTATTCATCATTACCCATCAAAGTAGCTTGCTAAATAACAGACTACATAATTGCACTATGCTTATCATTTCATATGGACTCTTTCCTATCAAATGAATGGTTAGATTTCTCTCTAAAGACTTCTTTATTTTGAAGTTGCTAAAGGGAAAATAAGACAACTTCGTAAAATACACAGTACAAGCATACAGGTAGCATCCTGTATAATATGATGAAAGCTAGAGAATACAGTTCAAGTGGTTGAAGTATATATCAATACATTTTAATAACATCTTCTGCTTCACTAATCTTAGAATATTTTTAAAAGTTCTGAATGATGTATTAATAATACATGGCATGGAAGACAGAATAAAAAAAAAAACAAACGAAACATAGAAAGGGCAAGTTGTAAAACTCACAACATTCGCAGAAGTAGGTTATTGGGATCACATATTGAAAGAGAAATTATATTACTCTTTCTGTGCTAACTCAGATTTTATACAAGTCATGAATAACTCACAAATTACCTGCAAGCTCACCTTACCATCTTACCTATAAAAAAATTTAACAAATCTAACCATTTTTTTCTAGTAAGGAAGTATATTATCCTCTTGTATTGAATGGAACAGTGATTCTTTTTAATGGGGAAACATTGGGTTGGCCAAAAAGTCCATATGGGTTTTTTTTTTTCCATAATATAAGACACATTTTTAAAATTTTCACCAATAACTTTATTGATTTGGATATTTTGAGTATGTCGACTATCTCCTGCATGGTAGGACACTGATTGCTCTCATTATCTTGATTTGATCACTTCAGCTGGCCTACCCAACCAGTAGAGCATTTTTCAGGGAGAAATTCCCAGCACTAACCTTCACAAATCACTTTGACACATTTACTCAGCCACAGCACCTTCTCCGTACACTGCACAAATCTCTTTGTATTTCATTTGCATTTTAACCTTCCTTGAAATACTAAAGCATGATATGTTGAAAATGTTGCTTATTTTCTTCCATCTTCAATATTAAAATGGCACCAAATTTTGTTTTAGTGCACGCTGATATGGCAGTTGTCATAATACAGTAACACAATTGTTTCAAATGATGTGAAAGACAACTAAGTGCTACTAGAGCCATCTTATGGGAAAAACCAAATGAACCTTTTGACCAACTCAATTTTAAAATGTGTGATTTTCAAACCATCTGAGGTTTTATGTTCTCTCCACTATCAATAATCTTTCCCCTAAATGCGGTAGGTAAGCAGAATCTTACCTTCATGGCCTGATGAAGCTTCTCAGCAAAGAACATTGGTTTGTTTGTGGCACACTTCACTGCAGGAGAGGCACATTTTAGTTGACGTATTTACCACAAAGGAAGAAAGATGCATATGAAGGAGACAGAAGATTTTGAGTTTTGCAAGCAAGATTCTATTCTCCACTCCTATTTCTCACCCCTCCCTTTCAATATGGAGTATTTGCTTTCAAATATTCTTTCCTCTGACATCAACACCTATCCTGTTATCTTAAATACAAACAATAGCACCGTCTACAGTTCATGCTAACCTGCATACACTCTTCTTAGAAATAAGGAAACCAGTTGGTATTAAAGGCCATATTGGCATATGATACATTTTTCATGTTGTAGTGAGAAAAAAAGTTTAAATGGAATAGCACAGGTTATAAAAGGCAGCTGCCAAATAAAGCACCTATAGATGTGTCAATTAGTAAGCGTCTCTAGTTTGCTACTCAAAGTGTGATCCATAAACCAAAAGAATTGGCATCAACTGGGAGCTTGTTAGAAATGCAGAATCCTAGGCCCCACACCAGACACGGTAAAATCTGAATCTGCACATTAACACAAATTTCCAAGGGACTCATGTGCACATTAATGTTGAGAAGCACTGCTTTGGAACACAGGTGTCCAGCCCTAACTGGTCATCTGGATAACATAAGAGTGCTGCAATACCTTTTTTCTTTTTGTCTTTAAAAGAAAGACAGAAGCTTGTCAGAAGCTACCAGAGAACTACTGAATCAAATTCTCTGGACTTTCCAAAAATTATTCAGTTGGCAAGTGACAGACCAGGATTGGAATCTGTTTCTATGTCCAAATCCCATGTTCTTAATGACTATTCTGACTTTCCTCTGTGCTATGCCCAGCCTGGTGTATCGCTTGGCATAAATAGGTGCTGAGAAAGTATTTTCCACCTGCTTATCTTTTTTTAAAATGGGAATAATGTCTGTCACTATTAAGATTATTGTACACATTTAGCTAGTGATCTTATATTGCCATTATCTTACATGTTGCCATTGTCTGAAGCATAGGTAAAATATGAGGTCTGTCCAGAAAGTATCAAGTCAATGTCAATATAATTAAAACAGTTTGCGCCACCAATACTTTAGGGATAGACCTTGTATATCCGAGTTGTTTTGCTTTGTGTCTTGTATTTTGTTTTTTGAATTATGGGACAGCAATGACAGTGCTATTTTCATATAGAAAATTCTCTTTCCAGTACTACATACCGATCGTTATGAAGCATTTCTCGACGTCACCTTTCATCTCCATTTCCAGAGCTTTGTTCATGTCATGCTGACTGTACTTGGTGTACTTCTGAAACACTGAATATTACATTTAAATGTAGAAAGATGTAGAAAGCATCCTGTTCTTTAGCAAAATTTAGTAAAATCAGGGCAACTGACTCAAAGAACTCCTTGGAAGGAATGAACTTCAGAACACATATTTTAAAGCTAATTACTCAACTGAGCATACTTAAGATATCACATTTTTCCCTTGGAATGGAACTCACATGGCTATTCTAGGAAAATTTTTGCGAGTGTTGACAATTATTAGAAATGGCATGTGATTGACAATCATAACACTTTGCTGCGTCGCAGTTAAGTGCCATAACAAATGGATCTTCCCTCATATAAAAATCTGGATAGTCAGTTTCTCTAAATTTTAACATTGGAAATCAGTGTTCTATTATAAGAGAATGAACTTGATCTTATCATCATCATCACTTTCCATTTGCCATGCCTTCCAGCAATCTCAGAGCTAAATCCTGTACGGAAGGGCATGAACTCCTTTTTGTTTTTGTTTCTAGAGCATCTAAATACACTTTTTCACTTAGTCCTGACTTTTCTTCCCTGTTCCATTGTATTTGTATATTTGTCACATGTGTTCCAATTATTTTCAGAGAACAGAAATAGTGAAAATAATGAAATAATATTCTACATGCCAGAGTCACAAAAAGCATTTCAAATACTATAAAATGATCATTATATAAGGTTGAACAAATGCACATAGATCATTAAGAGGCCAGGAGCACTATACACTATTCATTGGTGCAGGAGTGATGCTGTTGATCAAGACTGTTCTCTTTCCTTTCTCTTGTTTCTCCTCAAAAATAAAACATCATCTCTTATAAACAGGATCCGGGAAACATGTTTTTCTTCTTACCTCTGCGAAGATGGGGATAGCTTCTGGTGGTAAGAATGGTGTTGAACACATTCACATCAGCCCCCTTTCTCTTTTCTCCTGCTTCATATAGTGCCTGTGAAGAAACACACACACAAACACTTGGTTATTTGCTGACTTGATACCTGTACAAGAACATTTGCTCTCTTCGAGATTTTGTAGAGATCTGCTTTGTAGCCAATAGAACAGAGCAGACAATGCTATGAGTGGAAGTTCCTTAAAGATAGGGGCCTTATTTTGCTTGTTAGGTATCTTCCACAGTATCTATCACTCAAAGTGCCTTGCAAGCATTAGAGAGTGAATAGATTTTCGAAGAAGAAATATTTGATGAATTTAACTGTTTTAAGAATATATACTATATTAATACAACTCCAAGGACCTCTCTGATTTTCTTTTACTTTTCGTTGTTCAAAGTAACCATCAAGTGGCATTAATAAATCAATAATTCAACCATAATCTAGATTTTGAATTTTGATGCTAGAATTTCTACATTTAAACTTTGACTCTGCAACTTAAAAATTTTGCAATTAGGTAAATCATTTAGCCTTATTAAAGTGTAGATTTTCCTATTTTATAAATGAAAAAGATAACCCTCGCCTCTGTTACACATTGCTGTTAACTTTGAAATCTTAATTACCATCGTCCTCTTGGGTCACACTAATCCATATAGCTGCCATAAATATACACCTAAAGGCCCTGATAGTAGTAAAATGGAAAGCAAATTCAGAAATGTCACAAATTGTGGGAAATAATTCAAATACCAATTTTTTTTCTTTGTATTCAGCAAAAAGTTAATGAATTCTTATTTTATGTGCAAGATAATGTAGATAATGTACTGTTTGAGGGAATGAGAGTGAGAAATAAGTTTCTATTTTTACTGACTCACTGTGATGCATTTATAGAGAGAATGCAATTCCGAGAAGAAGGCATATGCAAATAATGGTCTTTTTTTTTTTTTAACAGAAATTCGTGGCCCTAAAATGGCACAATTTTTCTAATGTTGGCAATGGATCGGTGTATTAATACTAGCAACACCTCTGAACCTATATAAAAAATACATGTGAAATATATAAATGTCACTATAGTTGTTTTATAATTATAATATCATTATCATAATGTTTTTATAACATAAGCTTCTATCTATAAACCATTCCAACATTCACTGTCAAAAAAATATTAGATGTGCTTACTCTTTCCACTTTACTTAACAAAAAAATATGTTTCCCTTTCTTATGCCTAGTAAAATAAATAATCAGAGCTTTCTCAACATAACAATTATTGGTAATTACAAACCAAATTCTTAGTGTTCCTTTTTAACCCTCTCAACTTTATGAATAATGACATCTATTGATGACATCAAGACCACATTTTTTTCTTGGACTGCTCAAGTACATCACTCAGAGACTCAACATTAGGTGCCCTTGGCTTCTTGAAGCATCTTAGATGTGCTTTCACATGGAGGTCATCCAAAGGCACCCTCGCCGAAGGTAGGGCTGTTTGAGGCAAGAAGGTGACTCAGGGAGGATTGCTTACCCTGGCATCTGAATCAACCAAGTCCTCATTTATGCCAAGATCCTCAGCTCGGTCACCCTGAAAAAAAAAAACAAATTCCATTCTCTTGGTAAGTTGTTTTCTAGCATGTAACCACCTGGGTTCACTTAATTTCCTTAGAATTGATTAAGTAATATTCTTTGAGAAAGAGTCAAATGCTCATTTCTAGAATGAGATGAAATCTAAAATCTTAACTCTTCATAGCAGAAGAGGCATTTCCTGAACCTGAGTTATACCTTAGCAAGAGAGAGCAAAGCTTTCCGATAATCCCCAGAGGTGTCTGAGGTGATGTCTTTAGCCAGATCTCTCTTCAATTCTGAAAGATAAAAGAAGTATGTTTTTCATTATATTCATGATAAATAATGGTGATAACTATAATATCTGACATCTCTATATGTACTGGCTTAATTTGCAATGCCAAATGCTCAGTGACTTATGAAATGCATTTCAAAAATTTCAAAATATCATCTTTTTAAAATAAAAATAGAGAGATACTGAAGCAAGTAAAACTTTGGATCATCAAACTTGTATCCTCTGAGACAGTAAAAGCAATTTAGATAATACTGTGAATAATATGAATAGGTATTAAATAATTAATTCTGAAATAAACATGCCAAAATTTAAGCATGGGATGAATAGAACACTTATTTAAAAGAATAAACCAGAGGTACTTGCTTGAACACAGATTATTTAGTTACTTTAAAAAGTATAAGTATATGTAATATAGTTTAATTTTACATATATATATATATTTGTACATGCATATACAGATTTAAAATTTTTATTGTGTTAACTAGGCAAAATAATGCTATATTAAGAAAATATTAACTGAATTCATGATTAACTAAAAAATGGGGCAATTTAATTAGCTATCATTGGACTATATTTTGGGTATAATGCAGGAATATAAATATTTACCCTTGTAAACTTTTATTGAACAAAAAACTAAAAATAATTCCCCTTTTGATGATTATCACTCATAAACAGATCGAAGATAAATACTGGTAATGAGACAAATGTAGAAAATGAGGTTGAAAGGTTTCTCATTCTGATTCCTTTGTTAAATTGCTCTGAAAACAATATGCAAGGGCTGTTTTATTCTCTGTGCTTGGGGTGAAAATCAAGCAGAAAGATCCCATACTGTGTCACATATGTGCTTGGGAAACTAGCAGGGGAACCTAGGAAAAGACCCAGCACAGCTCATGGCCCATTTGTAGCTATCCCCTTCACAGTGTTGAGCATATCACTTAAAAATGAGATGTTTCATGGAATAGGGAAAATGAGCCATCGCTGGCCTTTCTTTCATCCCTATGGATTCAACTGGAGACAAACACTAAGTGAGTCATTTATGCTCATAATGGCAAATTTCCTAATGATAAAAGTTTCCATCATAGGTTTATAAGAACCTAGCTCTTTACCTTTTTAAAGGCAAAAGAAGGAAAGCTGGTTTGTTTTCTTTTTTTGAGATCTTACTTGTTATCTTTTCAAAATAAAAGACAACAGAATGCTCCAATGAAATAAATCTCAGTAAAATAGAAAATGTTTTTAGAAAATAGTTTTAGGATATTCTTTGAATTCAGTGCTTTGAATGGAGTTTTCCATTACAATAATATGTGGCCATTGGTCTTAAGAGAAATATATTTGATCAAAATGCAAGCTTGATGAGGGCTGGACATTGCCTCCCTTACCAGCACCCTAGTAACTTGAACACTATCCAGTAGTAGTGTGTGATTGCAGTAGACACATGCCCAACAATAAAGAAATATTTTAGTATGTATAGTTTCCAAAGCCCCGATAATTAAACCCATGTTCAATTTTGAGAAAAGCATATCAGAGCCACTTGGACTGTTGGACATTAAAACTTACCGTTTGTGGCCCTGGCTAGTAGCACAGTGGTTAAGGTGCCGGCCTGCGAACCCAAAGGTCGCAGGTTCGATTCCCCAGCCAGGGCACATAACCAGGTTGCAAACCAGGTCTCCAGTCAGGTCTGTGGCTGGAGGCAGGTGAAACACAACCATACATTGATGTTTCTCTCCCTCTCTTTCTAAAAATAATGAAATTTAAAAAAAAAAAATCTTAAAAAAAAAAACTTACCGTTTGTGTAGACTCTGTTAATTTCTCTGATTTCTCTGTTAGTTCTTGAGGCCAAAATTTCATTCAGAGTATCTTCATCAGTTCCAAGGCCCTGAATTGAAATAGAAGAAAAAAAGAAATGTAAGAAAACATACATTTGAGAGTGTCAACTAGCTTTTGTGTCCCAAAATTTGTTTGCATCTGGCATTTAGTAAATTCCCCACAATGCTTAGTAATTACACATAGCTCTATCTAGTATATTGCTCTGGAAACAAAATGGATTTAACACCAATATTATGAATAAAGATATAAAAAGTGAGCTATGTGACTGATACTGTGACATGCTGAAGAAGGTGGAAATAACATAGCTATTAACACCAACATTCATAAACTAATTCATGCATCTTTTTCTTATTAACTGACAGGTCCTATACTAGATGTTGAGGATACTATAGGCACCATAAGTGGACTTGACCTACACATTCTTTTCAGGAAAAGAATTTTGCCTAACTCAGGTGATTTACCTTCATGGCAGCACGAAGTTCATCAGCATCAAACTGGGCTGGAGTTTTTAACAGAGCCAAAACAACCTCTTCAAGGTGACCCGTGAGGGCTTTCTTCAGAGCTTCATCCAAGGGCTATGAAAAAGAAATCAAAGTCAGGGCTTAGAATAGGTAACATGCTAGCTTACGCAGCAGTGTAGAGTTACCTGCCCTTTAGGTGATCTTACCCCGGGTCCTAAACCCAACCAGCTTTCCACCTGCTCCTTTCGCATACAAAATGTACCAGATAGTTACAATGTTATCTTAATCTTTTAGAGCCAATAAAATAAGATGACTGAATTCATTGCTAACTTGTTAAAGAACAGGGTTCTCAATGTTTTCTAAAGGGAAGACACCATAAAGAGAAAACATAGGGTTGTTTATTAGTAAAAATGGTAGTAACAGTGTTTTAAAATATACCATTTAGTAACAATTTTTCCAAACTTTGAGGTGTCCAGTGTTCAAATTGCACTGTCATCAGTCATTGACATATAGTTTTCTAACTGCCTTCCTTAAAAATCACTACTCAGCGGATAAGGTGCCGGCTTGTGAACCCAAAGGTCACTGGTTCGATTCCAAGCCAGGGCACATAACCAGGTTGCAAGCCAGGTCTCCAGCCAGGTCTGTAGCTGGAGGCAGGTGAAAGGCAACCATACATTGATGCTTCTCTCCTTTGCCCTCTCTCTGGAAATAATAAATAAAATCTTTATAAATAAATAAACAAAGGACACGTACTTAAAAGAAAATCACTGCTCATATTTGGTACAAAAAGATAAATAAAGCTTACTTTTAAAGTAGTGCAGACAAAAGAGGGGCCACATCCTAAGCCTGACAAGCCCAGAGGAGGCCTGCACAGAAGGCCCTACAAACTCGGAGGCAGAAAATAAGTACATAGGTGGGTCTGCACAAAAACATTCCTAACTAAAAGCAGGTCACAGCAGGTAGTCAAGTTCTAGGCCTGTAGCTTCCTTAACAAAGGTCAGTCTTGACCTAAAGTGGGCCTGTATGATGTCATCTTGCGTTTGAGAAAACATAGTTTTGAAATGTCAGAGTAATCTGCTTTTTTAGACCCCCTCGGGACACCAGCTCCCAGCACAGTGCACTAGAGCACAGAACTCTCATTGCTAGCTCATTCCCAGCACATCTCTGTGTGCTGTAAATGTTCATTATTAACTATCCTGTGCCCAGTGATGAAAAAGAAATGTGTCTCTTCATCTTGCTTTTTATCCAATCCCAGATATTGCCCTGTTTTGCTTTCTCCTGCCCCCTTAAACCAATGAATTTTTTTCAAATTAATGTATTGTTGTTGTATTACATTTGTCCCTTTTCCCCCCATTGCTCTCCCCTGCCCCACCCACCCTATCCCCACATGTTGTCCATGTCCATGGGTCATTTCTATTCATTCCTTGACTAAACTTTTCCCCTACTTTGCCAATAAACTTTACATAACCCTCCTTATGCCTCCTCCTTTGATTCTAATGTGTAAAATAAGCTGCAAAACTGTTGAGATTTTGTTTCCTGGCAATTGTTGTTAGTTTGGCTCAAATAGACTCATAAAAATTCCTTATAGGTTTTGGCATTTCTTACATTGACTGAATGTGTAAACTTTATAGTTAGGCATTAAATAACTCAGTTAAATTTTAGCAGAAGATACATTTCAATCAGAACATATTCTTTATTGCCAATAGTAATCTCAATGTTTGTTATTAAAGATGTCTCAAAAGAGAACACCGCATCTGCAAAAACTTACACCAATACGACCAATGTTTGAAATCAGTATATTGGCCAGAATTGATTTGATTGCAATCAAGTAGATAAATATTGCAAAATACTGCAATCCCAGTCTTAGTTGTAATAGGAAAACAGTGTTAGAAACTGAAAAAACTAAGTAACCATATTTCAAAATCCATGTTTAATACAAATACCACCAAAATTAAATCTCTAAATTTTCCAGTCCAACTCACCTTTCCTTTTTCCTGGAGATAAGCTGCTTTGATCTGTTGACGCTGTGCATTGTTTCTCTTGGTTAGAATGTCAATGATGGTTGCTTCATCCACACCTGGAAATGAAGGATGGCTTGCCTTTATTTTACTTTTATTGATTGATTGATTTCACAGAGAGAAGTAGAGATGGAGAAAGATAGAGAATGAGACACATTGTTTTTTGTTGTTCCACCCATTTATGCATTCATTGGTCCCTTCTTCTATATTCCCTGACTGGAGATCGAACCCACAACCTTGGTGTATCAGGAAGCTGATCTAACCAACTGAGCTACTCAGCCAGTGGAGCAACTTGCTGTTTACAAATCAATTTTGTTCCTCAGCTGTAACTGACATTAAATGATTCATTATCAAGGTGTTTGAAATGGAGTTCTTAACAAACCAAGAAATATGAATTATATAGATGCAACACTTGGGTTGATACTGAACATATCTGAATGAAAAAAGAAGAAACGGTCCCAGGACCTCAGTGTTATAGTGTTTGATCTTAGTTCTAAACCCTAAGTGTGAGCAGAGGTGTTGGTTTCAGTGTTGAGTTTATGGTAGAAATGAGCTGTTGTAGCAGAACAGATTCTACAGATTTAACCAGAAAATCTTAAGTGATAAGAAAGGATATATAGCTTTGACCGATAAAGAAGTCTTTTTACTCCTAAAATAAAAACAGACTTGTTTCACTGCACATGTCTGTTTTTTAAGAGGCATTTAAACAGCCCTTCTGAATGTGCAGGAAGGGATTGTTTGGGGAAGATGTCATTACCTTTAACCGTTATCGCTTTATGCAAAGCAGCAACATCCGAGGATGGGTTGAAGCTGGGACAGGGGGTCACCGCTGACCCAGGACCACCTTTGCATCCTTTCACAGTTTTCTGTGGATGAGAGAGAGAGAGAAAAAAAAATTAATGCCCATTCATTCCTATTAATTTCTCCTTTAATATTTAACTAAGTTATTTTATGATCACTTGACTTACGATGTATTCTTGCTCTTCATTTTCAATAAACCAAGCCTGCTTGAGGAATTCTTGTACCATTGACATTTTTAAAGGAGTTTCTGGAAAGAAAATAGATAGGTGCTTTTACAGTCCACAAATCCACCATCCATATACACCACTCCATTCCTTTACATACACAAGACACAGAGTAGCTTTGACTTCACTTTCCAGTATATTATTCTTAAAAGCATAATAAAATACTAGAGGTAAGCCTTTAAAAAAGAGAGTCTTACCTTGAACAGAAACCTACAGCCTCCACTCAGAAATCTGGCTTTTTCTTGGCATGTTCAGTCCTAAACTTTAGGGATCGGATGGCTACTACAAACTAGCTGATAAAAGGAGCCGGTAATTCACTTCACTGCTCTAAATTTACAGACCATTTACTATATGCCAAGCACTGGGGATGCAACAAACATTAAAACATCATTCCTTGCCTCAGTGAACTTGAAGTTTCTGTGGGCTCTTCATGAGAGAAAGCAAAAGCTAAGGAATTTTTCAGAGGAGGTGCTGGCTGCTCTGTGCCTCTTTTGAAATGAATTGAGATTAACCTGGCAGAAAAAACTCAAGAACACAAAACAAAGGGACACCTGTCATATTTGGGGAGCTGAAAGACCTTTACAGGAACGAGAAGTGTTGACAGAAGCTCCAACAAAGTTTACATGTATCCTTAACTAATGCTTTGGGGAAACAATAGATTTTTTTTTTTTAAAGAAAGCAATATGATTCCATCTATATGTCAAAAAGATTACTCATCCTCTTTGATGGAGAATGGCCAAGAGGTGGGCAAGATGGAGGAGTAGAGATATTTAGTAAGGCCATTAAAGAATCTATGTAGGATCCACAATATCCAAACAAAAAGAGCATAACATTTACATTTACATGGTAAAATAATCTGTGAAAATCATCAGGAGTTGATTGAGACCTAAAACTGTATTCATAAAAAGATATTCAGGTGCTGTTTCTCCCCCAAATAATTCAGGATCTTTTTCCATCCTTTGGTACAAAGTTATTTCAGCTCTTGGAATTCTTTCATTTCTTCCCATTTGAGCTGTTCAAAATACCAGGCCTACATGTTTTTCCATTCAACACAAAACACTAGGAAGTAGATTATATCAAAACACTAGGAAGTAGATTATATCATACTAGGTGCTTTATGCTCTAACAGAAAGCATTAGGGTGAAATTGCAACATGGCTGCCCTCTTTTGGTACACTCTACGTTAAAGAAAATTTCTTGAATTGCTACCATGGTTCAGCAGTGTCTGGATGCGTGCAGTGTTGTGTGTTATGCACAAAAGAAGCCACCAGAGATGCTTTCTGTTTGGGAATGTGTTTTTAGGAGCCTATGCTCAAGGTCTAGCTGCTGTCTCTCCATATCCTCTTGTTTATCCCTCTGGAGATTATTCTCATGAGCACAGGTAAGGGAGATTGGAAGGATAATCTAGCCCATTTTAAATTCCTAACTTGAAGCTAAATGACTCATGAGAAGTGATGCCCGTAACCTGATTTCTTAACAGCATGTTCAGGCAACGTATTGCAATCCACGCCTGCTAAAAAATAACTGCAGTTCCAGGTAATGAGATTAAATACAGGAGGGAAATACTATCCAAAGCAGAAACCATCTCCACTTAATTATTATATGGATTGTCCAAATTATTAGTCTATTACCTGTGAAAAGAACCAATGTTTTTAAGGTTTTATTTATTATTTTCGGAAAGAGGAGTAGGGAGAGAAGCAGAGAGGGAGAGAAACATCAATGTATGGTTGCCTTTCACCTGCCTCCACCTACAGACTTGGCTGGAGACCTGGCCTGCAACCTGGTTATGTGCCCTGGCTGGGAATTAAACCAGCGACCTTTTGGTTCACAGGCTGGCACCTTATCCACTGTGTGACCAGTGAAAAGAACCAATGTATTGTGCACTTATTTAATACCTTTCCACCCCAGCAAATGATAGATTTCTGATTGTTTCCTAAGGTAAAATCATGATGTACAATTTTTGCACAAGGTTCCAATTCCTGTTACCTAATTGGGTGCAATTGCCATTGGTATGCAGAGAATTTCATTTTTTTATTGCTTAATTGGCACATCCAAAATGTCTCATAATTTTGGCAAGATTTCAAGTATCTGAAATTTCTATTTTTATCATCTTATCATGCCTTTCATAGAGTAGAATTCTCAAAAATGGGTGATGTTATCACTCAGGAATCATAAAAAAATATATATTCTTCCACAGTTACAGAAGTGTGTTTAAACATCTTCACTCTTTTCAATTAGAAAATAAAAATTTCAAGAGATAAAAGATTAAGAATGCTGTCAAGTACAATTTCTAAAATGAGCCTTACAACTTCAAAGTGAATTTTATGAAAACTTTCCCATACTTCACTCATGTTTTTTCCATTTCTAAAAAGATGTTTACATATAGCATCACTTTTCTAAAAAATAAACTTGAGGAAGTCTAAGAAAACGTTATCACACTATCAATTTCATAACACAAAATGAAAAAGTAGAGGGACTGAATAATTTATCTGATGTAACAGTGTTCACAGAGCAGATAGCTTTGTAACACGTCCTGGGTCCTAGTTTGGATGACCAGGAATAGAACTCTCAGGAAAGCAATCCGAGGAAAATGAAACCTCAGATAAGCCAAATTATATCCACTAGCTCTTAACAAAGCTTAAACAAAGGTTTTTGCAAGACATCAAAAAGTGCTCTAAAAGAATTTTAGGAATTGCCAGGTTCTGCTAAGTAAATGCCCAAAGTCAACTGCACGTGTTAATAGAAACTCTTCGAAGTTGCAACACACCTCATAAATTCCAAAGCAAACTATTTTGGCCAAAAACTACTGCCAGACCATTCTGTCTGTTCATATATCTATGCTTTGCATAAAAATCAGCATTTTGTACTTCATAAAACCCATTCAATCTTTTGAAAGTAACATTTTCTTAATTGTAAAGAAAGAATGCATGCAGAAGTATTTTATAGACTGCAACATGTTTCACAAATGTCAGCTATTGCTGTTATTCAAAGAACAATCTGGTCCAGAAAATAGACTGGTATAGTCAAAAATTAATCTGAATAAACCTATGAAATCACAAAAGATTTCCTTTTCTTCTGTCTTTCTTTTGGGTTACAATGTTTAGAACTTATACTAAGTTTTTAAGAGTTTATTTTAGTAACTTACCTAGGCTTAATATATATTTAATCCTTAACATCATCTCATTTGAAGATAAAGTTGGATATTTATACATAGACTGACCTATATGGAAATTAACAATATTCCAGAGTTCTTCTGGTCAATGAAATTTTTGTGATCATACACGGCCTACTAATTTCATTTATCTGTGGATAAATGTGTAGCTTTCTGGAGATTAGCATTTTTGGTATATTCATGCGTCATCCAAAAGTTCTCTTTACACCCTGGCTGGTGGCTCAGTGGATAAGGCCCCAGCCTGTGAACCTAAAGGTCGCTGGTTAGATTCCAAGCCAGGGCACATACCAGGTTGCAAGCCAGGTCTCCAGCCAGGTCTGTAGCTGGAGGCAGGTGAAAAGCAACCATACATTGATGTTTCTCTCCCTCCCTGACTTTCTCCCTTCCCTTCCCTCTGGAAATAATAAATAAAACCTTAGAAAAACAAAGCAAACAAACAAAAAAACTCTCTTTACTTCATTGAGCAAGGAATTTAAAAATGTAAGTATGCACAAAAAGTATGCCCAAGATGTTAGAGAAGGGTCCATGGTCCATGTTTACTAAATGTAAGAAAAAGGTATTCAAGAAATGATACATCAGCAATAGCACTAACTAGACAGTTTGAGAACAGTAGGCTTGTTACATTCAAGTTAATTTATTGATTTTTTTTTTAAAGTGCACTATGGTTGTTTCTTTCATTTTTAATTTGTACAGGCAAAATTATTTTGAGATATAGAGACATCATAGCTGCAGTGTCTTCTCAAATGTTACAGCAAAAATAACTATATAGAGATGGTAGAAGGCGGAAGAGGGAGAATTAATAAAGCAAATGTGGTGAAATGTTAACAGTTGGGGTAAATGGGTAGAACATATGTGGTAATTTTGTGCAATATTCTTGCTCATCCTTACATAAAACAATGTCATTATTGCAGCTTTCTACCTGAGAAAAGTGTCCTTTTTGGGGCACTTTTCTAGCTAACAGAGGCAAGCATCAAGGCATATATGTACATAAATTCCTACTTTTTGATTCCAAAGTATTGAATATTCTTTTAAACTAGTGAGCAAAACAACAGTGTCTAGATCAATGTTGTTCCGACTAGTTCACATGTAAGAATTGAATGCTTGAACAATAACCTGTGGACTCTGTGGCAGGTTTCACCACAGCCCGAGGGCCTTTATATTTCAGTGCTTTGCCTTATGCACCATTTTTTTCATCGAATGTATATTTCACAAGCTCTTTTCACACCTGCCTGTGGGAGGGAAGTCAATTAGACTGTACAATGGCTTAGCTTGTTGAAGAACCACTTTATGAAAAACAGTCTCATAAATGTTTTGCTTCTAAGTCTTTAGGTGGGGTGTTTTTTTTGGCTGGAATGATGTTTTCTCCTCCACCCGCTTTGTCTAACCATTGCTTCTAAATGAGGACTCAGCACAGGCTTCATTACGTCCTCCAAAAAGCCTTCATTAGTTTAGCACTGGGCTGGGTGACCTTCTGGGCTCTCCCAAAACATCCTACCTTTAGCTTTACACCAGCTCCTACTATTCTGTATTATCGCCTCTATTTATGTTATCATATTTATAGCAGCATTCCATGATGGCAATGCTGATCAATTAATCCTGTGCCTCCAATCCCTGGCAAAATGCCTGGTAGTTAGCATGTTAATAAGCATTATTGAATGAATGAATAGTGTAAGAGTATTTCTTAATTATTTAAGAAACAAATCTATGCTAATTTAATAAATGTTTCTACCCATAACATTAGGGTATAAAAATAAGCCCTATTTTAATTCTTTTTTACAGATTGTATGACCTCAAAAAAATGTTTATCTTCCCTAGAGGGTCTTCATTTGTAAACATAAGAAAGAGTTTTGGGGCCCTGGCTGGTGGCACAGTGGATAAGATGCCAGCCTGCAAACCCAAAGGTTCCTGGTTCGATTCCAAGCCAGGGCACATGACCAGGTTGCAAGCCAGGTCTCCAGCCAGGTCCGTAGCTAGAGGCAGGTGAAAGGCAACCATACCTGACGTCTCTCTCCCTCCCTGCCTCTCTCCCTTCCCCTCTTTCTGAAAATAATAGTCTTAAAAAAAAAAGTTTTGGAATAAACAGTATAGAAAATGTCTGTTAACTCTTCAATGCCAATCTCAAATTTCACCTTAAAGGGATGGAAGTGGAGAAAAGTAGCATCATGAAGATGTTATATAATGTACCTCTTTTGACCTTTCTGAAAAAAATCTCAACCATATTAAAGAAAGAGAACTCTTTTAGTCCAAAAACTGCTTTTCATTCATCAGTGAAAAAGAATAGGCCCATTACTTTAGCTCTGATTTTTAAAATAAGTCATAAGTTTCTGGGTCCAGAGAGGACTGAGACCAATTAGCTCAGCAAGCTAACATCACATACAGAAATCAACCTTTGCAGATCTTCTGATTTAAAAAGTATCGAATAAGCACAAAAATTTAGCTGACTATTTTGACAACATCAATGAAATGTCAGGTAGCCGCCAGCTGTGGTCACTACCCAGGGCTAAATTGGTATCAAACTTCTGAAGAAGAGGCCATTTCAGAATTATGAAACCAGTTTCACCACATTTGAATCATTTTGCAATGTAGCTTCTCTTCCAGCCATCAAAATACATTCATGCAGAGGGGAATATGACTTTTTCAAAGCCCATGCATAATTTCAGACATAAACAAGACCAGGAAAAAGCAAAACACTTTTCCTAATTAGCTAGCATTAAAAGGTTGGTAGAAGGGTGTTTCTTTTAACATTCAAAATAGGCTAAGAGAAAAATTCTTGAAGGAACATTTGTAATGAACAAAAGCCAGATATATGTTTATGATTCAAAATCTTTTCTTTTTGCAACTACCCAACACCAGTAAAAAGTTTATTTTAATCGGCTTTGCACTTTTCTAAGGAGTCTTACGGCCATCAGCTCATTCAACAATCAAGATGTTTTTAAGTGGAATAATTTTTGGATGACTCATCTGGCATTCCCAAGGGCTGACTATCTAACCCGCTCTGAAAATGTCTCCTTTCCCATCCATTTTCAGATCAGCACTTGAAAAGCCTGCCTATGACACAGAGACTACAGGAATAAGAAGGTGCCCACACCCTCCTTAAATGACAAGATTAATTAGGTAGATCCTCTTATTTACACAGTGTGAGTAAAAATAACATTAATCTCTAAATGTTAATTACACAGGGCAAGATACCACTATGAGGTCTGAATCTTTTTCGGTTTCCTTACAGAAGTAAGTGAATTATGTCAACCATGCTATTTGGAAAGAGTTCCCTGAAACCCACCCTAGCCTAGCTCCCTCTGGACATGCAGCCTCTGCATCATGATTCCTATGTGGGACAGCACAGCAACTTGAAACTCACAAGTTGTAAAAGGAAAACACATTCTTTCCTTCTTTGCATTGGTAACTCACCAACAGTACACCAAGCCAAGAGTAGGCAAACTTAATGCTTTAAAAATTATATTTCTTAATTATGTAAAGCAAAACATCACATGTTGTGATTCCTAAAATACAAATATACAATGTAATTTTACAGAAAGATTTATCAAGACATCTGAAGCACTGCCAGCCGGTAAATCCTATAGAACAGTAACATGTAAGTAACATTGTGACAGAAAAGTTTTCAAAAACAATCAGAACTAACTAAAAGAAAAATCGAAACTTACCTTTCTTTTCCACCTCTGCCAAAGAACCAAAGAGAGATCCTTCTCTGAAAGTTTCACACTGGAACTGAAGCCCTGAGTTTCGGATTTTATAGAATTTGAAAGGAGACCACACCCAGCAACGAGAAGTTAGTAACCGGCAGCCTTTTGTTTGAAATACTTGGCTCAGGCTTGCCCAGAAAAACAAAGTGAAACAAGTCTTGCAAAACTACTCAGAGCTGACAACTCAAAGGAAAGAAAACGGAAGGACAGATTTTATTTCCCTCTCTGTAGTTTGCACTTCTTTCTTTTCAGAAGGTGTAGCATACAATGGATTTTTAAGTATGCAGTACTGTATGTCTCAATTCTGATACTAATGATTGACACTCTTTTTAGTTAAATAGGTTTGGAATGAAAAATGTTTAAACTTTAAAACAAAACACAGAGCAAAAAAAATTTTTTTAAACCATTTCAGTTTGACTCTCAGCTCCATCAATTATTATTACTATGTGACCTTGGGGACATTTAATTTAATTTTTCTGAAACTCTTTCCATTTTTGTAAAATGGGGATAATATTATCCAGGCTGTCTAGCCACTGAAATTTTTGTGCTGATTGAGAAATAATGTACACTTATAAATTCTAATGTTATGTAGTGCTGAATAGTTTTCTATCCATATTTCATTGGCTTTTCCTGCCCTTAAAATAAGACTTTCTGTGCTTGGATATAGGTTGTGATAATTAATCAGAAATAGAAAGGAAATGAAGCTCTAGAATGACCCACAACGTTAAGCAAAGTAATTGCTAGTAATGTGATTATTATGACATTTGCAGAAAGATCTATTTATAGTAATTCCTTTGCATAGAAACAATTTTATATAAACTTTGATACAAATAAAACCTTGACATTCTAGACTTCTTGAATAAGCCAGAACTACAAATTGAAAGAATTCATGGACTAGCAACTATTACAGATCAGGTACCATAAGAAATTTCCCATCTTATGCAAGGAAAGGAAATGTGTTCCAATAATCTCAATGGTGATTCACTTTTATTCTTCAGGAAATCTTACAAAATATTATATGATGTTTCCACTAAACTATGTACAAGTACGAACTCTCCTGTAGCACTCTAGGCTTTGTTTTAGTGGTTAGTTTTTCCTCCTCTTTTTCTCATAGACATCTCAGGTATTTATATATGTTAGGTTTAGGAAAATCAATTAACACTTTCTTAAGATTAGATTGTCAGTTTTTAAACGATCCTTTCTAAATTCTCAATGTTAATTTTAATGAAATCAACTTATCTTGAAGTAGGATGTTCATTTAATCTAAATATTTGAGACAATGTCTATATTTTTGGCATCTACCATATGTGTTAAACTAATTAATTAGCTATGAACTACTGAATTAATTGATATTATTACAAATTAGTATTGACAGATGTAGACCAGTTTTCTAATGCCGCATTTATTTTGTCAGGTGAGAAAGAAAAGGATAATTACACAAAATTTGTTTTTCAAATTGTATTCATACCCCCCATTTCAATTTGGTAATAGAAATGGAATATTTTTACACAGTAACACTCCTTTGAAATAACCCGCCCCCCCCAAAAAAAGCCACATACCTTTCAAATAGTATAACTACCTAAAAGAAACAGTCTCATTTTGTTTTGTTTTTGTGCTTAACAGTACAATAAACCCAGAGGAATTGCTCTACATATTTGAATTTGTAATGCCTTAGTAAACGTATTATAGTAACAATATAAAAGTGGTGCTTGTGGTAGTATTAAGGGAAAAAATTAGAAAAACATATTCTTCCCAAAATGCCAGTTATAACTCTGAAGGCAAATGAAATTCCCAAATATAAAAAGAAAAGTGCCCTGGCTGGTGGCTTAGTGGATAGGTGCCAGCTTGCGAACCCAAAGGTGGCTGGTTTGATTCCCAATCAGGGTAACCAACTAGGCTGCAAGCCAAGTCTCCAGTCAGGTCCTTAGCTGGAGGCAGGTGAAAGGCAACCATACATTAATGTTTCTCTCCCTTTCTTCCTCCTTCCCCATCCTTCTCTCTGAAAATAATGATTAAAATCTTTTTTTAAAAATTCTAAAAAAATTAAAACATAAAAAAAATTTTAATAGAAAGAAAAGTAAGTCACTAATCCTGTTGTTGTGAATAATCTGTAGAAAACTTTGTTCCCCACACAATAAAGCGTATTTGTGAAACTAAAAGAAAACATCATATATACATTACCATGAACAGCTAAGGGGTAATTATGGGTTAAATGCTTGATGTGCTTGAAATGCCATGTACTATAACTCCCTGCAACTCGGAAGTGACTCACCACTCTGGTTGTTCATAGAAGATGATGACTCATAAGCTACATGTACTTTGCAGAGAGAGCACAGAAAGTAAAGAAGTGAAGTAGGGGAAAAAAGGTAAAAGGAACCATTCTATATTACACTTTCACATCCCTTATTTCTACTCTTTTCATGTAGACCTGACTGACAGTGTAGAGAAAACCAACCAGTAAGACAACGCTCGCGGTCTCTTAAGCATTTTGTATCTTAACAGTGGAGAAGTCTTTGTGTAAGACTCTAGCAAAACATCTGATTTTTTAGTCAGGTGTTCTCACCACCTCTTTACTTTAGGCTCCATTTAAGTACTTTTCATTATAAAAGAAGAGGACGTATATTGAGAATCAAAAACCCAGCATTTCAATGAAACCCCAAGATCTCACCACAACTTCATACCCACTATCCACAGACAATAAAATCATTGCTTTAGTTTGTATTTCTAATACATTCTCAGGTTAAATAAAGCATCTTAAGAAATAGCATTCTAAATGGTTTTCCCTTTACTTGTAGATATGTTACATAATTATTTCTCACACACATGCTCACACACAAACATACTGAATTACTGAAAGTATTATCATTACTCAGTTATTCCCAACAACACATATACAATACACTTCTTTTCAAATTAATGAAGTTAATGAAATGATCAGGTGGACAGCTAAGGGAATTCATCTTCATTAGATTTCACTTAAAAAAATAGACAAAATTATCTATGTGTAACAAGACAAAGGAAGAAACTTCATCTTCTTAATACATCAGAGTAAGGAGGGATTGAGAATGTAACAGATTTTCCTTTTGATAAATTGACTTGCTCCCTTGAGTGGTTTCAACATAGAAAGAAGGAAAGCTATCACCCTGTCCACCAAAGAAGTAAACAAAGATTGGAATTCCCTGATCCTGGAGTTTCCTTATCCCTTTGAACTTTGAATTTAGGGAGGATAATAGAAGTTTCCTATTAGATCAGGTCCCAGCAAGAAAATGTTTTGGTTTTGAAGGTCCAGACACATCTGGAGCAATGTTTCAATTTTTAGGTCAAAAACACCAGTGAATTATGAAGTCAATTTGCTATGTTCTGACCAACATTTAAAAAAATAAAATAGAAATAAGTAGAACAGAAAAAAGATAGAAATAAGTAGAATAGAATGGAATAACATGGGAACTGTTGGAGTGTTTCACATATTTTTAGGTATTATTTTGTGAAACCTTGGCTTACAGTGTTATATGTGTGCATGTGTATGTGAAGGTATAGTATAAAAATATAAATGTATCTCAATTGAATGTTGTGCTTAGAAAAGTTTAAAAAGGACTGAGGATGACTACTAAAGTAGATGTACGCAAGAAAGGTAGGCAATATTGTGTCTTCCTAATTATAAAATCTAGAGAATGCAATTGTATCATAAGGAGTCACGTATACAGACACTTGTATTATTGCTTGTATAATAAAGAAATTGAAAATAATTCAGTTATTTATTAATATAGGAATGAATAAAAAGTGATATAGTATGAATGAACTAGATATATAAAACAAGAATAACTGCCAGAAAACATGTTGACCAAAAGAAACAGCGTCAAGGTATAAATAAGTGTGATGTCACTTAAGAAAAATTATTAAACATCAAAACAATAACATATATAGTAGAGATGTTTACCTATGAAATAATATTATAACCAGCATGACTGAGGAGATATACTAAATCTGGATAAAGGTTAACCCTGAAAAGAAGAAAAAAAGGGTGAATGGCATAGAGAGAGTATGGTTTTTTGTTTTTTTTTTACCATGCTTATATCTTTTTATTTATTTTTAACAAGCATTCCAAAATAAGTAATACTTGTTAAACATGAGTGTTAAATAAAGTATTTATTATGGCCTTCTCTGTAACTTTTTATATGTTCCAAAATTTCAAAATTGTATGTGACAAATGAATAAGACATTGTCTTTTACATTTAATATATTTGAGTTTCATCCACATTTTGCATGTTATTAAGTATTATTATATTTTCTTTATTCCTATTGCTCTATGGTATTTAATTGTATAACTGAAAATTTGTATCCATTTTTCTCTAACTAAATATTGAAAATATTTCTAATTTCTAGTGATTACAAAACTATGCAGATATAAGCATTCTTACATATGTCTTCTGGTATTTTTGTTAATTTCATGGAATATATATATATATATATATATATATGCATTCAACTTCAGTCAATCCTGCCACATAGTTTCCAAAGTTGTACCAGGGTACACTCTAAAACATAAGAAATCCAGTTATTCCTTATCCTTCTTAATATTTGGCATTAGCTTTTTTATTTTAACAGTTCTGATATTGTGAAGTTTTAAAATGCTCTTTTTCAGTGACCAATGAAGTTGAATACCTTTTTGCATATATATTGGTCATTGACTTTATTTTTCTTTCTTGGCCTGCTAGTTTAAATTTTTGACTCATTTTTCTGATGGGTCATGGGCTTATTCCTTAGTGATATTGAGGAGTTATGTATATGCTCTAGAGTCTTTGTACCAATGTTCACAAACAGGAAGAACATTAATTTAAATTTTTTTAATAAATTATTTTTAAATAAATTTACTCACACTTACACACCACACACTCACACAAACACCAGGCACAAAAGAATTGGCCAGACCTGAAGAAGCAGTTAGTCTGGATAGAAAATAAGAGTTTTTGGAATTCTACAACGTATAGTCTTCTAGAAACTGCTCAAATGCCTCCAGGTTAGTATGATGACAGAAGCAGCTGATTTTCAGTGGATGACTTCATGGGACATCACCAACTGCCACGGGCTAGGGCCTTGATGCCACATCCCTGAGCAGATCACCAGCAATTGAGATGATTGGAATTAAAACAAGGTGGTGTCCATTCCTATTTCTATGGATTTTCTGAAGCTTCATTTTCTGCTGTGACACAAAGACAAAAAGAATCTGAAAATTCACTCATATTGAACTTACTGCTATTCTCAAGATATGAGTTTTGAGGTAAATGGTAACTTGATTTATCAAATGATTTATCATTTGAAGGAATATAATACTTCTTCCATCCTAGAGTTACAATTCCAATAGCTATCAAACAGAGACCACTAATTTACTTGGGCTAAGATCTTATCTCTCTACCCCTCATTTGTGGGTGAGAAATCTTGGATAATAAGCTAAGATAGAAACTCAGATTCAATGATGGCTTAGTATCTACTCCTGTGTGACTTAGGAAAAGTCAGTGAGTGATTTTGTGAGTCAGTTATTACACTCCTACCATCAGGATCATGCTAGGATTAGTAATTTAATGTTTCGCACGTCACTTTTATCCTTGCATATGGTATCCCTATTCCTTTTTATGTTATCTTTTAAAAAAGGGAATTAAATTGTCACATTGGCTATTGCAAGTAATTTTATCTCAATAAATTTTCAAGAAGATTTGGGGAAAGAAAATGAAGATGTGCATTCAGGTCAAGAGGTCAAACTCTGCTTTCTAGGTCCAAGGAAAGCAAAAGAGCTATTTAAATCCAAAGTTGTGAAATTTCTGGTTTCCCAATGCCAGTTTAATTATCATACACTCTGTACACAAATTCTTCTTTAATCCTTAATAATTTGTGTTAACACTGTAATTTTTCCTTCTATGTCAACCCACTTGTAGCAAAACATTTTGATGAGAAAAGAAAAATATATATAAACTCATTTCATGACAATATTTGTTTGAGTAATGGATATCATTTATTCAAAAGTCCAATTGACAAGAACATTCATTTATTGCTACTAGGCATACAATATGGCACAGCTCTTAAAAGATAGCCTATTAGTTCCTTAGAAAATTAAACCTAGTCTTATGATACAATCCAGCAATTGCCCTCCAAGATACTCAGATGAGTTGGCAAACTTATGGCTCCACAAAGATCTTCACACAAATGGTTGTAGCAGCTTTATTTACAAATGGCCACAAATTGGGAGCAACCAAGCTGTTCTTCAAGAAGTGGGTCTAATGAGCAAAATAAACTGATGAACAAAACAAAACCAGAGGCATGGATACATGGAACAGACTGACAGATCCCAAAGGAGAAGGGTTGCAGGAGACAGGAAGAGATTAACCAAAGACTATATATGTATATATGTGTAGCCCATGGACACGGACAACAATGTGGTAAAGGCTGGGGCTGGTGGGGAGCTGAGTAGAGTGGGGAAAGGGAGGGAAATTGGGGATATCTGTAGTAGTGTCAATGATAAAAATGTTACTAAATAAATAAGAAGTGAATGGATAAACAAACCCTGTACATGCATATAATGAAATTTATTCAACAATAAAATCAATCAAGTACATTATCAAATCAGAAAAAGACATAAAGGAATCTTACCTGTGTATTGCTAAATGAAAAAGGCAATATGAAAAGGCTATGCTGTATAATGCATGATTTCCACTATATGACATTCTGGAAAAGACATACTCTAGACCAGCATGACGTTAAGTCATGCTGGTGTGCTGCAAGAACTTTTAAAACATGCAATATCTGGCTATTTGGTCAGGGGCACTACCTCTTCACCTCTTCTCCTTTATACTGCCAAATTAAAAAATAAAAAAAAGTAACAGCCAACAGAACAATAGCCATTTGGTGTGAATGAATCAAAATTAGACTTATTTTTTTGTCACATCAACAAAAAATATATTTTTTGATATGCCACAAAATTTTAATAATTAGTTGATATATGCCATGAGATAAAAGTGGTTGAAAATTGATACTCTAGAAAGAGTTAATAATCAATAGTTGTCAGGGATTTGGGAGAAGGAAGAAGGAATAAATAGTTGGAGCACAAGGGATTTTTAAGACCAAAAATTATTTTCTGTGATAATATGTTACATACATGACATTATGCATTTGGCAAAATCTACAGAATAGACAATGGGAAGAGTGAATCCTAATTAAACTATGGCATCAATTAATAATAATGCATCAATATATTAATTCACCAGTTATAATGAATGTATCACACCAATTGAAGATATTAATTATAAGGAAAACCAGGGCCAGGGAAAGGGAGAATATATGGGAACTCTTTGTACTTTCTGTTCAATTTTTCTGAAAACCTCAAACGTAGCTAAAAATTCTAATAAAATAAGCTGAATATGTAATTTCTAACATTGATGAGTTAGTTCAAAAAGTATTATATAATCAAGACCAATAAAAGCCACATGAGTATTTTAAAATACACCCAGTCTTTACATTGGCAATTTTAACTCCCAAGGGTTTATAGTATGAACAATGAGATTCACGTCCTTAAATTTAGTAATAATGTTCTTTTCAGCTTCTATTTGAGGTGAATAGACTAAAAATGTAATTTAGAACAATTTTAAAATGGAATCAATGAGAAAAACTGAATATTTTATATCATATGAAAAAATATGAGTATGTCCTGTTAGATCTAAGATTTTAATATGTAAAATAAGAAAATCTTTTTAAGATGTCCTAGAAATAAGATATATAATCTTGGGTTGGGAGACTGATAGCCATAATTAAAAGAGATGTGTCTTTAACATACACAAATAAAAATCCACATATAAGAATGTAAACAGCCCTAGCTGGTGTGACCCAGTGGATTGAGCACTGGCTTAAGAACCAAAGCGTCTCCAGTTTGATTCCCAGTCAGGATTTATACCAGGTCCCCAGCTGGGGATGCTCAAGAGGCAACCACATGGACGTTTCTCTCCCTCTCTTTCTCTCTCCCTTCTCTCTCTAAAAATAAAGAAATAAAATCTTTAGGCCCTGGCTGGTGACACGGTGAATAAGGCACTGGCCTGCGAACCCAAATGTCACTAGTTCAATTCCCAGCCAGGTCATATAACTAGGTCTCCAGCCAGGTCCGTAGCTGGAGGCAGGTGAAAGGCAACCACACATGGATGTCTCTCTCCCTCTCTGCCTCTCTCCCTTTCCCATTCTCTAAAAATAATAAATAAAATCTTTTAAAAAAGAAATAAAATCATATATATATATATATATAGATAGATAGATAGATAGATAGATATAATGTATAGGTTCTCACTAAAAGTTTAAAATGTATTTTCATGCCTTAACAGAGGGCTGATATCTACATTATACTTGGAGCTTTAACAAATTTTTGAGAAAGGGGAAGCAAGTAACCTAAATAACATCAAAATGGATTAAAAAATATATGAAGATTCAGAGAAGCAAATCCAATGGCCAAACAAAAGTAAGAGTTCAACATTGTGGGACTGTGGGAAATACTTTTCAAAAAACATTTGTATATAGCCATCAGACTAGAAGGGTTTTAAACTTTCTGTAACACCTTAATTGATGAGACTAGTTTTTTTTTAAATTATATTTTATATTTTTAGAGAAAGGGGAAGGAAAGGAGAAAAAGTGGCAGTGAAACATTGATCAGTTGCCCATTCCATGCACCCTAGCCAGGCACCAAGCCCACAACCTAGGCAGGTGCCCTGATTGGAAATGGAACAGTAACCTTTTACTGTGTGGGAGGAGAGGATACCCAACCAACTGAGCCACACAGATCATGAAACTTGGTGAGACTGTTAGAAAGGATACTCTGAAACATGCTGGCACCTAGTTATTTGGAAAACAACTTGGCAACAGCTATGAAAAGAAATTCGGTAATTCAGTGGGGCAAAAGCAAACCAAGAGAAAGTAATCCTGGTGGAGTAATAACAGAAAAACATTTCAGGACCAAAGATGTGAAAAATACAGTGCATTGCCAGGGCTACAGAATGGTTATTTAGAATGAGGATTAGAAATGAATTTAGAAATTAAAAGAAAGATGATGTCCTTAAGGATAAGAGTCTCAGAAAGAGAGAGGAGAGAAAGTGATGTGAAAGGAGCATGGGAACTGAGAAATTATAGTTAAATACAGACATACACTTTCATAAAATGGTGGAAATAGCAATAAGGTATTAATTGTGAGGTAGGATATAAATATATGCTAAAAAAAAAAAAAAAGAATGCTTGAAAGTAGAAAAAAAAAAAAAAGATAATTATAGAACAAGCTTCCAGAAGAGTTGGGAAGGCAAAGAAGAGCCAATACAGACAATGACTAGCCTTGGGGATGAGACATTTCCCTTCCCCTAAGTGTCCTTATATTCTTCTTTTCGAGTTGATGATTTGATGGAAGGAAGGAGAGGAACACTCAGTCATCAGGTGGAACAAATGTGGTACAGGGATAGAAAAGCACTGACAAGAAGTTTCAACTATGTTAAGGGAAAGACAATGTCAAGACACTGGACAAGATGACCATCTTCCAGCCAAGGAGAGCAGTCTGGGACACTTTTTTTCCTCATAACTCTCAGAAGAAACCAACACTGTGAAAAATTACATTTCTGTTGGTTGAACCACATAGTCTGTGGTGTGTCACCATACAGCCCAAAAAATGAATACAGACTTGTTATTAACTACAGACATGCTTGGTGAAGTGCCCTTGCACAGACTTAGAGTCCAACTAACACTCTCTATATAATTAGTATGAATTATCAAATTGTGAGTGTTGGTTATTATTTTTGGTAATTCCCATTAATTTTGTAGGCCCAGTTTCCAGAGGGAAAATTTATATATATTATAATGGAAGGAAGATGCAATGTATGATGGATTTGCATGAAAAATCTCTCTTTGCCCAAAAGGTATTCCTCTTTGTTTCCTACATACTCCTTTCCATTGACCCTCCTTCCATGATGTAACAGAGTTGGGACTAGGTGTTCACGTGGTTATAAAGGAGGCAGTGGATGGATCAGAATGCCTTCCCCATGAAGCAGTTGCCCTTATGCCTGTAGAAATGTCAATAAAGACCATTGGTAAATCCTTTGTTGTGAGGGTTCAGAACTGCTTGCAATTAAAAAGAAATTTATCTCACTAATGGACAGTAAAGACAAATTTGGTTTGCACTGTTTTGGATATGAAACAGATAGATAGTGGAATAATCCTTTAACTGATCTTTGGCTTATAGTGTCTTGACATATTTGTTATCATGAAGAATTTTAAAATATTTAGTCTAGAGTATATGGTTATCTCTGATTCGTCAAGACAGATATAACTATAGCTTAAGGGTAACAGATACTGCTTGAGTTTTGCAACAACACACCACATTTTTTGTATATACATAATCATGACTTGGGGTTTAAGACCGATTTTAATAACAACGTGATTTGAAATGTCTTGCAATGCCATAATTGTATGACAATTGTGGCTGCTGTGTAACTAGAATATAAAATAATTCTATTAATTTTTAAGTATTTTATATTTATTATTCTTCCTTACAAATATGAAAGGTTGTAAAATTGTCATAAAATGAGCATTAAAATATAAGATAAAAAAAGAAGGGAAAGCAACACTTTTTATAACCATGATCATCTTTAAGCTCAAAGCCAAACATGCAAATTCTAACATTTTCTGTAAATCTGTTAGATAACCAGGAGTCTTTTGGAGAAGCTAAAAATAAGCAAAATATGAAAAGAAACAATTCTAAATTCTACCCATGATAGCTAGGTTCAGAAGAATCCCAAGAAATGTAAATTTAGCTAATGGATTTACAATGGCAATCCAGAGAATTAAAGATCCTTAGGCTTCCATCAGCAGCTCTTCTTTCTATTTGAAACTATATCCTGGTGCCGTCAAGGTTTTGCATTTTTGAGAGGTTGTGGCAGGTGCTTGCAGTATTCATATTTCGGTTTGATTTCCATCTGGATGAACAAGAAGTCAACTGCCTGGAGCTGGGCTGTATTTGCTGTGGACACAGGTAAATTTGCTTCAAGTACTCTAAGTGCAAAGAGAACAAAGGCTTAGTTGGATGAAGAGGGAGCACACATAAACTCATTGGGATTAGAAACGATGGGTTAGGCAAATATTCTTTATAGCATCTGATATTTGCAATATGAAAATGAAATGCAGATCAGAAGCACTGCCTCATGGACTGCTTAAAATGCAGTGTCTCTTACACTTCCTTTAAACTGAAACATCTAAGTTACATTTTTATGCAGCCTGAGTGTACTATGCTTAATATCACTATAGATATTTTTTAAAACACTATAGATTGGGGGGTTGTGAAAACAAGTTCTATGAGAATGAGAACTGAAGTATAGCGAATGTCACTCCCATGACAGAGACTTTCTGAGAAAATGAATGAAGAATCCATTTTGTGAACAAACTTGTTTCACAGGAGCTACCACATTCAGGGTGTCTAACTGTGGTTTAATGAATCAGCTCTTCAAAATTTGCCCCCAAGGGAGGAAGAGGAAGAAGAGGGAGTTTCTCAAGGGACTACACAGTCCAGTCAGAATCTAAGTAATGGGGAGCTAACACCAGCCTTTTTCTTGAAATACCTGTATTTTTCCCCACAGGCAGTTCAATTTTAACAGGGCAGATGTTTAAAACTAAAATGTGAAAAATGTGAACTTAAAAATTAAACAACCCCCCATCCCCCCAAAAAAAATAGAAAGCGTTTTTAAACAATGACTCATTTCTCTTTAAGGAGAACGTGGTAGAAAAGCCACAGTTTTTCCACATTGGAAAACACTGAGAACTGGTTAAAATACTTGAATCTTGAAGACACTGCAGTCTTAAAATAAATTACAGTAGAATTATTTCAGCTATCTAAACCTACTATTCTTTATTTCTGATGAACTCATGGACGCTCAGAAAAGACTTTAAGACTGATTTCTTGGGTGAGGCATTCTCTTACTTGGAATTACTCTCTGTTGAAATCCTGTTCATATTTTACAATCCAGCTCAAAGACAATCCTTCACAGCTTAACTTTAAGTCTCCATATAAATGGGTGTTGCTTCCCTGGAAAGCAAATAGCACATTAGTTAGATCTGAAACATAGATTCATTTAATTTGAATTTTAATATACCTATGTTTATATTGTCTCTCTCCCCTTCCCTTATAGACTGAATTTCTTCAGGATGCATTCTTATACCAAAACTGTCCACAGGGCTTCACGCACATACACAAAATGAAACATTTCTTCAATTATTTAGCAAAATGGTTCAGTTGTACCTAATCTCTATGTGCTAGCTCTCCCTAAAATGTTAGTATCATGCATATTAAGTACTATTCTAGGCACTGGCAAATGCAGTGAAAAACAGGACAAAAAATACCTACCATTATCATGGAATATATATTCTAACACAGCAAATAGTTGAGATGTGTTGGAGAATCTACTACAATGAAAAGAAAGCTTACTCTTCTTCTCCCTTTAGAATTTGCAAATAGTCTACTCACAAGTAGCACAGGCCTTGAAATTGTACTTTTACTTTATAAGGTAAGGTGATTGTAGCCAACAAATCATAAGTGGAGGATTATCTGATGATCTTAGGACACCCTCTGAGAAATGGAGCCAATATCTTCATTTAAAAAAGCAAAAAACTATAGAGTAGGTTAATAACAACATAAGGCAATGATAGTTAAACCTTTGAAGGAACTGAAATTCTGTTCTTTGCTCCTTCTGGACATGCTGTGAAGATATCACATCAACCCCTCCATGGTGTGGGTCTGAAAAAGGCTATGAGAACAGGGGCCTTGAAAGATCCATTATCAGCATTGTGTCCAGGAATAAAACTCAAATTCAGGAGGAATGGGCCAATAAAAGCAGGAACACACAAGAGGAGGATCAGAAAAGAAATCAATTAAATAAAGCCAGTTATAGTAGCTCTTAAAACCAGACTCTTCAAATTCTAGGTAAAGGGTTAGTATAGGATGAATGATAATAAGTAATTAGTAATATTTACTGATCTCTTCCACTGGGCCAGGTGATGAGAGGAGGGTAGAGGAATAGATGCAAGACAGAGAAGGAAGATCTCGGCAAGGTAAGCATTTCAGGATTCCCGGCAAATCACCAAGGGAAAACAGCTTTAGGATCAAGGGAAGCTTTTCAACTAGTTTGTCATCATTTTACAAGTTAATTCACCTCTCCTTAGTATAAATAATATCTGTGATATTGTTGACTCATGTTTTTAGTATAAGTTCCTGGGCTAGTCAGGATTACTAGTGCAGAAACTGAACTCCAACAAGATGAGCCAGAAAGAGGAGAATGCACAGGAAAGGTATGGGGTGTCATTTGTAGCTCAATTATAGATATTGGTCTCAGGCTCTTAGACATTTGAACATTGTTAGATTTTGTTTCTATCTCTGCAGTTATCCATCTAGATTTTTTTCTCAATGGTAGGAAACATGACAACCAAAATTATTATCCTTCACACTTCTCACCACTTTTCTACCAGGGAAGCATTATTTATTTTCCTGTTTGGGGGAACATTTCCTGAAAAAATGCTGATAGGCCTAACTTGGATCAGTGGCCTATGCCTTAAACCATCCACCATGGAAAGAGAAATAAGATGCTATGATTGGAAGACCTTATTAGAACTGGTTGGTTGGTTTTACCCAATAGAAGAAGGGTTGTTTTTAGCATCAGATGGAATGCTTCTTGGACAAAATAACAAATGTCTCCAAACTTCTTTCAGGAATGGAGTCTACTGTTTTCCTCAGTACTTCCACTTTTATTGTCTGAAAATGTTTAAAGTCTTTAACCTTCCAAAATCAATTGCCTTTATTTTCTTTTTGGTATATTTGAAAAATGTACTTTATGGTCTTGCAGTAGTTTATGGATCACATGCAATTTTAAAAGTATATAATGTTTTGTATGTTGTGACTGTCATGTAACAACAGGCATGGATTAAATTTTTCCTTGGTACTGACTTAATCTGAAAAATAATTAATTAATGAAATCCCGCTTTCAATACAAATATCTCAGTATTTTACCATCAAAGTTACTTAGTTCAATGCCTTATGAATTTGATGTTTTTGCAAAAGTGATATAAATTCTGTAATCACTTGTTATGAACAGCAATAACATGACAAAATTTGAAAACATATAAGTAAGGCCTATTTTCTTTTTACAATTGTCATAAAACCTCATTTCATTTACTTGTTTTACTGAAATATTATGAAGATGGAGCAAATATAGTACATACCAATTTACCAACCAAGTCCACCAACATGATCTTTTTGTTGTTATATAATTTTTGCTAATCCAATCATAACTTTTTCATTTACATAGAACATCACTATTTACAAAATCTCATTATACAGTTATCTCATTTATTCATGATTGACTGCCATGTGCTTTCTTAGCTCAGCTCAATCCAACATAATGCATAATAGCCAGAGATTAGCTGACTTTGAATAAGGTATGCTTTGTTATACAGGAATAGATAGAAATAAAATGAAGGTTAGAACTGAATTTTTATGACATTCCAAAAGATGTAGACTCAACTTAGTGCCCTCAAAGGTAGCAAATGTGAGATAATGAGAACTTGCTTAAAAAGCATACCCTGTTAGAAAGTTCATGGCTGGGTTGTAATGCCCCCAATATCTGCCAGTTTATTGCTTAGCTAAGAGATCCATTTGTAATCAAAGGGAACAAGAAGTATCCAATTGAAGTTTACAACCTACCTTAAATTCTAGAAGATCCATCCTGATGGTAGAGCCATGGAGTTTTTAGGAGTGTCCACCATTTTACACTTAGGGAAAACACCACTTTTCATATGGGATCTGAACATAAGTTCAGATGAGTTCTTGGAATCTACACTTTGGTGAATGGTGTATTTACCAACAGTAGTAATTCAAATTATTTTATAGTTAGAACTCTTAATAATATGCATGTCATTGCTGAAACCAGAAGAAGGTTTGATCCAGGTCCTGAAGAATATAAAGCAAGTGCCCAAAGCCTTGGGAGCTTGGTGTGTGATATTATGTTTAGATTTCCTTTAAAATAATTATAAAGTCTAAATTGAAAACACGTATATGTTTTAAACAATCAGAGCCTTGGCTGGTGTGGCTCAGTGGATAGGCACTGGCCTGTGAACCCAAGGGTCACTGGTTCAATTCCCAGTCAGGGCACATAACCAGGTTGCAAGCCAGGCTCCAGCCAGGTCTGTAGCTGGAGGCGGGTGAAAGGCAACCATACATTGGTATTTCTCTCCCTTTCTTCCTTCTTTCCTACCCTTCTCTTTAAAAATAATGAATAAAATCTTTACAAAAATTTTTTTAAAATAAAGAAGATATCATTTCATGAAAAAAGAAAGTAATCTTTTTCTTTTTAAAAAAATAAATATTGGTCTTCGATTGTTTTCCCTCTCTCTCTCTTTATATATTACTGGAAACATTAACTGCCATCCTTCATTTTATTTTATTTTATTTTATTTTATTTTATTTATTATTTTCAGAGAGAGGGGAAGGGAGAGAAGCAGAAAGGGAGAGAGACATCAATGTATGGTTGCCTTTCACCTGCCTCCAGCCACAGACCTGGCTGGAGACCTGGCTGGAGACCGAGCTTGCAACCTGGTTATGTGCCCTGGCTGGGGAATCAAACCAGTGACCTCTGAGTTCACAGGCCAGCACCTTATCAACTGTGCCACCAGCCGGGCATTTTAAAAACAAATTTTCCCCTAACTTTTCATCTTTTCGTGTTGCTTTTTTGATGCCTGAAGTAGTTAATGATCCTCTTTCCCACACATTCATAGATAGTAATTGCACTATTATAAAGAAAAATGATGGTCTTAGGTAGAACTCTATGGAAGAAAATAGATGTGTGGATGTGAGTATATATTATACTGCATATTCCATCGAGAATGAATATAAAAATATGTGTGGAGAAATAATAAAATCGTTCCTATTTCTAAAGAATCAGTTTAAGAAACAGTGATATTCATTAATAGCCCGCTGTCCTAGGCTTCACCTGAAATATTATTTTTCAGATTTAGGGGGAAACTCTTTCCCCCAATATCATTTCTGAGGAAAAACATAGAACACATTTTTATAAAGTAAGACCATCTGAGCTTAATCTCTTGCCTTAATTTTGAAGAAACAAAAACAAAAATACTGAAAGTGGGATGATGATAACAATGGTCAGATGTTTTTTGTTTGTGTTATTTTGTTTTGTTTTGTTTTTTCCCTTCTTATCTCACAGTTAAAAGCTAAGATCATGATGACTCGCATCTTCCTCTTCACATGAACCCTCTGCCAAACAAGACCAGTATCTCCATCACTTATTCTAAATAATCTTGAATCCTTGTGCACATTTGCTCATCCTGTTCCTAGTAGAGACACTCCCTTTTTCCCCATAAATCTTTATATTCTTTAAAGTCCAGCTGCAACATACACAGCATACTCCTTAATGTTCTAATTCAATCTTTGGAATTTTCAATCATATTCTTGTTTATATTAGTCCTTAATAGTTACATAGTCTTAGAAATTCCTTTAAACCACCCACTGTGTTTTTTAATGTCTCTTTAATTTAAACCTAAAAGACATCCTTTTAGAAATTATTACCACTCCATCTCTCTGTAGCTAAAAATGAGATGAACCATACATAATTTCAGGCATTGTTTTTTCTTAAAGAAAAAAGTGAATCAAAAGGCAATATTTGAACTCAGGTCAGCTTGTTTAAGACTGTACTGACACATCTACCTACCCTATAGACCTGGGCTCAATATATTGTATAGTAAGTATTTACATTACTTGTTATTCATACATTCTTATTCATAATCAGAAGGAAAGAATTAGAAAATGATATGCCCTGACTGGTGTTGCTCAGTGTGGTTTGGGTGTCATCCTGCAAACTTAAAGGTCACAGGTTTGATTCCTGGTTAGGGAGCATGCCTGGGTTGTAGGCCAAGTCCCTGGTTGGGAGTCTGTGAGAGGCAATCAATCGATTTTTCTCTTGCACATCAATGTTTCTCTTCCTTTCTTGCTCCCCACCTTCCCCTCTCTGTGAAAATAAATACATAAAGTCTTTTAAAAATGAGAAAACTGCCCTGACTAGTGGCTCAGTGGCTAGGCACCAGCTTGTGAACCCAAAGGTCACTGATTCAATTCCCAGTCAGGGGAAATAGCCAGGTTGCAAGCCAGGTCTCCAGCAAGGTCCCCAGCTGGAGGCAGGTGGAAGGCAACCATACATTGATGCTTCTCTCTTTTTTTCCCTCCCTACCTACCCTCTCTCTAAAAATAATGAATAAATATTTTTTAAAAGAATAAGAAAAATATAGATTAAAAAAATAAGAAAACTATAATTATGACTTAAGAGGTTGCTTATGTTAAATGACTTTAATGAACTCGTTATGATGTAGTTATTTGTGTGGTTATCTATATAATTATGTGTTTGATATCTATCTCCCCCAACAAACTGTAAGTTCCTTAATTTATTTCTTAGTTCCATTTCCTCACATAGTGCATGGCATATAGAATTTCCTAACACAGTGCATGGCACAAAGGAGGTACTTAATGGGTCCTTGTAACCTGAATAGTAAATGTTGAGATATCTCTCTACTAGAATAAGCTCATTTATTCAAGAAATTATTTAATAAATAATCAGCAGGAAAATCTAATTTATCCCCCACCATTGAGAAGCTGATACTATGCTCTTACAATAATGATTCAGGGAAAATCTACTAGGAGTGCTTGGACAAAATAAAAGTGAGTTGATACTGACCTGTTACATAATAAAACACAGGCCTTGTGATTGAGCAACAGAAATTTATGTCTATGAAATCAATTCTAATTTCAGTTTCTGTATTCGATCTTTTTTCTCCCTTTCATCTTAAAATGAAATCTCACTGTTAATTCATGAGAAGATGACAGTAATGAAGAATGGCTTTCTTGTTTAATAACTCATTGCAGACATGTTATTAACTAACAGAATTTGGAGTGATCAGAATGGGATTTAGAATGAGCTTATTGAAAGGAAAAAGAAGTATCAGTTGGCTATAATTTTGATTAAAAAAGATTGGGAAGTGGAGGTGGAGTGGGTGGAGAAGAACGTATTTTTAGGGTGAAAGGAAGAAAATCAAAGACTAAAAAAAGCACTGTTATCACCTGCCTGCCTGACTTGATAAGTTCCTGAATAAATAAGGACCAGCACATAACTCTTTGAAATTAAGTGAGTAGTGGGGAATTCAATCCACCATGGTAACCTTGATTTAATACCCTTGGTTTCTTTAACTTGCTGGCAACTGTTAATATACTGTTGCTCTTCAACAATCCACAATCTTTATCTACCCATGACTCTAAAACATTTTACTTTGCAGGTCATTGTGCCTAGGTGGGCAGGTGGCAAAATAATAAGGTGACTGTGTTTATTTATGGTTGACTAGCTGACTCATTATGATTTAAGACTGAAACTCAATAGATCCCACCAACTAGTGTACTCAGGCACATGTTGAGATTCCTGAGGCAAGCTTGAACTTTCCTCTGAAAGGGAAATGAAAGCCAAGGTTGGATGTCTGTAGCCACATTTCCATAACTTTCAGGGTATATGCAAAACTATCCTTCTCTCAGATTCTTAAACCGAGTGATCCACCCTGCTGTAGCAGAAGTCTTTTGCTTCTCATAATCAGGTTTAATCATTTAAGCTGTAAGACTGAATTGGTTCTTTTCTGCTACAAGAATGGACAAAAGTGTATCTGTGTATGTGTGTGTGTGTGTGTGTGTATGTTCAACATTCACTCTATGTTAAGGTTCTTAGATAGAAGTAACTTAAGATTTTCAATATTTTTACCAAATAATAGTTGGAAGCAGTTCACTTGGAAAAGTTTAAAGTCATTGGAGTATGAGTTCTGTTACTGGATCTGGATCAAAGGGGGCTGCAGTTACCACCTTGGGTTTCTTTTACTCTGGTTCCTGCCTCAAAGCTTTATTGGCACTTCACTAAGCAACATTATATAATTTTTTCCAAGAATAATAAAGCAAATAATGTTTTTAAAAGATAGGTTTAATCATAATCACTATTCAGTAGAAGGTCATTTTATTTGAAAAATAAACTAGAGCTGTTCTTGTGAAAACTAGGAAGGTTTTCTTTTTTGGTAATTTTTATATTATATTTTGTATTTATAAGGCATCTCAGAATGCTTCAAACTAATTTGTGGAATGGAAAATTTATTTATATATATAAATAGACGAATAGATGATAATTGCTGCCAAGAATTATGTCACTGTATCAATAAAGTACATCAGTGATCATCTGGAACTTGATCTTCCAACTACTTGATTCTTGAGCATTTTCTTCTGAAACATGTAACTGTGAAGTCCTTTAACTAACAGAGATACAAGTAAAATCCTGTCTGCTACATCAATCAACAGGGAAACTTTCTATTTGTTTAATACTTCAGTGCTTATAAAGCTTTTTTACATATTAGGTCTATTTATACCATCCTCACAATTATAACATGGGAAAGGTAGGGCAGGTGATAGTATCGTTGTACATATTTCAAAATGGAAACCCAATGAAGTTGAGGTTTAACTAAAGGCAGTGATTCATAAATAGGGAAGTTGAATTCAGATCTTTTCTTTTCTTTGATTTCAGATCATGGCGCCAACCTTAGCTTACATATTTGGAGGCATAAAACTTTCTAAACTTCTCGAAATTGTAGATTGACAAAATATTATTGAGGACAAAACATCATAGAAAGCAAAAGTTTAGATTAACAATAAGTAACAAACATTAGATCAGAGTATGATAACTTTATTGACTATGAACCTATACAGCTACCTTCTCCTACTGAAAAGTCATCTGGTAAGTGGATGCATCGTTCCGTTCCCAGAGTATATTGAGCCACAAACACGCACTTACTCTTCTGTGTTTGGGAGGGTGTGGGAACCTCAAAAGAACACTATGTTTCTGACAACTATAATATTATTTAATTTCCTGTATGACTCTTGAAAATCCAGTTTTTCTGGAATTAGCACTCCTGGTGTGTTCATACTTCACAAAGTTTTCTTTCTTTTTGAGACTTGTTCTTCTCAGTCATTTTTCAGACCTGACAGTTGAAACAAAGACCAGTGATAAAATAATGAGACAGTTTGATTTATTCTTTGTCATTGCAATGAAAGGAAGGCCATGCAGTCACTGTTCACGCCTATTCTCTACTCAAGTTCTTTTCTCTGGATAGATTGTTCTTGAATTCTATTGTTTTTCATACTTTTCTCTGACTTTGTCTCTTAAATTCTTTCATCTCTGAATTAACTTTTACCCTTCCTGTTCCTAGGTTGAAATCTTTATTATTTCTTTGCCTCTATTCTGTGAAATCATTAACTAAAATTAAATGCTTGGGTTCCAATTTTCTTTGTGTTCTTCAGAAAAATAAGCTGCCTCTCCAGACAACTTTCTTTGTATTATTGGTTTCGAATAAGTCATAACCTCTACAAAATCACCAGAATTAAGTTCTAGTGATTAAAGCAAATGTAATACAAAATGCCATTATTCCATCTTCAAAACAAACCAACCAGAAAAATACTAAAGCATGAACTAAATCAGATAGATAGGCTTTACTCTAATCTCACATATGTTGAAGAGTAATCCAGTTAAATGTACTTCTAAATACTCTGTCACCCCGTATCTGCTGCGTAGTTAAATAATTGATAATACTCTTGATTGGAATTCATATTTATTCATCCTTCTAGAAATGTACAATATTATAATATAAAATATTTTCTTGCATCAATGACATGAAAGATATAATTTGGGGGAAGTAATAAAAAATAACCCATCTTAAAGACCTTGCTAATTGTTGAAGAGCAAAAATAAACTATTTGATTGTTACATTTCTCAAGCTACTAATATTCTATTTTTAAAATCATATGATGATTCCAAAAAAAGAAAACCTTACAGTTTCTATAGATTCTGGGCTTGAACTCTCAGAATAATTCTAAAGAAACTAACAAAATTTAAGAAGTCCTATATTTTTCTTAAAGAAATAAATTAGGAAAAGAAAAACCACCAATCACTCGAGTATGAGCTCATCACTCTCAAATGAAAGAATTTTTTTCCCCCTACATGTGTGTGTGTACTGGTTTCAAGTAGAGGAGCAGTGCAATTAAATGTTCCAGGAAATATACTGCTGTTTCACATGATGCATGACTGATGGTGGCATGACATAAGTCCTCTTTGAGTACATGGCAGGACATGTATGGTTTGAGTATCTGGATTGTTAGACGGTTTTCTCTGGTGTCACACACACACAGGAATGCTGCTTTGGTGAGTGAGAGGCAGAGCATATTCTGAGTACAGATGATGGGACTTGCTACACCTGACTCATCAGGGTGGGGCCATAACAGTCAACCAAGAAAAAAATCACCTCACACACAAAATGCCAGTGGCTGATCAGAGTCCTGAACATGAGGCTCCACTTCCCATCTGTGAAAATATGTAATAATTACTATTCCATATATTTGTTTGTGTATCACATGAAACAGTCGGAGTAGGAAGCTTAGTAGAATATCTAATACATAGGCATTTCTTGATAAAGATTTGTTTTTGTTTCCTCACAACAAATGAATTGAAGACTAGACTGTAAAAACAAGAATGAAACCTGGCACTAATTAGACCACATTAAGAAAAGTAATTTTCTAAGGTAGAAGCGAGTTTTAAAATAAAGTAGGTTTTGGTTTTCTATTGTATTGAAAATGAAGTTATTTTGGGGAATGGAGTCATTTGAGGGGTACTTTTTTAATATTTTCTGAACTTCTCACTGCATTTTTAAAGGCACATGATCCAGTTTCCCTAAAAGTTGGGTCCTAAGGAAAATAGAGTAGAAGTCTTAAGAAGACGAAAGAAATGAATTACTCCTTATTTCATTTCTTCTAATTGCGTTTGCCAGCTGCCATTTAGAACAAGCATTTGTTTATTACTTTATTATCAGAAGAACGTATGTTATAAAACAGGTACAGGGGGAGGGTTATAAGCTATCCAATGAAAATCACTGAAGATAAAGAAACAATGGGAAAAAGTGCCAATGATGTTGTAAGATCAGAAACACTACTAATACCAGAAACCAAGGAGGACAGATGGACAGCAGCAAGGGCTTTTGCTAATGCTAAATACTAGAAACAAGTAATGCTAATACTAGAAACTCCAGGCAATAGGAAGCCCTGTGGCTGGGGCGCAACTGCCACAGCTTGTTTGGGTCTGTGTGCTGCCCACGCACTTCCTCAGCTGGTTGCTATGGAAATAATTACACGACAGAACTCAAGGCTGCAAAGCAGATGGATGTTGGAGTAGAAAGGCCACAGCTTTGTGTGTTTGTTCTAATGTCCTCAGGATTAAAAAGGAGATAAAATTAAAAACAAAAGCCATCGTTATTTGAATGGAAAATTTAGAAATGTTTCCCAGTCCACTACGTATTCCATTTCAGCACAAGTGAGTTGTGAGAGCTCTTGCTGCTTCCTCAGAGTCCTTAGCAAAAGCTAAAGGGAACAGGAAGCCAGGGCCCCTGGCAAGTGAAAGGCTGATTTTAATCAAGAAACTGAAGCTAAGTATATCTTTCAAGTCCCTCTGGTTCAAGACACTGATAATTTTCAGCAATTAAAAGACAGCCACATTTCCCATTTTGGCATGATAATTTATGGAAAAATTCTATGATAGCACTTGCGGCTTTTTAGTCATCATGAAGTAATAAATGACAGAGTTACAAAGGGGCCTAAGTAGTAAGACTGTGTATCTCTTCTCTGGTGGCTATTAATTTCTCTTTGACTCATCTGGTGTTGAAAACTTAAGATTCCATCTTACCAAACCCCTGAGTTTAATTTACATTATACCCAAGTTAAGCCTTCCATGTTAACTAGTCTTAAGTTTATCTCAAAGATTTCAAGCAACTCTGCCAATTAGTCAAAGATAAATATGTGGGCATAATAATATTTTCAACCGTGATAAACAAGTTCATTTCTAGTTTAAAAAATAAAAAATAATTCATGCTAAATGAAAAATTCCAATTAAAGATTTATTAAACAGAGAGCATCATTCTAAGTGCTGGGGTAAAAGATTAATCCCATTTGGAAGAGTCTACAGGACTTTTCTTTATAACTTAAAATTTCAGCCACCCATTCAAGGCTAAGTATAGTAAATGTTAAATAAACACATAGCTAGTTAGAGGAAGGAGTCACTACCAAGAGATGGAGATCATTGGGAGAAGCTTTCCTGAAGACTTAAAAGAATTGCCCTTAGAGTGAGAAGGTACGAAATTTTCTTCCAGAGATAAGAAGCATCATTAGCCAATATAAAGAGGCTAGAATGCTGATTATAACTTTAAATTATAAAGAGGTTAGCCCTGGCTGGTGCCACAATGGATAAGGCACTGGCCTGTGAATCCAAAGGTCACTGGTTCGATCTCCAGCCAGGGCACATAACCAAGTTGCAAGCCAGGTCTCCAGCCAGGTCCATAGCTGGAGGCAGGTGAAGGGCAACCATACACTGATGTCTCTCTCCCTCTCTGCCTCTCTCCCTTCCCCTCTCTCTAAAGATAATAAATAAAATCTTAAATAAATAAATAAATAATAAAGGAATTCTATGAAAAATATGAAACATTTAATTACAGAAATTGCCACAGTATATACTTCTTGCATTAGAGGGCCCTTCTGTAGGTATGAGGACTAGCTTAGGTTTTGAAATTAAATAAAGAAGTAATACTCCATGGACACTAATGACATCAGGCTTATGTTCCTTCAGTTTAATAGTTTCTTATTATGTATATCAAGCCATGCTTTTGTTGTTTGTCCATCTATTTTTCCATCATCATAGACTCCTCGTGGCTTAGTATTGCCACAAGCCTTCTGCTATTTCAGAATCCTATCATTCCCGCTGACAACCGAGAGCCCAGTTCTCCAACAATATTGCTTATCATCAACCCTGGTGCAGCCAATACTGAGCTTCTCAAATATGCTGGTACCTCCATCACTGGTGCATTTCTTATAAGCTGAACGATGAGAGCATTTTCTGGCCCTTCCAATAACATAGCCAGTTGGTAAAATCTCAAATGTTATACAATTGAGTCATTCTAGCATACTCACTTCTCTGAGCCTTTTGATCCCTTCCTCCAAATTCTGCCAAGGCAGTTCTGTCATTTCTATTTAATTTAATTTAATATGAGTCTTTTGTCCCCCACAAGCTTCTAGTAACTTTCCAGCAGTATATTATGACCATTCTCAGGTGCTTCTGCCAAGGAGGTTTCAGTTGTGGGAGAATGCTTCCTTACTGGCCAATGCCCGTTTATTAAACTTCTCTTACACTACTCCCACCCCAATCAAACACAGACAAGTTGCACTTCTTAGCATACTCTCCCCCAAGTTCTCTGAAGTTCCTTTGGTAATAATTCCTTTTTATCTCTAGTGGGAAAGCGCCTCCTTAGTTGGCCCATGCAGAGACTTGACTCTGATTACAGAATTAGAAGACAGTATTGCCCTGGCTGGTGGCTCAGTGGACAAGGTGCTGGCCTGTGAATCCAAAGGTCGCTGGTTCAATTCCCAGTCAGGGCACATAACCAGGTCGCAAGCCAGGTCTCCAGCCACGTCTGTAGATGGAGGCAGGTGAAAAGCAACCATACATTAATGTCTCTCTCCCTCTCTGCCTGTCTCCCTTCCCCTCTCTCTAAAGATAATAAATAAAATCTTTAAAGAAAAAAAAAAAAGACAGTAAAGGAAGTGACGGCAGATCTTGTAGAGGAAAAATGTTATCTGTCAAGGCATCTATCTCAGTTGAGGTTTTGGCATGGTTTTCTGGTGAGAGAAAGCTGTTGTCCTACAGTAAAAGCAAGTAGGCCACTCCTGTAGGCCTCGGACTTCAAAGTAATCTGGGGATCCCATGTTTTTAAGCATATGTACCCATATGTCCCCATTCAATATGTTCCTACTCCTTCTCTATCAGGGTTCAGATTTTAGCATAACAGACTAGCCAAAATGATGAATTCATCTTTTATTATAGTTCCACTATTTTTACAATAAAATGTTCCAGCCAATCTACAGTTTAGTATGCCTTTAAGCTATAGAAATTTTGGAATCTCTTTAAATGCTTCCTTAGAGGCCTTCTAACTTTCACACAGAGCCTTAGGTTGGTAATGGATAGGTTTAAGCTGGTCAGTTTTCTTCTTCAAAGCAGGGCACTCAGAACCAATCAGCTAACTCAATCCTTGTAATTATGAATCCTCCGTATCTCTGAAATGCTCAGTGTACATCATGCAAGTCAGTGCATCTCCTGTCGCCTGCACCCCCTCCCAACTCACCACTGGTGAAAGTTATAGCAATCATAATGCTAGAATGAGCAGGACATTTTTAAGAGTTTATCTCCAACAATAGGATCTCTACTGCTATCCAGATGGCAAGCGATCTAATTCCAGAATCACATCCTAAGGATATGCTTCCTAGGAGCACTTCTGAAATTATTTATTTTCAGGTGAGTTTCTGCATTGGTTTCCTAAAATTGCCATTATAAAGTATCACAAAGTTGGTGGCATAGGAACAACAGAAATTTACTGCCTCTTACTTTTGGAGGCTAGAAGTTTGAAATCAAAATGTCAATAGAATTGGTTCCAGGTCTCTCTCCTGGCTTCTTATTGGCAATCACCAGCATTCTTTAGCTGATAGATCTATTGCTCTAATCCTTGCCTCTGTCTTCATGTGACATTTTCCCTGTGTGTCTCTGTCTGTGTGTCCAACTTTCATCTCCTAAGGACACCACACTGCATTTAGCACCTAACCTAACATACTTAAAACCTTATCTTAAATTGAGTACTTCTACAAAGACCCAAATCCAAGTAAGGTTACATTTCTATATTAGGATTTCAACATCTCTTTCTAGAAAACACAATTTGACCCATAACAGTTTTCACAATGACAAATCCTGTGATGGGAATTTGTGTGTAAGTGATTTATTAGTATATAGCACCCCCACCCCCAAATATAGCAGGAGAGTGGAGAAATAGGAATGGTAAAGGAAGGAAACCAATCAAGACTATCAAGTAGCATCCAATTTAGGATACCCAGCCATGGAGTTTTGGGGACAAAAAATTTAAGTGGGAAGCCAAATCTGTCAACCCCTTGATTTTGGACTTTTAGCTTCCAGGAAATAGAAAGAAGAAAGAATTGTAGGCCACCCAGTAAGCAGTGCATAGTTTTGGCAATACTAGCTAACTAATATAGCATCCACTGAAGAACACACAGATGCTCGCTTGTAACAGTGAGAGCACACTGAGGGCAGGTGTGCAAAGAGTGGAAGAGGAATCTGAGGGGAAGCAGGAAGAGCATTGATGGTGTTTGCTTTGGACGTAACCCTTCGTTCCCAATGAACCTTTCCTAGAATGTGTGGTTCTTGTCTCCACAACTTCAGCATTTGCTCCTTTAGCCATTCTTAGACATTCTGGGTTCCAAAAAGGACATGAGAAGGGTTCTCCTGGAACCAAAGTTGTGGCTTATACTTTGTCAATGTGGGCTCAGAAAATTTTACCAAGACTTACTTTTATATAATGGAGATAGGAACAAGTATGCCTGGATCTTGGGATATTCCTTTGAATACATCTTGATATTTCTATCCTGGGTGATAGCTTATGAATGGGTAAATGCAGCAGTTGCAGTAGGATGAGGGTAAGGTGACAAGGACACAGACATTTAACATTGAAGAAAGGGGTCACTTCATGAAGTGATCAACCTAGACCAGGTACAATGTTAACCAAGGATAGAGAAAATCCAAAATATGTAATAAGGAGTGAGAAGAGCTCTTAGTTACTGATAAAAACTCTTTGCTTAGTTCAGTATGCCTAAATTCTATTTTCGTATTGGTACATATATGGAATTTATATCCCAGTCATAAAAGAATAAAATTCATAGTCACCTTTGTGGATATTTTTGCCTATAGATGGGAAAATATACTAGCCAATCACACAAATGACAGAAACTCTTTGCTTCTCTAAAGAACTTATAAGAATCACATTATTGTCTATTAGGTTAAGACTAACTTTACATGCTTTTATGTTTCCAGATCTAATTAGTGTAATGTCTTACTGCATTGGCATTCTACTATATAATGCAATGTTAAAGTTGACCTTACTTTAGTCATTCTTTATCATAACTGTATTCTTACTGTAATTTTTGTCTTCAATTGGGGCTATACCTTTATGTTTTATCACCTACAGAGAAGATTTACTATGCATCTGTAACACACAAATCAGTACATCAAATACCTTTCTTATTATACATTTTAAAATGTCACAATACACAGTGGATAAGGTGCCGGACTGAGAACCCAAAAGTTGCTGGTTCAATTCCCCAGTCAGGGCACATAACCAGGTTGCAAACCAGGTCTCCAGCAAGGTCTCCATCCAGGTCTGTGGCTGGAGGCAGGTGAAAGGCAACCATATATTGATGTCTGTTGCCCCTCTCTGCCTCTCTCTCTACCCCTCTCTCTAAAAATAATAATAAATAAAATATTTTTTTAAATAAATAAAAATAAAAATGTCACAATAATGATAATTCAATGCCTAAGAATAAAATACAGATATATAGTTCTTATTTTAGAAAAAGGAAGAAAATTATAAATGTGATATTGTAATTTTTTAAATTAGGAATACTATGTGTAAATTTATAAAAAATTAAGCTATTGTATTTCTGATTCTGTCAAACATAAAAATGAATGTGAAATCACTTAACATTATTTTAATAATAAAAATTTAAAAATTGCAAATGATGCTGTAAGTGATATCAGAAAATTACAGGTTATCTGCAGGAATGAATCAATTTGGAAGCATTGTTTATAGCCATAGAATGCAAAGTACTCCCAAAACAACTCAACCTAATATGGAATAATTTTGTATTTTCAGAGCTAAAATCAACACCTAAATAAATCTCACATTTTGTTTTACATGGAAAATTAATTTGACATTAGTTTCACAAAAATTTTATTCATGCTCAGTATTAACTTTTAAATATTTATTAAAACAGCAGAATCTTCTGTTGAAATACGAATAGACAATTTTCTTCATGGGGAACAAGGCTAAGTTAGTATTCAGAGCCAATATATAGACTACAGGTAAAATTATTAACTTCCTAAGTTAGCCAACCCAAAGAATACATGCAGGAAACAAGCAGATTAAACAAAATTCTTAAGGCTGAATAATTTCATGCATGTAGATCCTTAGATCATGATGAAAGGTGGAAAAATTACTTAATTATTGCATAAGTGGACAAATTATGAATTGATGGTAGAAACATTTAATGAAAACATAAATTAGTATATATTCTAATATTGCCTCTTTTAAACCTACTCTTATTTTTCTATATATTGTACTCCTCATTTTTTCTCACCTGCAGAACTTCTCCTTTATTCCTCATCCTTTAATATTTCTGAGTGTTTTCAGGGAAGTGGCAGAGTCAATGGAGTGAGAATAGATACTCAGAGGACCACCTACACACCTTCTCATCTAGGCCACCCATATGAATTGAGCCAGGCAGTATTTTAAGTACCAATGATATAAAAGTGAACAAAAATCCATATACCTGTCTTCATCAATCTTATATTTTTATTGGTGTGAAAGATGTACATAAAATGAATAACTAAATAAAGTTAAAATTCTGAGTCTTTTTATTGTTCAACTTTGAATTTTAGTCTACTTGGACTCCTCACCCCCAACAGGCCCATATTCATACTCTCCTCTGCCAAATGTCTCTTCTTCATAATCCTTTCAGCTGAAAAGATGTTTTCTACCTCCTCTTACTTTTCTTTTAGTCTTTATCACTTTCTACCTTCTACCTTCTAGCACTATTATTTGTAGGCATGCCTTATCTCATCTAGTAGAGTGTAAGTCCTTAAGGGAAGGATCCATATCTAGTTCATATTTTTATTCTAGAGTGTCACACTGAATAAATATTTGTTTACTAAATAAATGAGTGAATTAACTTTTCAAATCCTGCAGGCAAAATAAAAAAAAAAAAAAGAGAGAGAAGTTTGAACATGAAATATAAATATTTCACAATGCTACTTTCTGTATGAGAGAGGTGCTAACTTAATTTATGATATGATTTCTGGAGCTAACACTGTTCCAAAATATTTTCCAACCACCAATATTCTACCAGTAGCAAGTCACTAGAAGTTTATTTTTCTCATCTTCCTAATAGATTTAAGTCAGTGTTGGTTCCACAGGAAATTCACTTACTAAATAAAGTTGCTCATTGGATTACAGAACATGAGAGATAAGGAAAAATAAGATGATGGTGAAGATGGATGCAGAATGGTGCAGAAGACAACATTTTGCTTACATTGAATTTATAAATAGATGATCCTGTTTCAGTGTTTGTCAGCAATCAAATTTCTCATTGGAATGTGTCATAACTTACCCAACATGAGGCAGACCACTGACATATTCAAAAAACCTGCCAGGATGCAGAATTAGATGATATAGTTGAATATGGGGATAATTCAAAGAAGTACCAAGGTGGGCAAGAGTCTATTTGAAGCTGGAAATGGCAAGTTTAGGAAATAGAAGATGGGACCCCAGCAATTCATGTTGCTTCACCCATGCAAATTCAGAAGGTACCATTGAACTAAACCAGGTATGAGCATTCCACATGGTACCCTGAGAAAATCCAGAGAAGGAAATAATTGTGTTAAATCGGGAAGAGGGTGTTGCTAAAGCAGGTTCAAACAGGAAATGACCCATGTCAAACCAGAATAAAAAATAGTTACACAGCAGCAAAAGAAAGGAATGACTAACCCACATGACCTTGTGTTAGACATTACATCATCCCATTTGTATTCTTGAATATTCCACACATAAATATCCTCAGCATGCCCTCAGGAATTTTTATAAATAAGAAATATTATATTTCCCAAGTAGCTCAGGCTTCGCTGACCTGAGAAGACAGGGAGAAGATTAAAGTAGTATTTTCTTTTTTATTTCTAAATCATGATGGCAACAGCTCCTCTACTTGATTGGTAGGAAATATGGACCATGAAAGTGTAAAGTCACTTAAGGTGTCTCACATGCACCTAAGTCAGATTTCAGCTCTAAATAGGTTTCATCCATGAACACAATCTCTGGGCTCAGTTACATTAAAATGAAAATCTGGTAGTGTAATTTGGTTAAAGGTATGGAAGTGTTTGAAAACCATTAATTGGAATAATTCAAATCAGGAGTTAACCAGAATACATGTAGGCTGTCGAACTCTCTAACCCCAGGCCATCCTGAGTCAGTCATTGAACTAAGGTGCTGCTCAAAAGCTAAAGCAATTTCCAGAGTGAGAAAGATAGGGCACCCTTGCTCTGACCTATAGCTAGAGACTAGAGGAAGATTATGTGACCTGACTCACTTCTTGTGAAAGTGTGGGAAGGAAATGTTTCATTTTATTGTACCTTGATGACTACATAGTTTGTACAATCTATATCTTCAAATGAGTAAGGGTTATTTTATTGAATAGTTAACATTTCCTCCTCTCCTTAAGACACAATTTTTACTTATTTTACTTAATGACTTTAAAGAATGTGATCTTGTATGCTTAAATCTAGTTAAAATAATGTAATAAAATGGAAAAAATAAAACAGATAAGAACTAAAAATTAAAAAGATAAATTACAAAGGAAAAGTGTATTTAACAATAATTAACAATAATAATATAAGTACATTAAGGGAAAGAGGCCTAAATAATTACCTTATTCATGCTAGGTGGCCTAACATAATGATTTGAAAATATTAAAACCTAAATATCTATTTACTGAAATTAATGCAAATATTTTTTAAAAAGTTAAAATCAGGATAGCTATTTCTGAAGAACTTCCAAAATTAAACATTTGGTTTTCTTTACACATAATTGAAATTAATCTGCTTACAAAATCTTGGCCACTCCAGGAAATCCAATGACTCTCTTCAGGTTATGAAGATTACCTAAAAAAGGATTGTCATCTGAGCCATGAAAGAGGTAGTCATTGTCTTGATGCACCTTTGCCCGGAATTGTTACTGATGAAATGCAAGCTTATCCACCACCCTGTGTGACTAATGGAATTTAAAGCAATAAAGAATATGGACAGAGTAAGCCATGATTAATTGCTTAGTGTGATGAACCAATCCAAAATGTACACAAATCCCAGTATTTAATGCTCATTATTTGTAAAAAAAACTCTGATATTTTAACACACCTTTAAACCATTGATTCAAATATATTCTTTTACCTTCTTAAAAAGTTTTCACTCTTGAGCTCTCAACTCAATAATAGCAATTATCCTAGAGAACTTAATCTAAATGAATCAGGTACAAACTTTCCTAGCTTGTTGTATTTATCTAGCATAAATAGCTTTTTAAATTTTTATTATTGTTGTATTACAATTGTTTCATTTTCCCCCCCATTGCTCTCCCCGCCCCCACTCCTCTCCCACAGTCAAGCCCCACCCATGTCCATGGGTTTTCACATTAGCTCCTCCATTAAACCCTTTCCCCACTTCCCTCTTCTCCCCCTCACCCCTAGTCATTCTGTTCCTTTTTTTTTTTTTTTTCCCCAATGTCTCTGGATCCATTCTTGTCTGTTTTGTTCATTAGTCTCCTATATTAAGTGTAGCATGAACAGTTTTAATGAGACCTCATTATACTATTATTTTGTTAGAACTTTCTATAGTTTAAGTAGTTTAAAATATTCTCCAGCTTCACTTCAGCAAACAGGAGAACATGTTTCCATATGTAAGTCAAAACATCAAGAGCACTGAATGAGAAGTACAAAGAAAGCTATAGAGCAAGGCTGTAGCCATAGTTTCTGACAAAACTGAGGGGTGATTTGATGATAGAAATGGTAGAATTTGTTCAAGATCGGTGACTTGGATGAGCAAAGCAAGGCAGAAGACATTTGCAATCCACTTGTATTATTCAGGATAGAAGAGGATATATTGTAGTAATAAAGAGGTCCTTGAAATCTCACTAGCTTAATATATAAAAGCTTATGTTGTCTATAATTGAGTAGCTCTTTCTCTAGAGCAGCACCCTTCACAGTGGAACTGTTACAGTAGGCAGCTAGTTCCTTATTAACAAGAGAATAGAGCCAGACATCCAAGTAAACCAGATTAACTAGGAAGTTGCAGTTTCACAGACACCCAGGGGACAGCCACATCTTCAGGACAAAGGGACATTAATCCTTGGGCAGGTGGGAAAGACCAGCTTTCCAGTCTGCCTGGGGAACACCCAAACCCTTTGCTGAATAATGGGGGGGGGGGGGGGGGGGGGGGGGGGGGGGGTTGGTGGGGTAAACAATCAGGGAGAAATTCCTTTGCTGGGCTCAGGTGCAGAACGAGCCAACATGGTACAGGGAGAGGTCCTTCTACTAAGTTCACGGTCCAGTAAGAAACAGATGATGAAGCAGAACTTTGAGGCATGCACAGTAGGAGTCAAAATAGCAACCACAGAGAGGAAAATCTAGGAAAAAGATTGAATAGCGTAAGGGCATGGAACCCTAGAAGATCTAGGAAAGGGATTGGATACGAGGAGCGCCCAGCACAGCCCAGGGAAAAATCAGGAAAGTGATTAGATAGTTTGAAAGTCAGCCTGCTTATTTCTGAAAACAAGGAAAAACTATATATGGAGGATTAGCAAGGATCTCAGAGCAGTTGATGCTAAAGTCTTCCTTCTACCTACATCCCTGAGAATGTATTATTTCTCTTCACCCTAGTATATCTTGGCACTGTGTTTAAACTTCTCCCACACTTCTTTATGCTCCTGAGATTCTCTTGTGACACCACAGAAGCCCACTTTCCTCCGGCAACAGCACCGCAGATACTCAGGCTATCTCTACCCTGAAATTCTTGATTTTTCAGTGTGAGGTGTGCCTGCAAGTGTACTGAGATGCAGACCATAGAACTCATCAAACAGTCGTTATGCTTTCTTGCATCACCCCCCTACCCCCCGGTCTCCCTGTAGTTAGTTTGGGACAGTTAAGACTATTTCTGGACTGTAGTGGCATTTAAGTGCCAGCATGAGTTCCTCAAGCTTTCTCTCCCCCTGTTATATGACTGCAATCTCAAATTGTAGCACTATAAGATCAAACAAAACAAATGAAAAAAAAACAACGTTGGTCCATAAGTAATTGTGTGAAAGGGAGTTGCCGGAGATAACTACTGGACCCATACATGACTTTTCCTGGGCAAGGAGAGATTAAAGTTGTTTGTGCTAAGCCTTGAGATTTGGAGTTTGTTTTCACAGGATAACCCAGCCTTATTTTTACTGATACCCCAGTGAAGATGGGTGTTTTAGAACTCAGCCCTCCAGTGCAGGAGGTCCTAAGGAGCTCAGTTTCCTAGAATCCTGTATACTGTTGTTGAAAGGTGGCTATTACAACTCAAAGTAACAGTAGTCCTGGAACAAGCATAGGTTATGTGATTAAACAGGTGTCTATGCAGTTTAGAAGTGATCCATCTTAAAGATAGTAGCTAATTCTCATAAGAACAGATTTTACCTTACCCCCAAACTTTTTATTTTTCACTTTTCCTTCAGGATCTATAAAATTTAGCTAATGTTTTTAATTGATGGCCAACAGATGTTTTTTTGATAGACCTGTGAGGCTATTTCCTCTGTCAAAAATAATAAACTTTCATGAATTTAGCTATTTGATTAAAATAGGTTTTCCTAATTATCTTTTTCTGACATTTCAAAAATAATTCCATGTATATACTTTTAATTGAGCACTATGTAGATTACCGAACTGTTGACTCATGATTATATTCTTTATACAAAACACACTGCTAATATTTTTTTAATGGGTTGGCCTCAGATGTGTTTTCAAATATTGGGAGTATAATGAGCCTGACTCTCTCTAAGATTGGAAACAATTCACGCTAGACTTTCCTAGCAGAAGCAAGTCATAAAACCATTTTTACAACTCTGCAGATTTTACTGTAAATATAAATTATACATAGTCTGAAGTTACTTAATGAGAGACAGACATCCTTGCCTTTGCGAGAGCCAAGCCTTACAATCGGAAAATGTGCAGTCAGAGAAACCACAGAAGTGCATTTTTAATTTTGCTTTGAGTTTTAAATCCTTTGGTTTCAGTCAAGACATACAAAATCAGGTTTATGACTAAGAAAGCCACGTTTTCCCTCTCATACAATAAATCAGAAGCAATGGGTAGTTAAGGCAGAGCTCAGCATAGATTACCAGAAAGAATTGCTAAACTGTCAAGTACTATCCTTTAAAGCCACTAACAGGAAACAGAATATCTAAGTGCAACAAAACCTAGGAATTTTCAAAGCAGCATAAGAGAGAAGCTTTATTAAAGACCTCTCTTACGAAGTGACTGGTAATAAAAACATTTCTCCCCTTGTTTATATTTCATTAATAATTGCTTTTAAATACAGGAGTCTTTCAAACATGTTGCCCTTTGCTATGATACCAAAGAAAAGACAGATGAATATTCAGAACCTCTTACATTTCTCATGAACTGGGAAGTATATATTTTTGTCCCTATAATTTGGGTCTTGGTTGTACAGCCTGAAATAACGAGTTTTGTCTAGCTTGGGATAATGTTTTAGCTGATTAATGTTCACTGCTTAAGGTCAGGAGTTATTTCTAGAAAAGTTTGAAAAGGTAGGAACAGGAGAGGTAAGAGATTGGGCTGGGTTCAAGAAAGAGATTCAAGAAAATTTTAGAAACTGAGGGAGAAGATTGGGACTAAGTTGGCATACTGTGATGAGTGGATCTCTGGGAAAATTAAAGAGCAGGTGAAGAGCATTTTTGATTTTGGGTTATACGTTATGAATGGATGCCTTTCAAATAGGATTCAGTAAAGATGAAAGAATCTCTTTCTCCCTTTCTCTCATTTTCTCTCTCAACATGATCTTCCTAAAGTTAATAAAATGCTGAAGTAGGCCAAACACTAACCAGCTTCATAGATTATTCTGACTTTTGGCAAGATAAATTAGTTTTCAAAAAACATACAGTTAGCCAGATGTCATTTTGCTATACTAAAGTAATAGAGGAAAAAACGAAAAAGATCATCATGGTCAACCACTTCATGTAAATTCTCAAAATAACAAGTTGGGATTAGGACACATATTTAAGCAAGAAATGCTTCCACTTGGGAGTTGTAGAAAATATGTCGAATAGGTGCTTAACAAGAGAGGTGCTTTACTTACTTAACAAGAAACCTGAATATAGGCCTCTGTTGGCATTTGTCCAGCAGCTCAGTCATGACACATCTATCATTTCTGTTGCTTTCTTTACCTTTCTCTTATGTTTCCAGTGGTAGATCCAGGAGATGATAGAAAAATTACTTGGGTCCTTATAGCTCTTGGCAACAGGAGAAGATGACATAGAAAGTGAAGAGGTCCTGAAAAGGAGCCTTGGGAAAGACAGAGGAAAGTCTACAGTGCAGTCCAGTATTTCCTACATGGACTTTGATTTCTAGAGTGTCCCACAAACAACAATATTCTTGGCTTTTTATAATTTTCCTGTGAGTAGCCTCACTACTGAGATATTGCCAACCAACATGGTGAATACCAGGTTGAAAACAGAGTTAGAAAATAAGGGTATATCTGAGCCCTAAAGCATAGTTTATTCCTTTAATCCATTCTTCTCAAAATAAAATTCTTTTTACAAACACTATTGATATAAGCAATCTGGCATAATGTTGTACCACTGAAAAATTCAGGTTCTTTATTCTCAAAATAAACTACCTCTTGGGTAGTTTCAGAGGGGAAACTATATCATGACAGACTTTATTACCAATAAGAAGTAGCTAGCATATTTTATAATCCTAAAATCTCTAATAAAATTTAAAATGGCAATTCTGTTGGCAGAGATTGAGCTTAGTTTAGGTCATGGCTCAAACCTTTATATTTCCACCTAGATTATGAAGATCTGAAGATCTGAGAGGTTTCCAACAAAACAGAATCAAGTCAACATAACTTACACCACCTACCAACTAAATACGCCTTCAGGCACAGATTATTGCAGTAGATTATTGTTTCCAACCTCCTCCATTCCGTGCAGCAGCACTTTTCTATGTGCTATTGTGGTCGAGTTGCTATAGTCTGCCCCTGGTCAATGGGGACAAGCATCTTTTATATGAGACATTCAAATCCTGAGGAAGTAGTCATTAGAGGAGCATTTTGTCTTGCTCATTGTGAGATGTACTGCTACATCTGTCATTTTGGGCTGGGTTGAGGTTAGACCTTGATCACTTCCAAATACATTCCCATGAGTGAATGTTCTCATCTGAGTTTACTTGTCTCTTGGAATTGAAGATCTGGGAGTGTCCTGGATAGGTAGACTTGGCATCAACAGCTGAGTTTTTATAGGCAGCTCACTGGAGGGAAGAAAAGAATCCAACTGTGAAAAAGTTACCTTATTATGCAACATGTAAATATTTGTATTAACATGTAGAACAAGTTTGGTAAAATACACCCAAACCAAAGCACATAATGTATAATTAGCCTATTCTTCCTACTAATTCTAGCATGACAAAGAATGTTTCAATTTCTTTATTTTTAAAGAGGTTATTCAAATGTTTTTGGTGCTGTATTGATAAAATCAAAAGGTGGCAAGAATTTAAATAGTCTAAAGGTGGTCAGAATATGAATAAATCATGACATAATGAGCCATTAAATATAATAATGAGCATAATAATAATATCTACTTTTTATTGAATAGATTAATAAATATTGGGTAACAAAACATTTTAGTTCTTTATTGTTTAAAATCACTTCATTGAAACTTGGCTGGTGGCTCACTGAATAGGAGCTGGCCTGCAAACCCAAAGGTTGCTGGTCCTATTCCCCAGCCTGGGCACATAATCCGGTTGCAAGCCAGGTCTCCAGCCAGGTCTCCAGCCAGGTCTCCAGCCAGGTCTCCAGCCAGGTCCGTAGCTGGAGGCAGGTGAAAGGCAAACACCTCTCACCTGCCTCTCTCCCTTTCTTCTTCCCTCTTGGCCCTTTTCTCTGAAAATAGCAAATAAAATCATAAAAAAAGTGATTCTATAAATGAATGATTAATTCTGTAAATGGTATCACTAAGCAGTTTTAATAAAATTTCATTTCTTTTTTTAGAATAAGTAAATAAAATCACTCCGTTGAGGTATGATTAACATATAAAAAGTTATACATATTTAATGAGTACAACTCATTAAGTCTGAAGGTAAGTCTAATAAGTTTGGGGATAAGTCTACACTTGTGAAAGCATCATCACAATCTATGTATGCCATAAACGTGCTTATCATCACCAATAGTTTCCTTATATATATTTAATTTTACTTTATCCCATTTAATTCCCACATCAGCCCTAAGCAGTAGGTGTTGCTTTCACCAATTTACAAAGGAAGAAAATGTACCTTGAAAGGAGCAATCTTTTGCCTGAGCTCAAACTGATTGGATGTTGTAGACTTAGAAGCAGCATTCCAGTTTCTAATACTTCAAAGACTATTTTGTTTACTATCATTTTCCTTGTCAACCTTTAAAATGTATCCAAGGAAAATAATGAAACTTATAAATGTATCTGCTTATTGAAGCATTATATGTAATAGAAACATTTTGAAGTTGTTAAAATTTGTGAGGTGTGATCAGTAAGTAAAAATATTAACAGTAGGATGATAAAAACAAAACAAAACAAAACAACCTCATTGTACAAAAGATAGCTGATCCATGGAAGTAGAATAATTCTACTTCCTTGGACAGAGATTTAGAAATAAATAAAGAGTAGAAAATGCAGAGACTCCCCTGCTCTTAATTTCTGGTGGCTCCTAGCTTCCTTTGGCATTTCTTGGCTTATTAACTGCATTGCTCTGATCTCTGCCTCTGTATTCACATGGTCTTCCCTGTGTTTCTGTCTGTACGTCCACTCCTCTTCTTATAAGGACACCAGTCATTTGATTTAGAGCCACCTTAACCCAACACATTCTGCAAAACCTTATTTCCAAATAAGGTCGTATTCAGAGGTTTCAGGAGACATGAATTTGGGGGAACATTATTTGATTCACTATATAGTGGAAAGGTGTACATTACAAAAAACTGTGTAAGGAACAAAGTACTCTATTGCATATGCCAGAGATACCCCTTTTCTCTATGGTAGAATAAAAAAGATAATTTCTCAAAGTTAGCCTATTTTAATCATAGTATTGACAATATTTTCAAAATACTAATTCAGTAAAAATAACATTGTCTGAAACTCAGTGTAAAAAAAACAAACTCTGTTTCCTGACTTTTTATTAAGATTCCAACTGGCTTTGGAATCTTGAGCAAATCATGTAGCTTCTCTAGAACTTCTGTTTTTTTCATATGTAAGGTGTAATTCTTAGACTATGTGAATTTTACAATGATGTATTCTAATTCTAATTTGTATATATGTAAGTTGAACTGAGTAAGTAGAAAGAATTTTGAATTTTCAGGAGGATTCTTGGTGATCTATGTAATCATGACCATAATAATGAGTATAAGTATATATAATTCACTGATGATTCATTGATTGGTGTATTTATTATTTATCATGAAGATATTATTTATTTGAGCAATAGCTAATACAAATTCTCAACTAAAAAATATGCTAGAATGAAAAATGCCAATGTAATTTGTGAATTTCTAAAAATTTATAATTATGTATTCCTTATTCATTTATGTTTCTCAGAAACCCAAGAAATATATAAGAATTTTTATTATGTTTATTTTCATGTATCAACAGTGGCCAGTGAAAATAATTTGAGGGTTAACTAATAAAGTTAACTAGAGATCGGTTGAACTAAATGTCTTCCTAAGAAAGCAGTCCTATATTTTAAATACTTTAACTATATCTTACATCACCAAGGAAAATGAATTTTCCCCAAAAGGAAACTGTCTAGCAAATGTATTTTGTTTTGTTTTATTTTTGTTGTTTGGTGTAAAAATAAGTGCACATAAATGTATACAGGTAATTCAGGAATATAAGCAATTTTTTAACATTCATTTATTGAATTAGCTGACATCTGTCTATGTAATATTATAAAATTAATTTAAAAACCCATGCAAATCAAATACTATCAGCAAAAGTTTCCCCTTACAACTATTTGCAAGTATGTAAAAGCAGGATCAATAACAAAGATAAACTGAAGTATTTCTTTGAGGAATTTGGTCCAGACTCATAATACCCTATGTATTCTTAAAATATCAGTTTAATGACATTTGGGTAAAAATGACATCCTTCTTTCCAAACTCATAAATTCTTCCTCTAAAATTAAAGGTAATTTTCCTGGCTGATGGCACAGTGGATAAGGTGCCAGCCTGCAAACCCAAAGGTTGCTGATTCCCCAGTCAGGGCACATAACCAGGTTGCAAGCCAGATCTCCAGCCAGGTCCATGGCTGAAGACAGGTGAAAGGCAACCATACATTGATGTCTCTCTCTCTGTCTCTCTCCCTTCCCCTCTGCCTGAAAATAATAAATAAAATCTTAAAAAATAAATAAAATTAAAGGTAATTTTCCTTCTTCCAAAGATTTTGAGTATATTCTAAAAATTCTGTCACTAATTTGAATTTTGTTTTTTAAATTTCATACTTGATAGACAAGATTTGACCTCAGAAAATCAGTGAATAGTGACTCCGATTGGAATATTTTCCACCATGGTTTCTTATTGTTTACTAATTTGTTACTTTTCTATCTCAAGAAGCTCTTCATAACTGACCTACCTACAGTGAGATATTAACAATTTAATCACATTGGCAGAAGAAAGTCCTGGATCCTTTGTAAAGTAATACATAAAGTAATACAGTTTTTCCAGGATAAATGTGGACTGACTCAGCAGAATCTCTACTGCCTCCTTTGCTAAGCAGTATTGCCAAGTAACTTAGCATCCATAACAAAAACAGTGATAAATACATGTTTTGTTGTAGGGGGTCTTTCCTATGAAAATAAAAGTAATAAGAGTCTCATGAGTCAGGTTGTCTTATCCTGTCACTGTACGTGTTTATATAGTAGATTGTGGGATATCAGAACGATGGTGTCCAGAGGCATTTGCAATTTATTATTTAAGAACACCACTATATCACCTTCCAGAATTTTCTAGAATGGTTACCTGTAACAACTGGCTTGTAAAGAAAAACAAGGAACAAATATTAATGATAATAGGCCAAGGAAGTCAATTAAGCAAATTAAATGTTCAATATATGTGTTCTATACACCAACCTTGTAGGTCAGTATGGCAGATTATAGAATTTGGAGTCATTTGTAAAAAGATAGTCACTTTGATTAGGATATCAAAAACTTCAAGTCTTATTAAAGTGTAAATATACATTAAATCAAATATTTTTCTTAGTTTAGAGTTAATATAAATTAAATGTTTTCATTCATTATATATTATGACACTTGGCTAAAAATATTGAGATTTATATTTTGTTAATTATTATATTGAAGGACTCTGTAGACAACAACAAATCTTTTTCTTGGCATTACATTATGAAAAATGTTTAAGCCAAGTTGATGATATAATCTTTAACAATAAAAATAATAATGCTATATTTTCTCAGTGCTAAGGTGCCTTTTATTTTTCACATTTTAACTTTTTCTAACTTGGGATGTATCTTGTAATTGATGTAAATATTTACAAGACATGAGACATCAATTTTATGTAACATAGGAATATGGCATTAACTAAGCATTTGGTATATTTTAGGTACTGTACTTGACAAAAATGTACGGAGTATTAGATTTAGAATTGTAATCAATTTCTGCAACTAGACACATTAAGTAACTAAGATTAAAAAGCAAAATGTTTGAACTAGCAAATTTTTTAAATATGTTGGAATATTACAGAAGCTACCTTTATAACATACTGGGATAAATAAAAACTCAAAGCAGAAATTCTTATCTGTTTTGTTCATGGATATAAAACCTAGTGTGGTACCTAGAATGTCATAGAGGCTCAAGAAATAAATGCTGAGCTGCTCAGAATTTTACAAAGTTGTAAATATTTGGGTCAAATTAGATAATAACAGCAGGTACAAATGCAGCTTTTATTTTGTGCCAGGCCAAGTTCTAAATGCTTCACTCGTACAAATTCATTTAAACTTATCAACCTTATGAAGTAGGTGTTCTTTTTATTCCCATTCGGCAGAGAAGAAAACAGGGGCGTTAAGCAATTTACCCAAGGTCACACAGCTAGTAAATTCGGGAGCTGGGATTTAAACTCAAGTCAGCGGTCTCTGAGCAATATGCCTTTAATAGTGTGCTACTATCAGTTTTAAGAATTACCTAATCTAAATTAAAACCTCACCTGATATTTCAAATTATTATTGACATAATTTGTTAGATTAGATCTTCATTCTTTCAATTCCCAGTCTCACACTCCTGCCCAAACTGTATTACACCCCTGTCAAAGCAGAGGCAGGCAAGTCAATCGCTCTGGAATGTGGTGTGGTGGTGGTTAGAGACTGGACGCTTGGCAGTTTTAAATAAATAATAAACTTAATATAGTACTATTTAACTATCCTTAAAGAATCCATCATTTAGCCTGTTGGACATGATATGGGTCTACTTAAGGAAGAATTGTTGAACAAAGTTAAAATATTAATTTAGAGATTACATGTTAAAATTAGGACGGGAATCCACCCATAACAAACAAAATCAAAGTGCAAGAGTTGCCAATATAGATAATAGTATCTTTAAGATTAGTTTGTTATATAAATATATACAAAGTGCCTTACAAACAATGACTTCATTTAAATGGCTTATGCTTCTATCACATCTTTCTTATTAAAACATATTTTGTGTGCAATTTCCATAAATTAAGTAAAATTATTTAATAAGTTACTTTCCATTTTGATAATGGAGTATTGATAAGTGAGGCCCAACAGCTTTTAAATAACATATAATGCTGGTAATCTTGATTAATAAAAGGTTTAGTTATAAGACATCTTTTCTTATACCCAAAATGCAATTATAAGGCACTTTAATTCTGTTAGGCCTTGTAGTAAATACAGAATCATTATCATTAACAAAACTACAGTGGGAGTACAAAGAGGTACCACAAAAAACTCTATAATATATTTGTTCAAAAATTGTGTATTTATTCTTACATGTTTAAACTTCAGTCACCTTAAAGTGCTTTCCCTTTGATACTATACAACTATTGAGATGATTTTCCACTGTTCAAAACAGTTTTTGAATTTGTCAATTTTGTCTCACCTGCAGTTTTTTGTTTCACGTCTTCAACAGAGGCAATATGTTGCCCTTTGAGAACATTTTTCCTCCAAGGAAACAAACAAACAAAAAATGTCACTTGGGGTAAGATCAGGTGAATAAGAAGGCTAGGGCATGGGGGTCATGCTTTTTGTCAAAAACTGCTGAGCACAATGTGACCAGGTCACATTGTAAGTCACTGCTCATAAATCACCCATCATGAAATGGGTAAACACATTGAAAGAGACTTCAAAAAATTCACTGAAGTCAAAGGTGGCCTCTCACAACAATGCCACCTGATACAGTGACACAGATGGGGGAAGCCTCTGATACAAAGGACTCACCCTCCAGAATATAATTCTAGTTTTCTTAGGGTTCCCCTGGAACATGAATAGACTTTGTTTAGTGTTCCCCAGTCACCTTCTTAATAACTCAACTCTTAGCTTCTGGCAGTTTTCCAATATGCTAGACAGCTGACCAACCACTCACTAGCTGACTTCAGGTTTCCAGAACATTCTGCAGTAGGTCAGGCTAGACCAGATCGGAGCAGAAGACAGTCTCTCCTTACACTTCTTGACAGAAAGATAACAGATCCTTTGAGTGACGTCAGCACTTGGAACACATGGTGGAATCCAGCAAGACTTTTATCTCAAGCACAGACCCTGAGAGACAAACAGAAAACTTATCTCTGAAGAGAGCATGATGCCATACACGTGGCATGTACCAGAGACAAGTAGACACACCTGGTCAGAGGAGTTAATTAAGAGAAGAGATAATTACATTGTAATTACAGTCAAAAGACAAAGTTTCAATTGTCAAGTTACCCACTTATTAGTAGTGTAAGCCTTAAGAAGTTTCCTACCCTCCTCTAGGCAGTGATTCCCTCACCTTCAAAATTTGATTAGTGAGACCAATTATGAAGATGATTTTTGAGAATAAAATAAAATAATGACTGATAAATGTTTTATAAAGAACCTCTACAAAGTAGATGATCAAAATTTTTGACCCTGGCTGGTGGCTCAGTGGATAGGCGCGGACCCGCAAATCTAAAAGTCACTGGTTCAATTTCCAGTCAGGGCACATAACCAGGTTGCAAGCCTCAACTTCAGCCAGGTCCTTAGCTGGAGGCAGGTGAAAGACAACCATACATGTTTCTCTCCCTCTCAGCCTCTCTCTCTTCCCCTCTTTCTAAAAGTAATAAATAAAAAATATATTTTTAATTATAATATATACTATGACCTGTCTTATGTTAATCCTTCCTAGGTTGTAATTTGTCTGATTGGCCTATATTTATCAACCAAAATTATAGTTTTTATTTATAGTTTTTATTTCAGTACAAGATACCACTGAGGTACAGGTCCTCACAGGATTCGATTTTGCGCCTAGTCATACTGCAGTGGTGGGCAACAGCTCCCCCTACTGACCAACAGGGTGGAGGAAAGTATGGTAGCTGATTTTACCCCTAAAAGCTTTAAAATGTTATCTTGTGTAAGTAGGACAATAACCTACATGCGCGCGCGCGCGCACACACACACACACACATACACACACACACAATGCTACTTATCTATGTTTTCTCCACAACCTCACACATACATAAGCTTGACACATGCTGAGCATCTGGAAGGCAAGTTGATAAACTAAAAGACACTTTTTTTTGGTGTGTTTAGCAGGAGTTCAATCTAAATGTACTAATACAGTTACTTAATAACCACATAAACCTGCATCGCAGTTGAAAGATTTTAATTTTATCCAGGTATGAAGTAGTCAAGAATCAATAATATCTGCATTAAGCTTAAGTACAATTATTTTTGCCATAGTCTTTATTATTAGTTTTTAACTGTTTCAGACTTTTTAAAAAATTCCTAAACTACTCAACTCATATTTGTTAGATGTTTATTTCTGGGTCAGGCAGTATGCTAAGTGCTGGGATGTCGCAAAGATCCAAATAAGCAAACTCTTTTCCTTCATGGAGATTCCATTCTAGTGGGACAAATCAGTGCTCCCATTAATTCATACTTCAGTTTCCAAAGTCTTCAGTGCATAAAACATTTCAAATAAGCAACAAGGAGTTTTAATCACTCCCTTACTGAGGTTTGGAAATAGGAGTTTTAATTTTCTTACTAGTGTTTGGACAGTGGAGTTGACCTGTTCCTTGGTAAATTAGCAGCTCTATTCCTAGTTTCCCGCTAATGTTTTTCAAATGAGTTTCAAATTGCTAAATAGAAATATTAGGAAAATCAGATATCATTGTCATATGAAAAATGGAAAAATCAGCACGCTCATGACATGGAATACAGTGGGAGATAAGAGAAGTTACTGCTGCTTAAGATTTTTTTCAGTCTCCCCCAGTTAAATTTGTCCTTTTTTTCCATTTATAGGGAGTTACAGATAAACAGTAAATGAAGTGTTATTTTCAAAATCTCCATAAGCTTTGAAATGGCAGGAAGGACCATCAAAACAAACATGCTTGTATACAGACCCTAGTAGGGTTTGTGTTTAAGGTTACTTTCTGTTACAACTCTGTTCTTGAACTACTCAGGTTAGATTTGCTTGAAGCTAGAAGGTGACCTTTCCCAGACTGATAGATGAGCATATTTATTAAATCGAGAACTGGTCACAGACACTGTTGTGTTACTACTATTCACTTCTCAGCCCAATGCTGATTACCTTTGGGCTGACAGTGACTTACTACCCATGCCCGGTACAAGAGAGGCATGAGGACCTGAGTTCCCTGCTTCTTATTATCCCCCCTAGCAGCTTAACAAGCAGTGGGTGAACTTGACAGTTACTATCTTCTCACAATAAGTTTGTTGAGGTCTTATCCTGTCAAATGTGCCCAAACAGTAAGCAACAGAGACTTGTATTTAGTTAATGCAATTTTAAGGACCCTTTCTCATCTCTCTGTAGAATGACCATGAAAGGAAAGATACTAAAGAGAATATTTAAAGCATATCATGACCAAGTAGTGCAGAAGAGCAAACATGGATACACTGAGGGTAATGTTGGAATGGAAACCCAAGGAAAAAACAAAAACCAAAAGCAAGCAACAACAGACACCCAAAATGGGGGAAAAAAGAATCAGTCCATCACCAAAAGGAAAGGAAGAATCCCCAGAAAGACCACCAAATGAAACAGAGGCACATGAAATATCAGATAAGGAATTCAAAAGAATGATAATAGAGAAGCTCAATGAGCTTAGCCAGCTAAAAAAAAAAAAAAAAAAAAAAAAAAAAAACCTATAAACAACTCCAGGGAAGTTACAAGGAACTTACTGAGAGCTATAACAGCATGAAAAAGAACATAGAAACTATCAATAAGTGCCAGGAGGTAATGAAGAATACAATTTCTGAATTGAAGAATACAGCAGAAGGAATCAACAGTAGGCTAGAGGAAGCAGAGGACTGGGTCAGCGAGTTGGAGGATAATGTAGACAAATACTCCAAGACAGTACAAGAGAATAAAATAAGGCTGAACAAGATTGAAGAGGGTTTAAGAGAGCTGCAGGACAACATGAAACGTAAAAACATCCGTATCATAGGGATATCAGAAGAAGAGAAACAAGGAATGGAAAACCTGACTCTCCCCTTCTTCCTCCCTCTTCCACTGTTAAGGACACTTGTGATCACATTAGACCCACCCAGATAATCCAGGAGAATCTCCTGATTATAAGGTCAACTAATTAGCAATCTCAATTCCATCTGCAACATTATTTCCCCTTTGCCATGTAACCTGATACATAGAATTCACAGGTTGGAGGATTAGGGTATCCAATGGGAGGACATCTTTGGGATACCTCGATTCTATCTACCATGGAGAGGATGGATGAAAAGTGATTAAGGAAAGTCAATTGTATGAGGTCAGTTTATAAATCTACACAGCAAAACTTGAACTCAAACCTTCAACCTTACTTTCAGATTACAGGGTGAGTATTCAACAGCTCATTTTGGTTACCTGATCAAGTGCTACAGTTAAATCGATCATCTCTATGTTAATAATTTACTCATTTATACTCTAGAATGCAGGTATGATTTCAATATTAGTCTCTAGATAGTGGCTTTTAAATATTTAAGATCGTAATTGATTTTAAAGTGTCTTTTTTCTATCTCATGGATATCCAAATGCATATATGTCATCTTCTTTTACAGATTTATTTTTTTGCTTCTCAAAAAGACCTTTGAGAGTATCAAAGATGGCAACACAGTAGAGAGCAGTGCTGATGGCGTTCTCGAGTACCAGAGCAGCTGGAGGATAGGATAGGGAGCATGAGACTTCTTCAGGTCACTAAGAATTGGAGCGGTCAGCATCTGGACTCAGGGGAGCACAGCCCAGAGGCAGCAGAGACCTACAGGAGAGCAGGAGAAAGGATAGAAGGAGTGTCTTGACTGGAAGGAAAGGAGCAACATACACAACCAATCCAGAATACAACCAGACAGCCCAAATAAAAGCCACACCAAGAACAACAAGTGGAGAAAATCTGGGAGGCTGCAACACTGAACTCCACAAATCTCCTAACACAGAAGGGTGCTCAACTAAGGCAAGGAAGCAAAGCAGAGAGATGTAAATTAAAACCACAATAAGATACCACCTCACACCTGTCAGAATGGCAATCATCAGCAAATCAACAAACAACTAGTGTTGGTGAGGGTGTGGGGCAAAGGGAACTCTCGTGCACTGTTGGTGGGAATGCAGGCTGGTGCAGCCACTGTGGAAAACAGTATGGGGTTTCCTTAAAAAACTAAAAATGGAACTGCCTTTTGATCCAGTGATTCCACTACTTGGACTATACCCAAAGAATCCTGAAACACCAATTCATAAGAACCTATGTACACCTATGTTCATAGCAGCACTATTTACAATAGCCAAGTGCTGGAAACAGCCCAAGTGCCCATCAGTGGATGATTGGATCAAAAAACCTTGGTACATTTACACAATGGAATTCTATATAGCAGAAAGAAAGAAGGAACTCCTACCCTTTGCAACAACATGGATGGAACTGGAGGGTATTATGCTTAGTGAAATAAGCCAGTCAGTGAAGGACAAATACCATATGATCTCACCCATTACAGGACAATAATGAGCGAAACTAACAAGCAAAACAGAACCAGATATATGAATACAGTGAATAGGCCTTCAGTGGTCAGGGGTAAGGGGGTTGGGGGGAGTGGGGAGGAAGAGGCAAGGAAGGGGAGCAGTTTAGACAAGAATCTAGTATAAAGGAACCATGGACATGGACAATAAGTGGGATTGAGTTTGGGGAAATGGGTGGGTGAGGAGGGGGACAGAGGGGAGCAAAAAGGGATGGATGTAATACAACAACAATAAAATTTTTAAAAAATAAAAGAAAAAGAAAAGACCTTTGAAAAAGCATTTCATAATAACATGTTGAGATGTAGGTTCTGGTAAAGCATATTCTCTAGATTTGCATTACATGAGTGTATGTGTGCTTGATATATGTAAAATTATATGTTAAGAAATAATTATGTTGCTTTATAGATACTCTGTCCCCAATTACTCTCTTTCTCATGCACATACAGTAAGTCACCAGCTGCTTTGGATTCTTTACACGGCTGGCTTTCCTTCTAAACTGAGTTATGGCAGGCATAACTGGCCATGATTAGTAAAATCCAAACTCAAGGATGGCATAGGATTATTCCGCTCACATTGAGTTACTATTTACTGCTTCTCTAATTGATTCTCACTCAGGCTCCACAGCCAGCTGTCCAGCATTTGCTTCCACCTAGAAAAGGCCCAATCCTGAAGCAGTGCCTCACATGGTCGGTCTGACTCCAGCGGTCAACCCCATCACCTCCTTCATACTGGGTCTTGGCTTCCCACTTAGAATGTTCTTTTCCTGAGAGTGGCAAACTGCTCTAGCCTGAGACACCTGCTTCAGGATTGACTTAATATTTGTTTATTTTCCCCACCTTAAGTGTGCACACAGACACACACACACACACACACACACATGCATTCTTAGGCTGGAAATAAGATTTAATTTTCTAAGACTGTATTTTTTATTCTACTTTCTTTCCCATAGCCAGTGACTTGGAGTGCGGCACACAGCAGGTTTACCATACTTGGGAAAGGCTCAGCCACATTTCACTAGGTACACAACCACAGTATCTGAATTACTTTGCAGGTAAAACAAAATGTTTCCTACCCCCAACTTCACATGCAAGATAGTTTTTCTCCCTTAAAAAACATTAGATAGCCCTGGCTGGTAGCACAGTGGATAAGGCGCTGGCCTGCGAACCCAAAGGTCGCAGGTTGGATTCCCCAGCCAGGGCACATAACCAGGTTGCAAACCAGGTCTCCTGTCAGGTCTGTGGCTGGAGGCAGGTGAAACGCAACCATACATTGATGTCTCTCTTCCTCTCTGCCTCTCTCCCTTCCCCTCTTTCTAAAAATAATGAAATAAAATCTTAAAAAAAAAAAAAGAAAAACATTAGATAAAAGTAATAAAATTTATGTATAAGTAAGAAGCATATATCTGTTTTAGGATGAAAAATGAACAAAAAACTTTATTTTTCTTAATAAAACTGTTCAAAAGCAGAACACTGCATTAGACCTCAGAAAAAAAATAAAAGTAAGCACATAATGATTTTTATTTGAGTTGGGCTGGAAAAATTCAGAATGCCAGGACCAGCCAAGCCAGAGGTAGTAACCTCCTTAACCAAAATAATCATTTAAGACTACAGAAGGACTGGGAGGACATTTCATTTGCCTTCTCTTCTTCATCAGAAATATTTTTTCCTCAATAATCAACACTAATTGATTATTTTTTTAATTAAATTCATTTTAGAGAGAGGGTGAGAGAGAGAGAGAGAGAGAGAGAGATTTGTTCCACTAATTTATGCATTTGCTTGTTCCTTCTTGTATGTGCCCTGACTGGAGATCAAACTCACAACTTTGATATAGGAGAAGACACTCTAACCAACGGGTACTAGGCCAGGGCTATAATTGATCTTCCATTACTAACATAATGATTGATTTTCAGTGGTAAAAGTAACCCCACATTGTCTCACAAATTGCTATTAATTCCCTTGTTACATTTAAATTTTTTAACTCATTTCAATATAATAAATATTTATTTTATTCTTACTATCATAGCCTTCTCAGATTTACTTTCTTACTTACAAGACTCCTGTTTGTAAACAATTTCCCATTTACACCTCAACTGTTGTGTTTCCAAAACCTAATGTAGAATAAATGAACAAGTGATTGGGACTGTTGGATATATTATGGAGAAAGAGTGCTTCCTCTCCTGGAACCCTAAATGTTTATCTCTGATACAAGAGAAAACATGAAAAGAACTTTAAAGAGCTAAGTGTTGTAAAAATAGTCATGTTACAACCAAATAGTGTTTTCAGGAATCGCATATGGTATCCCCCAAAATGCATCGTAAAGTCAAATATTTATTCTTTAAAATTTGTAGAAGCTGATAAATCACCATGAATTTAACAGGAAATACATTAAATTACTTGCAAATTAATGACTTAGTAAGCTAGGTTCAAAGCTCAAGAAATCCATGATTATGTTTTAAGAAACACTGAATTTGCACTTTGTAAACCTTGGAAGATAATTAATTGTATGACAAAAGTTAAATTAAACAAGTATGCAATTATAAACAAGAATTTTAATTTAACTTACTTCTGTTCCTCATACCAATACTCTCATTCCATCCCTCTTCAAGACAATAATGATTCATAGCATCATTAAAAAAAAAGTCTGTGTATTACATTTTATAAAGTAATCTCCCAAGCTGCTTTTCTCCCCTTAAATGTTTATTTACTCAGAAAAGCTTAACTGCAACAGCAACAAATCCCTCAATTTAGTTTTAAGCCATTTCCCACACCATTTCTGAAAAAAAAATTTTAATATTTTTATTCATTATTTTTAGAGAGAGGAGAAGGGAGGGAGGGAGGAAGAGAGGGAGAGAAACATCAATGTATGGTTGCCTTTCACCTGCCTCCAGCTACAGACCTGGTTGGAGACCTGGCTTGCCAGCTGGGGACCTGCCTGGAGACTGGGCTTGCAACCTGGGTATGTCCTGACTGGGAATCAAACCAGCAACACTTGGGTTCTCAGGCTGGTGCTCAATCCACTGAGGATTCACACCAGCCAAGGTCTGAAACATTTAAAAAAATGTTTAAAACACACATCTCAGAATTTAAAGCATTTAGTATTTCATACATGATTTTTTTCATTTTATAAGTATATTTTATTGTTGCTTTTTAGCATACTGTTTACCTCTATCATAGATCATAAAACATTGTTAATTAGAAATTAAAACTAACCTTATATATTTTTCCAGACTATTAACACAGTAGAGGAATGAAGACTATACTCTTAGAACACATATCAAGGGCCTTAGTCACATCAAAAAATGAAACCATCTTTATCCAAATGAGAAAGAGTGACTAAAGAGATTTTTGCAAAGTAAAAGTGTACTTAGGCGATTGAATGGTCCTCAGAGAAAAAAAAAATCAATTATTGTTAAAAATTTTAGTAAGTAAGGTAAATATCAATTATAATTTTTAAATAAAACTTTGGTGATGGAAAGCTAGAAGCAGGGATTTTTCTCCACTTGTTATTTGTATTGCTTGGCCAAGTGCACTAGGGCCAATATGGCTCACTGAACTGGAATAAACCAGAACAAAGAACTTGGGAGCCAGAAAGAACACCAACATTACTGGACTCAAGGGGTTTGACACTTGGGGTGTTCTATTCAGGAAGGGGACAAGATTGTCACAAAGTCGCTTTATTTACCTGTGACTTCATATCCAACCTACCTCTTCAGAGAAACATTTAACAGATGTGTAGACAGCCTTACACAGGGATGGGCAAAATGGGTTTACAGTTGTGAGCATACAAAACAGTTTATTCTTGTATTATTATTTATTAATTTTTGTACTGCAGGTCTGTCCCAAAAGTATCAGCCATGCAAACTGTTTTAAATATATTAACACTAACACTGGCTTGATACTTTTGGGACAGATCTCATACTGACCAATCAAACAACTGTAAACCTACTTTTGCCCACCCTTGTGTTTGCCTTCCCAAACCCAAATTCAACTTATAGCAAGAAAATAAGTCAAGTATATGTTTTCCATACCTTTTATATGGGGAAAGTATTACCTATGTAATGTATTCATTGGAAAGTATACACAGTAACATGGTGCATACTTTTTTTTTTTTTTTTTAAGATTTTATTCCTTATTTTTAGAAAGACAGGCAGGGAGGTAGGAAGAAAGGGAGAGAAACATCAATGCATGGTTGCTTTTCAGCTGCCTTTAGCTACGGACCTGGCTGGAGACCTGACTTGCAACCTGGGTATGTTTTCTGACGGGGAATTAAACCAGCAACCTTTGGGTTCAAAGGCTGGCACTTATCTATTGAGCCATCAGCCAGGGCGGTGATATTTTAATACAGACTTTTTCTTCTACCCTTTACCTTCATTAACCTGAAGTCTATAGTCTGTGTCTGTGGTGCCGTTGATGAGAACATGGGGATAATCATAGGTTTGATTCCCGTGTGGGTGGTATGATGTAAGTCCCTCACTGGGCTGTAATTAAAACAACTAATTATCTTTCAAATAATAAAGGCAAAGTGTTGATAAATTGTTATCTTAAATCTTGAAAGCCTACTAAAAACAGTTGCTGAAATTAGGATGGCCATTATTATCTTTATATATTAAGTTATCCTATTGTTAATATAAATATCTTAATAAATATTTAAATAAATATTTAAATGTCATAATTCTATTTCAAATTTTATGCTTGCTTTCTTCTTTCTCTCTTCCTCTTCTTTTTTTTTTCTCTTGGCAATAGTTAATGGTTCATGTTAGACATAGTTAACGCCAGATTAAAGTTCCAGTTTGTTCACAGAATTAGTATTTATAACTCTATCTAACCTGAGTGATTTAAATGGATGGAGCCTAGACAATATCCATGGGCAAATTAAATTTAATGGAAAAATCTTAACAATAAACATAACTTAAAATAACAATTGAGTAATTTGTTAAAACGTATGCCCAAACACATTTTCAAGAATTATCCATATGGCCATAGAAAATGCAGGTAGTTTTAGCATAATCTTTATAACTTTGAAAAGAAACAGCATAAAATTTGAGAAAGGACTTTGCCTATTTACCAAATGTGATTAATATTTTGCTAAAAATAGTCATGGAAATAAAATTTGTGTTATAATAGTACCCAAGTAAATAAGAACAAGACAACAATTTTCTTGAGTTATATGGGGTGACAAAAGTGACTTGGTGTTTCTATAGCAGTAAGAGATGCAAAAACTAGGGGGTAGCCACCTGGTTTGAATTTATTTTAGGATTTACAAACCAACATTTAAGTGGTATGTAAATATGAAACACAGTCAGTGCGACATGCACATTGGGTTGGGAGAGGGTAAAATGCATTCAATGAGAATTATAGAATTTCAGAGTTACATGAACTTCAAAGGACATCTAATGCAATGACTTTCCTGATTCTTGAATCCTTCTCATAACTCCTAACCTTATTGGCCATTTAAACTTTGTCCATGTATTTCTAATGGTAGAAGAGAAAAATTGAGTTGTGATAAGTAGAAAGTTCAAAGTTCTAATCAGGTTCCATCAGGTCCACATGATATACTCTGATATTCCAGCTGCACAGTAAAGAATCCATTACCTGCTCCCAAAAATTTGTACTGAGATATTTGAGCACAAGAAAACAGACAACTGTAAAAAGACAAACACTTGATTCCATGAAGTGTGTTGTAAGGATGCACCAGGGAATCTTGAAAGGTACTTTAAAGAGTTATAAAGTTAAAACACAAAATTCTTGGATTTTATTATTTTATATCCCTCACTAGTTAATAAAATTTTTGCTTTCAGTGTAGGATCATAGCTTCTAACTTATCCTAACTTATCAAGATTTGCATAACAAAGACAATGTCATAAAGGCAAAGCAAAGAGGAATAATAGTTTGAGGCTAAAGTTATATTCCGTTGCTTTTTAATATACATTGCCAAATTTCTGTATGTCTTAATATGTTTATTTTGATTCTATGTGAATATTAACTTTCTCAACATAGTGATTTTATTTTTAAAAATCTGACAACTTAAACTTATGGGTAAAAAAAATCCCATTTTAATATACCTAAGGCCATGAAAATACTATTTTCTTATAAATAATGAGATTCCAAATTTTTAAAGCCATTTTACTTAATATGTTATATTACTCAGAATGCATTAATTTCTATATCAAAATGTACAGTCATGATTCTCTATGCCTTTGTAGATTCAAAAATATTTATTGAATGTTTTACTATCTACTAGATGTTGTTTTTATTAATTAGCTTTATAGTACTATAATTTCAGTGAAATGAACTCATCACTAAAATTAACATCATTTTTTATTTTTAAATCAATATTTTACTTACAGTATTTCATTGGATACATGTAACATTATTTTCAGGGAACTATTGGTTGATTTTGTGCATGTCAGTTTTGTCCATATGTCCATACAACTATTCTCCAGAAGCATTTATACCAAAATATTAGTAATAGCAAGATTAGGAAAATTTAAATGGTCTTTCACATGTGATTGTCTAACCACAATGCCATACACTTGAAACCAATAAAAATTAATATTCAATGTAAACTACCACTGAAAAATAAAATTGCAAAAAATAAATTGAAAATAAAGTTCTTTCAATAAAACAAACTCTTTAAGTGTGTATTCAATGAGTTTTAACAAATGCATATACCTGTGTAACCAATACCATTATCGAGATTAAAAACATTTCATCACTTTAAACATGTATTAAAGCTGATTTTTAATCCTTCTTAAAAAGTTTTTAATATAATTCCAAGCTTATATTAAAAAATGTAATTGTTACAACTAAAACCTATTGGACATGCACTTCCAACCAGGAACTCTCCTCATATTTGTTTATATGTCATCTTGTAGCAGTCAAGTGTAGAGCAAAACTTGTATGATTTTTTTAGTTCTGTGGCATTATTAAATTCAAAACACTTTGGGAGAAGAAAATTTGGCAATTTGACAAAGCAATTTTGCAACTTGTACAGTTCACAATGGCCATTTAAAATTATCATTTAAACTACATTTAAGACTAACATATACATCTTTTACACCTTTGCCCCCACACTGCATTCCTCTTTGTTCTTAGCACAAAGAAGCTAAAACCTACAGAAGTCAGATCTGCCACCTACCTGTTCCAAATCTTTTGCAATAAACTCTTAATGTTGCTGCATCTGTTGTTATGATCTTGGGCAAACCACTTCACTTTTCTGCGTGTGTGTTTAATTAAATATGAATGGAGGTTGGCTATATAACCTTCGATACCCCTTGCTGCAGTAATTATTATAAACTTCCATGTCACTTGATCCTTTCATTTTAGGATAAAGAGAAACAATGACAGCTAGTATAAATGCTAAATTTTACCATTTGAATCTTAATAAAAAAGCCTGGCAGAATCTTCCTAAGGATAACAGGGCTGAAAAAAACTGAAAACCTGGTGTAGCCCACCCCTCTCCCAAGGAAACAAAACTCTAGAAAGCAGTGCTCAAATTTTACTTAGAAAGTAAATAATGAAACTGAGAATAAAAATCAAGATTCTGGGCCCTCTCTGTCCAGTATATAAAATAATATCTACAGAGTGATTAGCACAGTGGTTGGCTAATAGTCATGCTAATACAGTTTTTTTCTGTCTCCTGCCATGCTATACACAATGCATTTTTCTGATATGTATTGAGACAGGAAACACTGAGTAAATATTTTCAAAGATATTTTTAAAGAAAAAAAACATTAGAATTTCAAGGGCGGGAATAGTAACACTGTTCACTTGCAAATAATTTCATGTTTTCCAAATATTTAACATAAAATGCATTTATGAAATTCCTACCATGTAAACTCCCTTTGACATACAGACAAATGAAAACCTGGACTTGGTCTTCAAAAGGGTATCAAATCCTAATGGAAAATATGTATTGCACATGTACTTCAGGAGAAGGTGCTCTGCTTGAGAGTTTGTGTGCATATATCATTCAGTTCTCACAACATTGCTGTGAGTTGCTTTCTTACCACTGCCTTTGTGAGAAAATAGGGGCCATCATGCAGCATCACAGTTAATTAGTGAAAAAGTCAGGATTCGATGGATTTCAGGTGAGGAAACACTAAATATAAATAGTAAGCATTGATATTTCAAATATAAAATAATGCATTTCAATGAGCCATGAGTCCTTATTTTAAAGGTGAAGACACGTGACCTGGCATGTACCTCTCTTTTCCAGTCTTCAATCTGTCCACGTCATTAAGTGCTTGTTTTAGCCAATTGTGTATCAAAGCTATTTTGTGAAAGTCGAGGTATTTTAACAGGTAGAGGGAAATGGAGAAAAATGAATGTAGAAGAACAGGGAATAAAAAGATACGGGAAGGAGAAATAGCAAGAAAATACAGTTTAGGGGCAAGAATAAGATTTGGGGCACTATAAACCAATTGCCAGTAGGTGGCGCTAGAGTACATTAGTATACTACTATATTGGTATACACTGTGTGTTTTAATATCCAGAAGGGCTGACTGGATCCCTTTCCTCCACAAACAAAAACAAAACAAAATCTTCCACAACGGATCAAACACTGGGAGCTGAGCATTGATTATGAGTGGTTGCCAGCTTTAAATTAAATTCTATTTTCGGCCCCATTATGGAGAAAAGCCTGTTTGAGGTGTGGTGCTGTTGTGAGGAAGGGCTGGAATATCAACATGCATTACAACTATTTCAGTACTTTTCCTCTGAGGTTAGGGTCACCATTTACAAGATGCTTTCCTTCCGTGGTCACTTCCTAGTGACTTTTAAAGGTCATTTCCTAGTCATTTCCTCTAAAGTCAATAGAACTTTAGAGAGAACCAGTTCCATATAATAAACACAACATAACAGGGGGTTTAAAGATGCTCACTTCACCAACCTATTTTTTTCTGATGTGAAAAAAAGAACAATAAAATTTCAATGTAATACGCTTTTAGTTAAGAACCCAGGGACAGTTTAAAAGCAAAAACAAACCAACATTTACATTTCTCAGTTAATTAGCACAGTTACACATTCCCAGGAAACTGAAGACCTGGCAGAACTAATAGCTGTTCCCTTTCCTGCCCATGTTAGTCTCCAAGAAAATCTCATCTATTCAAGTGTCATCTGCCTGACACTTGTGATGCTACAAGATAGACTTTCTAGTATGCTGCAAAATGATAAATTGCAACAGTATCTTTAATCATAGATGAATATTTGGCAAGGCATTTATAAAAGGTAAAAATAACTCCATGGGTTTCTTTATCAAAAGCAACATTCATCTGCTTATATTGTCCCTGGCAAGTTCTTTCAACCTCAGTTCCACCGGCCCATGGGAATCAAACAATGGTTTCATTTCTTGAATGCCCTGGAGGATACAGCTGGGGTGGGGGTGGGGAGGACTTAGCAAGATGACCAGGGAACATGAAGCATGCTGCTGTCAAAGCTGTAAATCAGCCTCAAACACTGAAATATTAATGTGTTTTGTCCTTGTGCACTTTTCCCCACTTACCTCTTCACCCTCTATTGCCTCACAGGAAGATTTGGCTACAGGACAGAAAAGATCATTGTTTTCCTGGTACTCCTGGAAGGGATTATGCCTGGGAGAAGAAAAGAGGAGGTGGGAAGATGGGCCTCCTCCAGGAAACTGAGAATGGGAAAGGTGGATCTGGAATTTCCCAGTTGAAACCTACAGCTTTCTCCCTCACTTATACCCAAGGATGTGGATTTCAGTAACCCTTTCACACCAAGAGGGGGCATGTCAGAGGAAACTGAATGTGTGCAAGATGAAAGAGCTTCCCCACAGTGCCTTGTTTTTCCTAAGGAGAGTGTAAGTGAGGGAGGACCTACCTAGATTTAGGGTGGCATTAGAATGGGGTTGGAGCTCAGAGACACATTCAAGTTTATTTTTTAAATGAATACTCTTTCTGAGATTATGGACTAAGATTTATATTTTTAGTTCAAGTTTAATTCCTCATTATGAGATTTCATCCCACCCCAACCTGCCCAGGGATTATTCATGTAAATAACTATTCTTCTCAACAAAGCAAAATTATGTTTGTTTCAAAGAAAATTGAAAAATGTGAGGAGAGAATATAAAAAGAACTCCTTTTCTTGTTTTTAATGTTCTTGCTCGGGGAAACAGATTGACTAGAGTCTCAAATGAGAAAGTGAAAATGCAAGTAAACATCATTATTATGTAACAAACCCATCTCGTGAGATAGGAATTAGAGAGGGATAGAATCTGTGTATTGTCATAGCCCTGCTGTTATCTTACAGCACAAGAGTCATGTCTGTTAGGCTTTATAATGTGAATAAAGGAACACCCTCACAGCTGAATTGGGCTCTGAAATAGAGAAGCTAGCATTTGCAACTTTTTATGTTAGGATAACAAGGAGGCAACAGATAAAAATTGAAAACAGGACCTACCTTGGGTCACACACACCACTGCTGCTTTAGCCCGTTATATTCTCTTCAAACCTGCCTTATTTCAATTTCTTAAACAAACAGGATGCATCTAGCTTGCAGTTAGAAATTCTCAGGAGATAACTTTTTCTTTTTTCATTCTGCCTCATCTACAGCTAAAATCGAACAGGAAAGTACTTTCACCATCGCCTTTGAAAAATCTCAGCATATGCACCAGAGACCCTGCCCCCTACTATGCCTGAGTTCAAGACTTTGTTTCCTGTCCCAAGGTCAGGTCTAGTACTTACTCAACCACTCTGGATAGCTTTTATTATTATATTTTTATCATCTCAAGTCTCTACTTTCCTCTCATACTTTAAAAAAGATTATTGTTAAACTGTGTTGGCATTTTTCAATGTGCTACACCAAAAAGAATTTTTGAATATTAAATCAGCTATCTTGACCCTGTTTTTCATTAAACACATTGGAGTCCATCCTCTGCCCACATCCCTACACCAAAACTGATATTAAATGGTAATTTTCAGAAAAAAGGTAAAATCATGATTCTCACATTAGATATGAAATGGACACGCGTTAAAGAACTTATTTTATTCATATAATATGAAAAAATTTAACCAAGTAGATTTGATCTGATTTAATTTATTAAACTGTTCATGAACAAGGCAGCATCCATTCCAGCAACTAGAAACAAGGGTGCTCCAAGGGGTGTCCAAAATGGAAGGAGTTTACAAGAAGCATGAGGCAAAAGAAAGGACTATTTTTAGACCTAGGTATCTCTTCTTTTGGGGAAAAGGAAATGGCAAGGGGTTTGATCAGGCAGATTGCCATGTTCTTCTATGGGGAGGCGGGGAAGGAAGGAGGAAAGGATGACAGGGGCCCACCGGGCAGATCACCTGGCTCATGGGTGACCAGAAAATACCAGACTGGTGATGAAAAGTGTGTTTTTAGGAGAAGTAGAAACAACACTCAAACCAGGTATACAATCTAGGTGTGGTATCATGGGCTTTAGCACACATTTCTATGGCAGAAAGGAAAGCTGAAATTGAGGATTCTAATATCATAATTTTGTGAGCCAATATATAAACTTTCTTCAATCTGGTTTGAGACACCAATCAATTGACTGAACCATTTTGTAGTTTAAACTCTGACTCTGTCTACCCAAAGAATTGCATTTTTACATTGTCTACTTCATCACAAATCTTGTTTTACTAGTTTATTTTGCAGACTCCAAGGGGAACTGAAATATTGGCTTCCACCTTATGACTCCCTTTTCCTGCTCACCTTGTCTTATGACTAACTGTTGGCCATCCTTAGAGACCCCGCCAGCTGACTGAGTCAGCCGAAACTGCTCATTGTTCTTATCTCACGACCCTACTTCCTGACCACTGAGCCAGCAGACCCCTGGAAATCCTGTTACCTCCACCAATCAGAAAATGAATGATGTAAGTTTATGGTCTTGTTTTCCTAGCAGCCCATCTCCTTAATAAGCAGCTCCAAGTCACACCTCTTGCCTTTAAACTCTTGCCTTATTTTCCCACCCTAGAGTGTGTCTTCTCTTTATTCCAAAGGCTTCATGATCTGGTTTACAAATTAAAGTAAAACTCTAAACTCTAAAGGAAAGTTCTGTGGGACTTTTGTTTACAAAATAAATTGCAAACAGAGATAAAACTGTGTTTTTTTCATAACTGATAAGTCACTACCAAACTAGACAGAAAAAGTTCATTAAATACTTCCAGATAAGTCAAAATTTACCTATCAGAAATCTACATTTTTCAAAGAGCTGCAAGATAGCTCAAAGACAATAAACTGGACTAAAATCTGATAACCCAGAAGATCAGAAAATGCAGGATTCTACTGAAATACAAGTTTCTTTTCTACACCTATCTTTTCAAGGTTATTAGTGACCTTTACACTGAAAAAATGAATGTCATTTCTCAGTAATCCTCTTACTACAACTATTAAAAGTTTCAACATAACTAATGACTCATGGCTCTTTAAAAAAAAAATTCTTTGCTGTCTTTTTTGGCTGGTTTCTCTCTTATTTTCGTAAACTGTGCCTGTACTTCTCATTGCCTAGGTTGATTTCATCTGGTTCCAAGGGTTCAAATGCCAACTATTTACTTAAAATACCTAATATTATATCTTCAAGTAACAGTGGAAAACTATAACCCACCCTCCGTTATTTTGACATTGTTTCTGTAAGTGAGGAATCTGATAAATAGGTAGCTTGTAGATGAACAGCATGTTTGTATAAGAATCTGAGGCACTAACTAAAAAAATGCAGACTGACCTTCAGGCATCACAGCTCCAGGAGATTTGTTGACCTTTAATCATGGAGCCAGAATGACCTGAAGCCAGATGACTAAACCAACATGATGCATGCAGACTGTCACTTGCCTTATCAGAATGGACTGTGCTGGTCTTCACATAGAGAACTTTGCAACCCCCTTCTTTGATCTCTCTGTTCTGTTCTCCTCTTCCTCCTTATCACTTCTGCCTCTGCTGAGATGTGGAAATAAGATTTGAGATGTGAGTCCCCCATCTTCCCAGGCGATGGGCTTTCTGACATGAATCCCCAACCTTCCCGGTGGTCGGCACATGAAAATAAACCACTTTCCTTTATATCAGCATCTGCCTCTCAAGTACTGTCTTTGTAGCAGCAGGCAGTCAGATCTGCTTTTGGGTACATTCAGTCCTAACTTCTCTTGGTACTCCTGACATACATTTTTTGAATTCACATCTACTGTTAATTTGTCATCTTAAAACTGTGTTATCCAAAACTGAACTTCGATTTCTCTTAATCTATGCCTTTCTACACACACACACACACACAATCTTCATTCAGTTCTATTTACTCAAGCCAAGTCTGTAGAACAGCAATTTTCAACCTTTTTCATCTTATGGCACACAGAAACTAATTACTGAAACTCTGTAGCACACCAAAAAATATATTACATTTTTTGCCAATCTGATGAAAAAACAATAGGTATACATTGATTCATTCACACCAGATGGCTATTGTGTAGGCTGTTGTAATTTTTTTAAATTTGACAATCTAAGAGAAAAGAGGTCAGTGGCCCTGGAAGTTTTTCCAGCACTTTGGTTGAAAATCACTTGCTGTAGAGTCATGCTACATATCTTCATTGTGTCCCTCAGGCCCTTCTTTACCCTTCTACATCCTGAGTCATGACAATGAAAGATGCCCTGGCTGGTGGCTCAGTGGATTGGCACTGGCCTGCGAACCCTAAGGTCACTGGTTTGATTCCCAGTCAGGGCACATAACCGAGTTGCAAGAATGGTTTCCAGCCAGGTCCTTAGCTGGAGACAGGTAAAAGGCAACCATGCATTGATGTTTCTCTCCCTCTCTACCTCCCTCCCTCCCTGCCCTTTTCTCTGAAAGTAATGAATAAAATCCTTAAAAAAAAAAAAAAAGGCTGACTTCTGGGAACTAAATCCAAGTTCTTTCTTCTGCTTTGTTTTATAGTTGGTTCCAGTTAATGGATAGTCTTTGCTGAACATTGGAGGGAGGGAGAAGAGTGAAGTCAAAGTATTGATCCCCTTGTCTATATTCTTACAGGGTAGCTTTGAACTATGTATTTTCCTTAAGGCTGGTCTTAAGGTTTTTATTTTTGTATACTAAAATTTCAACTTCCAAGTTGGAATATCTACATCTTCTCTTCATTCTTTAGGGCATTAACTATTCCTTGGGTTTCCTTATATCCTGCCCACATCTTTATAAATAATTCTTTTTTTTAAATGCACCTCTAATTATCTTTCTTATCCTTCCCCTAGGACATTTCACTGGTTTTGTCTTAGAATTAATAAAAACCAGAAGAATGTGCTACAGAAAAATGCATAATTTTTCTCTTTAAACACAAAATTAATTTTTCTAAACTGATTTTGTCTAGGACATTAATGACCTCTGCACTGAAAAATTTAATGTTATTTCTTAGTAATCATTGTGCAAGTGTGTAATAGCCCTTTATACTTGCCCTTCTATAGTCTGTTCTCATACATAGAGTATTTTTTCAATCAAGTGTCATATCCCTTAGATCAAGCCCCCTACCACCTATTTTCTTTCTTTCCTGGGTCTTCATCCTAATCCAGTCCTCCTGGCCTTCTTGCTACCCTTTAATGTACTTACCATATTCTTGTCTTAGGGTCTCTTTACTTTCCTGGAATCTGCTTCCATTAGAGTCCCATTTAGTCCTTACTTCACTACAATTCTCAGCATAAAAGTCACCATTTCAAAGGAATCTGTCCTCAGAAAGCACCCTCAGCCCTCTCCACTTTTCCTTGCTACCCTCTTTATTCTACTTCACTTTACTTCATAGTACTTACCACTACTTAACATATATCTAAGTTCCATGAGGGCAAGATCTCAGCTGTATCTTCTGATGATGTTTCTGCTGTGCCCAGAAAAGTTCCTGCACTGTAGTTAGACCCAATTAAACATGTGTGGAGCAATGAATGAAGGAACAAATAAGGGAACTATCAAATGGTACAGAAATTATGTGTTGAAACCCTGCATGATAAATGGTCAGTCCTAATCCTATTTGAGTCTCAATCATTTTTCAACAGAAAGCAAAGGTATCTTCTAAATATGCTCTCAAATGTAATCAAATATTTGAAAACTATTGATTGGTCTCTAAGCCAATTTAAAGCTGAAACACAAACAAAATCTGAGTTGTGCAATGACTTACTTGTCAGGAAGCCAATAATGAAGACACAAGTCAGTTGGATAAACAAGATGGATACAAAAGAAATCTCAGAGCACTACAGTGGGTTCAAGCAATACTTTAAGTAAAAGAGCATAATTATGATGTTGCTATTTCAACTAATTTTTTTTAAAGATTTTATTAATTATTTTTAGAGAGAGGGGTAGGGAGAGAGGCAGAGAGGGAAAGAGACATCAGTGTATGGTTGCCTCTCCCCTGCCTCCAGCCACGGACCTGGCTGGAGACTTGGCTTGCAACCTGGTTATGTGCCCTGGCTGGGGAATCAAACCAGCAACCTTTGGGTTCATAGGCTGGCTCCTTATCCACTATGCCACCAGGGCTTCTAATGTTGATTTTTTTTAATTAATAAAATTTTCTTAAATAAAATTGTGATTGTCAAGTGAATTTCTAAACCCTACATAAGAAGAAAATATTAATAGATCAAGTTTTTATTGTACAGACAACAAAAGATAAGTATGCTTCACCATTCTTTCACAAAATCAAATTACTTTATACTAACAGTTTTGCATTGAGTCCCCCTATTTTTTATTGTATTTGCATCTCTTTTTCATTGATTGATTTTAGAGAGAGGAAGAAGAAGGGAGGAAGAAAAAGAGAAACTGACTTACTGTTCTACTTATTATGCATGCATTGGTTGTTTCTGGTATGTGTCCTGACCAGGGATCACATCTATAACCTTGGAGTATCAGATGATGCTGTAACTAACTGAGCTATTTGGCCAGGGATATCTTAGTATTTCTTAAAACTCAACTTTAATGAAACAACCTCAGTTTTATCCTACACATCTTCAATAACATTGCAGCACTCTTTCATGTTCAATTCTACATTGAATTCTTTTGCCCATGATAGTAGCAGAGTGTAACCTGGCATTTTCCTGAAGATTCTCAGTATCGGCATCAGCTGAGAGAGTCCAATTAAAATTTAATACCCACTTTATTTGATAAGAAATAAATACAATTTACTTAAACCCACTTAAATCAAATGGAAATGGGAGACTAATGAGTACTGATCCCCAGTAGCTCCTGAAAAATCCTAAAATTAATTCTGATTGGACACCTTCTAAAAATCAATAGCTTTTTTTCTACCCTAATAATAACAAATTTGAAACTAAACTGAGTGAATATTTCCATTTATAGCAGAGACAAAAGAATAAAATTCTGAGAGCTAAATATAGCAAGAGTAGTATAAGACATAAAAGTTATATTACAAAATCCAAATGAAGTACAGGTATAAAATTATTCTGAAATTTATATAAAATTCTAAGAAGAGCCAAAAATTTATGAATATTGAAGGAACAACTAAGAAGCCTAAGTATGAGACTTTTGAATAGTAAGATAACAGTAAGTCAAAAGTGTATGTAATTGGCATAGGACTATATAAATATATTAGTCATATATGGTTGATCACCCACATGAAGATCAGTAGATAGGGAATTTTAATCTAATAATGAAAAAAGTGGTTAATTTAGTAAAGTGTTGATATCATTGATTATTCATAAGGAAACAGATGGGATAGCTACCTTTATTTTTTTGTGAGAAAAACATTGGAAGGAAATGTAAGGAGTTATTTGTAGACATCTGGGGTGGGACTTTCCTAAGTTTGACAGGAATCTCAAAAACCATAAAGGAAAATACTAGATATCTTTGGCTATTTTAAAATTATATATTTTTGCATGGCCAAAAAACATCATAAACAAAATGAAGTTACAGCCCTGGCTGGTAGCGCAGTGGATAAGGCACAAACCTGTGAACCCAAAGGTCACTGGTTTGATTCCTCAGCCAGGGCACATAACCAGGTTGCAAGCCAGGTCTCCAACCAAGTCTGTGGCTGGAGGCAGGTGAAAGGCAACCAACCATACATTAATGTTTCCCTTCCTCTCTGCCTCTCTCTCTTCCTCTCTCTCTGGAAATAATAAATAAATAAATATTAATAAAATAAAAAACAAAAAATGAATTTACAAATTCAAATATGTCTGCAAATTAAGTGCAAAAGATTCTATTTTTCTTAGGGCCTAGTTCTTGAAGGATCATTGCATATAGAATTCACTTTTGGAATTTATACATCGCATAATAGCTGAAAAAGAAATTTCAGGCTTTCTCTATCAAATACTGTAAGAATTTCACTATTAAAACTTAAGCTTTTAGCCTTGGCTGGTGGCTCAGTAGATACATGCCAGCCTGTGAACCCAAAGGTCACTGGTTTGATTCCCAGTCAGGGCACACAACCAGGTTGCAAGACAGGTCTCTAGCCAGGTCCGTAGCTGGAGGCAAGTGAAAGGAAACCATACACTGATGTTTCTTTCCCTCTCTAATTCTCTCCCTTCCTCTTTCTCTGGAAATAATAAATAAAATCTTTAAAAAAAAGTTTTTATTACCAAAAATACCTTTTTAATGAAATGATGCTTCTAGAAAATTAAGAATTATTACTCCAAATTTTTATTTTATAAAAAGAATATGATGAATAGAATTGTATTAGTTGAAAAAATATAGAGAGTGAAAAAGAGCAAATGAAACACAAAAGCAATGGAACAGATAAGATTTCAAAATGTTCTCTCCTGGATTTTCTTTTCTTCTCAAAAAGACAAAAGTTTGAATGGGTCAAGAGACTTACACTTTTGACCAAGAAGGAATTCTAGAAATGTAGCAAGAGCGAGAACATTCTGTTTTTTTTTAGTTTCAGCTGTTACAATGAAAACTAGAATTCTGAAAAAAAGTAAAAGTAAAAGATATACACCACAAGATAAAGATATAAAACAGCCACTTCTAGACTACCTCCAAAATTATGAACAAAACATAGACCTTGTAATACCTGAGATATGCTTTGTAGGCAAAATTTGCTTTGGTTAATAGGGAATATCCTATAGCATCTCTTCTCAAGGAAACAGGAGAAAAGATTGTCTCGGCAAAAACTGCTTTCTCAAGAGGGCATGGTAGCTGTGAGCTAGGATCATTTGTAGCTGTGGGGAGGTGGGAGAGTGTTGGGATATCGTTCACTTTTGAAGGACTTCAGTGGATGAATGCACTCAGTCTGTCCTAGATTCATTTTATTAAAAGGGAATGAGCTAAGCAACATTGCCAAAATCAAGTTCACTTAAGGTAACAGGCCAAGGATGTTTCCGACCATCTGTCTCTTTAATAAGGGCATGTTTGTCATCCTAGTGGCTAAAACAACAACGCAGAAAATAAGACAGATAATACTAACTGTTGAAAGGGATGTGAGAAAAACAAGAGAACTCTTTTACCCTTGTTGGTGGAACTATAAATTGTTACACCATGCTGAAAGCTACAGAAAGTTCTATAGTTAAACATATGAATGTTTTATGACTCAGCAATTCCAGTATGACATTCATATGGCTAACAAATATGTACATATGTTCACCAAAAAATGTGCACCTGAATGGTCACAGAAGCACTATTTATAATAGACCCAATTAAAACTACTTAAATGACTTCAATTAACAGAATACATTAATAAATTGTGCTATATTTACCTAATGGAACACTACAGCAATGAGAACCAATGAAATAATTACACACAACATGAATCAATCTTGCAAATAGAATGTGGATAAATTTTATAAGCACAATGTGTTACGAAAGAAGTCACACACAAAACAGTACATGCTATTTTATTTTCTTATTTAAAATTCAAGCCCTGGCTGGTAGCACAGTGGATAAGGCACCAGCTAGCGAACCCAAAGGTAGATGGTTCAATTCCCAGCCAGGGCACATATCCAGGTTGCAAGCCAGGTCTCCAGCCAGGTCCCCAGCCAGGTCCGTAGCTGGAGGCAGGTGAAAGACAACCGTGCATTGGTGTTTCTCTCCCTCTCTGCCTCTCTCCCTTCCTTTCTCTCCGAAAATAATAAATAAAATCTTTTAAAAATATATAAATAAATAAAATAAATTAAGCTTGAAACAGACAACCCAAACTATGGCATTGAAGATCAAGATAATGGTTATCCTCGGAGACTGGCAGGTGGCATGTAAAGATAGAGGGATAAGAAATGCTGGTGGTGTTCAGTTTGTAAAAATTCATCAAACTTTAAACTTCTATTTTGTCTACTTTTCTGTGTGTATATTTTAATAAAAAGTTCCCTGACAAATTTTTGTTTGTTGTATAAAGCAGGAAGCAGTGGAAAGGAGAAGTGAGCAAGCTAACTTTTTTTTTTTAAAGATTTTATTTATTATTTCCAGAGAGAGGAGGAAGGGAGAGAGGCAGAGAGGGAGAGAGACATCAATGTATGGTTGCCTTTCACCTGCCTCCAGCCACAGACCTGGCTGGAGACCTGGCTTGCAACCTGGTTATGTGCTCTGGCTGGGAATCGAACCAGTGACTTTTGGGTTTGCAGGCCGGCACCTTATCTACTGAGCCACCAGCCAGTGCTAAGTTTTTTTTTTTTTTTAATGGAAGTAATAGTTTATAAAAAATTTTAACTACCCTGGCTGGTAGCACAGTGGATAAGGTGCCGACCTGTGAACCCAAAGGTTGCAGGTTCGATTCCCAGCCAGGGCAATATGGCTAGGTTGCAAGCCAGGTCTCCAGTCAGGTCTGTGGCGGGAGGCAGGTGAAAAGCAACCATACATGGATGTCTCTCTTCCTCTCTCTCTTCCCCTCTTTCTAAAAATAATAAAATTAAATATATCTTTAAAAAAAATTTTTTTTTAACTAAAAAGAACACAGCAGCTGTCCATATACAAATTAATTGGGTTCATGTTTATCTTGCTCAATACCTTGGCACAAACACTATCTTTAATTTTTAATTCAAAATCAGAGGCCATTATTGCTCTTGTGCCAAAGAAGAGGTTCCATACACTTGGCTCCTTTCCCCACTTTTCTGAAATAGGTGGAGTAAGAATACTGCTAATTAAAAAGAAATCATCTTATAAAATCACTTCACCACCCACAGCAACTTAAACTTTGGAAAACCTTTTCACATATTGCTCACAGAAGCCCAAAGAAGTGGATTGCCAATAAATATTTTGAATAGGAATGAGTCACCTGAGTACATGGTAAATGTTTTTACATTCCAGACACTAAATAAGTTAAGCAAACACTACTAAGACAATAGGAGTTGTGCCCTCCAAAGGTGTTACACTCTCTTCCCAAGATACTGAATTTATAAATAGCACTGTGTTCTCTCTCACCTATTCTGATATGGCAAAAATCCCCTGGCAAGTCTAAGCAGATAGATGAAAGTCAAAATGCCGGGTGGAGGGCCCTGGCTGGTAGCACAGTGGATAAGGTGCTGGCCTGAGAACTCAAAGGTTACTGGTTTGATTCTCCAGCCAGGGCACATAACCAGGTTGCAAGCCAGGTCTCCAGCCAGGTCTGTGGCTGGAGGCAGGGGAAAGGCAACCATACATTGATTGAGGTCTCCCTCTCTGCCTCTCTCCCTTCCTCTCTCTCTAAACAAATTTTAAAATCTTTAAAAATAACTAAAATAAAATAATTAATGAAACTAGTCACTGGGGCAGAGATGGAAGGTGTGTCAAAAGTCCATCAAATTAGTAGAGTCCCAAGCAATAAATTAAGAAGTAAATGTCATTACAAAGCCTGAGAAAGGTAAAATTAATGTTTGGTAAAGACATTTTAAAACATTAAGTCCTATTAGTATGAGTATTTTGGAACTCAGTCATCTCACTTTTCTGGAAAATTCATTCATGCAACATACTTCTGACCACAGAGGTGGCAGATAAAGGCAACAATACTGTGTTTATGTGTACAGCTTACTATTGGTGGGACCTGATTGTCTATTGAAGTCAGGTCAACTACTACTCTTTGTCAACAACATGATGAAGAAGGAAAGGGGACATATACACATTTAAGATTCTTGTTTATTTAGGTTTTCTCAGTGTTAGAAATGTGTGTCACAGAGAACCAGTTGTCTGCATTCTGCATTTTACTCTTATCCAAAGAGAAAGCCAATGGTGCATTCCTCGCAGGCCATTTGTTTTTATAGCCTGTTCGGCCATAAAACAGCTCCTTTTCAGCTATTTCTGATTCAAGGTATACCCAGTGCAGTGCTTTTTGTTTGTTTAAAGTATGAATCTGAGATTTTATGGGGAAGTGCTGTGTGAATGTGAAAAATCATATTGTGCATCCACCCCTCTGGAGGCCTGGAACATCTGTAGATTTTATTGCCTAATTAATAATTATGTAGACAATGAAATTCCCAAAGACCTCTTCTGCCTCTCCAACATGGTTCTGATTTCTTATTCTGTCATGTGGATTGATAACAGATCTGAATTATAGGCCTAGCTGGCAAGACGTTGGAGATTGAAATGTGGAAATTTATAAATGCCTTTATAAATTCTGGTGCAAGTTTTCTTCTTTTTAAAACACTTAGGACCAGACACATTGCATCCCATTTGCATCACTCAGTACCTCAAAATGTTTCTAGGTATCCGTCTTCATGACGTTTCCAAGAACCTCAAGGAAGGATGTGAAGATCTAAGTAGCCATATATACTTGTGTGTAGCAAGATATCTAATTTTTATAACTTTTTTTTTGTTTTACTTCATATGCAATGATTTTAAGGACTTAAATCATCTTTATTTATCACTAATGCATATATATATATACAAATGCTCTATGATCATAATGGATTTTATGTGTTGTTCCAGCTAATAATTTAAAGTATTTGTTAATATGTTATTTTGATATAATATTTTGTTTACCATGTTGCTTTGGGTTCACTTCATAAAATAAATGATTACTTGAGGATAAGCACATATATATAATTAAAATAAATTCATCTTTACATAGTAAATGACAAAGAAAGTTATGCCTACTTTGCTTTTATACTTTTCCTATTTTATTCTTATCCATGTTTCTAAAAATACATAAAAGGCAAACTTATGAGCTATACAAAAAGCCCAGTAGTACACCATTTATTATGCCCCAGGAGCAGCGTAACAGGGAAGATTAGCATTTTACAATACCGATTTAAAATAAAAGTACCAAATCATATATGCTTACTGTTAAAGAAGGAGAGGTTTAAAAAGTACAATTCTTTAAAGAAAATACCAGATAAACAGATACCAAGATTCTTGTTGTATTCTAGTTATTCCTATTATTGTTGACTACACAGATCTGGCAATCTCTTACAGAGAAAAGTCAAAGGCAAAAATAGTTTCTGTTTAACACACAGTCATGGGGACAATATAGGTAATTTCAAAAGTTTTTACAGAGAAGGGAAGACAACCAATTCAATATGCATGTTCCCAAGGATAATGCTGTTTATTTAAATTAAAAAAAAAAAAAAAAAAAAGACTAAGTCCTGACTTTAACCCTCAAACTCTCTGAATTGTTTAACTTCTCCACTTTTATTGCTGCAACCAGCTCAGCATGGTCTTCACTTACAGCACACCCTCCAGCTGCTCTCCCATTTCAATTAGACCCCAGATATGCTTTTTTAGGCACAAATTGATTTCCAAGTCCTTTATAATGCCACTTCTCTTAAAGCCTCCATGGGAAATACATAGTTTTGCACTGCCTATTTTAATGTTCCTTACATGACTTAGCTCATTAACATTCAATTAAAGAAACTCACACATAATGCTGGGTGCTACACTAAAAATATTTTAAAATTGCTGCGTTTTTTTTTTTTTTTTTTTTTTTCTTTTCATGTTGCTCCGGCCTGCACTGTGTCCCTCTCCTGCACCCAAAATTCATGTTGAGGTACTAACCTTCAGTACCTCAAAATGAAATTGTATTTGAAGATAAGGTCTTTAGAAGATAAGTTAAAATGAGGCTGGTAGGATGAGGCTTCAATATGATATACTGGTGTCCTATAAGATAAAGGAGAGACAGAGGAGTGTGTGCACACAGAGAATGGACCCTGTGAGGACTGCATGAGAAGATGGCCATCAACAAAAGAAGAGGGGCCTTGGGAGAAACCAAACCTGCTGACACCTTGATCTTGAGAAAATATGTTTCTGTTGTTTGAGCCACCCGGACTGTGCTTTTTAAAATTTTTTTTAAAAGATTTTATTCATTATTTTTAGAGGGAAGGGCTGGGATGGAGGAAGAAAGGGAGAGAAGTATCAATGTATGGTTGCCTTCACCTGCCTCCAGCTACAGACATGGCTGGACACCTGGCTTATAACCTGGCTAGGTGCCCTGACTGGGAATCGAACCAGCAATCTTTGGGTTTGCAGGTCAGCGCCTATGCACGGAGCCACCAGCCAGGGTCAGACTGTGCTATTTTGTTATGGCAGCCCTAGCAGGCTAATACACACGTATACATTTAGTAGGTGTCAAAAACACCAGTTTGCCCTAAAGTTAACTTAACACATTGTTCACTGGTCATGAAAAAATATGTTTTCAAGCCCAAACATTGACCCATAATGAGTTAACACATGCTTGCACTTGCATTAGCTTTTGCTATAAAATTATCAGTCAACAATGTGTTAACATGGAAAATATAAGAGCCAACACAAAAATGGATTCTGAAGGAATTCCCACTCAGGTCCTTTATTCTATCTGTTTAAAACTAGCTCAGCTAATCTATTACCAGTGAAATGTTCTCTGCTCTTCGAGGCTACTCTTGCTCCTTTCTCTGAAAATCTTGAGCATCTATTTCCTAGATCACTGGGAAAAATGCATATATCTCATCAGAATCTTGTCCTCATTCTGAACCTTATATTTAAAACCAACAGAAGTATACCCGTCCATTTGAGGCTGGTGTAACAGAAGGTAGGCAGCCTCTTCACCTACTTGCTCAATCCACCACACATCTGCTTCTTCCTTTCATGTTCACAGTGACACCTGGGACACCACCACATGAGACATAGGTTGAAAATCCCTGAATTACATCATACTTTATTATCTTAAAATATCCTTATGAGACAAAATCTCTCATTTTAGAACTGAGGCTATACCACACAGTTTAAAAAACACTTCCTGTATTAGGATGAAAGTGAACTAATTGCATGGCTTAGGGTATAATCTTGAAATTGCTCATTAAATTAATTTGAATCACATAATTTTTCTGACTTAAACCAAAAACCCAGCACCTGTTGGAGAACCTAAAATGTACCAACATCAGAGCGGGGCTCTGCTCGGAGCTGGTAGGGTGTGGGCTTCATGGCTAATCCATAGGTGGGCGTCAGGTCCAGCGTGGCTCCTGGGCATTTCTTCAGCTTGAGCTGTTGCAGAATTGTGACGATGAAAATGAATATCTCATTTCGTGCAACATCTTCTCCAAGACACTTACGGATTCCCATTCCAAATATCAGAACCTTCTCAACAAGATTTTTATTCAGCTCCTTGTTTTTGTCCAGGAATCTCTCAGGACTAAATAAACTCGGATTGTCCCAGATAGTTCTGTATAAAATAGACAAAAGTTGCATTTTTAAAAAATCATTTCATTATTTTGCCATTATTGCCAACTTTTCCACAATAATTTTGTTTTGCATGAAATGCCTTGTTCAAGTTTGGAATATGTTTTAGGAATTGTATACAATATGCATGTGTAAATATTCATACATACGTACATACATGAATATATATAAAAATCATGTAGCTATATCATTATTATGAATGTATATATATAATTATTTAATTTATTGACAGTTTAGATACTATAAAGAATTAGTACAATTATTTTTAGTTTTCACTACAATGACTTGTATTCATTAAATAGCAAATAAAATACTTGAAAATTTCCTTCAATTTTCTTATTAGTTTAAATGAAGAATTCTGCAAAATTCACATATTAATAGTCCAAGTTTTTGGAATGCATAAAAGGAATAAATATTCAATCTCCTTTGCTTTAAATAAAATGAGCTACACTTCTCACTCTGGTATCAATACGTTGCCCAAAAGGCCTTCCTACATCATAATAGAGACCATCCAGGTGACCAGCAAATAGCTCTGGATGCAGGGGCTGCCCCCAGTTCCCCACCTGTCTGACATCTGGCTCTCTCTTCTCCCTCCACCTTTTGTTTCGGCACCATACCTGGCTAGTCTATGACAACTCATGCTAGCGTTTTTTCCAAAACACCCTAAGGCATACTTTGGGGACTCACCTGACTTGATAAAAAAAAAAAAACTGGACTTCTTTGTGTACCAATGTTACTCTCTTTCCATAAGAAAATTTCTTTTCTTTCTACACCAAAGGTTACAGGTATGGAGATCTACAAGTCATGCTCAGTCCTCCAATAAATTTTGTTTAGCTCTCATAATCTACTAAAAATAAGTCATTGTCGCTAACATTTAGACATTAGAAGAGCTCACATGAAAATCTCCATTTCCAAGTTGTTGTTTTTTTTAAAGGTCAGCCTTTAAAATTTTTTAAAAAATCATTGTTCTGGTATTACAGTTGTCCAGTTTTTCCCCCATTGCTCTCCCCTGCTCCACCAACCCCATCTCCTCTCCCACAGTCAATCCCCACATGTCCACATCCATGGGTCATTTATACTAGTTCCTTGACCAAGTTCTATCTTACAACAGAAAGGGCTGACAACATTGGGACAATCTGCTTGTCCTCAGTTTACCGAGCTAAATTACACGCAACAGATGACCCTCCACACTCTCATTTTGGTTATTTTCCACTGCTCAGGAGGTGCATAAATTTGCGATCTCTGTTATAGCTAAATAGGAATAATCTCCCCATGGTATTAGGTCTTGAATCACATACTTGTTTACCTTAAATAAGTGCCTCTATACAAACAGTATTTTTTTATAAGCACCTGTGTTCACATGGTTTATTTGAACATTGCTCAATATTCAATATAATCACATATCCTTAGGATACTAGAATACTTACGACACTTAGGTAGTGCTGAGAACAAATAAATGCCATGAAGTTTACTCTGCCTATATTTTTCTTATAGTGGGTTTTGAATGCTTAGTTTTATTCAGCACTATCACTGATGGCTGACAATAAATTTTGTGGTGGGACAGCCTGTGCAGCACATTCCACCATTTGGCTGGTTGTGAAGGTGCTGTTAGGTGCAGTGGATAATCATCTCACTCCCAAACAGCCTGGAGGCATCAGTCAGAGGAACAGCCCCGCTGGGTGCATAACAATCCAATCTCCCTGGTTTAATGGACATTAAGCCCTGACCAGACTACATGGAGCATCCAATTCCACTAAACAGGATATACACACTGAATGTGGGTCCCACTGTTGATATTCCCTAAATATGTGACCTTAGGTAATTTGTCTCACCTGGCTGCAAGTGTCTTCAGCTATAAAACTGGGATCATGGCAGCACCCCTGCAGGGGGATACTCAGGGGAGTATCAGAGGAGACACTTCAAGATTTTGTGCCCAACAGTAGGGTCTATAAATATTGGCTGACATCATCATTATTTGCACCGCCACCAACATCACTGTGTGAGGTATCTTCATCTCTGCCCTCTCCTTTTTAGCTGATGTGGATGAGACTCTGGCTATATTTGATTTGCAAATATTTATTGAGTGACTACTATGCACCAGACGTTGATCTAGGTGCTGAGGTAGGAAAAAAACAAACAAAAAGAAAGAAAGATACTATACTTGTTTGTTTCTTTTTTGTCTTCTGTTGGGGGATTTCATGCTGCATTTGGAGCAGCAACTTATCTTCCCGGTAAGCCCACTTTTGAAATTGGATTTGCCTCAGGGGCAAATCTGTATTAAGATATCATTTTTCCCATTATCAGTAATGAAGGAAAACAGAATTTCCTTCCAACTTTCAAGAGAAAAAAAAGGAATGATGTTTTGTTAGGAATGTGTATTTTTCCTGATTAATATATAACAAACAAACAAATTTAAGCTCAAGAAATAATTTTGGTGACTTACTCATCATGATTTACTTGGTACATATTAATAAAGGTGCACGTTTTCCTGGGAATGAAATAACCATTCAGAGTAGTGTCTGCTGTGGTACTAGAAAAGCAAAATACATCATTGTCATTACAGCACATCTTGTGAATTCATATAACCCATTAATGTCTTTTTAGAAACTATAATGATATGATATCTTTATAAATCTTCATTTTTTTTATTAACTGATACATCTTCCACCTATTACCAAATTAGTAATTTAATCCTTTTCTTGTATTTGTAAAACATATCGAACACTTACTTAAGGCATTACTATTAGCTAAAATCTCAGTGGAAAATTATCTCAATATTTCTGTGACAAATTTGTCCATAAGTAGACATATCAAATTATAAGAGGAAACTATAAGGAAATTATACTTTCTGTGTACCCAGTGTGTTTTGGCTTTTATCCATAGATTAAGAAAACAAAACACAACATCTATTAGTACTTGGTAGAAGAAACAATGGAATTGGAACTAGAAAACCTAAACTCTAGGCACTGCTCACAGTGAGCTATTGGGCAAATCTCATAACTACTCTATGATTTCATTGTCTAGCTATGAAATGACATTGTTTGTGTTGGATGATCTCTAAGTTGTCTTCAGAACAAATTATCTATTTTTCTAATACCATATTCATGCATCTTTATGCAAACTGTATATCTTTGTGTTTTATACCTCCATAATTACGCATGGATTAGATTAAGTCATGTTATATTTCCATGTTGCACTCCCTAACTTCCTAGATGGTACTCACACTCACTTCTGCCCCAAAGGGATAGCAGTGACATTTCAATTTGATGAGTTTGAAAGAAGACTCTGAAAACACTTGGTTAGCCCTTTCTGCATTCTCTCTTCTGATGAGCCAACCTGTACAGAAGGTACATTTCATCTATAATCAGTAATGGGATGAGCTTGGAGAAGCGGATTCTGTACTTCCATAGGAGATTACTGTTTAAACTTTCCAGAGACTGAGTGGCAAAGTATGTCTAATTAAGGTGTGATGTATACAGAAGCCTACCTGCTCCAGCTCTAAGTCAAATTGGGTGAACTATCTCTGATCATTAGGAAAGCTGATATTTGAATTTCTATCTTATCTATGCTCATGTAGCTGGTATTGTTTGGCAAATAACATGGACATTAATCATTAGGCATCCTCAAAATATAATAAAGGGAAATGCCAAAAAAGGAATAGATCATTTTGGGGGAATGATTATCTTCTTCAGTACATGGTCACTTGTCTATCTCAGTACATTCTTATCCACACACCCTTTGTGTGTTCAGCTGCTCCAATTCTATTCTACACAGAAAGCTTCATGATCTTCTTTTATGAAAAACTTACCATGTAAAATTTGATTTGACTATTATTAAAATATGAGTAGCCCTGGCTGGTAGCACAGTGGTTAAGGCGCTGGCCTGCGAACCCAAAGGTCGCAGGTTCGATTCCCCAGCCAGGGCACATAATCAGGTTGCAAACCAGGTCTCCAGTCAGGTCTGTGGCTGGAGGCGGGTGAAAAGCAACCATACATTGATGTCTCTCTCCCTCTCTGCCTCTCCCCCTTCCCCTCTTTCTAAAAATAATAAAATAAAATCTTTAAAAAATAAAAAATAAAAATAAAATAAAATAAAATAAAATATGAGTAACTATTTTAAAGAATTCAATATGTAAATGCATTAATTGTAGGGCTTCTCTCTCTCCATATATATTCCTGAAATGTTTGTATGAAGGCAAATTGTCCATGTAACTATTAGGGGACATATATGTGATAAATATTTATTATATAGTACTGTTTGATCTTGAATAGTGTGTGTGCATGTGTGTGTTATAGGTAATTGCAAAAATTTTGTTCCTTTTACCTATGATTATCCCATTTGGCTTATTTTAATTCATTTAATTTTAACAATTTTCTGTTTTTGATCACATAATTCCTTTTTTTTTTAATTTTCTTTTTTATTTTAAGAGAGAGGGGTAGGGAGAGAGAAGCATCAATGTATGGTTGCCTTTCACCTGCCTCCAGCTATGGACCTGGCTGGAGACCTGGCTTGTAACCTGGTTATGTGCCCTGGCTAGGGAATTGAACCAGCGACCTTTGGGTTTACAGGCCAGTACCTTATCCACTGTGCCACCAGTCAGGGCTTGATCACATATTTCTTAAAATGGAAAACAGCAAACTTCCACATATAGGAAGATAGATTCCAAAGAACATATGTATCTTTTACGTGTGTGCAAAAATTCTTAGTTTGATTCACACTACCCTCATTGGTCAATGAATTGCTATTTTATATATTATTTCTTCACTTTTAGTAATATAATGAACACCTATGTTTTAAGATGAATTATCTTATGAGATATGTCCTCAGATGGATTTTTAGGGCTCCAAGATCAATGATCACTGTCACTTAATCCAAAGAGTACCTGTAAGTTTTTCAGAGTTTCTCTGTTTCTGATTATTTATTTATTTATTTATTAAGGTTTTATGTATTATTTTTAGAGAGAGGGGAAGGAAGGGAGAAAGAGAGGGAGATAAACATCAATGTATAGTTTCCTTTTGTCTGCCTCCAGCTAGGGACCTGGCTGGGCACCTGGCTTGCCCCTAGGTATGTGCCCTGACTGGGAATCATACCGGCAACACTTGGGTTCACAGGCCAGAGCTCAATCTACTGAGCCACACCAGCCAGGGCTGTTCCTGATTATTTAGTAAACCTTATAGGTCATCCTCTTTCATGAGGAACCCAAGTCACCTTATGAAAGTCATTGGCACAGAAAAATGGCTTCTTTAAAAATAGGACCTAATTATTAAATAAATAAATAAATAATACAAATAAGACCTGTTTTTTTGTTTGTTTGTTTGTTTTAAAGATTTTATGTCATTATTTTTAGAAAGAGGGGAAGAGAGAGAGGCAGAGAGGGAGAAAGACTTCAATGTATGGTTGCGTTTCACCTGCCTCCAGCTACAGACCTGGCTGGAGACCTGGTTTGCAACCTGGTTACGTGCCCTGGCTGGGGAATCAAAAGGACCTGTTTTTAAAATCTAACTTGAAGAAGGACAAATACCATATGATCTCATCCATTACAGGACAATAATGAGCAAAACTAACAATAAGCAAAACAGAACCAAATATATGAATACAGTGAATAGGCCTTCAGTGGTCAGGGTGAAGGGGTTTAGGTGGAGGGGGGAGGCAGAGGCAAGGAAGGGGAGCAGTTTAGACAAGATCCTAGTATAAAGGAACCATGGACATGGACAACAGGTGGGATTGACTTTGGGGGGAATGGGTGGGTGGGGAGGGGGACAAAAGGGAGCAAAAAGGGGATGGATGTAATACAACAACAATAAAATTTTTAAAAATTCTAACTTGAACATGAAATTTACTTCAAACAGAAAGAGGGTCTGCAGGAAAGGGATCACTATAAGTAACTAGCACTGTATGTGAACATGGAAAGCAATGTAAAGAGGCAAAATGCAGGGAACTGTGTTGTTCACTGTCTGGCCATATAGGACACCTCAGCTGAAGGCACTACCTTCTTTTGCACCAATAAGCATAATTCCATTAGCTTTTTAGGATGGGAGACATTGCCGTTCCCTCACTATTTAAAGGTGGGAAGCAAAAAAGCACTGAGAGTTTCATTTTTAATTTTAGTTATATGGAATGGAAATAGTTCAAACTATCAGAACTTTAGTTGACTGCATTTTTATTTTAAAAAGCTTATTCTACACTGGCATGTATTTGTGAGCTGGAGAGTCTGGTATAAGGTTCCATAAACTTTCAAATACTTATAAATAAAAACTCTGTTTAATCTATTTGTGTTAACACTGGCCTCCTTAGTCGATTGATCAGAAAAATTCTAAGCTACTAAAAATGAAGCCACATCAGCACATCAGTGACTAAGACTGCTCATAGGAGGAAGTTAAGTAAGTTTGTAAGACACTTCATAGCCCAAATTATATTATGATTATATTATCCATTGTCTGGAATTTCTATATTGTTTGTTCTCCTTAATCAGTATATATAAGATGAAAATTAATGGCATCATAGTTTAATTATGAAAACAGCCACAAAAGGTGCTGTTGTTCTATGTAAAAGTTTTATTAGAGAATTTAAAATAAAATGAAATAAGATTTAAAATAATAATAAAATAATACTAATATAACACATATTTTAAAGGACAAAGTATTCAAATACCTTAAATTCTTCATTTCCCTCAACCTACTATGGACTGCTGTTTCAAAAGAGAATCATAACCTTACCAATGTGGAATAGTAAAAGGAATGAAGGAGGCATGTCTGAATACTTCATTTATGAAAGCTTCTGTGTAGGGTAAAATTTTCCTGTCTTCAAATCTGGGTGATTTAAGCCCAATGTTTGCATCTGAAAGGAAAAGGATATTTTTAAATTAATAAGAAAATTGACAATTATAAGAATTCTATTTTTCACCTGAAAGCATGTTACCAATTTCGTCTTGAATTCTGGCTTGAATTTCTGGATAGTATATCAAGTAAAGAAAGCTCCAATACAAACATGTTGATACAGTTTCAAAACCTGAAAAAAATGAGACAAAATGTCATGGAGAAAATTATTAGCAAAATTGGCATTCTCAATTTGCTTCATATTTGAATACTATGAATCCAGTAAAAAGATCTAAATATAATTGAGAATTAGTAAAATCACAGTAATTATTATACATTAAAGTATGATTCAGAATATAGGCTTAACTTCTTATCCACTAGGACAGTTTCCATTAAGAGGGCAGAAAACAGTATTAGTGAGGGTGCAGAAAATTGGAGTCTTTATGCATTGCTGGTTAGAAGGTAAAATAGTGTAGTCACTAGGGAAGACAATATGAAAGATCCTCAAAAAATTTAAAAGGAATTATTGTATGATCTAGGAATCTCACTTCTGGACATAGCAGATCCAAAATAATTGAAAATGGGGTCTCAAAAATATATTTGTACACCCAAGTACATTGCAGCAATATTTACAATAGCTAAGAGGTGAAAACAACCCATATGCCCATGGATGGATGCACGGATAAACAAAATATGGTATATATATGCACTAGACTATTATTCAGCCATAATAAAAGAGATGCTGTCACTTGCTACAACATGGATGAACTCAAGGATGTTATGCTAAATGAAATTAGTAAGTCATTAAAAGAAAAATACTGTATTATTTCCCTCATATAAGATATCTAAAGTAGTCAAGTCATAGAAAATCAAATTAAAAAATAGTTGCTAAGGTCCAGGGAAAAGGGAAGGGCAATTAATGTTTAATGAACGTAGAGTGCTGTTTTGCAAGACAACAAAAGACTAGAGATTTCTGGTCAAGATGGAGGCATAGGTAAACATTCTTTACCTTCTTGCACAACTATAGAAAAAATTACAACTAGACCTAAAAACAAGTAGCACCCAGAAGTGTCAGAAAATTGAACTAAATGGAAGTCCAACAACCAACAGCCACATTTCCCCAGACAGGTAGGAGAGGCAGAGATGCAGAGACAGGCAGAGAGCATGAAGACGCAGTGTGGCATGGAGAAGTAGTGGAATAGGCAGTCCCATGTTCACATATGGTAGATAAAAATCAAGAATGATATCTTGAGAGTGAGGGATCTCGGCCCCAGGTTAGACCACACAGCCCAGGATTCCAGCACCAGGAAGATAAATCCCCATAACTTCTGCCTGTAAAAACCAGTGGGGGTGGGAGCAGTAAAAAAATGCAGATTTTCAGGAGACTCCACTTAAAGGGCCCACAGGGACTTAGAACTTACACAGACCCACCTCCTCTGGGATTTAGTACCAGGACAAAAGCTGGAAATGTAGCAGTCACATATGGGGAGTAAGTGAAGAGATTAAAATCAGGACAAGTACCAGATAAACCTCCAGAAGCCAGGCATCCTTGTTGACACCTTTCTGAGCCCTCCCCCAACACAGAGCCACAAAGTGATGAAGTGTGTTGTCCCACCCTGGTGATTACCTAAGGCTCCACCACATGCAATATACAGGTGCCTTTTCTATAATAGGCCACACTACTAAAACTGGGAATCAAAGAAGCTCTACCTAATACACAGAAGCAAACACAGGGAAGCTGCAAAATTGAGGATACACAGAAATATGGCCCAAATGAAAGAATAGAATAAACCCCAGAAAAAGAACTAAATGAAACAGAGATATCCAACCTATCAGATGCAGAGTTCAAAAGCTAGTAATCAGGATGGTCAAAGAACTAATTGTGCAAGATAACAGCATAAAAAAGGCTCAGGGAGAAATGTAGGTTACATTAAGTGAAATTAAAAAAAAGTCTACAGAGAACCAGTAGTGGAGGAGATGAAGTCTAGGTTCAAGTCAATGATTTGGAACATAATAAAGAAACAAGCATTCAATTAGAATGGCAAGAAGAAAAAATAATATAAAAACATGAGGATAGTATAAAGAGCCTCTGGGACAATATCCAATATCCAATATCCAAATCACACGGATGCCAGAAGGAGAAGAGGATGAGCAAGAAATTGAAAACTTATGTGAAAAATTAATGAAAGAAGACTTCCCTAAGTTGGTAAAGGAAATAAACACACAAGTTCAGGACGAATAGAGAGTCCCAAACAAGATATACCCAAGGAGAATGACACCAAGACGCATCATAATTAAAATGCCAAAGGTTAAAGATAAAGAGAGAATTTTAAAAGCAGCAAGAGAAAAATAAAGAGTTATTTCCAAAGTCCTGATAAGACTACCAGCTGATTTCTCAAAAGAAACTCTGCAGGCAAGAAAAGATTGGCAAGAAATATTCAAAGTGATGAAAAGCAAGAACCTACAACCAAGATTACACTATCCAGCAAAGCCATCATTCAGAATGGAAAAACAGATAAAGTGCTTCCCTGACAAGGCAAAGTTAAAGGAGTTCATCATCACCACACCTTATTACATGAAATGTTAAAGGGACTTATTTAAGAAAAAGAAGATTAAAACTATGAACATTAAAAAGGCAACAAATTCACAACTATCAACAACTGAATCTAAAAATAAAAACAAACAAACAAACAAAAAACAAAAACTGAAAACAAACTAAGCAAACAACCAGAATTTGAACAGAATCATAGGAATGGAGATCATGTAGAGATTTATCAGCTGGGTTGGGGAAGAGGGAAAAAGAAGAAAAAGGTGCAGAGATTCAGAAGCATAATTGGTAGATATAAACTAAACTAAACTAAACATAACAAATTTCATGTTTATGGGTTTGAAACCATAATAAATAAAATAAAAGTTTAAAAAAATACATAGCTATTATTTATGACAAATGAAAACAATGGAAATATTTCACTATATTATGTTAATAATTGCTATGATCTATGCAGTAACAATAATTATAATTATGTCACCACTGAATAATTACTTTTTCCATGCTATATATCTCTAGATCTATACATCAATATAAGTTATATATAATTATGCTCATTTTACTGAAGATAAAATTGTGCCTCAATGACATTATAAGCTTTATTGAAGGTGACTTAAAGTTGGACTTATCTTGATCAAAAAGGCCTGTTTGTATTAACATAGAACATAATGGAAGATTGAATATGTTCAATTTTTAAAAATTACTTTTTAGTGTATTTGTTGTTATGGCTTAAAATTCATTTTTTGAACAGCTTATCATCACTTTTAAGATTATTTCTTTTTTTTTTTTTTTTTTTTTTTATTTTTAAGATTATTTCAACATTGACTAAATCCTTTTCATTATTGGAAATGAGAGCAAAAAAAAAAAATGTCACGTCATTTTTTTCTCTAGTAATTTTAACACTACATCAAAAATATGATCACTTCTCAAAAACCTAACACTCAGAAATGCCATATTAAAAAGCTTTTTTAGACTGTTCCAATTGTAAATTCACCTCTATGATAACCAAATGTCAAAATTAATGATGCTATTTGTTTTTCTACAAAATAAAATCAAGTAGCAGAAATTAGTGTTTAAATCAACATTTTTCCATTTGTACTTTTTTATTTTTATTTTTTTAGTTTCTATGTTTTCTTCTTTTTAAGGATACATATCTACTTTTTTAAAATTAATTTATTGTTCTATTACAGTTGTCCTATTTTTCTATTGGTCTCCCTTGCCCATCCCACCCATTCTCCCACAGTCAATCTCCACCCTGTTGTCCATATCCATTGGTCATTTTTACTAGTTCCTTGACCAAACTTTTCCCCTTCTTTTTAATTTTTTATTGTTATTATATTACAGCAGTCCCCCTAATTTTTCCTCCTTTGCCCTCCTCTGCCCAACATATCTTTTTCACTGGTTTCTATGGTGATGATTACAATAACAGTGATGAGAGCAAACATTTACTACTTGATTGCATTGTCATTGAGATGGGGGCTGTAATTACTATCACTTTAAAGATGAGAAACTTACAGCAAGCATATGGTTAAATATTTCACCAGGGCCACAGGGAGATAAAGCTAGCACCCAAAATCAAGTCTATGTACTCTGGAGCAATGAGACTCAACTGTTGGCTTGTTCTTTAAACAACCTGCAGCACAACATGCACAAGAAATCACCCAGATGTAGCTGTAGAGCAAAGGAAACCCCGTTCCAAGAGTCCCTTCTCAAGGCCTGATTTTCAGATCTTTGAAAAGGTCAATCTCTTACAGTAAGCTAGTAGCTTCTAAGTTTCCAAGCCACGGAATTTCCACCATGACTTAAAACTGCAAGAAATTATCCTAAAAGTCAGCTGTCCAAGTATGACCATACTAGAGTACAGGATGGTATGAAATACTGACTTCTATTCAGTCATATTGACTCCATTCTCTAGCCAAAAAAAAAAAGCCATGAATTCTGCATGAAAGACACTGATTTTGACCATTGTAGAGCCATGGACATTTTATCTAAGACCTGGGACTATCTAGCTATGTAACAGGATTCAAATTTTTATCATCATGAACTTCACTTTATATATCAAGGTTTAAGTGTTATATATCTAAAAATCGAGGTTATAAAAAATGATTTTGGAAGATCTTGCCTATACCCAAAGGAGAAATCAAATTATCCATAAGATCAATTTGAAAAGTCAAATATGGAAATATAAATGTTAATAATAAGATAGAACTGATTAAACAGTGTGTTTGCAAATTGTATCAACTAAAATATGTGATTTAGAGAGCAACTGTTTTCTTCTAGTATTCTATTATGTATCACTAGAGAATAACAGACAAATGTGGGTATTTTATGTCTTATTAATTTTCTTTATTACTTTTAGTTTCATGCAAAATACAAATTCTATCAGATATGTTTGTTGAATGAATAAATACATTGCATAGTAACATGTTATACTGAACGTTCTTTGTTTTGCACACATTTGTACAAACCATTTTTAACTATGTTATGCACACCCAGTGTCACTTATCTATATACCAGTTATCTTTTTCATTTGTTATAGTTTTATATTTGTTGATTTTTTTTCAGGAACTTAACAATATTATGTATTTCTGAAATACATTATCTTATCAGATCAATGTGTTAATCATACCCAAATGCAACACCCAGTCTTTAGTGTTCAGGGTGTTCAGGCTTTAATAAAAGGTTCTCACAAACTCTAACAATACTATTTGGCATCAGATAGTTGGCAGAAGAAATGCTAAATACAGCGTGATCACATTTGCATGATAAATAATGAGTGCATCCATCGAATTTAAATTATATACATGTAAAAATAATATACATACATATGTGGGTTGTGTGGGGAAGGGTAGCAGGGGTATTTGCATAAGAAAGATAATACAAATAAAAACAAATGACTCTTGTTTGTGAGAAAATTCAGGAACACAGATGCGTAAATCGTAGGAAAAAAAATGAAACTAGCTGCCAGTAAATATAGTATAAAGAAAAAAGGAAAAAATGAGCTTGAAGAATAGTCCACCTAAAATAAAATTGCTAAAACACCTGGCTGGTGGCACAGTGGATAAGGTGCCAGCCTGCAAACCCAAAGTTCTCTGCTTTGATTCTCAGCCAGGGCACATAATCAGGTTGGAAGCCAGGTCTCCAGCCAGGTCCTAAGCTGGAGGCAGGTGAAAGGCAACCATATATTGATGTCCCTGTCCCTCTCTGCCTCTCTCCCTTCCCCTCTCTCTAAAAATAATAAATAAAATCTTTTTAAAAACCTGCTCAAACACCTTTAATATTTTGGTGTTTCTCTCCATCTCTTCTTCCATCTCTTCCCCTCTGTCTAAAACTAACTAAAATATTTTAAAAAGATCATGACAATATAAGAATACATGGTAATATATGACAATATAAAGTCTGTTTTATAAAAATATATAAAACAAAAAATTTTTCAATAGATGAAAAATAAATGTGAATAGGTTGAGAGTGGGATGTAGGGATCAAAAATAATAAACAAATGAACAAGGCCAGGAATTTCACTAACAATAATGTTTTAATGCACATGATCTGGAGACCATGATAAACTCAACTCTCTACTCCTGAGATGAAAATAAAATTTTTTGAATAACATGAGAAGAAGGTAGATTGTCAAATTGTTTACATGAAGTGAGATAACTACATGAAATGGCCGATATTGAAAAAGGGAAATACTCTAAACTGTACTGTATACAGAACACAAAAAAAGCAATTAGCCTATTCACTTCACATTTTGACAAATACTTTCACATACCAGCTCCGAAAAGGTCATTCACAGTGCTTATGATTTCATCGTCATTTAAGGTGGCTGTTTTGGTAGTGGCATAATTGTTGTGGCACAAACTAATCAGAGCATCAGTAATGTCTCGCATATGGTCCTGAGGAGACAAACCTTAGCATGATTATTAATTCCTATTATAATTTACATCATACATGAATCTTGTGCACCATTTCATGTAAATTGAACTCAACTCACCTAGGAATATAAAGACTATAGTAGATCATTTGAAACCTTATAGCCAATTTTGCTTTTCAATGGTAATGCTCAATTTTAAAAAAACATAAAACAGAAAACCAAGGTACCAAACTTAATTTTCTTTTTAAAATTTCTTTCAATCAATAAAGTAAGTTCCCATGACTAGAAGCAAAGTTGAAAAAAAAATGAAAGATTAGCTTACCATGTAGAAATTGCTGGGTAATGAATATAACCAGAGGTTTCCAAGCCCATTGTAAAAATTTTAGTATAATAAGCATGCAGATAGAGATGAGACTTAAATAAGTTAAGTGAGGAAGAAAAACTTAGGCCTTTACAAATTATTTTGTTTACTGTATTTGTTCTAAAATTTCTGAATAGTACTTTGAAACAGATTGTTTACTGCCTCTTCTGTTTCATTGGAAGGGGCTTAGCTCCTTATAGCTCTTCATTTGCTCAATTATCCATCCATCTTTTCATTTTTACTTATTCATGATGCCACCATCTCTGCAAATCAGCCTTCATCAGCTATGATTCTTTCTAATACTTACACATTTCACAAGAGAAATTTACTCTTCTGCGGACCACAGAAATGGACCAAAGACCTTAGACTGGCCTCACAGAAAGGTCTGCTTCTGTCATGGAAAGAAACTTCTCAGTTCATTTCTATGTAGTAAAGGGACTCAAGTAGCAAAAGAGGGTAAATTGGAAGCTCCTTATACAATTTTTGTGATTATTCAAAACACTTTCTGGAAAAAAATGCTGACACTTTCAAGACCTCATAGTCTCAGATTTTATAAAATGGAAGAGGCAAAATCATTGATTTAGTTTTTTTCAAAGAACTCACCTACATGGTAATTATTCATCAGCCAACTACAGATTCATAATTCAAATATGTACCTTGTGAAACACTGGAGAAATTTCTGAGGTCTCAAAGAATTCAGAACTCTTCTTATGATCCCCATGAGAACTAAGTAATACTGCCCCATAATCTTACTGACTGAAACTCATATTTCCTAATAGTTTGTGGGAGGGTCATTATGGCAAAATTATAGTGAGAAGAACCAAGGTAGGTTATATACAACTTCCTGGGTACTCAACACATCTCATCATTATCTTATGCTTCTTCCCAAATCCCTTGGCCTGGCATGAATTTAAATCCTACCTTATCATATGTAGTAAGATGATCTTGTACATGCAGTGCAATAAAATGATTCAGGGCTCGATAATACTCCCGAGGAGCATTTATAACCCGCAGTGGAAGGTAGCGAAAACATGGCATGAAATCGGCAGGATTCGCTGCACTGGAGGCCTTCAGTAAGTCATTGCTGGTTTTAACTATCCTAAGAAACTCCTTGTCGCCATGCTCATATCTCTTGCCAAAGCAAAGGGCACAGACAACATTTGCCACTGCACAGGTGATGACACTTCTGGGATCCAAGCTGCCACTCTTAGCTGTCGCCTCTGCAAAGACTTTAACCAGCTCCAAAACTTCCTCAATGACATGTTCCTCAAGTAAGCAAGAGCAGGTGGAGGATTTTGCTTCTGCTTTAGAGAAAGTTCGTAAAGCATTAGAGGCTATTTTCTTATGAAGCTTCCACCTCTCACCATAGTTGACTGAAAATGAAAAACTCTTTCCTTCTGCGAGGAAAGAAAATGTATACATGTTTGGTCTGCCTGCAAACTGTTCTCCATCCTTGAGTAGTACTTGCTTCACCATTTCCATTCCATTCACCACCACGACAGGCACCATGCCAAGTTTGATGAGGAAAACATCTCCATATTTCTTCCTCATCTCAGTGAATGTAAGGTAAGGATGATCTCCAAGCTGAAGAAGATTTCCTACGATGGGGAAGGACCATGGGCCAGGAGGAGACACCTGCTTTCTCCCCTTACCTCTAAGTGCTCTCACAACAATAAAAACCATCACCAAAATTATAAGAGATGTGGTCACCTCTCCAGGAGTGACTGTCATGTCAAATATCATTTTCAGGAATAAAGCACCTAAAATATAAAAATATAAAACTTATTTTTACTATTCTAAGCATAGACTAAAAGTCTTTCTCCCTTTAAACATTTAAATGAAAAGTACAGACTCTGTAGTTATTTGAAAACTATTCTTAACCAATGCACTGACAGCAAAATCAAATTCTTATAAAATGCATTGTACCTTTCTTCTTCTATTATTTTTATAATTTTAAACACCAGACCATATCTTTTCATGTCAGTCATTGATATAATAAAAGAAAACAACTTTAGCCCTGGATGGTGGCTTAGTGGATAACGCACAGGCCTGCGAACCCAAAGATCGCTGGTTCAATTCCCAGCCAGGGCACATAACCAGGTTGCAAGCCAGGTCTCCAGCCTGGTCCTTAGCTGGAGGCAGGCGAAAGGCAACCATACATTGATGTTTCTCTTCCTCTCTGCCTTTTTCACTTCCCTTCTCTCTGGAAATAATAAATAAAGTCTTCTAAAATTTTTGTAAAAATTTAAAAAATTAAATTAAAAAAAAGAAAACAATTTTATGTAGAAGCACCTTGATGGTTGGGAAAGTACTTAAGGCTAATTTCATACTTCATCTTACCACTTAATCTAAGTTCATCCCAGTTTTCTTATCAAAGTATCCTACCTGACAGGATTTGTCTTTCATTCTTTCAACAAATATTTATTGATTCCTCCCCCATATCAGGCACTAAAAAACACAAAATTTCACAGACTAAAGAGGAAACTAAATAAACAAAAATAATATTACAAAGTGGAAAATGCCATAGAGAGTTGAGTGAACAGTTGTCTGTCATTGTTTAAGGATCAAGTAAAATCATTAAAAAGTTCTTAGTGAATTATAGCTATTTAGTGAATATCTAAATGTTTGTTTGCCTAGCCTGTCCTTATACTTCCCAGGCCTCTTAAAAGGATGATCTGCTGAAGCTATGTTCTTCTGCCCTATAACTTGCCCTTGTAGCTGTGGGTGATTGAAGTGTGAATGGGCCACTGGCCCAAAATGAATCTTCCTTAGGAATATGGAATTGGAACAGTGAAAGAGCATCTTCTCTTTGGGCAGCTATTTTCTACAAAATTTAAGTCTGGAGATATGATTTGGGGACCTTTAAGTCACAAGAAGGACATGAGAAACTGAAAGCAGGTCTGAAAAAAGTAATGAAGAAGGAAAAGAAATAATAGATGGAGGGAGGCCTCATAATCTTGTATTAACTACTTCTAGTACCTTCATGAGATCTAGTTCTTGGATTGAATTCTCTCCTGCTTAAACTAGGTATAATTTGTTTCTATTAGTTGCATCAAAGAGGGACCCTCACCAAAAATTAAAGTTTCATACACAGGCAGAATACATTTGTTAGCCATTTTACTTTATAGTAACTACAAAGGGAATAAAAACTTTCCTTTAAAAACATATCTAACTAAATTGTTCACATTTCTCAAATTATTTATGAGACAAATGACATGGGTAGGTAACATATTCATTGGCCAATGTAAATGTCTGGTTCTCACTAGATTTGTTCTAGACATTTTAAGTAAATATGTAAGCAGGCCCTGACTAGTGGCACAGTGGATAAGGCATCGGTCTAAGAATCTAAAGGTTGCTGGTTCAATTCCCAGCCAGGGCACACATAATCAGGTGGCAAGCCAGGTCTCCAGCCAGGTCTGTGGCTGGAGGCAGGTAAAAGGCAACCATACATTGATGTTTCTCTCCCTTTCTTTCTCCCTCCCTTCCCCACTAAAAATAATAAATAAAATCTTTAAATCAATATGCAAGCAAACTCTTGTCATCTATTTTAGCTGATTGCTTCACTTTTCTAAGTTCACAGATAAAATGTAACTAACTGCCCCAACTTGGTTGTCTCTGGTTACTAAAAAATGAACTTTAGCCCTGGCTGGTGGTACGGTGGATAAGGCGCCGGCCTATGAATCCAAAGGTCGCTGGTTCCTTTTCCATCCAGGGCACATAACCAGGTTGCAAACCAGGTCTCCAGCCATGTCTCCAGGCAGGTCTCCAGGCAACCATACATTGGTGTCTTTCTCCCTCTCTGGCTCTCTCCCTTCCCTTCTCTCTAAAGATAATAAATAAAATCTTTTTAAAAAATGAACTTTAGAATTAAAAGTGAGAGACCAATTTCTTTTATGGGGAGAAAAAAAAAAAAAAAAAAAAAAAAGAACCTGAATACACATTTAAATCAAAAAGCAAAACTGAGTCCCTAATCAATGCAACTGATACAACCTGCAAAATTTCATTTCCGTTCTATTCAGAAAGGAAACAGTAGGGGTTTCCTTGTGTTTCTGCTTTGCAGCATGCTGATTTTGCAGAACATTTTCCATTAAAAATGACAATGATCATCTACTACACACTAACCAGGTGTCTGATCCAGAACTAAGCTTTCAGGCTGCACTGCCTCTTAAAACTCATCATTCAGGTCATTTCCCCCATTTACTGCCCATATTTCCTGAGCTGAACAACCAATCACTATCTACCACACGCACTTAATTTTGTTTTGTTTTGTTTTTTACAAAACTTCATTTCTCTTGGGCATTCCCCGCGCTGCCAGTTAACACCCTGGGAACCATCAGAGGCATTTCCAAAGCAGACAGCTAAATGGTGAGCCGTGGGTGTGTCTGGGAGAATTGTGCACACTCTTCAGGATGACTGGGTTTCCTGCCTCCCTCCTGACCTGTGCAGCTGTGCGACTTCTCCCTTAGCCTCCTTTTCCTCGCCTGGAAAAGAACCACTTTGGACGAAAAGACCTCGAGGGCCAGCTGCAGCCACCAGTAATCAAAGTTAGCAGGGAAAACTCAGCAGAAGCACGGGAGTGGAGTAAAGGGTTAACTGCTGGGCAATAGTCTGTTGCCAGAGTTCCCAGGGCAGTTTACAGTTCATCAACAAACGTCAGTAACTGGGGTCACTGTGGACTCTTTTCAGCCTGGGCTCTTCTAGCTTCATTTATTGACGTCCCTGTGGCTGCTTTCCAGGCCCAGACATATTGCCAACTTTCCCAGGAACTTTCTTTCTTGGAAAGCTCGGAAGGTACATTTTGTTGCCGTTGTTTTGAGCGTGAATTAGGGCCACGGCCAGGGAGTGAAAGGCTCGCTAAGGGTGGGTTGCTGCATCGCCAAAGGTTCCAGGGGAACTCTAGATACTAGCAGGTAAGAAGGGCACCTGTAGGTCGGATGTTTTGTACTGACCCTCCAACGTAGACGCACATTGTACCTCCCCCTGAAGCTACTCAAACCATTGCAATGACCACTCCCACAGAGACCCACTCAATCCAAATCTGAGGGGTGGATACATTTTTTAAAAGCTTTTCAATATGACTAAGGGGAATTCCAAACTGAGGAATTTCTTGGAGGAAAAACAACTTGTAAGAAATCAACAAATCATTCATCCCAATGTCCACGAAGCTTGGAAAGCTCACCTGTGTGCAGAAATCTCGCAGGTCAGTGCCAAGAATGTGGCGGAAGGATCTAAGTTGTGGAGAGAGCACACGGTAGGAGCAGACAGTCTGGTCCCAGCAGCAGGTCTCAGGAAAGGCTTCGAAAACCCTTCTAGCAAAAGACCTGGGAGGGGAGGACCTTGGACCCATGTGGGGAGGAGCCTGGAACCGGATCAGGGCAATTGAAAGCTAGAGGGAGGGATGTAGAGGCTTCTGCAGTCCAAATTGGGCCCAGGAAGCTGAGAAATTCCAGCGTGCCTGGAAGGAAAGGGACACATGGAACAAGGGATCCTGAAGAAAGGAGTAGGATGGATAGGAAGGCTCATCACTTTTAATTTGCTTGGGAGAAACAGAGGTAGTTCCAAAAGATAACAAAGGAACAAGGAACAGAGAGCGGAAAGAGGATTGTACAGAGGAATTGCTTTGCTGTGAGTTTTTGGGAAATCGGGAATGCACTGCACACTAGGCAAGGAGTATGCGTGGGTTGGGGGAGCTGGATGAAATGAAAAACCTAGGAAACTCGGGTTTCCTTTCTCAGGTGGATTTGGTAGATTGCTCGGGGGGTTTCACCATCAGGATGGATTTGTATTTCCAATGTCAAGTTCACAAAATATCTGGTATTTCTAAGCATCTAAATTAACGTGTTTTTAAATCTGACAAAGTCCTATAAGCCATGGAAAGTTTTTGACATATTGGCAGAAGTTATGTAATTGGCATTTAATCATGTCATACCTAGTTACAGGAAAAAAAAATTATTCCTGCCCTGGCTGGTGGCACAGTGGATAAGGCCCCAGCCTGGGAACCCAAAGGTCGCTGGTTCGATTCCCAGCCAGGGCAACATAACCACGTTGCAAGCCAGGTTTCCAGCCAGGTCCATGGCTAGAGGCAGGTGAAAGGCAACCATACATTGATGTCTCTCTCCCTCTCTGCCTGTCTCCTTTCCCTTCTCTCTGAAAAATAATAAATAAAATCTTAAAAAAAATTATTCCTAATGTTTTTCCATGAAGTACCACCTTCTCTAATATAACTAACCCTACAGTGGATTAAAGCATAGAAACTATGCAGACATATCAAAAACTTTGTGCAAGTACCCATAGTATAGACTGTTGATAATAATTGCTTGATGATGTGTTATCTGAAAGCTTGGATAGGAGAAAATAATGAAAATTGCCTTGCACTAAATGGCCAGGGATGGTATATGTTTCCTGTAACACATTACCACAAACTTAGTAGGTTACAAAAGAAATACATTAACTCACAGTCTAAAGGGCAAAAGTCTGAGATCAAGGTGTCAGCAGGACCCTGCTCTTTCTAAAGGCTGCCTTTTCTAGCTCCTGGTGGCACCAGGTGTTCCTTGGCTTGTGGCTTCATGGCTATAATCCCTGTCTGTCTTCACACAGCCTGCTCCTTTTCTCCCCATCTTCCTTCTGTGTGTCTTCTATAGAGATAACTATCATTGCCTTTTGGGCTCAGCTGGATAATCCAGAATGACCACTGAAGATCCTTAACTTAATTACATTCACAATGATCCTTTTGTCCAATAAGGTCACAGGGTCTGGAGTGTAGACATATCTTTTTTGAGGCCATCATTCATCCAATTACAAATGTAACATCACATTCATTAACATTGCCCTATGGTAAAGAACTGAAATCAGATCATTCAGATTTTGTTTTTCTTTTTCTTTTTTTCCCTGTGGGAAGTAGTTTAGTAGGGTCTCCATATTTCTTGGGTTCCAATACAAGCTCTGTTATTTCACAGGTTCATGTATTTGAGCAAGGTAATAAATGTCTCTCCACCCCAGTAATCCTTCTCAGTAAAATGAGGACTTCTAGTAGTACCTATCCCAGAGGTTAGTTAAAAAAATGATTTAACATTTGTAAAACATGTACTATTTTACATATAATAATTATTTGACAAAAATAGCCACTTTGGTTCATAGAAAAGGGATGCTATACTCTTAGAAATTAAGAGGAGGGGGTGCTTTATGGAGGAGGTGGTATTTGAAATAAATTGTAAAGCATATATGGGAAGAGATGCTAAGCAGAGAACAACATTTGAAAAGGCAGAAAGGTTTTAAAAATAGCTTTATGTGATTAAGAAATAAAATGAGGTAGAAGGTGAGCCTGGAAAAATGTACTTAAGCCAGAACCTCAAAACAATCTCTGAATTGTCAGTCTCTCTTATGTCCCGCTAATGGCTTGGTCTTGGTCTTGTGGCTTCAGCTACTTACATATTTTTCACTATTCTGGTATCTATATTCCCAATTGCCATTACCTAGATCTGGTTCCCATTAAATCTTTCCTAGGCTACTTTTAATATTAGTTAAGATTGCATTCAGAAGCCACTAAACACAGCAATACTTGGTTAACTAAATAGGGCTTATACTTCTTACACAACAAGCTATCTAAAGGTAAATAGCTGCTTCCGTTAGTTCAACAGCTCCTTGATAGTTGGAATGATATCTCTGTACGCTTTCCTCCTTTCTCTTTGGTTGCTACATGGCTGCTGAAGTTCTATTCCCAACAGCCATACTCAGAACAATAAGAAGGGATAAAGAACATGCCAGCACATCTGCACAATTCTATCATTCAAGAAACCATGTTTCCCAGAAGCCACCAGCAGAAATGCATGCAAATCTCATTATTATCAGAGAAGATGAGAAAGTATTTGACTTGCTGTGGATTCACTGCAAAGAAAAGAAGGCTTAATTAGTAGGACAAGAAGGTAGGCTGCATATTGGGAGTACAATTAACATTGTCTGCCACACCTTGTAGCTAGTGGTCTTGTCTCTAGTTTCTCCCCCAAATCATGCTCTACTCTATCTAATTAGCTTTCAAAAAGATGAATACGATCATATTATTTTCTTAACTCCCAGTCAGCATGCAGAGTACATTGCATGTCATTCAGTAACATCTGTGACTGACTTTTATTTGCCTTTCAGTGTTACTTTTTGCTATTCTACTCCCTTATATTTTGTTACATATCTGTTTCAATTCTCCCTCTCTTCTCTTAATCAGTAAGCACCCAGGATTTTGTCTGGAAATAGGAGATGCTCAACACAGACGTGTGGTACGAATAAAAAACTTTCTCATACACCCAAAGTTTTACCCTGCTTTCATACTTTAGTTTTTCAATGTGCTCTTTGCCTGGGATGCCCTTACACTTTACATTGTAGAACTGAGAATGCCAGTTTAATCTACAGGATATATGATTCTTGCTTGCTCTCTTTTCCTTTTTCAGTCTGTTGGAGTGGATACTGTCACATCTTGCCAAGATCTGCACTTCAGGATTAATGCTCACATCTTGACAATCCTTGAAAATTTTTGCTACTGATAGCTCTCAAAGCTCCAAAATTTTGCATTTGGTTTCAAAAGATCCCCTAGCTTGAGGCTTCCCTCTCTTCCTGAGTTGCCTGCAGCATGATTGGCTGGTGCAGAGAAACAGAGGCCCTGCTGTGTTGGCTCATTCTAGGACAGCTGTGAAGGCTCATTCCAGCTCCAGTGCTCCCCAGAGGATGAACTGAGACTTCAGTTGCAACAGTGTTTGTATTGTGGATCAAATTCCTATTCTACCCTGTCTGTTTTCCCTACTCCTAACAAAGGTATGTTCTGATTGGCCACCTCAACAAAACTTTGATGGAGAAATTTCCATTCAGAACATATTTCCAGGGAATCCAATCAAAAACAGCTCTATTAGTATTTGTGACAAACTGCCTATAGTCTTTTGGCCAATGCCAGCCAAGTAGGGATATTTAGCATCTTATAAACAGACTCTCTCCTGCATTTAGTTCTGCCATCAAAGTCTGAATGACCACTATGCCAGATGGATTATTGGTCTTGTATTCAAACAGTAAGAAAGATTTTCTAGAGAAAGTACTATTAGGAAGACTTGTCAACTCCTACCAAAAACCTAAACATTTTATTTTATGTTTCATCAAACACAAATGTCTGTATCCATACAGATGACTGATATTAATTTTTATGTTGGCCATCTGATCACACCCAAATATACCCAGGCTCACCACTTACAAAATACCTTCCTATACAGTATACACACACAAGAATGTTCTTGATACTGAATAAGAAGTATCCAAAAAGTCTCAAATATAGTCCACCTACATTGGCCCATTCTCAGAAAAGCAGCTTAAATATTTTTGTTTTGTGTGCTTATAGAATAAAACCAATTTACTATCCATTTTTATAGATGAAATAGAGTTTGGTGGAAAAGCTAAAGATAATCATATGTTGGCTACCTGTATTTCTTTGCCTCTGCCAACATTCTTGTGACTCATAACGGGGAACTATGAGTAAAGATTGTGGCTCACAAAGGGAGTCATAGTTGGTGCCTATGTTAGACAACAGAATGTCAATAGCAAAACCTGTGTATAAAGTTTGGCTTCCCCAAAACTTAACTACTAATAGCCTACCATTGACAGCCTTTCTATAACATAAACAGTTAATATGTATTTTGTTATATGTATTTTATACTGTGTCCTTACAACAAGGTAAGCCAGAGCAAAGAAAATGTTATTAAGCTGATGTGGCTCAGTGGCTTGAGTGCCAGCCTGTGAACCAAAGGGCCATCAGTTCACTTCCAAGTCAGGGCACATGCTTGGGTTTTGGGCTAGGTCCCTGGTTGGAGGCGTGCGAGAGGCAATCACACATTGAAGCTCTCTCTTTCTCCATTTCTTTTCCTTTCTCTAAAAACAAATAAATGAAATCTGTTTGTTTGTTTGTTTGTTTTTTGTTTTTTGTTTTTTTAAGAAAAGCATAAGGAGGAAAAGATACATTTGTAGTATTTGTCTAAAAAGTGGACCCGCTTGCCCTGATCAGCTTGCCTTGATTGGTTGGCCATTGTCCTACAAAGAGAAATATCACTGGTTTGATTCTTGGTGAGGACACATACTTAGGTTGTGGGTTCAATCCCTGGTTGGAGCATGTATGAAAGGCAACCAAGAGATATGTCTCTCACAAAGATGTTTCTATCCCTCTCTTTCTCCCTTTCTTCTCCTCTCTCTAAAAAATAATTATATAAATAAAATATTTTTAATTAAAAAAAAGTGGACCCACTCAATTCAAATCCATGTTGTTTAAGGGTCAACTGTGTATGCCAAATGCCTGATTTATACTAATTTATACTCAATTAGTGATAGTTGCCATTGTTGTTATTAATATTATTGATGTTGCGGTTACATCAATGAGTTTTGTCAGTATAGCTATTCATAATAGATAATACAGAGAGGGGGGAAAAGGGGGATTTTATTTCACAACACAAGAAACTTCTTTCTTTTCTTAAATAATAAAGTATTATCATATTTTGACATTTTTATTCATAATGACTCAGTCTGAAAGGAAGAAGTTTTTCTTCTATATCTCACTTAAGTATGATGAAATGTAAATTTCAATTTAACAGTACCTATTTCATTCCTAAAATACTTAATTTTCTGTTGCATAAATCATGTAATTTTACCATCAGATAGGCGACACCTGGTCTGTGACATATCCTGCATTGTGATAATTTTTCACACAGGCACAAGAATTTTTACTCAAATACTGTACAGTATATTTTATTCTGATAAATTCCATATTACTGGTGTGAAAAAATACTAATGAACATTGTACATATTGAAAGTGTAAAGCATTAATGAGTTTTTCTTTAATTTCCCATGTATGTCTGTTCAGGCTTGACAAATCATAATCACATGTATTTGTGATGCAGTTTTATTAGCTAAATATATTTTATGTCTAATCCTTGGGACTATAGCAAAGAACTAAAATTAATCAGCTAGTAAGCTTTCATTATCACAATATTTAGTAAGAAGCTGTCACATATGATAAACTTATAACTAAATAATCAGAATTCCAGAATAATGATTTTTAAAATACAGTAAGCACTCATGCAGTTTTGAAATGAGACTTGGATTGTTATAAAGAGTTTTGAGTCAATCAATGTATGCCACATTCATAGAATGAAGATATAAAAATACAAGATTATATCAATAGATGTACAAGAAGCACTTGACAAAAGTCAACACTTTTCATGATAAAAAACCCTCAACAAACTAGGAATAGTAAAAAAAAAAACAAAAAAAAAAAAACCAAAAAGAACTACCTCAACATAATAAGATCCATATGTAAAAAGCCCATGCTCAATGATAGAAGACCAAAAGCTTTTCCTCTAAGGTCAGGAACAAGACAAGGATGCCCACTTTTGTCATTTGTATTCAACACAGTACTTTAAGTTCTAGCCAGAACAATTAGATAAGAAAAAAAGGCATCCAAATTAGAAAAGAAGAATATCACAGATGACATATACTTAGGAAGCCTAAACAATTTTATTTTAAAAATAGATTTAATCAATGTATTCAGCAAAGATACAAAATACAAAATCACACAAAAATGTACTGTGTTTCTATACATTAAAAATGAAAAATCTGAAAAGGATATTAAGAAAGTGACTCCATCAAAACAATATTATCAAAAAGAATAAGGTACTTGGGTGTAAACTTAACCAAGAAGTGAAAGGCTTGTACACTGAAAACTAGAAAACATTAATGAAAGAAATTAAATAAGGCACTAGTAAATGGAAAGCCATTCCATTTATGAATCAAAATTTCAATGGTTTTTATTTTCAGAAAAAGGAAAAAATGCAACGCATCCAAAATTCATATGAAATCCTAAGGAGCCCTGAATAACCAAAACAATCTTGAAAAATAACAAAGTTATAGCCCTCACACTTTCTGATTTCAAAACTTTCTACAAAACTATAGTAATCAAAAGTCAGATACATCAGCCAATAGAACAGAATAGTCAAATGATCAAAAGGTATTGATACCATGTAGAAAAATCATTTGACCATATATGTGACCATCCAAATTAAAATTTTTGTGCACATCATTTTTGGGAGAAAGTATTTGTACATCATATCTCTGACAAGGGATTAATGTCTAGAAGATATAAAGAACAACATGTATCTGACAAGAGATTAATGTCTAGAAGATATAAAGAACCACAATAACTTAAAAGAAAAATGTGGGCAAAATACTTAAATAGACATTTTCATAGGTATAAAAATGGCCAAAAAATACATGAAAGATGCTCAACATCATTAATCAACAGGGAAAGGCAAATCACACCACAGTGAGCTATCATGTCACACTATTATAAAATCAAAACAAGGTGAAACAAAAATCCTGGGAAATGACAGGTGTGTCAAAGTTGAGGAGAAATTGGAAACTTTTTCTTTTGCTAATCGGAAAGGACTATGAAATGGTGCCAACAGCTGTGAAAAATAGTATGACAGTTTTTTTTTTTTTTTAAATTAAGCCTTTACCATAGGATTCTAAAAGACTCTTCTCTTTAACCAAACTTTAATTTGGCTTATCTGGGCCCTCTTTTGACTAGGCCTTTCTGTGGGCCCTGTCTTCAGTTGGCCTGGTCCAGTTATAAAAAGAGTCCTGCCAAGTCAGTTTAGAACAGGGGTGTCAAACTCATTTTCACCTGGGTCCCCATCAGCCTTGCAGTTGGCTTCAAAGGGCCAAATGTAATTTTAGGACTATATAAATGTAACTACTCCATAGCAGTTAAGTGAGCTGGGTAGAAACAAGGTGCCGGGCTGGATAAAACAAGGTGGAGGGCCTTTGGCCCAAAAGCCTTGTGTTCGCCATCTGTATTTTAGAGAGAATCCCTTACCCTTGACATCTGATCAAATTCCTAATTCCTACACTTGATAATTGATAGCCAGGTCTGCCTTCAGAATTCTGTTAAGTCAATTTAGTATGATTTCTTCTACCTTTATATCTCCTGTGAGTAATATTTTATCCACTAAACCCTTTCATCTGCAGATTGGCTAGAAATTCCATGCTTTTCTTGCCCAATCTCTTCTATATTGTGATAGTCTTGACACATATCAAAATAATTCTGAATAAAGTCTTTCTTACTAGTTCAAATTGTCAGAATATATATATATTTTTAACATGGTCCAGAAATTCACTTAGGTATATAACTCCAAATAATAGTGGGGATTCAAACAAATATTTGCACACCCATGTGCATAGTGGCATTATTCACTGTAACCAAAAAGTGAAATTAATTAAAGAGGCTACTGTTGGATGAATGGATAAACAAAATACAATATATACATACAAAAATATTATTTAACTTTAAAAAGGAATTATGACATATACTGCAATATGAATTAACCTTGAGGACATTATGTAAAGTGAAATAAGCCAGTAACAAAAGGAAAAATATTGTATAATTTCACTTATGTGAAGTACTAAGAGTAGTCAAGTCCACAGAGACAAAAGCAGAATCATGGTTTTTAAGGGCTGGGGGCAGAAAAGAATGGGAAGCTACTGTTTAGTGCTTCATATCACTGAACTCAACACTTCAACATGGTTAAAGTAGATATATATAATAAAAGTAAATATATATAATAAAAACATATATTTGCCACAATAAAAAGTGTGTGACTGAATTTCTCAAGTGAAAAACTATAAATCTCAATATATGGGGCCTTTATTTTGTTAGTAACATCATGATATGGTTCCAACTTATTTAGTGTGTATGTCTCGGTTGATGCCATAGTATAAATTTAAAAATGAACCTATGGCCCTGGCTGGCGGCACAGTGGATAAGGAACTGGCCTGTGAACCCAAAGGTCATTGGTTTAATTCCCAGCCAGGGCACATAACCAGGTTGCAAGACAGGTCTCCAGCCAGGTCCTTAGCTGGAGGCAGGTGAAAGGCAATAATCATCCATTGATGTCTCTCTTCCTCTCTGTCTCTTTCCCTTCCCCTCTCTCTGGAAATAATAAATAAAACCTTTAAAAAAATTTTTTAAATATGAACATGTGGTCAAAATTATCTTTCAAGCATTGCCTTATGTTGATTAAAAATATTTTTTAGTTTAATTCTTTACTCATGTATCACTTCTAAACATTTCAGAGATAAGTGAGCTGGGATTTATCTTTACCCTTTATTATAATATTGCAGTGTTTGAATATTTGACATTTTCTTCAATAAATACAAAATCCACATTTTCTTTATACAAATAATTTCAAAGAGTACTTGACCCCCAGGAGTAATTGCTATGATTGTACTAATGGATCTGAATTTGATTTAGGATTACCAAAAATTCATTGAAAGGGCTGAAAACAAACTCTAGAAGGTATCTACTTCATCTGTTCTATGAAGGACACATCCATTCCAGGAAGATGGCCCTTTATTATTTTATTCACTTTTCTAAGACTCTCAGTAGAGTCTGTTTTATTTCTTAATAATACTATTCCTGGTTCAAAATACCCTTGCTTAACAATATGCTCTTTATAAAATTCATTCCCTCTTGTACTCCCTACTTAGGAAATAATGCAGTCTGTTTCTATAATGCATGTTTCAGTAAAAGAAATGTGCTTATACCTGTTAAGGGATTTGTGCTATTTTAAAGAGAAAGCCAGGTTTATTTAACCCATGATTTCCCTTGGTAAATGAGTGTATTGAATTCAGCAGGGGCAAACTTTCTGTCAAAGAACATCATTATCAATAGATGAAGAACTGAAGGGGGGACCTTAAATTCTGAGATATTCTTTGATGGCTGGTTTAGTGACCATGCTTCCCACACATTTAGCTATTTGGTGAAACTAAAAATATAGGTAGTCAATTTCCAAAAATATTTACTCCTGAAGTTTAAAAACTAAAAACTGGTTGATTAAGAATTCTATATCCCAGATCTTTAAAAAAATTTTTTTGATGAAATTGGTCTTTAAAAATAATAAAGATCCTCCTTACTTCATCCTCCAGTGAAAACTTCCTGAGCTGAGAGTAGAAGGATGCAAAGGGTGGATCGCCAATGGTGATGTAAAGTGTTGAGAATTTATTAGGGTTTTAATGGTTTTTGTCAGAATTCTGGTTGCAAATAAGAGTGCCTTCCGTTGTTCTGCTTCTAACCCTATTTTTCCAAAAAGTCTTGTCCATTTCTGCAGAGATCCAGGTATTTCTGGAATAAATATACTGTGTTATTGTTGTAATATTTAGAACCTACAATTTTTGGAGGATTATTTATAGCTTTATACAAACGATCTCATTTAATCCTTAGTACAAAGTTTTGAGTTCAGTGTCTTATTCCCATTTTCTAGAATATTTCAGTACAGTTCAGTGGTATTTTTTGCAAGGATATACAAAGAACTCCCTTATATCCTTCAAGCAGTTACCAAATAGCAATATTTGTCACCTTAGCTTTATCATTCTCTTTCTCTTAGTATAGATTGCCCCTTTACTTCTAAATATTTCAGAGTATATTTCTGAAAAACAGAGACAGCCCCTTATATAACTACAGTACAATTCAAGTCAGGAAATCAACATTGAAAGAATAACATTATTCAAATTGCCCAAAAATGTTCATTATAGCAAAAGAAGTATATTACATTTAGTCGTCTTGTTACAAGTTTCTCCAGTCTAGGACTGTCACTCAGTTTTTCTTTGTCTTTTGTGATTTTTATCACATTAGAAGAGTTCAGGCCAATTCTTTGTAAGTATATTATGAAGTATAAATTCATCTGATGTTTCCTCATGATAATGATCAGATTTTTACCAGAGTGTTCCAATGAGAGTTTGTATCTCCATCACAGTTAAACAAATAAGTAATATTGGGGTCAGCAGTTAAACCTGAATCAGGACACAAAGCCTACCTCTTCAGACTCCATGCATATCATGAATAATTGCTGAACTAACAAAGGTCCATGATTTCTATCATTATCACCAAAGATTTACTCTAACCTCTGCCACATAATACATTAAAAGCAGGAAAATCAAATGGTGTAATAGTATAAAACCTATTATAGGAAATACATGTTCATTTTTTATTATGTGAGAAATGCAATCCAAAAAGGTGGATTGATAGAAAATTTTATCAATGTCTATATTGTGTGTCTTAGGCTATCAGTTTTGTGATTCCTTATTTTACTTGCATTTTGGGTGTCTATCTTGTTTATTTGCTCTAAAATTTTGTTACACATTGTGAAAGGGTCAGTTTAATTCTACATTACTTCAATTTACATTGGTGTATTTCTAAAGAATGTAATTTAAATATTATAATCAAGCTCCCCTGCATTGGAGAAATTAAACTTCTAAAAACTTGCCCAAAGGTGGTGATTTCTACATAATATCCAACTCTTCTAATTAGTTAAAAATCCAACCAATTATCAAAATAAATATAAAATAGTTTCATGAATCAATATTAATAAATAAGTCTCCATATTTTCAAAACGCTACACATCTTGGGCTAATTTTTCTATCATTTTTATTATGTAAATTGAGCTTTAAAGCAATAATTACTACTTCAAATTGCCACTGATGTTTTGATCATGAGTGTCCTTAAAATAAGGTTTACAAATTGAAACTTAAGTTTATTCTGGATAACTTTGATTTAAAAAGGTCAGTTTGTCTACTCTTTCAAAATCACAATTGACTTGATCTTGACTGGCAAAAGTAAAAAGTCCCTGAAATAAGCATAGTTTCTTAGTATAGATTGGTATTGCATATAAAAGAATAAGTACATATGAAAACTATTTAAATCTCTAAGAATTATACCATATTTCAGATATCACCATTCACTCTCAACACTGACATCCTGGAAAAACCTAAGGCCTATTGAGAAAAATTAAAGATTATTTGATTTAGTGTTTTCAAAGATGTGGGTTAAATTCATTAGCAGGTCATGACCAATGAAACTGTTGTTTTAGTGTGTGTGTGTGTGTGTGTGTGTGTGTGTGTGAAGACATCTAAATGCATGAGTCTTTGGTGTATTGCATGAAAAGGGAAACTAGTTTATTTAACTGTGGCATAATCAAAGAAAGCTTGAAAGCAACTGGTTTAATCAGTATTCAGTTCCAACTTACTCTTCACTATTATATTCTGCAGTTAACTGAAGTGTTTTGTCCTTCATTGATATTTTTCCTGCCCACAACAGGTATTTCTAGGGCCCTTTTCATATCCTCTATCCATCCTTCCCTTATGATACAAATAAACTTTTCACCTAGAAATAGTACCACTCTCTTCACTCCCCAGTTTTCTTATAAAATTAAAGCAGTTTCAGCCAGCATGCCAGGTGTTCTTTATTTCAGCTGTTAGAGATTTTCTTCCTTCCATTGATAGTGATCCTAAGTCCTTTTCCACTTAATGAAATTTTCCTAAACAAAATTACTATTTGTCTAATTTGTCATTATACACTGAGTGCCCAACAAATAGTATGAATTCTGTAAATATTTGTTAGATAAATGAACCAGTATTACAAACTTACTAACAAGAGTGATTCTATCTTTCATTATAAATGGTCATCCTAAAATATCCCTTTCAAACAAATTGTTTAACAGATTCTCAAATGACTAAAAACATCATCCCCAGAGATTGTACCATTAAGGGGTGAGGAAGTTAGCAAAAACATTTTGGATGATTAACACAATTTAATCAATGTCCTATGTTTAGGTATTAGAAATTCTCATATAAAACCTCAGTTTATCTTGAAAGATCATAAAATCTAGCAACATCAATACTATTGTTGGCTGGAGCTGGGATGGTTGATTCACTTGGATGGGTCATATGTGTTTGTCTTCCCTACTAGATGTGAGTTCCCCAGAAACCTCATATCATGATTTGTTAGTTTGTTTGTTGGTGGGGGTCTCAAGCATCAATAGATAGATGTGAGATGAGTGCATAAATTAAAAACGTGCCACATTGCTTAGGGTTATTTGTGAAGATGGCTTAAAAACTATAAGGTTCAGTCCTCTGTTCTCTTCCTCACTGTCTATAGAGCTTGTCCCAAAGAAACCTTATCTAAGATTTCAGCTATCATCTCCACCATAAAACTAAATTTGCAAGCCTGGACTATTGCCTGGATTCTAATCAGAAATCTCTAACTGTCCCTCAACAAATCAGTGTGTGTCAAGAACTTACTGTATAATCTATCCAAAACATACTTTCCAGCTCACTACCCAATATTATTAATACTATCATTATCCTTCCATGCATGTAACCTTGAAGCACCAGCAATGTTAGATTTCTTTTATCCCTCGCCATCCACATTCAGTAAGTTATTATTAAGTCTAGTTTATTCATTCTTCAATGCATTAAATGCCTCCAATTCACTGTTCTGCCTCTATTCAAGGTCAAGTTTTATCATCATGATAAGCACTTAATTATTCTCCTTGCCTCAAGACTTTCAATATAAATTTATTTATAATATCAATAACTATCTATCAAATACCGCCATCTTAGAAGTTAGGAAGCATAGCAGTGCACAAAAGTAGTAGAGCCCTTACCCTTATGAAAATGTCAGATAGTAATAAATTATATGAAAAAAGCATAGTAGGAGAACAAGAAATGATGAATTAAAGAAATACATTAAAAAAATAATTGTAGACTTCTAGTCAAGTGGAGATATAATTAGAAATACTGCATCTCTCTCCATAACTAAGAAAGAATACAATTACTTCAAAACTAGAAACAACCAGAAATTCCAGAAAGTCAGGCTGCTTGAAGTCTGAAAACAAAAGGCATAATGAAGAACTCATTCACATAGCCAAGAGGGGTGGACCAGGACAGAAAGGATGCAGTTTGGTGGTTGAGGTGGATGGCAGCTGTGGTCAGCCAATGGAAAGCGCAGTCACACATTTTTAAAAAGTAGAGAGAGCCCTGGCTGTCATGGCTCAGTGGATTGGCACCAGCCTGAGAATCCAAAGGTCACTGGTTCGATTTCCAGTCAGGCCACATCACCAGGTTGCAAGCCAGGTCCTTAGCTGGAGGCAGATGAAAAGCAATCATGTATTGATGCTTTTCTCCCTTTCTTCCTTCCTCCCTGCCCTTCTTTCTGAAAATAATAAATAAAATTTTTGAAAATTAATCAATAAAATTCAAAAATAAATCAATAAAAAGGTAAGACACTGGGGGAGCGATATCAGCACCAGACCAGACTATGCGGCTCATGGTTTCAGTGCTGGGGAAATAAAGTCATATTGCTTCTGACTATGAAAACCAGTAAGCATTGGGGCAGAGGAAGAAACTGCTAGTCTCTCAGCAGAGCCTGTTTGTTTGGAGGCTCCCCACCATCCTAGAACACTGCTGTGGGAACTGTGGTCAGAGCAGCAAATAAAGAAGTACCAGTCCCATATGAGAAGTGGAAGGTGTGCCTGGTAAAGGAAAAGGGGTGAGAGCTGAGCAAACAGCAGTGTTCCCTCTCACAATCCTCCCCCACATATAGTGCCACAACATGGTGAAATGGGTCATCTGTACTGATGAATACCTAAGGCTCCACGCCTTACAACATAACAGGTGCAACACCTGTACTTAAAACACAGGGGCACATAAGAGCCAGTCAAGAGGAGACAAAAAGGGAACAGATCAAGGTCCCAGTGGGTGAACTAAGTGAAGAACAAACAATCAAACAGATGAAGAAATAGCCAGCCTAACAAATGGATAATCAGCCTAACAGATGGACATTTTAAAATGCTGGTGACAAAGATGCTCACAGGCTTGCCAGATATGCTTGAGCATGGCAAACACAGAAGGGAAGGTTATGCTATGCATAACCTTTCCTTATGTGAAACAAAGGAAAATCTCCACAAAACCAATGGTGAAGGGAAGAAAACTGGGGTTCAAATAAATAATTTGGAACATAAAGAAGAAATAAACAGTCAACAATTACAGAATGAGGAAACGAGAATTTTAAAAAATGAGGAGAGGTTTGGAAATCTCTGGGGTGACTTTAAACATGCCAACATCTGAGTAATAGGGGTGCCGAAAAAAGAAGAGGAAAAGATAGACAGGAGGAAGTTAAGAGTATCACAGGAAAGGGAAAAGCCAAAGAACTGGCACTCATGACCCATGGACATGAACTAAAGAGATTGGTATTGTGGGAGGGATTGGGGATCCTGGGTGGAAAGGAGCAAAGGAAAAAGGCATTGGGACAACTGTAACAGTATACTGAATAAAATATTTTTTAAATAAAAATTAAATAATAATAATTGTGGTTCTTTTAGCATTTATATATTTTTTATGTTATTGTTGCTATATTACATTAATCTCATTTTTGCCTCTCTGCTCTCATTTTCCCCACCCTCCTTATCCTCCAAACAGTCAATCCCACATGTTGTCTGTGTCCATGGGTCATCCATGCTAGTTCCTTGTCTAAGCTGTTCCCCTTCTTTGCCTCCTTCTCTCCCTCCCTCACCCCTCTGCACACTGAAAGTGTGTTTCTTGTATTTATGTCTCTGGTTCTGTTTTGCTTGCTTGTTTCTTTGCTCAATAGTCTCCTGTATTAAATGAGAACATGTGGTATTTAATTTTTGCTGTCTGGCTTATTTCACTAAGCATAATACTTTCCAGTTCTACCCATACTATTGTCAATGGTAGGAGTTCTTTCTTTCTGCTGCATAGAACTCCTTTGTGTAAATGTACCAATGTTTTTGGATCCATTCATCCACTGAAGGGCACTTAGATTGTTTCAAGCACTTGGTTATTACAAATAGCACTGCTATGAACATAAGGTTGCATAAGTTCTCAATTGGTGTTTCAGGATTTTGGGGGTATTATCCTAGCAGTGGAATCACTGGGTCATAAGACAGTTCTATTCTTAGTTTTTGAGGCAATTCCATACTGTCTTCCATAGTGGCTGCACCAGTCTGCATTCCCACTGGCAATACACCATGGTTCGCTTTTCTCCACATCCTCGTCGGCACTTGTTGTTTGTTGATTTGTTTATGATGGCCATTATGAGAGGTGTGAGGTGGTATCTCATAGTTTTAATTTTCATCTCTCTGATAGCTAGTGATGTTAAGCATTCTTTCATGTGCCTATAGGCTCTTTGTATGTCTTCCTTCAAGAAGTGTCTGTTCATTCAGGTCCTTTGCCCATTTTTTTATTGGGTTGTCTGTCTCCCTGGTGTTGAGTTGTATTAGTTCTTTATATATTTTGGAGATCAAACCCTTGTCTGAGGTGTCATTGGCAAATATGTTTTCCCATATAGTTGGTTCCATTTGTATTTTGTTGATGTTTTCTTTGGCTGAGCAGAAACTTTTCATTTTGATGTAGTCTCATGTGTTTATTTGTTCCTTTATTTCCCTTGCCTTGGAAGATATTTCAGTGAAAATTTTGCTGTGTGGGATATCTGCAATATTTTTGCCTGTTTCCCTCTAGGGCTTTTATGGTGGCACTGCTTATGTTTTAAGTCTTTTATCCATCTTGAGTTGACTCTGGTGTATGGTGTAAGTTGGTGATCTAGTTTCATTTTTTTTTTTTTTTTTTTTTGCATGTGCCTGTCCAGTTCTCCCAACACCATTTGTTGAAGAGGCTATTTGCACTCCATTTTATGTTCCTTCCCCCTTTGCCAAATATTATTTGCCCATAGAGTTCTGGGTTTATTTCTGGGCTCTCTATTCTATTCCATTGATGTTTGTCTGTTCTTGTGCCAGTACCAGACTATTTTGATTACTATGGCTTTGTAATATAGCTTGATATCTGGTATTGTGATTCTCCCTACTTCGTTCTTCTTTCTCAGGATTGCTGTAGCCATTCGGGGTCATCTTTTACTCCATATGAATTTCTTAAGTGTTTGTTGTCATTCTGTGAAATGTGATACTGGTATTTTAATAGGGATTGAATTGAATCTATAGATGGTTTTGGATAGTGTGGACATTTTAATGATGTTAATTCTTTCCAATCATAAACATGGTATATGCTTCCATTTATTTGTATCTTCCTTAATTTTTTTTTCTTCAGTGTTCTGTAGTTTTCTGAGTATAAGTCCTTTACTTCCTTGGTTAAGTTTATTTCTAAGTACTTTATTTTTCTTATTGCTATGATAAATAGGATTTGTTTTCTAGCTTCTATCTCTGATGTTTCATTGTTGGTGTATATAAATGCTATAGATTTCTGGATATTAACTTTGTATCCAGCTATTTTGCTGAATTCAGTTATTAGGTGGAATAGTTTTTTAGTGGAGTCTATAGGGTTTTCTATTTACACTATCATGTCATCTGCAAATAATGACAGTTTTATTTCCTCCTTTCCAATTTGAATGCCTTTGATTCCTTTTTCTTGTCTGATCACTGTGGCTAGAACTTCCAAGGCTATATTGAATAGAAGTGGAAAGAGTGGAAACTCTTGCCTTGTTCCCGATCTTAAGGGAAAGTCTTTTAGTTTTCACCCATTGAGTATGAGGTTAGCTGCAAGTTTCTTGTATATGGCCTTTATTATGTTGAGGTATGATCTCTCTATTCCCATCTTGCTGAGGGTTTTTATCATAAAAGGGTGCTTTACTTTATCAAATGCTTTTCCAGCATCTATTGATATGATCATATGCTTTTTGTCTTTAACTTTGTTTATGTGGTGTATTACATTTATTGATTTGTGAATATTGAACCATCCTTGCATCACTGTGATGAATCCTACTTGGTCATGGTGCATGGTTTTTCAAATATTTTGCTGGATCCAGTTTGCCAATATTTTGTTGAGAATATTTGCATCTAAGTTCATCAGAGATATTGGCCTATACTTTTCTATTTTTGTTGTGTCTTGATCTGGTTTGGGGATTAGAATAGTACTGACCTCACTAAAAGAGTTTGAGAGTCTTCCCTCTTCTTCGATTTTTGGGAATAGTTTGAGGAGGAAAGGAATTAGTTCTTCCCTAAATGTTTGGTAAAATTTGCTTGGGTAGCCATCTGGTCAAGGGATCTTGTGCACTGGGAGTGTTTTTATTATTTCTTCAATTTCATTAATTGTTATTGGTCTATTCAGGCTTTCTGCTTCTTCTTGATTGAGTTTTGGTAGGTTATACATTACCAGAAATTTGTCCATTTCACCCAGGTTGTTAATTTTTTTGTCATATAGGTATATATAGTAATTTCTTACAATCCTTTGTATTTCTGTGGTGTTGGTTGTGACTTCTCCTCTGTTATTTCTAATTTTTTTAAATTTGGGTCCTCCCTTTTTTTTAATTAAAAAAAAAAAAAGATTTTATTTATTATTTCTAGAGAGAGAGGAAGGCAGGGAGGAAGAAAGTAAGAGAAACATCAATGTATGGTTGTCTTTCACCTGCATCCAGCAATGGATCTGGCTGGAGACCTGGCTTGAAATCTGGTTATGTGCCCTGGTTGGGAATCATACCAGTGACTTTTGGGTTTGCAGGCCAGTGCCTTATCCACTGTGCCACCAGCCAGGGCTTTCTCTTTTTCTTAACAAGTCTAGTCAATAGTTTGTGAATTTTGTTTATCTTTTCAAAGAACCAGATCCTGGATTTATTGATCTTTTGAATTGTGTTTTTTAGTCTCTATGTTGTTTAATTCTGCTCTGATCTTGATAATTTCCTTCCCTCTGCTTGCTCTGGGGTTTCTTCTCTATTGTTGCTGCTCTCGTTCTTGAAGCTTTATGGTTAGGTTGCTTGTATGAGTTTCTTCTAGCTTTTTAAAGTAGGCCTCTATTGCTATGAATTTCCTTCTGAGGACTGCCTTCACTGTGTCCCATAGGCTTTGGGGTGTTGTGAATTCATTTTCATTTGTTTCCAGATACCTTTTTATTTCTTTTTTGATCACATTATTAACCCATTCATTACTTAATAGCATGTTATTCAGTTTCCATGAATTATATTGTTTTTGGATTTTTTCCTTGAAGTTGGTTTTCCAGTTTCAAGTCATTGTGATCTGAGAAGATGCTTGGTATGATTTCAATTTTCTTGAATTTGTGGAAGCTTGTTTTGTGTCCTATCATGTGATCTCTCTTTAAGAATATTCCACCCCTGGCTGGTAGCACAGTGGTTAAGGCGCCGGCCTGCGAAACCCAAAGGTCGCAGGTTCGATTCCCCAGCCAGGGCACATAACCAGGTTGCAAACCAGGTCTCCAGTCAGGTCTGTGGCTGGAGGCAGGTGAAATTCAACCATACATTGATGTCTGTCTCCCTCTCTGCCTCTCTCCCATCCCCTCTTTCTAAAAATAATGAAATAAAATCTTTAAAAAAAAAAAAAAAAGAATATTCCATGTGCATTAGAGAAGAACGTGTATTTTGCTTCTGTGGGGTGAAAAGTTCTGTATATGTCAGTTAATTCCATTTCATCTAGAGTATTGTTCAATGTTACAATATCCTTGGTGCTTCTTTGCTTGGATAATCTGTCCATTGTCCAATGGGGTACTAATATCTGCTACTATTAGTGTGTTGCTGTCTATATCCTTCTTGAAGTCCTCCAAGATTTTCCTTATATATTTGGATGCTCCTACATTGGGTACATATATATTTATGAGGGTTATGTCTTCTTGATGGACTGTTCCCTTAAATATTATGAAATGCCCTTCTTTGTCTCTTTTTATATGCTTCATTGTGAAATCTGTTTTGTCTGATATAAGTATTGCTACCCCAGCCTTTTTTTCAGGTCCATTTGCTTGAAATGTATTTTTCCATCCCTTCATATTCAGTCTGTGTCAATCTTTTGTTCTGAGGTGGGTCTCTTTAAAACAGCATATATGTGGGTCATGTTTTCTTATCCATTCAGCTACCCTATATCTTTTGATTGGTGCATTTAATCCATTTACATTTAAGGTTATTATTGAGAGGTACTTCTTCATTGACATTTTTCCCCTTTGTTTTTGTATTCCTCTCTGTCTCTCTTTGTTTCTTCATCTTTTTAAAGCAGTCCCTTTAGCATCTCTTGCGGTGCTGGTTTGGTGGAAGTGTATTCTTTTAGCCTTATTTTGTCTGGAAAACTCTGTAGCTTACTTTCCATTTTGAATGACAGCCTTGCTGGGTAGAGTATTCTTGGTTGCAGTCCTTTTGTTTTCATTACTTGGAGTATTTTTTGCCATTCTCTTCTGGCTTGTATTCGTTCTGTTGAGAAATCATTTGATAACCTTATCAGAGCTCCATTATATGTTATTAATTGTTTCTCTCTTGATGCTTTTAGGATTCTCTCTTTTTGTCTTTGAAGTTTACCATTTTGATTATGATGTGCCTTGGAATAAGCCTGTTTGGGTTCACCCTCCTTGGGACCCTCTGTGCTTCCTGAACTTGAGTGACATTTTCGCTCAACATTTTAGGGAAATTTTCTGTCATTACTTTTTCAAACAGGTTTTTCTATCCCTTGCTTCTCTTCTCCTTCTGGTATTCCTATGATACAGATATTGTTGCATTTCATGTTGTCCTCTATCTCTCTTAAAACCTTTTCATTCTTTTTCAGTCTTTTTTTTCATTTTGTTGCACTGTCTGGTTATTTTTTTCCATGTTGTCCACTAATTCACAGATTCTGTCCTCTGCTTCCTCTAACCTGCTTTGAATTTTTTCTATTGTTTTCTTCATTTCTGAGATTGTGTTCTTCATTTCCTCCTGGTTCTTACTCATGGTTTCTATGTCCTTTTTAATGCTTGTGTGATTTTTAATGAGTTCCTTGTAGTTGCCCTGGAGTTCTTTGTAGTTTTCTTTGAGCTCATTGAGTTCATTGAGTTTTCTTATAATTATTTCCTTGAATTCCATGTCTGATAGTTTGCTTGTGTCTATTTCATTTAGCAGCCTTTCTGGTGATTCCACCTTTCCTTTTCGTGATGGACTGGTTCTTTTCTCTCCATTTTGGATATCTGTTGTTGCTTGTTTTTGTTCTTAGATTAATCTGCTTTGACTCCCTGCCTTCATGGAGTGCCCTTCTGTGGAAGAAGACTTGCGGAGTTTAGTGGTGCAGTCTCCTAGATTTCCTCAACTTTCTGCTCTTGGGGTGCCCTTTATGTTATTAACTTGGTCTGTTTGGTTGTATTTTGGATTTGTTTCATGTGTTGCTCCTTTTACTTCTGTTGACTGATTGAGAGATACTCCTTCTATCATATCTCACATACTGTTATTGAGCTGTTCCGCTCCAATTCGCAGGGACTTGCAGATGTCTCCTGCTCCCTACCCTATCCTCTAGCTGGGCTGGCACTTGAGAATGCCATCAGCACTGCCCTCCACTCTGTCACCATCTTTCTGGCATTTATATTTTTATTCAACTAAAGAAAATTTATTGCCTAGAGTTTCCCAGAATAAACTTCCTGAAATATTTCATATTATGTCATTTCTCTATTCAAACACATTCAGTAAATTATACCTCTATAAAACGAGTAGAATTTAGACCCAAGTAGTTAGCTTACATTGGTTAATCTGGCCCCAAGTATTCTTTTATTTTTTTTTTCTTTCTCTTTTTTGCCTTTAGTCTATAAACACAAAACTCTAGAAATATGGTTAACATTCTGGCCTTATGCTTTTCTATTTTATTGGCCCATTGCCATTCTATATACACCTTGTTGAAGCATGAAAACCTTCAGAACCCAGTACAAAAGCTCTTTTCCCTCTTCCCAGCTCTAGGTCATTCATTATGACACAGAATCTATCACCTTGCAATTAACTGTCTCCTTGTGGTCATATTTTATCTTTCCAGGTGGATGGCACACTTTTGAAAGGTGACTGTCTTATATTACATTGCACTCTTTCAAGTGCCTTATGAAATGGTTGGCATAGAAAAATGTGAAGTAAGGGTTGACTAATGAGTTTTCTGAGTTGACTACAGTCAACCTCTGTGGCTCTCTCTGGGCATACACCCACAACATTCCACTCTTTTCTCTTGGTGACATTAAGCCTGTATCTGAAACAGTCATTACTTGAATATTGCACATGAATATGTCTTTTATTTTCTCCTTGGAAGCAGTATGTCACTGTAATCCAAATAGGTCTTAATATTTTGTATCTATGGTGAAATGCTTTTTATGAGGAAGTTAGCTTTCCACACTTGCCACAAGAGGGAGCAGCAGCTCTTTTTGAGAAACCAGAATGACCCCATTTTCATTCTCTTACAGTTACCACCCTGATGTTTTGCTCCCCGCCATGTTAATTCCCTGAAGTTTTCTATTTTTGTTTTTTTCTCTTGCATGTATTTATGACAACTAAAGGAATCTTTTTCTTTACCTTAAAAGGACATTTTTATTATAGTTCCCTTAATTCTATTCCTTTAGATACTAATAGTTTCATTTCTACTTAGATTCTTAATTTCCTATTTTTAAAGGAGTGGATATCTAATGTGGCACCAGTACTTTTGAAAAATACTTATTATTGGAAATAACAATTTACAGGGGAACCAGAAAATATCTCTCAATCAATATCTGACATGGACAGCAGATGGATTTTCATCCCTCAGCTTACCTAAAGTGTTAGGTGAAAATAGATATAAAATAGTTGACAAACATAAAAAAGTTTTTAACTAAAACTGGGTGTTATAATGCTATACACATGTAAAATTATAAGTATATGTGTAAGAATATAAAATTGAACTAGCAGAAGTATTAGAAATAATCTGTACCAAAATTTTCCATTTGGCAGAAAGGACATCAAATCACAGAGAGGTCAAATGATAAGCTGACTTTTTTCTGAAGTTCTGTCATCTCTCTTGTAATCATAATTCAAAACCTGAAACTAAAATAGCTTTTTCATAAATCTGACTATGCTAAGCTAAAGATTATTAAAATAATATTGTTTTGAGTTCTGAATACTGTGAAACACTTCATGTCCACACAATAATTTTAATAATAGATTGCAATTCTTAAAAGTTATTCAAGTAGATTTTATCTGTGCTGAGTTGGAGGCTCAGATAAAATGAAGAAAGCAAGTTAAATAATTGTAGTAACAACAATAATAATATGTAGTAAAATTTCTATATAAAGAAAATCATATATGCAAATTCATGAATAAAGTTCTGTAAGTTACCCATTTGAAATAGTTAACCATGATACTATGGGAAGAGAGGAAGAAAGGAACAGGTAAAATGTTTTTCTGAGAATGCTTTCAGTTTATTCTGCATTTTTTCATAATATTTTAATTTTTGCAATGGGCATGCATAACTTTTGAATTGATGAACATATAAAAAGCAAAAATTTAAATGGAAAAGGAACCACCACATTAACTATGGAAAAAATATTTTAATGGAAGGACATTGAACTTAACTTGAGAAAAAAAAAAACAACAAAGACGTCCATTATGTTCCCACTGAAATATGTCTGTCAGTGATTAACCAGCATAATAATAAGAGCTCAAAATTCAGTCCTAATTCTAAATCTGAATCAAATTATGGTTAACAAAGAATGGACTTGTTTTACAGGAATGATTAAAAATTTTTCATGAGCTACTTCCTAATACATCAACTGCATTAAATCTACTATTTACCACAGTGGATGTTTTGAAGAGATAAAGACATTTGGGGTTTAATGTTGCTCAGGGTTCAAACTCAGAAGTTTTCTTACCCTCTCTGAGTACTTGGTCCATGAGAATGGCCAAGTTCTGGGAACCTACTTCTAGGTAGCCCTCCATCAACTTCTTACTAGTGTCTTTTTATGCACAGCCAAGGAACATTTTTGCAGGCCTCATGGACACAGGGAGAGGATAGAGGTGGGTGGAGGTGGGAAAAAGAAAAAGGGGGAACAACTGTAATAGCATAAACATTTAAAAAGAAAATATTAATTAATTTTTAGATTTTACTTATTTTGTTTTAGAGAGAGAGGAAGGGAGGGAGAAAGAGAGGGAGAGAAACATGGATGTGTGAGAGATACATCAGTTGGTCACCCCTCACATGCCCCTAGCTGGGGACCTGGCCTGAAACCCAGGCATGTGTCCTGACTGGGAATTCAACTAGCGATCTTTCAATTTTCAGGTCAGCATTCAACCCACTGAGCCATACCTGCCAGGGTTGGTTTTTTTTTTGTTTTTTTTTTTAAGATTCAATTTATTTAGTTTTAGAGGTAGAAAGGAAAGAAGAGAAACATCAATGTGTGGTTGTCTCTTGCACTTCCCCAACTGCCCAACTGGGGACCTGGCCTGAAACCCAGGCATGTACCCTGACTGGGAATCGAATCAGTGACCCTTTGGTTCATAGACCAACACTCAATCCACTGAGCCACACCAGCCAGGGCTGAATTTTTTAATTTCAATTTAGCTTCATAGTTTCTCCTTTCCTAAAATTAGATCATAACAAAGTAATTTTGAACCCTTTATATGTTTTTTTTTTGTTCTTTATTTAATTTTGATATTTTCCTTAAAAGGGGACACTGATTCATTCCCTCCCCAACTCCTCATACTTCCATAAAGAAACTCTGATTTATAACAGTATTAGACAAACTCCTTCTCCCTACCTGTCCGTTTCTCCCTCAGATGAAGGAGTAGCTTATCTCATTGGTGAATTTGTTGATAATTTGGTATTCATCAGTGTCAGATTTCTCTATTGGACGTGATGACAAATGTTGAAGTCCTTGTCCATGAATGGCCCTGCCCCTTGTCTACTAGTCCTCTTCCCTCATAATGGTTCATCCCCAAGTGCAACATGCTTTTCTTTTCCAACTTTCTGTGTCTATTTGGTAGCAGTCTGTTAATGGTTTCCACCGTTCTTTAGTTACTCCACTACAGATTGTGAGATCATATCCCAATGAGAGGAAATCCTACGATGTCCCAGATCCCATATTTTCAGAATAATACTGATTTTGGATTTCAATCCTCATTTATCTTCTTGGATTGTTTATAAACCATAGGAAAGAGGTACATGTAATTAGCATTCTTCTTTGAGCTCCAGAACTATATATCCAAAGTGTCTAATATGTATCTTTTTTTGGGTATCTCAAAGCCAACTCAAAATTAACATATACAAAATAAACTCATAATCATCTCGCTTTGGTAAAACAACCAGAATACTAATCCTCTTTTGAGCAACCTCTGTCTCAGAAAAGGACATTACCTTCTTTCTAGTTGTACAAGCCAGAAGCCATAAGTCTTTCCGGACTTCTCTGTTATTTCACATATCCAATTCATCACACTTCTCTCCACCTTCACCATCACCACTCTATTCTAAAATATTTTCATCTGTCATTGCCTCCTAGTTGGTCTACCTACATGTTCTTGGGAGTCTGTTCAATGAGCTCTAACCCAAAGGTGTCTTTTCCATGTCATTGACAGCATTCTATTCTCTTTTGACAAAGAGAAAAGGCCTAGCATAGCCTATAATAGGGGGCAGCCAACTTTTTCTCTAAAAGGATAAATACTACATCCAGGCTCTGTTGCAATTCTTCAACACTGCTATTATAATGCAAAAACAGCCATAGATAGCATATAAATAAATAGGTGGCTGTATTTTAATGAAAGTTCACATGTAAGCCCTGGCTAGTGTGGCTCAGTGGATAGGTGCCAGGCTGTGAACCCAAAGGTCGCTGGTTCGATTTTCAGTCAGGGCACATAACCAGGTTGCAAGCCAGGTCTCCAGCCAGGTTTGTAGTTGGAGGCAGGTGAAAGGCAACCATACATTGATGTTTCTCAACCTTTTTTTCTCCCTCCCTGCCCTTCTCTCTGAAGATGGTAAATAAAATCTTTAAGTTAAAAAAAAAAAAATAGTTCACATGTAAACACAAGCGATGGCTGGGCTTGAATCATGGGCTATAGTTTGCCAATCCCAGTTCCATGATATTCTGCATATTATAACCCTATCTATTACTCTACTCTCTTAGAATATTTTCATGGCCACTGCCATTCCAATGACACTTATTTTATGCTTTTGTACTTACAATATTCTGTCCACCATAGGGCATTCCCAAATATCCTTCTTTATACCTGGCTATTCACCTAGTTAGTTCTTAATCATTCTTCAGCTCTTGGCCCAAAGCCACTTACCCAAGGAAGCCACCTATGGCCTTCCACCATAGTATGGTCTCTCACAGCCTCACAGACCTTTCCTCCATAGCACCAGTCACAGTGGCAATTCTCATCTTGCAATTATCTGAGTAATGGTAGTTTTCTTCACTTTATCCTTATTGTGACCTGTACCTGTTTCCTTCAGTTCTCTCTTCATGAAATACTTTCAGCAATATTTCCCCCTGCCTTTCCCATATCAGTCTCTTTTTTCTGTACATTTGAAGAAATTTCTGGTGTTTATAATCTAACTTCCTTTTTTTTTTTTTTGCACATGTCTGTCTTTTCTAGTAAGTGATTTTCTAGCTTTCCTTTGGTCTCTAACTGCTCATATCACAGATTGACAACTGTCTCAAGCTAAATACACTGAGACACCCAAGTAGTAGAAAGTAGTTACTTTCAATGACTTGTTGCATTGAGAGAAGTCATGCACTCTTGGAAACCATAAGGGTGTCTCAGTAGAAGACTGTTGAAAGAAGCAGTGATTTTGCTCTGGTTTGGTTGCTGCTGTCAGAAAGTGAGGATAATTCATTGATTGGGCATCTTAATAATTATTTTCTAGGAAGTAGGGAAGAATGGAGTACAGCTACACCTGTAATGGTAAAAGTAAAAACAGTGGTCATTCATATTAGCCAGATTAGGGTGATTTTGAGGTCTTTTCTTTTCTAATCATTTGGACAACATTCTTGTTTTTGTCTGTTAAGACATGATTACAGAATGTTCTTGTTTTTGCCTTGATCCAAAAATATCACAAGGCCTTGTTTGATTTTATAATTTTTTGAAATTGTTTATGCTCACATGGAGAGCACAATGGCCTATCTGAGATTGTCAAGCCAGTTCCTAGCAGCACCACGGCACCATAGGAGTTGCAAGTAGCTGCGGGCTTTCAGGAGCTGCCATCCTTTTTCTCAGGGTGAGTCCTCCCAGGAAGGGTGTCCACACGCATAAAGACACTCTGTGCTCCGTTCCGTATCTGGTTGTCTGTGTCCAGGCAGGCTGAACTTGGCCAGCATGCAATGGAATTTCACGAGTGAATACTTTCATTTATCATTTTTCATTTTGTCCTAGTTGAAAAGGCACATTAACTTATGAAGTCAGATAAATAAAATTCCCCACTTATTGAAAAATGCATGGCATTCTTTGGCTTGTGCTCATCACAGATAAAAATTTGAAAGTACAACCCTTCAGTAGTGCCTCTCAAATATATCCTTTAAAAAAAAAATCCCTTGAGTACTTTTTGCCAAGATTCTCTATCTATATGTTATCAACTGCAAAGACAACTGAATTTTGGAAGAAAGTCAATCCGCCAGCATTTACTATTGCCTGTAGCCACTGCCCCTGGGTGTGATATGTGAAAAGAATTTATGAGATGAAGCCAGCTATAAAGTGCAGGCTGATGACTGTGAGAAGGAAGGGTATATCCTGGGGGCAGAGTTTGAGGTTTCATGTTGGTATGAGATGATTTGGAGATGCAGGGTTGCTTAAGCTTGCTTTGGCAAATAGCATAAAACACCTGACTCACCCAAATCCCTTTGGGTTTAGTGAAGCACAAGTTATGAAGGTTTCTGGAAATCTCTGTTCTATACATATTTCTGGGAAAAGAGCTTTGATTCTATCTGAGCTTATGCAAAGACAGTGACTGGTCACCAGGCCAAAGTTGACTAGAGCAAATGAGAAGCCATTGATTCGACATACAACTTCTTTGTTGGGACAAATGGTTAAATTTGAAATAACTTTGTTAGTTTTCATAAATTTGTACCCACAGCATTATTATTTATAATTGAATTATATAAAGTAACCTACAGGTGTGTAACTATTAGCATGTGTGCAAGTATCTGGAAGAGAGAAACTTTGAAGTGATTTTTGAGCAAAAAATACCCAGAAATACAAAAATAAAAAGATTTAATATGAGATCTAAGGAATCTATGGGATCCTGTGCCTCTACACACGTTTTAATCCTTTTATCTAACAAGTTCCTTATTCTACAGCCTAAAATATTTACTGCTTTTCTTTGGTTCTGTCACTTTCTTTTTCTTTGCCAATATGCTGACCTTGAATTTCATAGAGAAAATAGAATCATCAGGACAACTTGACTGACCTACAACAAATGCTACTAGCATTTGACATCATTTGGTAAGGATCCCTCATATGCATGGTTAATGCATCTACTGCACCATAGACCTCTCTCCTCTCTCTCTCTCTCTCTCTCTCTCTCTCTCTCTCTCTCTCTCTCTCTCTCTCATTCTTGCTCTCTCACTCTTCCTTTCTCCACCTTCCCCCTGACTCACACACACCTCTTCAACATTCTCCTGTCTCTATTACCTTTGTTATTTCAAAATACAACATGATCAAATATCTCCTATTAAAAATAAATGCTTTCCAAGATCTGTATTTCTTACTGGCTATTCTCTCTTTAGGCAGTGAGAAGTAAAGATTTCTTGTTTCCCTAACAAAGTTCTTGAAAAAGTTACCTAAGCCCTTGTCTCTCTCATCTAAATGCTCATTTATTCATCAGCCCACTGGAATTTTTCATCTCTTCCAATTCTACCAAGGAAACTGTGTTCACCCTGATCACTCAGTTCTTAAGATCCTAGTCCAGACCTGGGTTGCAAGTTGCATAGACAATTACTCCAAAACACTAATATGGTTTAAAATACTAATAAGTTATTATCTCTCTTGGTTTCTATCTGTCAGAAAGTTGGCCAGGGTGCAGAGTGGACAGCATGTCTCTGCTCCACAATGTCTGGAATACCCCAAGGCTGGGGACTAAAATCATCTGAAATCTTATTCATGCACATGTCTGGAGGTGGATAATGACGGAAACTGAGACATTAATGGGATCTCTCAACTGAAGCACTTATATATAGCTCCTCTATATAATCTGGGCTTCTTCACAACATGATGACTGTGTTCCAAAGGGAAGCATCCTGAGAGAAAGAACCAAGTGGAAGATTTTTATGATTTAGTCTTGGAAGCTCCATAGTGTCCTTGTTGTCATATTCCATTGGTTGTGCAGTCATAGGTCCCCTCTCAGACCCATATTATCTTGCTTCCTGCATGTATCATGTCTTATACAATGGGACGTGGAAAAGCTTTGTGATTTCAAATTTTGGAAAGCCCAGTATTGTTTTTTTCATAGAAGAATTGTAAGACCCTTTTGAAAAGACTGGAATTGAATTTTAACTTGATATTAATTACTAGCCTGTATCCATCATAAATGTAATTCCAAACCTATTCATATTTTCTTTTTAGTTTGTGTTCCAGTATAACAAGTTATATATGGTTACCACTGATGTATGAATAAACTTTTCCTTTTATGCACTTCTAGAAGGAATACCTAGTATTTCCCAAACCTGAAATCTGGTACACTCATATTGTATCTCTTCTCAAGCCATACTTTTACCTAATGTGGATTTACTAAATATGTTCATCTGTTTCCAATTTGAAAGTATAAATATTTTTAGTATTTTCATAGTTCTTCTCTAAACCTTTTCTTTCTTTTCTTTTCTTTTTTTTTTTTTTTTTTTGATAGCTAGTCCCTAGAACTGCATTAACTACTCCAAGAATTTTGTTTATTAGTCATTTGTACTTTGGCTGCATACTTTTCTTTAAAACCAAACATCTGTTGTCTGATAATCCTTTTCTCAAAGAATTATAAAATACCAGTTTTAAAAATCTAGTATTCAGCATTTCAATGAATAATGGTTCATTGCTTAAGAAAAGAATGGGAGAATTGAAAAGGAAATAACATTTCATGAAACCATCATGTTTTAAGAAACAGCTCTGAAATAGGGAAACTATTCAGTAGATCAGATTTGAAGCTTTGCGATAGTAAGTTTAATGGCCAAATAGCAAAATGTGTTGGTACATTGGTATTTGTGAAGGAAGCAATTTCCAATCTAGAAAGATCACATTACCACATTAAAATACAATATATGGACCAGGGTTTTAAGTAATTTTGATAAGAATGAAAGTCTGAAAAGAGGGACAATAAAAAGAAAAGACATAAACCATGGTAAAAGATTCAGCACAATTTTAGCAATTAAAGTGATCCAAGAGTGAAAATTTATTCATGTTAGGAGATAATACATTGCCCAATAATATCTATGTTTCTCCCATTATCTTCCTACTCTTGATTCCAAATCCAGTTGTTTTGTGTTTCTAAGTAGCTTAAATTTGCTCTATCAGGGCCTAACTCATTTTCTAAAATAGCTAGATTCTGGACATCTACTATTATCTTTATCTAAAAAGTAAGGGGTATTAGTCAATATTTAACTTATTTTTTATTTTAATTTTACTTCAGTTCAGAAATAAAAAGTGTTTCTAAATTCAGGAAAAGAAAGGTCACTGTAATGTAGTGTCTACACAGATCAGTGAAGAAGGCAAAATCCTATAGAGGTAATAGCACATGGCTACAATAGGAATCCTAGGTTCTCAATGGTGCTTGCCAAAAAATATTCAGTATGAACGCTATTAAGTGCTTGAGTTCAAGAATGCTTTGGTTTCTTTCTTTTTTTTTTAATATTTTTTTATTCATTTATTATTATTTTTAGAGAGAGAGGAAGAGAGAGAGGGAGAGAAAGAGAGAGAGACATCTATGTATGATTGCCTTTCACCTGCCTCCAGCCACAGAGCTGCCTAGAGACCTGGCTTGCAACCTGGTTATGAGACCTGGCTGGGAATCGAACCAGCGACCCTTGGGTTCGCTTATCCACTATGCCACCAGCCAGGGCCCTGCTTTGTTTTCTTAAATGATATAAAGGTTTCCAAACTAAAAACACAAAACAAAACAAAGCATACTGAATAAAGATAAATTATTCTTTCAACTCTAACAAGCTAATTGATTAACAAAATGCCTGCCTGGAAATTAAAAGTAGTTAAGAAAATTATAGGAACTTCTCAAGATATACCAGTTTTTCTAAATATAGAATATACTGCAGCATATATTTTACTAGGCATAAGAGGATGTCCCAGCAACAAGCTCATAAACTTGTTGCCTGTTAAAAAATAGCCAGTCTAAAGGCAGAAGAACACTATGGGGCAGCTTTATACAGTAGAATATGTGGATGAAGCCATTGTTAGAATTCTGATTTTTCTAGGCAAAACGCAACTGTCTATCTCAAAGAAATAGCATTGACAAAAATTTATTCTTTAAAATAAAAGAATCACAAGATTCCTTTAAACATAATTTTGGGTAATAAACTATAAATTAATGAAATACCCTAATAATAGATTTCCCTTTTGAAAATATATCCAAGGACAGAGAATGAAGACATGAGCTTAATAGTCATTTTTTTTAAAGGAGCATTGCAGATTTGTATTTTCCATTCCATTCCATGCCATTCCATTCCAGCCTATCACCCTGAACAATATTGATGCTTATGGTCTACCTGGAAATTAACTTGATTAAACTCAAACTGAGAACTCCGCCTTTCCTGTAGTGGGCAGCAGGGAAGCTCTCACTTCAGCCACCTTTCTGTTCAACCCATACATGCACACACAATTCAGAAATCAGCCAGACTTGGGCAGAGTTTATACATGGAATCTGGGTGTCTCCTCCTCTGGCTTTTTTCTGGCATTTCCTTATCACTCCTTGGACATCCTGATTTGTCCAAACTTTCTCCCATTTCCCACGAGGAAACAGAACAGCATGCTTTCTACTGGAGTTTTAGCTGGCCTCTTCCAGCCTTTCCCTTCCAAAAGAGACTTCATAACAACTGGAACTTCACCCCATATCAATTACATCTTTCAATGTCAACTCCCCTCCAGGACCTACCAGGTGCTATTCATACTGTAAAACCCTTTTATAGTCAATTTTTTTATTTTGTCTAGAATCTATTGTTGTTATGTGTAGGACACTTGCTTTGTTAAAGGTTTCTCTTTCTCCCTGGAAGCAGAATTTTATTTTCATTAGCTGGTTTGTGCAGAAAGTGGGGAGGAGGGAGCAGAGAGTAGGAGAAGGCTTATGAATTTCTTTTGGCCTAACACAGAGAATTCTTTAATGTTTCTGGAGTCCACAATTATATGGCACATAATTTACCTTTTCACCTCCAGAGTCCATTTAGATCTTACAATTGGTATATTGTATCTGAGATTTACCATTTTATATTATGTTGTCTGTATACATATACAGTATATGTATATACATATACATATACATATTCCTTTGATGATTTTGACAGTTGTTCAGATATTTTGGAAATTTTATATTTTCTAGTCTTCAGGTCTCAATTCAAATGTCTTCCCAGAAAGGACAGGTCTAACCTAGCTAAGACCCTCTATGTCAACATTTTCAATAGTTTTGTTCCTTTTTAAATTTCTTCTTGGATATATGTTAAAGTAATATCATATTAAAAGCAGATTTAATATGCTTTTAATAATAAAATTTAAAATGTTGCTGCTTTTAACTATTGTGCCTTAACTGTAATTCTAAACTCCTCTATTGCCATTGGAACACTTTTGAAGGCAGGGATTTTTTAAGTCCACCGTAGTGCATAGAAGGATGTTAAATTAATAGTAAAAATAGTGGCTTGTATTTACATAGCACTTACTACATGCTGTGTACTCTTCTTAGTGATTTAAATACATTAACACATTTAGTTCTTAAACAGTAGCTGCTACTATTGTTCTTATTCTCTACATGCAAAGTTAAAGCTCAAAAACAATAGTGTCTTTCACGAGGCCATAGAACTTGTGCATGCAGCACCAGAATTAGCACCCGTCAATCTGGTCCAGAGTCAGTGCCTTCACTACTATGCTCTACTCCTAACAGAATATTAATGGGAAATTAAACAGCCTAATCATTTATGTATATATAATTTTATTACAGGATAATATGGTGGGAGGTACATTTCTCCATGTGTTTATACATCTAAGTTCCAGATTTACACTCTCTTTCTCTATTTCCACTTCTTAAATTAAATGTATTGGGGTAATACTGGTTAATAAAATTACATAGGTTTCTTTTAATTTTTTTAAATTAATTTATTGTTGTATTACATTAGTCCTATTTTTCCTCGTATTGGTCTCCCCTGCCCCACCTACTCCATTCCCTTTCCCACAGTCAATTCTCACATGTTGTCCATGACCCTGGGTTATTTATAGTAGCTTTAGGCTAAATTCTTCCCTTTCTTTGCCCCTTTCTCCCCTTCCCTTCTAGACACTGTCAGTCTGTTATGGAACTGGAGACTATTATGCTTAGTGAAATAAGCCAGGCAGTGAGAGACTAATACCATATGATCTCATCTAAAACAGGAAACTGATGAACAAAAGAAGCAAACAAGCAAAATAGAACCAGAGGTATGGAAACTAGGAACAGATTTACACAGTTGAATGAACCAGATAAGAATACAGACTAGGTATCAGTGAATCATTCCAGGTGAATTAAGAAGTACATTTGCAAAAATACGTAATCTCAGAACCTATAATTTCTCCTGAGATAACACTAACCATTAACCAAGATTATATTTTAAATGATTTTTGAGAATTACAGCTCTGTTTTGCATTTATTCAATATTTTAATTTAAATGTTCTTTATATACAATATATAGTGAGTATTAGTAAAAATATTTGTGAATTTAGAAGCATTCAAATGTTTAAGGAATAGTTGCCAAAATAAACTCCTCTGACCAGGGATGACTATTTTATCAAAAGAGATCATGATTTCTCTTCAGACATATTATTTTTAAATAAATATAAACTTATTTCCTACAATATATTAATTTTATATTTCAAAAGGAGAGAAAACAAGAGATGATTAAGTGCAAATTTCAAGACAAACCTTGGAATTTTCCCCATATTCTTGACTGCAACTATATCATGAAGCAAAAGTAGTATTTTCTAAAGAATAAGAAACAAGTGTTTAAAGCAATAACCACAAGTATCAACTACTGTTGAGCCAAGCATGTGCATGCATCACTAAGAGCTCTCTTATAGATAAGTCCATTAATGACAGAAAAAAATACATAATAGCCACCAGAATAGATACTCCATTAAGACTTACTGAATAATCACAAACAGATCTATTAATAAGGCATTGACGTCCCAAGAGGACATGAATTACTAGTTATTTAAATTTAAAAAACTAGTTTCTTACCCAAAGCATATATTCATATACTGTATATAAAATACTATATATATTTCATGCATAGAGTATGAAAAGAGGGGATGTAAAAAACTGTCAAGAGTCTACAAAAAACATTTTATTGTGATAAAAAGGCTTAGAAAGAGTGAAAAACAATTGAATGCTAAGAATGCAAGATATTTTTTCCTCTGTGTTTCTTATGTTCCCATATTTTCTGAAATCAGTAGATATTACTTTTAAATCATTTAAAAGTGTTACAAAATTCTACCAAAAATTAAGACAATAATTATTTTTTTGGTGAGAATTAGAAATTTAAATAAAAAACATATGACCTGAAAACTATAACCCTTGTAATTTCAAGATTAGAAGTTAGTGTTTAGCATTAAGTAGCAAGTCAGTTCAGCACCTCAGTGAAATAATAAGTTCAGTATGCCTTTATTGAAATGCTTCTATAAAATTCAAAAATATTTCAAATCATATCTCCAATGACATACTAAAGAACCACCAAAATACAGTACTATTTCTATAATTTGCCATAACAATAACAAGTTATCAAAATTTACCTAACCTATGTAAATAATGAAGATACCCATACTTATGAAAACATATTCAAGTAACATAATTCATCCACATAAACAATTATACATATTCTAACAAGAAAGACTAATTCAAATAAGAGGAACCTGACTTCTGAAAGACTAAAAACTCAAGTATTTTCCATTTTAACTAAACCCTTTTGGTAGGTAACAGAGATTCTCTCCTGGGTCTAAATCCAATCACAAATTTCCAGGGCAACAATTATCACATTCTTTCATGTTTACTCAAGAACAGCTAGAAAAAGTGCATGTCTTTGGGAAAGAAATAAAAATCAATGCTTAGATGTGATTATATACTATAATCCATATTGGCTTCTCAGTTTTGCCAGTCTTATGTCAAAGAAGAGGATATTCCTCTGAGCCCTTTTTCTCCATTGGGAAATCAAGCCTTAAATTAATTTAGCTCATGCAGGAGAGGGGGCAGAACCCCCAGCTAACAATCCTGAATAATTTCCTTAAAATTCCAGAACTTCCACTTGACCAGATTCATTATGTAGAAAATAACAAATCCTTATTTTCAACAAACTCCATTGTAAAGCAGCTGTTTTAGGGGGAAACAAATATACATACAAACAAAGATTGCAGGCAGAACTGGTGTTTGGGCAGACAGGGAAAGAGAGAATCTGAACTTAAATGGCACATCTCCAGGAGCAAGAACACAGGCACACTTTCAAATCCTCTTCCTGCTCTGCAACCTGATACAGGGACATGGATGGGACTCCTACTTCCCACTCAGTAGACTCTAGCCATGGACTTCTGTTCTCCAAATAAGGGTGTGGGCTCTGCATATTGAGGCACTTCTCTCTTTTCATTGTGAGTCCTTCATAGAATGGAACAGCAGCATACATTTTAGCTCTGTGACTATATCTGATTTGGGTACTGGGGAGTTGAGGTATAAGGGTTTGCATTTCAAAAGAAAAACAGCCTGAAGACAATTTTATCCTTCTTGGGGCCCTTTTGGAAATCCCTACAAACTCCTCCTGAAATAACTGATACTGACCTACTTGCATTTGGGACACACTTGTTATGGCCAAATCTTTCATGGCACATGATTGAGAGATCTCAGATTAGCAATGTTGCTTGGCAATGTAACAGCACCCCACCATCACCACCGCCACCTTGACGTTTTCACTTTGACTTACCTACATTAAAATTTTAAACTTTCGGCAAGAGTACAGAAGGTTTTAAGATTTAGCATTTAATATTTGCAAAGAAAGAAAACACCCAATTCTAATTTATTCTCCTAGCACAAAAATCCTGTTTTGGTTTTGCTTTTTTTGTTTTGGTTTGCTTTTTTTTTTTTTCTTTTTTTCTTTTTTTTTTTTGTGCTAAGCAATTCCATTTATATCTGTGTGAAATGTCCTTACCGTTTCCTTCAGCCTCTATCGCAGCTGTTCCCATTACCACCCACACTCAAAAAAATCTCTCCCTACATGCATTTTTGAACATGCAGGAATCCAAGTAATGCCTCAGCCTAACACCATAGTATGATTAACAAAAGAAAGAAAGAGAGAAAGAAAGATGGAGGTATGGAGGGATGGAGGGGCAAAGAAAGAAGAAAGGGAATTCGGACTTGAGCTGCCATTAAGGAAAGAAATTGTTTTTCTATATGTGACCCCGTTTCTAAAGGGACTTATATGCACAGTAATGGGAATGTTTTCCCAAAATATAGCATATCAAAAAACTTATAAAGCATATAAAATAAATATATTTGTCTTAGTATTCTTATTAATGCAAGTAACTTAAAACATCCAAAGTGAAGGAATGATTTATAATTATTAGTATATGCAATAAAGATATACTAACATCCCATGTGGACAATACATTGATGTTGTGGGTTATTTAATGACAGGTATATATGCTAACAGTAGATTAGAATGTTAAGCATAAAAGTAGGTTTCAAAATTGCGTTTAGAACATGATCCCATTTTTTTGCAAATACAAAAAGTGTGTGTGTGTCTGTGTGTGTGTAATAAAGGCAGAAGGGGTACCAAAATTTTTCTATAAATGGTAAGATTATGAGCGATTTTTATTTTATTCTCTTTATGCATCTGATTCAATAAATACAGGCTACTTTTATTGTAAAGAAAATAAGCCAATTCACATTACTTTTATACATATTGTTCAGTGACTAAATTGATTATCAGTTGTTTACTAGCCTATACATTGCATCTCATTTCCAAACCCATCCTCGCCATCAACTGGCAAAATTTTAGTAAAATAAACAACATACCACAAAAGTGTTATATTTTGAAATAAACTTATTCTTATATGTAACTACATAAACATAGTCACTATTTTTCAAATTGTTCAAAAAAAATCTCCAGTTGATGCAATAATAATAAACTTGATTCTACTTCAGAATCTTGGGCACACTTTCATTAACTTTTTTTTAATCCATGGGCATCATAATGTTTTCAGTCTCAGCTTTAACAGCCTCTTTATTAGAATGAAGTTGTTTGTTAACTTCTCTCTCACAAATGCTGCACACATAATAGTCTAAAGGATTTGCATCTAGTGAACTAGGCAGCCAGATTTCCTTTGACCAGAATTCAGGAACATTGACACTGAGAAATTCTTGTACCTTTTTGGCATTATGTGCTGGTGCACCATCTTGTTGGAAAGTAAAATGATGTCCATTGCAACTTGCTTCATTCATGGTACAACTACTTCTTTCAAAACGTCAAGGTAAACATCAGCGGTCACCTTCAAGCCTTGTGGGAAAAAATGCGGGGCCATGACATCTCCTTCTTTGCTGACAACACCTAACACCATCACTGTAGCAGGAAATTTTTTTCTTAATGACAATTGGGACTTCATTAAGATTCTCACAGAGATACCTGTTGTTTCTTTTGGTAACTACTTGGTCCTGGGTCCTGCTGAAAATTTTTTTCATCGGAGAAGAAAATCAGAGGGCTTTTCCTTTGGTTTTGTTTTGGTTTGCTTTTTATTAGCAGTTTCCTTGCTTTTCAAAGTGCCTTTCCTTTGTCTTCTGTGTCCTAAACTGGCCCCTTCTAAGAATCTGATATCTTCAGCAATAATCTTGTGAACCATTGCATCCGACATCTGCAGGTCTCTTCCTATGGAGCACATTGACTTTCCTGGATCTTCATTGATGATCTCCTGGATTCTGTGTACAATATCTGGACTTGTGCAGTCCTTGCGTACCTTATGCATTTTCCTTGTTGATGTGGCAACATCAGGATCAGCATCATACAGCATCTTCAAGTTGTCAACTGTACATAAAGGGATGTTATTAAAGTCTGCAAATTCCTTAGCAGTTTGCCCCGCACACAGTCCAGAAAGTATGGTTGCTTTAATATCATATTCCTTTGACATGAAGCATGTGTAATAAGGAGATGCAAAGTTATTGCCATTTTATCGCACACACCCTATATACTCCGCTTTGTGGTACTGAGGTTGTTGGTATGCAAGTACTCTTTCCCTTTTTCAACTGTCAAAGTGTCTTCCACCTAAGAAGCACTGCTGCAGAGCCAGGATCCTAAGTGTCTGTGATAGAAGGAGTACTGCACATAATCTCCATGGGCCCCAGTAGAAAGTTCACAGACACTTTGAACTTTCTAGGGTTTGAGGCAAACCTATGTTCTCTGACATATTCTTTTCTTCTTTTGAGTCTTGTAGAGACTGAACTCCTCACCTAGAAACTGGAAATAATCTTGCTAGCTGAGCTGGCCCTCCTGAAGTGGAGGTCAAATAGCTCACCAAGGCAGAGGTTTGAGCTAATAGTTGAATCATCAAATGCATATGCTTTTAAGAGATGCATGCAAGGAGGTGGCTTGATGCCTTCATTTGTCCTTCAATGTCCTTCTCTAATACCTACTTCTGCTTCACTGTCTTCTCTCTTGATCCAAGGGATTTCCTATGACTCAGAAAGAAAAAAATGGAGTTTGATTTACAGGTGGTAAGATTCCAAGGAAGAAATGCATCGATGAACAACAAAGTTCCATTAAACAGAAAGTTAAAATGTCCACTTGGCCACTTTGAGCTCCTTATGGCACTGAACCAACACAAAGAAAGAGCTGGTTTCATGGACTGGGGAAATTAATGCCTATGCAGGTTTCCAAGGATTCAGATCTTTCAGAAATGAAATTTAGATAAGCCCATAGAAAAGAAACCCAGTCAACTCAGGACAAAATGGCACACCTTCAGACTGGCCTATCCTTTATGTAAGATGTATTAGGTGGTGTCTTTATTACAATTTAAACTTCAGGTCTATCTCCGGGTGAAACTGTGACAAAATTTGAGGAGTAATTAATGTTACCCAGAGATGGATAATACTATGGCTCTTTCTGGAGATGAACATGATTATTGGGACCTTGTGTCTCCCTTTATCTGAGAGAGGGGAGACCAACTGATATCACACAATTATATCATCTTCCTAAGCAAGAACATAGCTTTTGCTTTATAAAAGTTCAAAAATATATGCAGATGTGTACAGCTCCAGAGTACTCAAAGCAGGGATGATACCCGTTTATTAAGCTATGTCTTCTCAATTCCCAACTCTTCATTCTATACTCACTGAGATTCTGAGATTTACATTTTCCCCTTGCTACTGTCTTTCTAGGTTCTGCTTGTGGGAGGCCCTAGAGGGAGAATGGACAGCAGGAGGGTGGTAAAACAGGTTGCATCCCATCTACTTGCTGTTCCTTCATCATCTCTCTAGCATTAACCTTTTTCCCTGCCTGGCAGCAATAGAAACAGCACCTTAACACAAAACAGTGCATGACCAGCTGAGCCCTCTCCCCACTCAGTGGCCTCCTCCAGGGCTCTGGTAACCGTTCCCTTCACCTTCCCGTGTTCTCCCAGGCCTGCAGCTATAGCTGCTTTCATAGTTAATTTCTCTGTTCCATATATGTTCCTTTTCTACTATCTTTTTAGTCATTCCCCATGTTCAGTTCTTTCTGTTAAAATAATATGTGGTTTCTGATTTCCTGACTAGACTCTGCTGTTAGTTCTTATCATGCACTGTATTTTAGACACATTGTTTTCCTTACTGCTCACACTCGTTCAAGAACATGTTAGAATCCTGTGTGTTGGGGCTAAAGAAATGGGATTTAAGCTTTATTTCTCTCAACTTACCAATGGTTGCAAAGGAAATGATGAACAAAACCTAGATTTGAAACCAGATCAGATTGACCCAAATGTCCAACCACTGGTGAATGGAGAAATAAACTATAAACCCGCATAATAGAGTATTATTCAGCAATAAAACAGAATGAAATACTTACATATACTACAACATGGGTGAACTGGTGAAGTCATTATGCAAGAGAAACCATACAATAAAGGTGACATATTGTTTGATTCCATTTATATGAAATGCTCATAGTAGGCAAATCTACATATGCATAAATATATTTATGTATATGCTTGTATACTCATTGCATAAAGATGCACAATGAACTCAACCAAAATGTTACAAATGGATTTTAGAAAATGTTTTCATTCTTCCCTGTAATATGATACATTGGAGAAAAGCCCAAGAAGTCTAAATTCAGGATCGACAGCTAGCCTTAGTCAAATTCAGAAGAGCTTTAATAAGAGAAACTTATACGTATGAGCAAAGCGGCTGCTTACTCCTGGGGTAATGGCAGCTGGGAAGAATCCAACCCACCCCAGGACAGGGTCCCTTTTTAAAGGAGGCTAATAATAAAACCAGAGCGTGGGTAGTCACTAAACCATTAGAAAAAACAGTGCATTCCTAAGTTAACAGATAATATCAGACGGTAGTCACATTACTACATTATCTCCTTCCTGGGGGCATGATGCTTCTATTTGGGTGGCTTCTGGTTCTCTGGGTAGTGAGTCAAGCTTGAGACAAGATAGGGCTCCAAGTCCAACATTTCCCAGACCCCTTTGCTGCTGGAGCTATATTGTATTTCAGCAAGTTCTCCTACTTTCTGGAAAAGTTTTCCTAAGATGATGTCTTACTTATACTATATTCAGAATAACTATTAGACTTTTCAATGGAGAATGTGGATAAAAATATAACTGCTATTTTGTTACTGTTCTATTTTTAAAGCATTGAACTTAGAATACCTTTGTTAATTTGTAGGTTCAGAAATAACAACAATTTGAGAATGGCTGGGTTTGAAGAGGACCTCTGCTAAACTAGAAATAATAGTTTCCAGCTAATGAGGAGCGTAAATTCCACATTGAGTAAGGGCCATGTGAAACTCACATAAATGGACAACAGTTTTCAAAATTCTAAACTCCCCCAATCTGAGGGTGTGGCATCTTGAAAATCAAACTGCTAAGTTCCAATATGTGGTCCTTGCTCTGATTGAATATTTAAGGTTTAAAACCCTTTTTTACGCCTGCGGCTTCTGCTCTGAAAAATGGCCTGGACTAGTTTAAATATTCTCCAATCTGATAGTGAATAGATTTACTTAGGGTGAGAGCCAATCATAACAAACACAATGTATCAGAATACTTAAAGTTGGACCTTAGAATTCCCTATGTTTAAAAATCCCTCCTGTCTGGAAGGTCGAAAAACACATGGAACTCTATGTCACATCTGGCCACAATTGTTTTAAATTTCTGCATTCTTCCTTCCTTCCTTCCTTCCTTTCTTTTCTTTTCTTTGTTTGTTTTATTTTCTTTCTTTCTCTGTCCCTCTTTTTTTTTTTTTTTTGTGCCGTTAACTAACACTTATGACATGCACTAGCCTTGCAGTGGTTTCTCAAGGTCCTGGGGAAGGGAAGGGTGAAGGTTTTACTTTCAGTGTTATGTGGAGTTAAGGTTGTTGAGACTTAGCAGTTACTACCTGGTATAAGAAAATTTTTTACTTCCTGATCTTAGTGGTGAAAATTGAGAAAAAATGAATTGGATTTTCTGAGTAGGTATTATGTCAGTTGATCTGCCCCTAACAGTTAATAAGAATTTTCAAAGTGCAAATGAAATATAGAAAACAAAAGAGGTGAAAATTTGTTTTTTGTACCCAAAAAAGAAAACATTCTGAAACTTATTGCAAGTCACACTAAGCAGTTTTATTAAAGATCTGAAGGATTTAGCACATTGTGGGTCTCAAAAAGGAAAAAACAGTATATCCTCTTCTAACTGCTTCATATATTCTAAATAACATATAGAGATAAAACTTCATTATATATTTCAGAGAGGGTACTTTCTAAACCTCAATTTATTGTCCAATATTTACATAATATCTTTCATGTTACTTTCTAACTCACATACAGCTGAAAACTTAATGTGATCAATTAAATAATCATTGCCAGTAATGAACCCTTATAGACCTACCTATTCCTATATTTTATACTTTAATGACTAGTTTCTTTTTTTGTATCTTTATTATCATTAGTTTCCTTGAGGAATTTTATTTCATTTCATTTGTTACAAATTATATTTTTTGATATTCTATTACAGTTGTCCCAATCTTGTCCTCTTTGCCTTCCTTTACCCAGTACCTCCCACTCCCCACACCATTGGTCATGTCTGTGGGTCCTGTGTATAAGCTCTTTGGCTACTCCATTTCCTATATTGCACTTTACAATCCCATGGCTATTCTGTAGCTACTGATAGGTACTTCTTAATCCCCTCACCTCTTCACTGGTTCCCCACACCCCGGCAACAATCAAAATATTCTCCATATCCATGATTCTGTCTCTGTTCTTTTTGTTTGCCTAATTTGTGTTTTAGATTCAATTATTGATAGATATGTATTTATTGCTATTTTATTGCTCATAGTTTTATCCTCTTCTTTTTCTTAAATAAATCCCTTTAACATTTTATATAATAATGGTTTGGTGACGATGAACTCCTTTAGTTATTTCCTTATCTGGGAAGCTCTTTATCAGCCCTTCAATTATAAATGGTAGCTTTGATGTGTAAAGCAATCTTGGCCATCAGCCCCTGTTTTTCAGTACTCTGAATATTTCTTGCCAATCCCTTATAGCCTGCAAAGTTTCTTTTGAGAAATCGGCTGACTGTCTCATGGGGACACTCCTGTAGGTAACTAACTTCTCTTCTCTAGCTGCTTTTAAGGTTTTCTTTCTATCTTTAACCGTTGGCATTTTGATTATGATGTGTCTTGGAGTGAGTCTCTTTATTAGGGCTCTCTGTGTTCCCTGGACTTGCATGTCTATTTCCTTCACCAATTAGGGAAGTTTTCTTTTATTATATTTTCAAAAAGATTTCTAATTTCTTGCTCTTTCTCTTCTCCTTCTCCTTCTGGCACCCCTCTGATGCGCGAATGTTGGGATGCCTGAAGTTGTCCCACAGGCTGCTTACTCTATTCTTGGTTTTTGTATTCCTTTTTCCTTTGTTTTGTTCTGATTGGCTGTTTTAGGTTTCCTTATGTTACAAATCATTGATGTGATTCTCATATCCATCCACTCTACTGTTTCCCTGAAAATTGTCCTTTATTTCAATTAGTAAATCGTTTGTTTCTGACTGGATCTTTTTTATGATGTTGAGGTCCTCACTAAGTTCCTTGAGCATCCTTATAACCAGTGTTTTGAGCTCTGCATCCATTAGATTGCTTATCTCCATTTTGTTTAGCTCTTTTTCTGGAGTTGTGATCTATTTTTCCATTTGGGCTATGTTTCTTTGTCTCCTCATTTTGGCAGCCCCCCTGTGTTTGTTTCTGGGTATTAGGTAGAACTGCTATGACTCACTGTCTTGGTAACATGGCTTAATATACTAAATGCCCTATAGGATCCAGTGGCACAGCCCTTTGTGTGGGCTAAGTGTACCCTCATCTTGTAACCGAGCCTTGATTGCTGTTGGCAGGTCAATAGGAGAGATTTATCCAGGCCAGTCAACTATGAGGACTGGCTGTGATCACTGACCACCAAACTCCACCCTCCATGGAGGATCACTTATGGAGAAGCAGAGTGGGGGTGCTTCAATGTGGTCTGTAGCTGTTCACTAGGTGCACAAACTCTGGGGTCTTCTGGGTAGTGCAGGCCGAGGTCAGCTCCCACCTATGTTTTTCCTGGGACCACCCTGCCTGAGCTATAAAGCAATCTGAGATGGCCGCTTCTTGTGCTGGCCTTGGAGATGCCTAGGTGAAGCCAAACTATAAATCTACGCTGGCTGCTGTTAGTGCCAGGCCTAGATCATTTAGCGAGAGGCATGGGGCTGGGACTCACTGAGACCAGCTGTTGCTTGTTTGATAGGATTAGGGAGTTGTGAAGCGTGAGCCAAGACCAGCCATTCATATGGAAAAGTCAGTTAAAATTTGGGTGGGCCTGTAAGTTAGGTAGGACAGAGTCTCAGATGATCTCCAGGGTGGAGCAAACCATGTTAGCCAGGTTTATGGAGTCTCAGATACAGCATCTGCCTGCCACCTCTGAGACTCTGTAGCTCTTTAGGGGGAGGGCCCAGCAAAGGGACAGTGGTCTCTGCCCACCTCTTTGTCTGAGAGAAAGTTGTCCACCAGCTCCCATCTTGATGTCCAGACACTTCAGTTCCTCCCTGCGTGCCACTGGTGTCTTTCAAGCTGCTGCCCCAGTGCTGGCGCTCAAAGGGAGGGAGTAAGTCCATGTGTGGATTCTTGAAAAGTCACTGCTTGGGGCTCCAGAAGTTTCTTCCACTGACTCAATCCCTGCTGGTTTTTGCAGTAAAAAATTATGGGAACTTAACTTCCTGGCACTGGAGCCCTGGGCTGAAGGTCCTGGTGTGGGGCTGGAACTCTTTGTTCCCAAGATATCTCTCCCAGATTTTTATCTATTACATATGGCTGTGGGCACAACATGTTCCACATCTTTGCCCCACTTACCAGTCTGCATCTGCCTCTCCTGCCAGTCTGGATGACTGTGGTTTTTTTAATTCTGTAATTGTCAGACCTCCATTCACCTTGATTCCTTACAGTTCTGAGTGATGTTTGTTGTATTATTTTTAGTTGTAACTTTGATATAGTTGTGCTAGGAGGTGAGTCATGTTTACCTATACCACCATCTTGACTGAAAGTCCAGTTTGTAAGACTAGTTTCAATGTGTAAAAAATAAGAGTTGTTATTGCCCGTTAAAAAACATAATTGCTACCATTCTAAAAGTGCATTGCCAAAACAAATAGTGTAATGTGTGTGAGGTCTTAATTCTATTCATTGTTTAATTCATTAAATATTTTTAATTAAGACCCTATTATACCTCATGAGTTTTGTGAGGTGTTGAACATTTAAGGATAAACATTTTCCCTGATCTTTGATACAGATGGAGCACTGATCACTTAAATGAAAAACTGATAAAATGGGATGAAATGGCCACTACAAAAGCATATAAAAAGGTATAAAAAAATCCTTCATTTGCCCTGGTTGGTGGCTCAGTGGATAGGTGCCAGCCTGCAAACACAGAGGTTGCTGGTTCAATGCCCAGTCCAGGCAAATGGCCAGGTTGCAAGCCAGGTCTCCAGCAGGATCCATGGCTGGAGATAGGTGAGGGGCAATTGTGCTTTGGTGTTTCTCTCCCTCTCTGTGTCTTTCCCTTCCCCTCTCTCTGGAAATAATAAGAAAATTTTTAAAAATATATATTTAATCTTATTTATAATTAACCACATTTTCATTTTCATTTAATATAATAAAATACAATGATATATTTAAATGCTTTGATATGTATGTATACTTTTAGTCACGAAATAAAATGTACTTTAATGTAACTATTAATCTTGTTTTTTAAGAAAATGCAGCTTATAAAAATGATAAGATTCAGATAAATTTCCTACTAATTTATAAATATTAATATTTTTAAATGGAGAAGTATATATATAATCAAATGTATATATTTAATATGTTCAAATAATGAGATATATTTAATAATGTTTATAATGTAATTATAAATATCAAATTATGTATTTTTCTATCCAAAATCTTTTTTTAATGCTCTGCAAAATATATTTTTTTCTTTTTCCTCTTTCTTCATTCTTTAAAAAAAATTTTCCTATCTTTGGGGTCAGAATTATATTAGAACAAATTAAGTATTAAAAATTTAAAAATAATAATAACAACAATAGCAAAAAGGTAAGGAAAGAAAGTCAGAAAAGCAACATTAACAAAATGCATATTTAACCAAGTCTGGGAGCTCAAGCCAGATAGCACTTGGTAAATACTCTTTGAAGACAGTAATGCTCAAAGGTTGTGTTTGCTGTTGTGCTTGAAGTTTGTTTTGCGTGGGATCTAAGACACCAGATGACCAGTAATCTCACTTGCCCTTTCTTTTTTTACTCTCTGTGGGCTCTGTATACACCTCCTTTCCCCTGCAACCTTGCCTGCCCCTGGCCATCTCCCAGCTCACTTGTTCTTCGCAAGATGTCCAGGATTGTTAGGATTCAGCAGGTCACACCTTAGCCTGTCAGGACCTGGCGTCTCCTATGCCCAGCATCAGTTCATCGCTTCATTTCCCCTCCAAAGGTCCTTGTGACAAGTCTGCCCTGTTAGACACAAATCTCAGTGAGCTCAAGGCTGCCAGAAGTTTCCCATTTGGTTACCTGTCATGTCTCCTTAGGTTTTGGTAATCTGAAACATCCACAGTTCTCAACCTCAGCAAGAGCCATGCCAAGGAAGGTAAACTATGAGATAGACAACTTCATTCAAAGCTTTTAGATTTAATCTGCACAAGGTCACCATTTACAAACTGCCTGTAGTTAGTCACGGATTCATGACAAATACCCTAAAGATTTAGTTTAGTTTAATTTAAGTCACCAATCATTTCTTAAGGCTATACAAGCTAAGGGAAACAGTATGTGGTAATTAAGTTTGTAAAGTTTAATTTATTGCACAGTCCCAGTTTTGATCTTCACAACAATCTTGCCAGACAGATTAGTAAATATTTCTTCCATTCTATTGCATTCCATTCATTTATGTAATCCATTCATCTATTTAACCTAAAAAAAAGATACCCTGTAACGAGCACTGTTCTTACAGTAGCTGCAAAGACTAATAAAATATTGTCTTTATTCTGTGTACTACCTGTTTATGGGAGAGGCATAAAATTAGGCAGATACTACATATAGCAAATGCAATGGTGGAGATAAGCAAAGGAGAGCATATCTAATAGAGTGAGTTAAGAGGGTACATGCAAGGGCTGGATGCTTAAGGGAAGGAATGCCTGAGTTGAAGCATGAAGAAGTAAGAATTTGCTAGAAAAACAAAAATACTGCCATATTTATCCTTATTTTATATTTCTATAAAATGCTATAAGGTTCCCAGTTCCATTATTCCCTCTCCTCAGATGCTTCATTCCAGATTTAATAGAAACTAGGCAAAGTCAATTAGCAAATAATCGGCAGAGATAGGACAAAGCAAACTTATTGTCTGATTCATATTTAGAGCTTTGTTTTCTCAAGTAGCAATATTATTTCTTTACAAAGAGGAAATTTTGTTTTGAATAAAATATTGATAGTGGAGAAATGAATCATAATTGAGATATCTTTGATCTAATTATTAGACAGAGAACAAAAATAAGTTTAAGAATTTTGTCTGAAATACTTCAATTTTTAACTTGCCCAAAATAAGCAGAAAAAAATTCCATTTATATTATAAATTAGGCTTCTTATATAATAAATATTTTGTGATTTTTGTGAAGCACACGCTACCATTCAACCTCTGCTAAATAAAAATAGAGTTCAATTTACAGTTAAGTTCCATGTTGAAAAAATTGTTTTCTTTGTTCAGGAATCATCAGTGAACTTAAAAACAAACTCCTACACAGCCAAAGAGCATGTTTTGAAATAATTTTTATTGAATAATTAGAGGAAGTAAGACAGGTACAAGAATATAAAGTTCATTCCTCTTGTAGCTTTCCTGGAAAAACAGCAGGAGGAACACTGAAAAAAGTCCACTTAGAAAAATTTCACAATAGAAAACCACAGACTAGAAAGGCCAGCTCTGCCTAGATTTGCTGTGTGACTCAGAATAACTTCACTTTACCAAGGTGAGCCCTTCTGCTTTCTTTTATGTAATGGAAATAATGGTCACTATTGTATTCTAATTTACAAGGTTTCAGGGGATTAATTAAATATTATATGGGAAATAACTTGAACACTATTCACAAGGTACTAAAGAGAAGAATGCTGTGTTTATTATGACTAAATACAGGGTGGGGAAGTAGGTTTATGTTCCTATGGAAAATAATACAATAATTTATAAGTGAGAATACAAGAGTAAACTTTGTTTCATGTACTCACAACCATATACCTACTTTTGCCCCACCCTGTATTTTGTGTATATTAATAAAGAATGTTGTATTAGCATGTATTCAATGGAAAGACATCTTAGGAAAGCCTGAGTCTTATGAGTAGATTATGTCAATTCCTTTTATGTTCCTACGATTTATTTTGAATAGTTCAGCACTCATAGTATGATATGTGGGTGAATACATTAACTATAACCTACATGCTAGAATGGATTATTAGTGTTAGAAGTATTTAAATTAGGATAACTAAATAGCATTTGAAAGAACCAAATCAGTTATGTGTGACTTCCAATAACAGTCAATGGCTTCTAATATTGCCATCTCCATCAACAGAAGACATGCTTGAAATACTTCTTCCCATTGTAAAGAAGATAACAGAACCTGGTGAACCAGTCCCCCTTCTGGCCTTCAAAGCAGTGCCCTAGTCCTAGGACCCCTGTTCTTTCCCATGGCACATGGGCAAAACACAGGACTCATCTAATTTCAATTGGATCCTCAAGATAGCTGTCTCAGGGACATCTAGAAAAATAGAAAGTCAGAATTTCACCTGATTTAAGGAACTGGTTGTTTGAATGTTTTTGTACATTTTTGGTAATAAATCTCCATATGTAGGCTTTTATCTGTGGCCGGCTTTTAGTGTAAGGTACATTTGGTATGTTAGAGATGGAACCTAGAGCTCACTGCTGCCTCTGTGAGTGAAGGACAGAGAAGGGCAGGAATTAAGAGAAACCAGCCCCAAAGAGCCTAATCATTGTGAATAAACAAATTGGCTTAAGTCAGTCACTATAGTAAAACTTTCTTGTTTTTAGTATTATCTGGAATATCAATCTACATTTTTCTTATAAATGTACCAAATATCTACTACAAACTGCAGACTGGTTGAGATTATTACTTGGTAAGCCACAGTATGTACTCCCATTCTAAAGACTTTAAAAAGCTTACTTCTGGAAAACATGGCTTCCTCTGAGGAACTAATGTGCTCTCTTGCAATCTACTCTATCTCCTTTTTCACTTTGGTTTGCAGAAAGCTCTAAGTTAAGTGTGATATTTGATTATATGTCCTCTGGTCTGATCTAAACAGTCTTCATTTTAGCCTTCTTCCTTTATGTGGTTCTGATTTTTTTTATTTTTTTTTACTCCCATTGCTCTATGTTTTATTGTAATTAATTTAATTTATTTTTTTATTATCTTACATCCTCTATGTAACAAAGGTTAGAATTACAAATTTACACTTATAAATATCTTTATCATATTATGAATTTCAAACCACATGGCTGCTATAGGAGAATCTTGCAACATTAAAAAGATTACCTTTTCTCTACAGCCAATTTTCATAGTAAACAATTGAGAATTCAGAGAAATTAGTGAACTAAAAGCAACAACATAAAAGTGACACTTTTAGCGGTTGTAAATTACAGCAAAATAGAAAGTGTGCACATTTTCAATACAGAATTTCATTACTGTCCACTTATAATAAATGGTTTCCTCAAACAATATAATTAACAGTAAAGTTCTCAGATATCTTTCAAAATATTCAATAATATGTTGTAATAGTCTTCCTACATTTTCTAAACTTTTAAAAATATGCCAAAGAAGTTCTTAAATCAACTAAACTTCAAGTTAATAAAGTGCTTTCCTATTGCCATCATTTCTGACCTTCCCACTGCCAAGCTAATGATAAATGCAGAATCAGGTGCAAGGAAGGGTTTAATTCTATTTTGAAATTTGACTATTTCTTTTAGGTGCTGAAATCCCTCCTTGCAGTCAGGACATGCATTCAAATCGGTTAACACTATTGATTAGTTCCTGCTAACTTCTAACATCAGTAGCTAGTGGCCAGTTTGCTCCTTTAACATCTACTTCCTTGCCCCCAACATCTTTGAGGTTTAAAATTAGGATTAATATTTTTAATCTTCATGTTGTAGTACTTATCATCTATCTCATTAGTTTAATTTGAGTTAATTAGAATCTGTAGTTAGTTCTGAATCTATGTTATAGTAGAACAATTGAAAAGAGGAGCACAGACGCAATTATGTTGTTTTATTGTCTGGAGGAGACAGAAAGTCAGTGGGGCTTCCCTTATTAGGTTAACATCCACCTGACTTCAAAATGTTCCAATGATACAAGTAGCAAGGGGAGTCATTGCACATTCCAAATTCCATCCTACTTCCCTTCCCCTACCCCTCTACAGCCCAATTAATTTAAAGGTGGTGGAAGAAGAGAAATGTTCAACATGTCAAAATGACAATGTCCATTACATGACTTACAGAATGACTAGTATATGTGATAGATTTGGGGAATTCATGTTTTTTCTTTTAAAATAAATGCTGATTTTTACTTAAATCAGTGTAGATAAAACATGTGCTTAAATAATCTCATTTGATGACTATGATGATCTGATAAAGATGAGAATGAAATAAATATAAAATATTTTGAATTTATTATCTCTCATTCCTTCCTAATCTGGCAGTTGTGGCATGGTTTGATACTCCAAAAAGAAACTTTGCTTTTGAGTATAGGTAGCACAGCCAACTTTTGTTATAAAGATAGAACATTGCATTCTTCACAATCTAAGTGGTTTTATTGTATTAGGTGAAATAAGTCAGTAGAGAAAGACTAATACCATATGATTTCACTTCTATGTGGAATCTAAAGAACAAAATAAACAAACAAAATTGAAACTGACTCATAGACACAGAACAGACTGATGGTTGCCAGAGAGCTGGGGTTTGAGGGGCCTGGGTGAAAAAGGTAAATGGATTAAGTACGGACTGATTGGTACTAAACAGTCATGGGATGTAAAGCACAGCATAGGGAGTATAGTCAATAATATTATAATAAGTATGGTATGGTGCCAAGTGGGTACCTGCAATGTGGGTGGGGGGCACTTTATAAAATACATGATTGTCTAACTGCTGTGCTGTATGTCTGAAACTAATACAAAATAATATTGAATGTAAACTGTAATTGAAAAATAAAATGTAAAGTTCTTTTCAAAAAATCGATCTGATTTAAACTTGGCCTGAATTTCAATGAACAAATATGCTATTTATAAAACCATTAAAAGAGAGGTATAATATTTCCTATAATTAAATATACATATCACTTTACTGTATTCAAGGGAACTGTAGGCCAATTCAATGGTTAAAATTAGGAACAGTTAAGAATATAGTCAATATGAATGAGTCATTACTGATTAACAAATATAAATTTTTAAAACAACATAGGTACAAACAATATTCATTATACATAGAGAGAAAGCTCTCGAAACTCACTCCTTTGGAATATGCTAGTTTCAAACCACTAGGAGCCATTAAAACATGAATAAATGTAAAACAAATGAAAAACAGATTTTAAGTACCAAGATCAGGTGGTAAGAAACAAAATAAATGTCAGCTACTTAAGAAATCTACATTGAATAAGAAATGACTAATACTCTGCCAAAAGGGATATTAAGGAATTATCTTAAAGATATTCTCCTTAGAGCCCTCTAGAGTTATAAAAACATTAGCTAAGTTGTTTTTTCTTATGTTTAAATAAAATATATAGCATGAAAACAGTGTTTCTTTTTAACTAAGAATTGATTTTAACTGACCCTAATGTAAAATTATTTCTCAAAGGTGCTCTAATTTTCAGGAATATTTTCAAGGGAGAAATTCTTTTCATAGGCTTACTGAGATAAGTTCTATAGAACTGATCATTATAATACATAAATTAGATTTTGCTGAGGGCTGCACTACATTGCCACATATAAATCTAATAACCAAACATGATTAAATATTTTATTAGAAATAAAAATTCTGGTTGAATTTTAGAAACCAAAAAGATAGTTGCATTATTTCCTTGTTTTATAATCTGTTCTTAGCCTATAGGTATTATATTCATTTGTAGTTGCCATGTTTCTGTCTGTGGAGCTGCTTCACAAGATATGGGTTACAATTTTATTTACAAAGGGAAAGTGTGATTCTGTGTTCAATACCAATCCAAAGAGGAAATTCAATTCCATTTTTGGGAGCTGTAAAATGAAGACAATACCTCCTACATTGCTATGAAAGTACTGATAGAACATAGTGAAAGTTGGGGGAATAATAAAGCCTTTGACAAATGTAGAATGATACCAGTAGGCTTTCTGTATGTCACTTAGGAAGATCAATGCACTGTACCTATATAATTTTAGCAGGAAACAATTCTTCTGAGATAGCATTTTATAATATTGCAATATTGCGTTTTCATGCAAACCTGCAGAACTAGCTAACTTATGCTTTCTTTGTACCACTTAGAAAGGGGCCCATTCTCCAGACAAATGCAGACCCTTGCCAGATCATGGCTTGGTGAGTGAAGCACAGGTTGGGCCATTTATTTAGGGGCCCTTGTGTTGTCAACAATATTTATAACTATCACTGTGACCCAGAAAATATCCTTTCATTTAAAAGGTCAGGTTCGTATTTAAAAAAATTAACCTAATATGGATCTGGGAACACTCACTAGGAAAGAAAATGGCCTTACAAGCAAGGAAAGTTTATTCCCTATGTGATTAGATAGTTGTGGTTATACAAAATGAATATGTTCAAAACTACATGTAGTAATAATTGGCCACAGGCTTCATAAACTGCAAAAATTAAGTTTTAATTGCTCTATAGTATGTAGATCAGTGATGTTCCAGTGAAAACATAATGTGAGCTATGCATGTAATGTAATTTTTTCAAGTAGCCACATTAAAAAATATTAAATCAGGTGAATTTTTAAAAATTTAGTGAGGTAATTTATTTAACCCAATATATTCAAAATACTATTAATCAAACATGTAAACAATATTTAAAAATCATTACTTTTTTTATTTTTCATGCTAAGTTTTTGAAATCCAGTGTATATTTTACACTTAAGTCTCAATTCAGAGATTTAAATTTTCACCAGAAATACTTTATCTGTATTTAGATTTCATAAAATTTACAGTTGATAAAGCTGTTCCAAATATATTTAACATTTTTAACATTAAAATTTTAAAATTGCTTCTTCAGTCACATTAGCCATATTTTACATGCTTGGTAGCCACATGTAACCTATGACTACTGTATTGGGCAGATTGCTATTATTAAAGTTTCCAGTATGTGTTTACTAATCATCCTATGTGCTTTTGGATATATTAAAGCCATGGTACCTGAAAATATAACGAACTTTTAAAAAATAACACTCAAAGAAGTAAATTATTAATCAAATTCAAAACAGGCAATAATTTTACAAAACACAAAGGTTTATATAAAAGATTTTGTAAGGTATGCCATGTCTACTGTGTTAAAATATGTTTCCTCTGTTTGCTTATTAACTTTGTTGACTGTCATATTTTTTTATAAAATGACTTTTATATCTGCAATAGCTATATTCATAATTTTCTGCTTAACACTTAAAATCTCAAATTTATTTTTTATCTTTTATTTTTTAAAAGATTTTATTTATTATTTTTAGAGACAAGGGAAAGGAGAGAAGCAGAGAAGGAGAGAGACACCAGTGTGTGGTTGCTTTCCACTTGCCTCCAGCTACAGACCTGGCTGGAGACCTGGCTTGCAACTTGGTCATGTGCCCTGGCTGGGAATCAAACCAGTGACTTTTGGGGTTCGCAGGCCAGCACCTTATCCACCGTGCCACTAGCCAGGGCCTAACACCTCAAATTTAATTCCCTCAATTAAAACTAAAAATTATCTTCTCTTATGCATCTTATAACTTTTTTGAACCTTGTTCAAAATTGTTAGTTTTAAGGAAGTGAGGAAAAACCCAGTTTATTCCATTGTTAATAACTGTTCTTTCAATATAGAGAAAGGTTTAGGAGAAAATAAGTTTGATAATTTATAGCATTTTTAAGTTGCAATTTGGAAAATGAAATTATGAACAAAACGCTGGATAGTCGCACCCAACTACTTACTTTCCTAGTCTCTTGAATGATGTAAGAATCACGAGTCTATCAACCATTTAAAAATTATTTTTACTTCATATTTTATTGTACAATTTTTAAAGTATTTTCCCCATATGTTCTGAAGAATGTTCACTTTTTGGAGATAAACTTTATTAACTTGATGGGTGAAAAAATGACAAACTTGTTCTAGGTTCACAAATTGTTCTCCCTCCCATTGAAAATTTTCTTCACAGAGAGCAGATGTCTTGTTATATTCCTTTTCCTGAGGTCCTCTGAACAGAGAACACTATAATATTTATTTCAGCAGTGTAATTCATGCTTCTATAAATATGCCAAACTATCTAGTAACTCCATGAAGGAGCAATGAATTGTAGCAACAAAGGAATGTTCTATTCAAAGAATGATGTGCCAGTAAGAAAAAACATGGAGCTTCATCTCTTAAAAGAAAATAGCTTTTACAAAACAAATCCCATCACAAGTTTGTTAATACACTGGACAGTTTTTATATTGGCAAGTTATTGTGTGTAATTCTGCTTGTTCTAAGTAATAGGATACAGAAAAGCATCCTGTTTCACATATTTTTATTTTAATGGCAATAGTTATAATGCAATTTAAGTTTCTGAATATAAAAAAGAAACTTCATCTTGATATTCTTCCCAAGTTTATGAGCTAACTAAATCTTTTTCATTTCAGTGTTCCTACTGGAAAATGTTTTTCATCAATGTATAATTCCACACTGAGCCACATAAATATGAGTATTCATTCTGATGTATCACAAAGAACATGTCAACTCATGCTCAAATCTTAAAATAGTCTACTTAAGGCATAATAATTCTTCATAACAATCTATTGAAGAAATATGTTCAACCTTATTTTTCTCTTTTTCTTTCTGAATGCAAAGCTCCTGTAAGTTGTCACTTTGTACATAAGAAAAGATCTTCATATTCTTACCAGCAGGATAATTGCAGATAAGCTTTGCACCTTTACAATTGTATATACACTGTAATGTTGAAATTTTTAGCCCCAGGATATATAGTATGGGACAAAAACAAAGATGGAGAGCTAGATGACATACTGGACTTTCCTGCTACATCCTTCACTCTTCTCTAAACTACTCTAGGTTTTTTTTGCCTGCAAACTCTAGGCTCATCTCCTTGTTCATGAAATAATGAAGCGAAGAATATTGGAAACTAGTTCCAAATTTGTGCTTTTTGCTCCCTCCTTTCCTACAAATGCACACTACTCTCACAGTGTCATCTAAAGATGGTAACACATTGGACCATGATGTGTTCCTTTTAACCCTTCTGTTTCCCTCCTGATTAAAGAGAAGCAGGTCGGGAGCTACGTGCATAACAGGGGTTCACAAAGCTTATCCCACACAGAAGCTTTAGTAATACCTGGGAACTTGGTAAGAAACACAAATTCTTGGGCTCCACCCCAACTTATTAAATTAGAAACCCTGGGATTTGGGAGAAGCAATTTGTGCTTTTAGAAGTCGTCTAGGTGATTCTAAGTTAGAGAACAATGGGTATAGTGAAAGGCAACATAGAATTGGCTCAAAGTCATATAGTCAGAGGTAGAACCAGCCTTAAAAGCATGTGGCCTGCCTAGCTCATGGCTCAGATCCATTATCCAAGACTCTACATATATGTGAACATTGGCCTCCACTGGTACATGTATTTAAGGCTTATTTGGATAATTCTTGAAACATAACTTTTCCAGGACTTTACTTAAACCAAAAATAATAATAATAATAATTAGCACGGATTTTATGTTTTAATAAGAAATAGTAATGAATACTTTTATTAACTATTTTCTTTTGTTTTTATTTTTTAGTGACTTTTCTGTCTTTCAATTACAGTTGACATACAATATTAATTAGTTTCAGGTTTACAACACATTGATTAGACATTTATATAACTTATAAAGTGATCACTCTGTTTATTAACTATTATTTGACTATGAAGATCATATTAAATGTAATGGCTCTCTGATTAGACACAATTGTTTCTGCTGCTAGGAACATGGGCCTACAAATAAGAAAATATGAATGTTTAAAACTGCAGTTGACCTTTGAACAACACAGGTTTTAACTGCATAGGTCCATTTATACATGGATTTTTTTTCAATATGTGGTCAGCCTTCTGTGTGTGTGGATGCAGAGGGCCAAATGTATGCGTCATTCAGCATCATACTTATATAAAGAATTTGAGGATCTGTAGATTTTGGTACTTGCATGGGTCCTGGACCCAATGCCCTGTGGATACTGAGGGGTGACTGAAGTTTGGGGGAGGCAGACATTTATGTGCAAAATTTCAACTGTGCAGGGTATTGGCACCCCTAACCCCCATGTTGTTCAAGGGTCAACTGTTCTCAACAAAATCTTTGAAATCTGCTTCAGGGCTTCTGTTTGAGAAGTAAAAAGTCTCTTGTAGAACAACACTGATGCATTAAAACACGTGATGTACTAATATTATTCTTCTCTTCATCTTCATATAAGAAAATTCATATAGAGCACACCAGTAAAATGGTATTCAGTTCTCCTGACACTTGAAGACATTCTAATTTTATAGTACCATATTGTTTTATTAAACTATAAACTTGTAAACACGTAAGTGAACTATTGCCACCATCATAATTGTTTTACTGTTTTCACCAAGATTTACTCTGTATCCTTCTACCCATAAATAGTTTCTTTCTCAACTCACTTCTAATAACCTATGTACTTATACTTTATTTTAAAATGTTAATACGGTGGCCCATCTCAGCCTTCAAAATATTTAGGGATCTAACAAACTCCATAATTTGGGGGAAAATATGAACTATCTTTTCTCTCAAAGTTAGTATTTCACAAATGATCGCAGTATGATAATTTGGCATGAATATAAAGATTTCAAAAGAAGCTGATTCTGGAACCATTTGATTGTAATACAGTTTTAAGCACCCTGTATGGGGAGTACAATTCTAAATCACAAATCATGAAAAGAAGACAAGCTATCAAGAGAGATTATGCTTAATAGGCTTGATTTCTTTGTACCTCAGGTATCTCCACCCCCACCCCCATCCCCTGCACTGTTTCTAGGGCAACCTTGTGTTAAATACAAGGTAATGATCACCACTTGGGGACTAACACTGCCAGACATAATCCAGGTAAAACACATTTGTGTGAGGCAGCCAAGTATATGACTTAGGATGCTTAGATGGGATTCCTTTTGGTCTGTAAACTGATCAGCACAGCCTGAGAGATTATGTAAATAATCAAGGGTATGAAATGCAATGCAGAGGGTGTAATTCTATCCCAGGTTGCAAAACAAGAGACAGCATGTACCTGGCAGCACACTGGACTGAAGCTAGGTGTCTAAAAATGGAAGCAGATACTTTTTATAGTTATGTTCTTAAGGGGACCTATACTACAGAATTATGTTAAACAATATCCCCATGCTCCCAATGCTACTGTGAGAGATTCTAAATTGTTCTAGAGTTTGCTGTCCACAGCCCTCCCAGAATAAACTTTAGGCTTCTGGATTTAAAGTGCTCTGTGTCTTCATAATAATTTTTTCAAAAATCTGTTATGTACCTAGTACACAAATAGAATGTTTTTGCATCATTCCTAGGACCATGATAAATGTTTATTGGTGGAATTAAGAATTATTTATTGACTGCCCTGGCTGGTGGCACAATGGATAAGGTGCCAACCTGAAAACCCAAAGGTCGCTGGTTCGATTCCCAGCCAGGGCAACATAACCAGGTGCAAGCCAAGTCTCCAGTCAGGTCTGTAGCTGGAGGCAGGTGAAAGGCAACCATACATCGATGTTTCTCTCTCTCTTTGCCTCTCTTCCTTGCCCTCTCTCTGAAAAATAATAAATAAAATCTTTAAAAAAAAAGAATTATTTATTGAATACACCTACTTTAGGCCACGTGATCTACTAGTTTCTGGTAATATAAGACTAGCAAGACATAGTCCTATTATAACTGAGTGGGTATGATGAATTCATAGACACACTAGTATGGTTGGAGGCATTAAGTACTTGCTGTAAGAACCCAAACAGTCTTAAGGGGTCTGGAATAGTTTCTTAAAATAAAGTCATAGTAAAGCTAAGGTATAAAGTAGTGGTTAACCAAGTGAAGAGACAGAGAGAAGATGAGAGGAAATAGATGACAGAAAGAAAGAGACAGGGTGGAGTGGGGAAGGAAGGAAGGAAGGAAGAGAGGGAAAGGAAAAGAAAGGGAAGAAAAGGAAAGGAAAAAAGAAAGAAAGAAGGAAGGTTTATAATAGAGCATTTTAATATTCTAATTTTCAGAAGTAAGAGGAAAGTTCATTCAGAGAACTGAAGTAATACAATAAAGCTCAGTGGGATAGGGAAGTGAGAGGTGAGGCTGGGAGTAAACAAGGTCTACACCGTGGAGAACACTCACAATCCACAATAAAGACCTTGAGTTTCAGCATCCAGCAATCAAAGGGGAGCCATTGTCCCATTCTAGAGGTGAGGTGACAACCAGGTTTATGTTTCAGAAAGATATGTATGCCTTGGTGGAGAAAGGGTAGAAGAGCCAAGGCTGGCAAGGTCTTTCAGAATGACCAACCTTGAGGCAGCCTTGTCTGTCTGTATTTCTTGTTCCCTTCTAATAAGGAAATGCTTTGAATGCTCATTTATTCAACTGTGATGGAAGGTTTTCTTTAAAAAAATTACCATAGGAACACAAAAAGTTACCATAGAAACATAGAACTAGTTCATAATTACATGGCAGCAAATTGCTAAAGTTACTGAGGTCTAACCCCTGCCTTCAAAACAAATCAATGCCTTCACAGTTGAGAACACTTACCTAATCATCATTTCTCTCTAATATGGTCTCTCTGACTGACCCATTTTAGTATTTTATTGCTGTTATAAATTGCTCCATACCAGAGCGCCTGACACATAATTGATGCTCCATAAATATCTATCAAAGTGTTATTTGAAATCACCTCTTCTTGTATCACGTAGTCTAGTATGAGTACACAAAAACAGTAGAATACTTTTTAAACAAGTTTTACATACATAACATATCTTAAGCCTTTTCTTAAGGCTAAAATAGCTTTGCGTTAGAAACTCAAGTCATATCAATAGTAACGTACCTGCAAGCATTCAATAAAGGTGGGGATGGGGAAGCATGATAGAGGGTTAGAGGGAGGGAGTCTTTTAAAGAATAACTTTGATATTAAATATGAACTTTAGCATCAAACTAATTTAAGCCCAATCATAAGGACTAAGTACTTTGGATATGGCCTATCCCAATGTTATAGAGGAGAAAGTGTTTCGCCATTGAGTGATTATCACTTGTTATGGAATCAGTTATCTATATATGTCCCGAAATACAGTTTTATTCATGGGATTCCTAATCACAAAAAGATCTACCTACAGCTTTACTGCCTACATTTCGAACATATAAAAATCAAGAGACTTTGAAACCAAGATTATGGCAAGGAAACCTAGAAAACTGCCTAACTCCAATTCTTTCAGCAATTCTTTCAGCTGATGATTAATGACTTTATTTGCAACCTGATAAGGAGATCTATTGGTCTATTCATGTTATATTTAATAGAGAAAACTTCCATCAGTTATTTCTTAAATACTTGCATACAACATTTTATTTTTTTAAGGTAGGAAACACTTGTGTTAATGTTCCATTTGCTCTCTTTAGGTATGTAATTTGAATTAGATTTATTATCATCTAAGGCAAATAAGAGCTTTAATGAACAGCTTAGGAGTGGAAAGTGTACATGGAATCGTGCATGACAAACATTGAAAGGCAAGCCCATGTAGTCCAAGCCTTGTTTCCCAGCTGGGAACACAGAGAGGGCTTAAGAGCCCAGTGCCTTTGGCTATTCAGGCTCCCTGGCTTTGTGGGGGACTGGAAATGTGACCCTAGACTCCCAACCCAAATCAGGATGCTTTTCACTTGATCCAGTATCTCAATTTTATGTTCGAATTTTCAAATTGGAATGATTAAAAGTAGGTTGCAAACTACTGATGAAAAATGTCGGCGGCAAAGAACATCACAGTTTGATCACCTATTAGAATGATTAATCTCTGTGAGAATATTTTAGTTTATTAGCCTGCTTTTTTTTGCTTCTCACTGATAGTAATTAGCTAAAATTTCACAAATGGATGGAAATTTTATGCATAATTTTGTGTTCCCTAATAGGTGCATATACTTAACACCTTTTTGAAAGGTTTTACAAACAATTCTTAAGTGATCATTGGCTACCTTTCACAGACCATTTGATTAGTTGGTAAGTCCTATGATATATTAACCCAACTTGTCTATTCAGTCCTTTTCTGAAGGTATCTAAATCAGGGATGAATTATTTTTTCTCTCAATGCTTATTTCTTTTAATAGGTTGACTTGGTTCAGAACAAGCTCAGGTGATATAATCTATGGTCCACAGTCTCTGAACACACAGGGCAAAAAATACTCCAATGGACCTTCTAACATCATACAGGAGCTTGGGAAAAAGATATGTAAGGGTAGATCTACTAAATCACTATGAAGTGCATCAGAGTACAGAATTAAAAAGGGCTTATGATTCTGAACTGGGACTCTTTCTAAGAAATCTGAATTGTAAATTCTTTTCATGAGGTGCTTTCACTGTAAGAATGCTGGACCCAGTGGATCATAATCCATTCATGACCGTGACACCCATATGTGGGAAAGATTCCTGGAAGACACCCTGTGATGGCAGAGCCCTGGCGTTCCTCCTCAAAAGTTTATTCTTTTTCTGGTTCATGCTGCTTCTCCAAGAACCACTATTAATGTCTATCCCTGTAACAGTTATTTTTCAGGGATAATTATTTTAAAGCAACTTTCATTTTTCAAGCAAGTGCCTGAGCTAAGGTATGATGTGATCATATATATTGTGCTACATTTAATACATTATATTTCATGTATCTTATAAGCATAATAGAATTTTTAAAAATAATGTTGACCCTTACGATACACATTACACTGTAATAATATATTATATTCTACTACAGTTTATTTTTTTAAATGCTGGTCTCAGCACACTAAATTGATATCATTATGTTTTAGTCTGACAATTGCTTTGATGATTTGATTTGTCATTTAAAAACTACTATTATATTCTATAGTAATATATTTCTTTTAAAAAACCATGTTAAAATAATTTGTAAACCTTAATAATGATTTCGTGCTTCATCTTATAAGTACCAAAGAGCCATTGAATGGCTTTAAGCAAAGAAATGGAGTAATCCTTTTTGTATTTTATTTTAGACTTAACATTTTAATTAGGGATAAAAATCAATAATTGAACACATGACATTTTAATTAATTATTTCAACTGTAAATAGCATGGTGAAAATCGTTAAATCTGATTTAAATATTTCTCCATGCAGAAACTGTAAGTTCAAACCACCCATGATCAGAAATGTTCCCCATCTTTTCTGTCTTTATTGAAATATTATTGACTATAATATTGTGTAAGTTTAAGATAAATAAAAAACTTTCTGTTATTCATAAACATCTCCATAAATGTATTTTAGCTATCAGTGAGTAATGCTGGCAACAGCTGACACAGGTTTACAAAATACTAAGGGACATGAGATAAAGATCTGAGCAGTAACGTAGAACAGAAGTAGGGTTATTCAAAGCACACTTTTCCCAAACTCCAGCCCACACAATAACTCCCTCTGTGAGTAGCAGGCTTCGGTGAAAGATCAAAGAACTAATACTTGAGATTGTATCAAGAAATCTAGTCCCAAAAGAGCCAAAAATGTAGATCAGGCTTTCAGATTAATTTAGAATATGAAGCAGAAGAAAATGGGCAAAATATCTTTCCAGTGAAGTGAAGGAAAAAATAAATAGTAATAATGAAAGCAGTAATCTATCATTCAAAATGTACCCCTAAAATATGGGCCCTCAAATACTGTATCTATTTTGGATACCTAGACTATCTTACCCTAAATGAAGTGCTGGTTATTTGAACCACATTTCTGAAATTTATGAAACCACTATAGAAAATTCAAAGTGCTAACAGAGGAACAAGAGAGGCCTGAAAACTGCTTAATAACCCTGGCAATTACCACTGCAGGGGAAATGGGTACAAAGGTAAACCACTCTTGGGTTACTACTTGGCCCAAATAATGGGTATTCAGTATTTTAATAGAGTTTGCATATGAGGTCTGTCCCGAAAGTATTGGCCATGTGAACTGTTTTAATTATATTACATTGGCTTGATACTTTTAGGACAGATCTCGTACTGAATTTTTTTTTTTTCTATTCTTTTAGTTTGCAAAATAAAACATTAAACAAAATGATCTCTAAGGCACTCTCCAGCCTTAAGACCTTATACAAACTTTTTGGAAAAACACACTCCCTTGGTTAGAATATATATATTAAAAAGAAAGATTTGGCAGTAAAGAACACAAATTGTGATATTTCTGATAGATGCCACTACAAAGTAAGTCCTATGGAGCTCTGAATGCTACCACCATCTTGATGGGCAATTTAATATGTTAAATAAAAGCCCCAAATGACATTTGACTTCATATAAATTTTTGTGGTAGGTGCTGCTATTTGCCCCACAACTCTAATTCAAGGTTGACTTATAGATAACAGAACCTAGTAAACACAAGTGATGTCTATGTGAATACATTGTTTATATGTAACTAGTGTCTCCTAGAGTTCTCTGACTTCTGTGCCTGAATTTTTTTTTAAGATTTTATCATTACTTTTTGAGAGATGGATAGGGAGAAAGGCAGAGAGGGAGAGAGACATCAATGTATGGTTGCCTTTCACCTGCCTCCAGCTACAGACCTAGCTGGAAACCTGGCTTGCACCCTCGTTATGCACCCTGGCTGGGGAATCAAATCAGCGACCTTTGGGTTTGCAGGCTGGAGCTTTATCCACTGAGCCACCAGCCAGGGCTTGTGCCTGATTCTTAGTGGAGATAATTGCCTCTTTGTTAAGGAACTGAGATGGCCAGTGGGGCCTTTGAGAAAGAGGACATACAGTGATTAGTTTCTGGATGTACTTAGTCATAATAGTTAAGAGCTTAATAAAATGGTCATCTTCTGTTCTCTAATAACCATCTTGTGGCTGCTCATGAGATAGAAACATTATGAAAGAGATTAGAATTTCATTTCAAGCATATTATTTTATGAGCACATAATGCCTTAGTTTATCTAAAATGTGCGAGTCTTAAAGCAACCATTCACCCCTGAGTAGGTAGAAATACAGAGTATTGGATGAGAGCCAGGGGATACAAGTCCCACAAGGAAATACTTTTAGTATGCTGCATTATTCAGGTTTATAATCTCTTGAATTGTTATATAACATTTCACTCCACTATTTGGAAATGCTTCCAAACCACACAACGTCTTTAGCTGCCAAACCACAGAAAGTCTTCGGCATTGCAAATAAGTTACTGTGCCAACATATTTATGCTACCCTGTTGGGCCACGTTATTAGATGAGTTCTCTTAGCACAAATTATTCTTAAGGAGCTAACTTCACTTGGTTGGGAACAATATACATTCAATAACCTTTTACCGCAAAAATCTGGGATCTTATTTCACACATCTATTCAGTCAAGAAACGTCTTTGTTCTGGCATTTGCTGTGAGCTACAGGACGACGTGCAGCACAGAAAGTGAAGACAATGAATTAAGAAATGGTTCCTATCCTCAAGCTGCTCAAAGTCTAGGATAAGAAACAGACATAATGATCATTATGAAACAAGCTGATTAACATTATAAACAAGGCCAGTGTCTGGTGCTATAGTAATAAACGGTTAGCCACTGACTGATGTGATGGAGTGTAGAAAACTTGAAAAGATAAAATTGAAACTGGAGATTAAAGGCAGCATTTAAGCTATTCAGAGAAGACAGATTAAGGCTTTCATGAGAGAGAGTCCGTCATTATTAATTACAGACACTTAAAAGAATAAAGTAAATTAAGAATATTAAGGTAACGATGATTTACATGGCAATGATGTAAATGACAGGGAAGGTAGGATGAGTTCTGGTCTTGTGTACCTATTGCCAGGCTAGAGGGTTGAACTTGAGAAATTGGAAGTCATTGAAGGTTTGTTGTTTTTTTTTTCAAGCAGGAAACTAGAGACATAATTATAGCTTCATTTTTTAAGAGATCATTCTAAGTGCCATAATAAGTGAAATTCTGTTTACTTTCTGTTGGCTCCACCACTCTTTGTTTTGAGTACAGCCCCTTCCTTGCTTCTTGAGATTCTGGTGGACCAGACAAACAAGAGTCTCTACCTCTCCACCATGAGGTTGGGCATATGGGACAAGTCTGCTCATCAAACTGGTCCAGGACAAGATCCTAAAAGAAAGACAGCTTAGTAGGGGTGTGTGTGATATGCATCCTAGAAGAGAAGAGCATCATGTTTTCATTTGTTTTTATTTTTCCTCTGGGGTTTCTGACTGAAAGCCTCATATAAGCATGGGACTCCTTGGCCACTATTGTCACTCTGTGGATATAACATGTCTCAAGGAAACTGATGGTGAAAAAGCATAGCTGAGAGGTGAAGAGAGAGACATAATCCTTATGACATCATTTAAACCTAACCTAAATCTAGTTATGTTTGAAGTCAGCTCTCTTCTTCCATTCTTTGATTCAATAAGATACTTTGGTTTTTGTTTCATTAACATAGTTTGAGTTGATTTTCATATTTGTAGTTGAAATGTTCTCACTAATATAGGAAGTAAAGGACAGATAAAAGTGTCAGTAGAAAGATACACTAAGAGGAATTAAAATTACCTAGAAGACTGATAATATGAGTCTGAATTAAGGCAATGGAACAATGCAAATGTATGAATCTGGAATGGACAAGTGACTTATTAGATGTGTGAGAGAGGAAAGAGAGAAGGAGAATGAAGAATGGCAAATAATACCTATAAAACACTTTCCACCAGAACATCTGGGCAAATGAAAAGGGTACACCTTAACAAAAATGAAGTAGTATGTTTTAGCTCTCCTTGTGGTTCTGTACAAGAAAATCTACATGGTTTATTGTACTCTGGTGAATAGTCAATATAAAGAAATAGTTATGTGTGCATCTCCTCTTTGATAATCTAGAAGCTGGGTTCCAAGTAATTAGCTAACATAGCACTTGATGTCCCTTCTTCTAATAGCTGAGTGCTGTCAGATGTGACATGCAGCTAACTAAGCTCAGTGCCCGCAAAAGCATGAGAATGATTCACTGGGCTTTGCTTCTGTGCCTACCACTGCTTTGAATGGGATAGAAACTTAAACCATCATCTTTGAAGCTGGCTTTTGTGGGTTACCCCAAGCAGAGCAGTAATTCAATCTCCAATTCTCAGAGGTATAAGTGATAGTGGTTTCAGAGAAACGATGCCACAGCTGTGCCAGAACATGGCTGAAAAAAGACACAACTGCCTCTATTCAAGAGATCAAGGTTAATCTTGTGTGGTTTTTTTTTCAATATGATGAAATTTTTAAAAAGCTAAGCAAGGGTTTAAATATATATATATATATATATATATATATATATATATATATATTCATTCAAGAAAAATAAATTAAGTTATGCAGTATCTAGTATAAATCCATAACCTATAAAAAGCCCATTTAAATCTGCATGCAAAACAGCAAAACTTTAATTATAAAGAGGGTAAACTGGAAAGCTATTCTTGAAAAGATATGCACAATAAATAGTCTCAAGAAAACTTGTTTAGCTTCCTGGGCAATTAAATCAATGTTTATTACAACTAAGCCAAAGTATTATTTCATTATTAATAGCTAGAGGCAGAAAGTTAAAATGTTACAGTGAAATTATCACTTTGGAATTGAGAATGGCAATATTAATTTATGGTATTTAAGATCATAAAATACCCTTACTTTTACCCAGTATTTCTGTTCCTAGGATTATAGCCTAAGATTATTATTCAGCAAAAGAAAAGGTATATACTTAAGTGTTCATTATAGCATTTGGTGTAATATCGAATATATTGGGAAAAGTTTGACCAATAATAGGGAATTCATTAAAAAATGCTGCAAAAATGTATATGGGCATAACTATTATAGTTATAACACAGTGTGGAAATATGGAAAATAAGATAACTTTTAAAACAGAGAAGCAGTATAAAATTGTATATATTTTAAGTAAATAAAAAGTATACATTTGGACAAAGAGTTGACTTTGAGAAAATAGAAACAAAGAACTGCATGTATTGAAACAATTTATAAATGATAATAAAAGAAGGACAAAAGAAAACCTAGTCAATAAATAGTTCTGGATGACACATAGATAAAATCAATTCCAACTAGATATAAAACTTTAATGTGAAAAGTGAAACTGTCAAACTTTCAGAAGATAATCTAGGAGAAAGATTTTCTGGCTTTAGGACAAGAAATAACTCTTTAAATAATGCAGTAAAAGCATTTACTATAAAAAGAAAAGTGGTACTTTTGGCCTCACGGAAATAAGAAACTTCTGTTCATCAAAGACAGCCTAAAAAGAGTAAAACTACAAGCCACAATTTGAGAGGGGATATTTCTAATACGTATAACTAACAATGGACAAGTATACAGACTATAACAAAGTTGAAAATTGAGTAAAAGTCGTGAATGAATACTTCATATATGAAAAATATAAGTATCCATTAACCAAGTGAAAATATTCTCAAGCTCAATAATCAAGCATTAGCCCTGGCTGATGTGGCTCAGTGGATTGAGCACCGGCCTGTGAACCAACGGGTCACTGGTTTGATTCCTAATCAGGGCACATGCCTGGGTTGCAAGCCAGGTCTCCAGCCAGGTCCCCAGCTGGAGGCACACAAATGGTAACCATATATTGATGTTTCTCTCCCTCTCTTCCTCCCTCTCTATAAAAATAATATAAAATATTTTTAAAAAATAATTAAGCATTAATAATAATTTTAAGTTAAAATCACACAGATAAGTAGCTGCATGACTTGTACATTGCTCAGTTTCATGATGGATCATTGTTATGCACTTAGGAGTGTCCCCTTCCCAAAGGCATGGAATGCATTCCCCCTGTTTTACCACCAGTGAAATGGCCAAACTTCAAATCTGCCATATTTGCAAGATGTGAAACAATGAGGATTATAGTCACTGCTTACTAAAGTGCAAATTGGTTCAACCACTTACAGAACATTTGGCAATTATCTAGGATGATTAATAACAGGTTTAGAAGAAGAATAGGAAAGAGCATTGATTGCTGGTGAACACAAAAAATGAGTAGATATTCCTAAAAAAAAAAAAAAAAAATTGGTGCCATTATGAAATAGTACCAATCAGCATCAACTTTTCCAGATGTACTTAGAAACCTGACAATGAAAGTGAGGAAAGCAGATCAAAACAGGACAGAAAAACTGTCATGATGGATGGGATGAAAGTTCAGGAGGGTGCAGGTAAAGATGATGTTGAAATAATTATTCAGAGTTTTTACGCTGGTATGTAGACAAAACATAGGCCAGCAAACTACAATCTGGAAACTGAATCCAGCCCACTCCCTGTTTTCATAAACAAACTTTTATTGAAACACAGTGTTCATTGACACATGACTTGAAGCTGCTTTTGCTCTACAACATTATGGGTAGTTGTGACAGAGACCATGTGGTCTGCCAAGCCTAAAATATTTACACTCCCAACAAGCAGAATGTTTGCTCACCTTTGGACCATGACGTTTGGGAAAGTAAAAAATCAGAGTGCTCAGTAAAATTTATAATTTTTCCTTCATGGAACAATTAGCATATTCTTGATCACACTCATGGAGAGAAATTACAGGATTCATGCATGTTAAATTGGAACTAAACTAGAAGATAACAAGGTCCAGAGCATGTTCATTGCCAGTAGGTTGTGAAACCGATAATCAAGTTGTGACTAAATATAGTGGACTCTAATATCTGGCAAGCATATTGGAAAATGTGAAACTGAAGACCAAATGCTTCATGTGGACTGACAAATTCCTACACCATATGGATATAGAGATTATTAATCCAATTTAAAGATCAAAAAATAAATGGTGAGAGATTGTTTTACTACTAGATTTTCTGGGTGTTCTATTACTTCTTCTCACTCCTGCAGTTAGGACAATATTCTAAAACAGTATCCACTCACAGACCAGGTATATATATCAGGGTAAGACTAAAGTACTGTAAATTATTTCCAATGATCTGATAGTCTAAAAATAAAAGTGGTCCATGTCTCTCTCCCATAAAGGTCCCTCTGAGTTCCTCTTAGATTTTCAGGGAAGCCCTACTCCTTGGGGCCATGTTAGGTCCAAATTCCTTCTAAGTCATGGTCATGACATGCCTTAGGCATTGTCACTATTTGTATGGTCAGACCTGAAATTCCACCTCTTCTAGATTAATCCTAATGGAAAAGGGAAAGAAAATATGGGGGAGGTATGCTTGGTGCCTGAATTTCTGGACCAAGAAGTTGCACACATCACTTGTGGAATTGTGTTATGCAGACATGTGCCAGGCTCAATTCTCTTACTATGGAAGATAAGAATTATGGGTTTTGGTGAACAAGTATCAGTCTTTCTATCACAAGGAGTAATAGTTTTCTATCCAGCAAAAGAAGGCCAACCCAGTTTATGACAAACAGAAATCAGAGAAAATGATTCCAAATGTTAAAAGGAGAAGCTAATCTATTAATGCTTATTTGTGTGGAAGAAATATCCATACATATTTTTCAGGGTTTCCTACATTTAAAATGAATTATGAGAGCTATGCAGAGACCTTCTCTCCCTTTTGCTATGGGATAGGAAAAGAAAATGTAATATATTTTCAGTTGCTGAAGCCACTGTATATTTAGTTATTTGGAATATGAGAACAAAGTTTGCAGAATGACAATGTGATCATGGAAAAAATTATTCAACCTAAGATAACAAAAACTGATCATGAAAAGCTGCCACAAATTAAGAGTACTGGCTAGAGGACATTGCCATGGTTTCCTTGCCTCTCAAGGCAAATAAACAAATTATCATGAGAAGTACCCTTATAAATATTAAGGGTATATATAAAGACCAACACCAAATGTCTTGTTTTATTATTTAGGTCGACCATAGTTGCATGAATGCAATCTATGGTGCTAAAGACTTCCTGAAAATTCTTTGGATCGGGAGTGCTGTCTGGGAATCCTGGTTCTTGACTACAATGAGTATTTTATCCATGCCAACTCAAACTGAACCACCACTCAAAAAATCTGGAGGCATTAAACCATTTACAAATGTATAAAACTTAAATATAATTATGGATGATTCTTTTATATAAAAAGACACTAACTTCTAAACTGCATTTGATTTTCTTTTTAACTGAGTGAAAAAGCTTATTTTTTTTTTCAAATTTTAAGTTGCTGGAAGGATGAACAAGGGTATATATACATAGGAGCCAGATTAAGAGAGATATCAAGATAAAATTAACACATTTCAATAGGAGGTGGCAAGTCAAAGGACATAGAGGCTAAACTGATTGGGAATGGTGGTTTGGAGGGTATTAGCCTCACCAAATCTTAGTTTTCTTATCTGTATAATGGGAAAATTAGTCGTACTTTCAATCTAGATTTATAATACACTTAGAGCAGAATAACTGAGTTCATTATAACTATAAATAACTGTCAGTTGTTATTTTTATTTTGGCTAATGTAAGTCTTTGAAAGTTTGATGTTGTATAATGCTGGAGTGTAAAATCTCAGGCAAATGAAATGGTATACCAGCTACTGGATACTTCAATGGTACAAATCTAGAATGCAACAGGATTTAGTATGGATTTACTAAGCAAAATGCCTTTCCTAAGCCAAATGCCAAAAAGAAACTCTGAAGTACCAGTGGTTTTCCATCCTTGGTCCTATGTATATTTACAAAGAATGATTTTAGTTACCCTATTTTATGAATCACTTTATACTAATGACTTTATACATTTGTCCTGCAGTAAAAAGATTTATCCATACACATATTAATAATAACCCAAATATTCAGACATTTAAAAAATATTTCTATAGGATCAGTCTTCACTAAAATGATAATTGAAGAAAAAATAGATACATAATGTTAATTGCCATTAAAGTACTTATTTTGGGTTAAATAGTGAGGAATGAATAATTTAATTCTATGGAAAAGAATAGAATCTCTGTATATGGGCGTAATTTAAAAACCAAAGAAACCATTTCTTGCATTAGTTGTATGCTCTTTGAAATTTCCCAATTTCAGTATTAAATTGAAACCTAACTTCATATTTGGGAAAAAAAATCTCATGGAAAATCAACTCACAGTGAACTTCCCAAAACGCTTCTAAGACTTTGAACTATTAAAGTCCATTTTCTTTTCTTTTTCTTTTAAAGATTTTATTATTTATTTTTAGAGAGAAGGGAAGGGAGGGAGAAAGAGAGGGAGAGAAATATCAATGTGTGGTTGCTTCTCATGACCCCAACTGGGAATCTGGACCAAACCCCAAGCATGTGCCCTGACTCAGATTTGAACCAGTAACCCCTTGGTTAGCAGGCTGGTACTCAATACACTGAGCCATACCGACCAGGGCTAAAATCCACTTTCTTAAAGAAACAAGCAATTTGGATCATCTATAGATAATGTAATGAGATTATACAAGTAGGTTTATACTTGTAAGTAAAACACAATTTATTCTTGTATTATTTTTATTATTTTCTGTATGAATGACTAGAAGCCTATTTTGCCCCACTCTGTATGTGTGTACGGAATTCGTGACCCATTTATTTAAGAAATCAGTTTGATACCGGAACATGAGAGAAATAAATGTGCCATTAATTATTTTATCTAGAGAAGTTATAGCATGGGAAAACCACTTCCCAAAAGTTTAGAAGAGAGGCTTTGAAATCTAGGTCCAAGACAAACCATGATACTATCACCTGAAGGAAACAATTCCCTATGTTCACACACCATTTGTTTTAAAAATGTTTAAACCCCACATTCTAAACTGCTGTTCCTTGTTTTAAAACTGTCTGACTTCAAAGAGAAAGAAACTCCTGATTATCAGGGTGTTGTACAAACCCTTTCCAAAACTAATCAAGAGGATTTACAAAAGATTTTGGATTAATTAATACCTACCCCAGTTTTGTTCTTTGAAAGAGGAGAGGTATGAGAGGAATTGCTCTTTATCTTAAAAAATGATCAGAGGCAAGAAAAATATACAGAAGTTACTCTTTTAAATAGTCTTGAAGTGTTACACAATACATGCTAATCATTATTTATGTTGTCACAATATCTAAGAATTGGGACTGAAACAATAGGACATGGGAGAAAAATATTTTAAATGGCATGAAACTCACATTTTCCCAGGGTAACCATTCCTGGATCAGTTAGAAAGTAATGAAAACTGGTTTGTAGGCTTTTAGCATCCATGATGTTGCAAAATCACAGCCCTTGTGTTGTTAATGTGGATGGGGAAAGGTTCTATCTGCTTCCCTTTTATAATTTTGAGTAGTTAGGTTAAATTTGCACAACATAAAATTAACCATTTTCAAGTGGATGGTTCACTGGCATTTAGTTCATTCACAATATGATGCAGCCACCACCGTACGTATTCAAAATAAAATTCCTTTTGTGTTAACCAATTTCTTCCTATTCCTGCTCTCTCTAGGCCCTGCATTATATGGCATCTGCTTCTTCTTGCTTGACCCAATCCTTTTAGTAAGGATTCTTACCAGGGCTCTGCTGTCCATAGTCATCTGAGAACACCTCACTGTTGCCATTTGCAATTAAAGAAAGCTGATACTAGAGTGAAGGCCTCTTTTCGGTGGTCTCTCTAGTGCCTGAATGTGGTGTTGTTTCCCTGGCTACCCTATCTCCTGGGCATTGCTGAGGGTGCTCTATCTCTGCTGCCAAGCTGATATAATGGAGCCCCCAAAATGCCAAGGATAATGTATTTAGTGCATTTTCATTGTTCACTAATGCTTCTAAACCACTGTGGGAATACAAGGTCTGTCCAGAAGGTATCCAGCCATGTAAGATGAAAAAAATACAAGAAGATACAAGGTACAAGAAACATTGTACATAGGATAATGATCCCTCTGTCTCTCTCAAAGTAGGCACTTTGGGACCTTACACAGTTCTCTCAATCACCATCAACTGCCTCATTGTATTTCCCCAAATCTCATCAACAGCCTGAAATCTCTTCTCTTTCAAAAGTGACTTTAGTTTTGGGAAAAGCCAGAAGTCACAGGTTGCCAAGTCTGGGCTGTAGGGTGGCTGAGTCACCTGGGTGTTTTGATGTTTTGCCAAAAATCTCTGCAAAGCACATGATGCATGAGTGGGTGTGCTGGCATCATGAAGCCAGCAATCACTAGTGGCCCACAGTGGCAGCCTTCTGAATCATCCGAATAGTGTCTACAGAGGAATGTTCAACCTCAAAGCAAAATTTGATGCAGATTTGTTCCTCTACTCGCTCACTTCTTTTGAATGCTACAGCTACACAGTACACATGCTCACTCAACAGCATCTACCACCCCCACTGACTAGTACAGTGGAATTGTCATTATTCACACATGTGCATTCCAGTCCACTCTCCTTGGCTGCTGGGTTACCTGTTTCACACAAACCATTCCTGTTATATAACAATGGCTGTACTTTTTCCAGATAGACCTCATATATCTCACTTTTGTTCTACATTTCTCTGTGTCATGTGAGTAGCAGAGATAAATCAAATACTCCTAGAATTTCTCCATACATATGGAAGAATGACTTCTTATAAATTGATGACTTTTTCATTAATCGATTTCAGCCTACTGTCTCTATCATTACAATGAGAAACACTCCAATGTTTGAGAGAGGAAGTGATGAATTGAGAAGCAAATTTCAATAGTAAATGGCAAGTTATAGTCTGATTTAAACCTCATCACTGACAACCAAAACATTATCATATATACAAGCTTACTTGTCTGTTGTATCTTTACTTAGAAAAATTATTTCCAAGTATATCTTAGTCCCCCTTTTAAAAATACTCCTTGGCCCTGGCTGGTGGCTCAGTGGATAGGTGCTAGCCTGTGAACCCAAAGGTCACAGGTTCAATTCCCATCCAGGACACACAACCAGGTTGCAAGGCAGGTCTCCAGCCAGGTCCATGGCTGGAGGCAGGTGAAAGGCAACCATGCACTGATGTTTCTCTCCCTTTCTTCTCCCCTCCCTTTCCTGCTCTTTAAAGAATAATAAATAAAATCTTTTTAAACATTTTTAAAATAGGGCCCTGGCTGGTAGCACAGTGGGTAGGGCGCCGGCCTGCGAACCCAAAGGTCGCAGGTTCGATTCCCCAGCCAGGGCACATAACAAGGTTGCAAACCAGGTCCCCAGTCAGATATGTGGCTGGAGTCAGGTGAAAGGCAACCATACATTGATGTCTCTCTCCCTCTCTGCCTCTCTCCCTTCCCCTCTTTCTAGAAATAATGAAATAAAATCTTTAAAAAAAATTTTTTTTAATAAATAAAAATATTCTTGATAGGCCAAATATGATCAGCCTTCCAGGCACATTAAAAAACATCTGCATGCTATTGGATTTTAGTTTAAATTTAGGATCAACCTGGAACTCCATATACAAGGCTTAATATTTGAACACTGAAAAATTGATATCAAAGCCCTGGCTGGTAGCAAAGTGGATAAGGTGCCAGCCTGCAAACCCAAAGGTCACTGGTTCAATTCCTAGCCAGGGCACATAACCAGGTTGCAAGCCAGGTCTCCAGCCAGGTCTGTAGCTGGAGGCAGGTGAAAGGCAACCATACATTGATGTTTCTCTCCCTCTCTGCCTCTCCTCCTTTCCCTCTCTCTCAAAATAATAAAATATTTTTTTAAATGTTTAACTGATAACATTTTGTAACTTTATCATAAATTGACCAAAACTTTCTCTAAAACAGAAAAGATAAAAGAGAATGGCTCCAATGCAAGAAAGATATGTCTATACACATATACTTCTATACATATAACAATTAATTCAAAATACTATAAAAGAGTAAGAACTTTTTTTCATATTGGTTGTCATTTATAAAAACATGTGCAAATTAAAAATGAACATACTGTAAATATCTAGCAGTCTTAGGAACCAACCTGATTTTGGGAAAAAAAATATGACTTGCTCCTTTAGGAAAAAACATTTGCATTTCATTCATTATAGCAGGCTAGATTATGGGGAAAGCTTCCTTCTAAAGTACAACTGAAAGTACAAGACAAAAATGTAATTAATACTTATCAAATGTATACTTGGCCCAGTACAAAACCAAGAGAAATCTCCAGAAGCTGATAGAACAAAGAGGAAACTAAAAATTGAGAAATAAACAAACTGTCCCTGCCCTTGAGAACTTGCAGCCTTGATAGCCAAAGTGTTTAACAGCAAAGGAATGAGAGCAGTTAAGGTTTCATGAACAAGTAGGAACTATTCCACAGTTGGAATGGTTAATACTTACTAAGAGTGTAATAGAAAAAGATGCCCTTTGAATCACTGGATGGGGAGGCAACAGCATGGTCATAGCCACTTAGCTTAGGTTGGGTCAAATTTTTTTCCTTTGTTGAGATTTCAGAAACACAGGCTTATACTCTGTGTTCCATTACGTACTTGAAACTGTAGTCCTTCACAAATGTTAGTAAAAAAATTGTCAGAAAGATAACAATAAAATGTTCCTCCTTCCCCTTGCAATAGAGAGCAACAGATGTAATTTCATGTCTTAAATTTAGTTCTGATTAGGTAGTGAATTGAGAACATTCAGAAAAATGTCTCAATATGATCTTCCTTTACAATGTGGAGATTTTTATAAAAATGAATAATTCGGCTCTATTTTATAATACATTCTTGGAAGTTGTTGACACAAATGATCCTTTTAAAACATTCTAATTTTGGAGATTGCTGCTGCATATTATGAGATACAACCTCAATGGACTTCTATGTGTTTTACTCAAGTAATACTATTTGGATTGACATATTATTTTGAGGTTTCATTCTTATTCCAAGAGAACTTTAAGCTTTCTTTTTTACCTTTTATGCATAAAGATATAGTACATCTGTGGTTCTGTTGAATTCTTTAGCTAAATAATAGAATATTAATCTTATTTGAAAATCAACACAATACCAAAAAGAACATGATAATTTAAAAAATCAGATGAAGCTCTTAAAAAAGTAATTAAATTAAAAACTCAATGGATGTTCTAAAGAGCAGACTAAAAATAGTTGAATTGAGAATATGTAGAGACAATTTTGAGGAAATCCTCTGGAATACAGCACACAAAAGTCAAGATGTGAGAATTATAAAACAGACATTTAAGAATTCAGAGGTTAGAATCAGAAGGTATGCTATGTCTACTAGAAATAAGAATCAGAAATCTCCAAACTAATAAGTTCATAAAACTCAGATTTAGGTATCTAAATGAATCTCAAAAGAAGATAATAAAATTTGACTTTACACATATCATTGTAAAAGTGAGACTATCACAGAAAAAGCCAACAAAGAGAAAAGAGCACTTCTGAATGACTAGGGGAAAAACAAACAAACAAACAAACAAACAAACAAACAAAAAAAACTGCAAGCAGAGAATTATCATTTAACTGAAAATTTCATTAAGAAAATTGATCATGTTTCCTCAATCTTTGATTCTGGAAGCTGCAAAACAAATAATTTGGACTGACGCTTCCATGAAAGAACCACTAGACTATCTGGAAAAGTGTTTATTTAAATAAGTATTTTCAAGGCATAAAATCACTAACCAGGTAGTGAGGCCAGATGGAAGTCCTGGGAAGGAAGTTTGGGTAACGTCTGGACAACCTTGGCATTCCAGGAAATTTCTGATTGCATGTACATGAACATCTGAGAGGTTCAGCTACACACTTGATCCATAATCATTAACCCAGAGCATGCAGAGAAGGGAACAGTAGTCTCGATGAAAACCTTTCACTTTGACCCCAGGATAGTAAGGTCCACAGTTGTTCTGGCATACCTGGAGATACCAGGAGCCTAGCAATAGCAAATACAAATACTCTGGAAGAAAATAACATGATCATAGGTCTCCAATAATTTCTACAAAAAAGTATTTAAATCCAAGCCTAGCATATAATATCTAGTAGAGTCAGAAGAACAGATATGAACAAAAATCAGAAGAAACAACAGACAAAATATATTTCTTAATGTAGAGGCTTAAGGTACAGGGGTTATTAGACACAAACTTTTAAATATAGGTATATTTAAAAGGCAAAACTGGAAAGTTTAGAAGATACCTGAAAGCTAAAACAGAAAAAAAAAAAAAAAAAAGTTCTTGAACTAAATAAATGACTGCTAGCAAAACTAACTGGATGATTTATTGGACATAATCAAAGGAAAAATTAGTGAATTGGTTAGGATAGAAGAAATTTTCCATAATAAAGCCTAGACAGACAAAATAATGAAAAATAAAGAAAAGAGGATAAGTGAGAAAAGGATATAGTGAGAATATCTAATAAAATCACAGTTAACATCCCAGAAGGAGAAGGTTCAACACAGTCCCAGTTTATATCATAGCAGGCTTTTCGTGAAACTTTAAAAAGATTATGAAATGTATATGAAGTATACGAAGCTAAGAGCAGGTACTCCTCTAAATAAAAAGCAGAGAGGGTAGTATTTTTCTACTAAATTTAGGGTTTTTTACAAAGCTATGTAGCGAGTAATTGAGACAATGTAATATTGGTTGCTGGATTAGCAAAATGACAAAGGAACAAAGTAGAGAACCCCTAAAGAAACACATAATTAATGAAATTTTATTCTGTGTCAAAGGTTGCATGCCAAATTATTAGAGAAAAACAATATGGTTCAATAAATGAAATTTGGAAAAAAGTAGTTACCCACCAATAGAGAAGATTAGTAGTACTGTTATACAATAGTGTGCTGACAACCTCTGTAAAAAATAAACTAAAGGGCACTGGTTTACCCTGATTTGTAACATTTGACTTCCTATGATGCAAACACTTTACCCATTGTTGAGATCACTAAACTAATGTTTTCTGCCTCTAAAATTCCTAGAAAATTAACAATCATGTTTCCTGAGCTAGTATGAGCTGCTGCTACAGCACACAACGGAACTTTATTTCATCCCATACACACAAAAATATGTTTCTAAATGAGCTTGAAAAGGAAAAATAAAAGTTCAAAGCTCTTTGTAAGGAAAAGTTGACAGACTATGTTTGATCTTTGATATTGATATAGTTTTCTTTTAAAAAGCACACAAAGCATTGACTGTAAAAATAAAAGCTTAATAAATATGGATTATTAAAATTAAGAACATTTTACTCATTTAAAAAATGTTATTAGGTGGGGGGACAGAGGGGAGCAAAAAGGGGATGGATGTAATACAACAACAATAAAAAAAAAATACAAAAAAAAAAAATGCTATTGGATTTTAGCTTGAATTTAGGATCAACCTGGAACTCCATATACAAGGCTTAATATTTGAACACTGAAAAATTGATATCAAAGCCCTGGCTGGTAGCAAAGTGGATAAGGTGCCAGCCTGCAAACCCAAAGGTCACTGGTTCAATTCCCAGCCAGGGCATATAACCAGGTTGCAAACTAGGTCTCCAGCCAGGTCTGTAGCTGGAGGCAGGTGAAAGGCAACCATACATTGATGTCTCTCTCCCTCTCTGCCTCTCTCCCTTCCCCTCTCTCTAAAAATAATGAAATAAAATGTTTAAAAAAAAAAAAACAGACAAAACATTATATAATAGTACTAAAAAATAGAATTTAGAGAGTTAAAACCACAAAAAATTTAAAATGTACAGACTCTGGCTGGGGGTACAGTGGATAAGGAGCCAACCTGCGAACCCAAATTGGGTCACTGGTTCGATTCCCAGTCAGGGCAACATAACAAGGTTGCAAGCCAGGTCTCCAGCCAGGTCTGTAGCTGGAGGCAGGTGAAAGGCAACCATACATCGATGTTTCTCTCCCTCTCTGCCTCTCTTCCTTCCCCTCTCTCTGAAAATAATAATAAAATCTTTAAAAAATGTTTCTTGAAGCACTATTTACAATAGCAGTCCTAAAATCTCATTATTGAAAGATGAGATGAATAAACTATTATCAGAAATGTGTATTATATAGCAGTGACATGCAACAATATGAATAAATCCTATTGTATAATGTTTAAGTAAGAAAAAAGTAAGTCCATTTTATAAAGTTAGAAGTCACTAAAATTTGTACACACAAATGCATGTGCCTACCACTTTTTCAATACATAGAAATAACAACGGAAGTCAATCAAGATAATAATGAACACAGGTTTCATAATTCCCTCATTTGAGTGCGAGAGAGGGAGCAAAGCAAAGGGATGAAGGAACACAAGTATACATGTAGGTTATTTTCAAAGTACTTCATTTTGCATAGTGGTTTACTAGTACTTAATACATGATAATACATAGCTAATTATAGAAAGCCTCTTTCCCAAAATATTCATCTGGAATTCTAAAGGAATAACATCAAGGGCACAGCAAAAACAAAAGGCATGATTTAATGAAGGAATTTTTTACAGAAGTGTGGGCAAGCCCCAAGGGTTACTGAAGAACCCAGAGCTTGCCTACGTGAGAAGCAGTTACCATTTCTGAAAGCCTTAAGAATCCAGTGAATACCAGAGTTATAGCAGCTGACACTACAGTGAGAAACACTCAACAAGGCCTGCAGTCATTAAGGAAAGATGCAGCTGCCAAAACCCTGCCCAAATGCAATTGAGACAGGAAAGAAGCAAGGGAAGAAGTATCTTGGCCTTTCTCTTAGGCTCTACTCTCCTATCAGCACCTCCCTCCCTTTCTTATTGGTTGGACCAAATCAAAAGCTGGAGAGCAAGAGAGTTCAAGTCATGAAGCAAAGGGTTGAAATGGATCTGGGTTGGCAAGCAGAATCTTCAATAATATTAACATGCACACAAATATTTAAGTAAATACCCACCAATAATGACATGTATATTAGGAGTGTAAATGGAGTTTAAAGTGTTATTAGGCATTTGGATTAGCCGAGAAAAACTGTAAAAGTACCAATTAATTTTAGGCTTATTTAAATGAAATAAATTCATGTAATTTCTAGAATAACCTTTAAAATAATAATTAAGGGGAATAATAATAATCATTAGACTACCAGCCAGGATAGAGGTGTAGGTAGACACATTGTGTCTCCCTCCACAACTAAGAAGGAATATATCTATTTCAAAACTAGAGACAACTAGAAATTCCAGGAAATCAAAGTACATGAAAGTTAAGCAAACAAAGATTTAAGAAGATATACTTACCCAGACAAGTAGGAGGGGCGGAGCCAGAAAAGAGAGAATGTAGTTTGGTGGCATCACTGCTGCAACAGAGAAGAATAGCTGTAGCTGGCTGGTGGAAGGTGTAGTCACACGTTAAAAAAAGTAGGGACACCTGGGGAGGGCTCCTGGCACCAGACCAGACTTCTCGACTCACAGTTTCAGCACTGGAAAGAAAAAGAAATCCTCATTGCTTCTGACTGTGAACACCAGTGGGAGTTGGGGTGGAGGAAGAAACTGTTAGTCTCCCAGAAAAGTCTGTCTGTTTAGAGAACCCCACAGTCCTAGAACATCCACAGACCCACCCACTCTGGGAACCCCGGCCAGTGCAACAGCTAGAGAGGCACCAGTCCCATATGGGAAGCAGGAGAGGTGGCTGGAAAAGGAGCAGATGCTGAGTAAGCAGCAGCATTCCTTCTCAGACCCTTTCCCCGCATACAGTGCCACATTGTGGTGAAATCAGTCACCCCACACTGATGAATACCTAAGGCTCAGCCCCTTACAACGTAACAGGTGTGACAGCTCCACCGAAGACACAGAGGCAAACACAGGAGCCTGTCAAGTTAAGGAGACAGAGAAGTATGTTCCAAAAAAGGAAACAAATCAAGGTTCCAGTGGGAGAACTAAGTGATGAAGAGATAGCCAACAGACACACAGTTCAAAACACTGGTGATAAAGATGCTCACAGACTTGACAGATATGCTTGAGCACAGCAAACGCAGAAGGGAAGAAGTGAAGGCTAAGCTAAGTGAAATGAAGGGAAATCCACACAAAACCAATGGTGAATGGAAGGGAACAAGGTTTCAAATCAATGATTTGGAACATAAGTAAACAGTCAAACAGTACAGAATGAGGAAACAAGAACTGAAAATGATGAGGAGAGGCTTAAGAACCTCTGGGACAACTTTAAACATGCCAACATCCAAATCATGGGGGTCCCGGAAGGAGAAGAGAAAGAGCAAGAAATTGAAAATTTATGTGAAAAATTAAGGAAATTTCCCCAAATTTGGCTAAGGAAGCACAGAGAGTCCCAAACAAGCTAAATTCAAATTGAACCACATCAAGACACATCATAATTAAAATGCCAAAGATTAAAGATAAAGAGAGAATCTTAAAAGCAGCAAGAGGCAAGAAAAGAGTTACCTCCAAAAGGGTGCCTATAAGACTATTAACTGATTTCTTAAAAGAAACTTCCAAGGCAAGAGGGGATTGGCAAGAAGTATTCTAGGTGATGAAAAGCAAGGACCTACAGGCAAGATTACTCTCCCCAGCAAAGCTATCATTCAGAATGGAAGGGCAGATAAAGTGCTTACCAGACAGGAAAAGCTAAAATAGTTCATCAGCACAAAGCCCTTATTATATGAAGTGTTAAAGTGAATTACTTAAGGAAAAGAAGATCAAAACTATGAACATTAAAATGACAACAAACTCACAACTATCAACAGAATCTTAAAAAATAAAATAAAATAAAAGCAAACTAAACAAACAACCAGAATAGGATTAGAATCACAAGTATGGAGATCATTGGAAGGGTTATCAGCTGGGAAGGGGAAGGGGGAGAAATGGGGAAATGGTGCAGGAATTAGGAAACATAATTGGTGGGTACAAGATAGACAGTGGGAAGTTAAGAATGATATAAGAAAGGGAGAAATCAGGGAACATATATGCAGCACCCGAAGATATGAACTAAGGGGAATGGGACTGTGGGAGGGAATTGGGGTGTTGGGTGGAGAGGAGCAAAGGGAAAAGAAATTGTGACAACTATAACATCATAATCAATAAAATAGACAAAAAATAATCATTAAAACAACATATAATTTCCCAGCCAATAGAGAAAACAAAGAATTAAGTTTTAAATTAATTAAAATCTCTCTGGCTGGTGTGACTCAGTGGATTTGTACCAGCCTGCAAACTCAAGGGTCACTGGTTCAATTCCAAGTCAAAGCACATAAACAGGTTGCAAGCCAGATCTCTAGCCAGGTCCCCAGCTGGAGGCAGGTGAAAGGCAACCATATGTTGATATTTCTCTCCCTTTCTTTTTCCCTCCCTGCCCTTCTTTCTGAAAGTAATGAATAAAATCTTTAATAAATAAATAAATACAAAAATTAAACTAAAATTTATTTATAAAACATGCAAAATTCAAATTTAGTTTTGTTTAATTTTAAAAATAAAATCTTAATCTAAAATCAAATTTAAAAAGTAAGAAAAAAGAGAAAAATAGAACCAGTAAAACAAATAAAATATTTAAGAAGGTAGTAGAATTTTTATACATAAATATATCAATACATTATATTAGATGTCAATAAATGATCCAATTAAAAGACAACATGTGTTAGATTAACTAAATAAATATGAAAAACCCAACTATGTGCCATTTAGAGATATATATGAAATACAGAGGTTGAAAATAAGAAGAGGGAAGTATATTAAGCAAATCCCAACCCCAAGAAGCTACAGTACATATAATTTATTAGACAAAAGACCTTCTAAGGCAAAAAGCATAGAGATAAACAGAGCGTTAATAACAATAAAAGTTTGACCCACTGAGAAAATATAGTGAAGCTAAATTTGTAAGTACATGCAAATATAGCTGTATTAATACAAGCTACAATGATTTGGATGTTAGTTATTGCTTACCAATAAAGAAATTTAAAAATACACATCGAAATAATCCATGGCTCAAGGAACAAGTCACAATGAAAATTAGAAAGTGTTTTGAATTGAGTGGAAGTGAAAATACTATATTCACGCTTGTCGATAATGTTAGACTTTTTTTAGAGGAAAATTTAGAACTTTAAATGAAAGAAGAAAGACAGAAAATCAAATGATCTACGTATCAAGAAGTTAGAAAAAGAACAGAAGAACAAACCTGAAGGAAACACTCAAAATCTTAAAATACAAACTAAGGAACTAGGTTGTTAATTGAGTAAAACAAGGTGGCCTAAATAACAAAAATAGCCTGGGTCTATGATTCTGTGCAGAATTTGCATGGTGTACATGAAACAGATATGCAGGCGCTCATGTTTGCAAGCCCAGCTACATGACTAAATGTGTCATTTAGCTCCTGTACCAAAGCGGCTGAACTGTAAAGCCATTTTCTGAAAGATAAATTTGTATGTGGTTATAGGTCTGGGTAAGCATGTGTAGCTTTAAAATCCAAGCAAGCAAATGCAAACCACGTTTGATATTGTCCAAATAAAATAATTATTAAAAATTAATAGCTTTAACAAATGTCACTATCTATTGCATTTAATTTCTGCGACTGAATAAATACCCACTTATACAGCAACTAAAACTAGAAGATTTTCAAGATGTCAGGTATCTGAGGAGTTTTATTCCAAGGTACAGGTCAAAGTCTTTCCTCGACCTGAACGTGAATATTTAGATAGGAACAATAAATTGGGACAACATGCAGAATGACTGGTGCATTATCAAGGACAGCTTGTACTTTCTGATGTCTCTGAAGGACTTATGTTTTGTTAGTGTATTTGGTTTTCATTCTCAAAGAGAATAGACATCCTCACAGTCACTTAAACTTAGCCTTTTATTCATCAGAGACAGGGGTCAGCAAACCTTTTCTGCGAAGGAACAGATAACATCTGCTTTCTAGGCGTGACAACACCCCTTCTCCCTGGCAGCACTGACCTGAAGACACCTGGCCAGCGTCCTCTCCTCACCAGCCTATGCTGAGAACAAGTGCCCATTTAGACTCTCAATTCTCAAATTTTCTAATTCCAAGTCTGTCAGAGAATGGAAAGTTTCACAAGAGCATAAAAAGCATGAGAAGCCAGAAAAATAATAACTGGCCTTAGTGGCCAAAACAGCTGCGCTGCGAACCCTTATCACAGGTTTCGACTTTGTAAATAATTCGTCTGCAAATAGTGCCCTGTCTCCAGATGCAGCTTCAATGCTGGAGCACTGGTTTCTTAAGGATTTAACTTTAAAGTCAAGGGCTTCCTGCACTAGGTGTTACAAATAAGTAGTGTCATTTTCTTTTTGCTCGGAGTTTGTTCACCCAATCATATCCCAGTATGCAAATAAACCTTAGCCCTTGCAGATAAAAAGGAACAAATAAAGCCAAGGGCTGGATCAGAGCTAAATCACCCGAGCCTGTCACCTGTATTTCAGGAGCTGAATCGGAATATCGGCCTCAGGCATGTCTGACTTACCTGTCCCACTCACCAATTTGAAGTTTCAATACACTAAGGTTAGTACAATTTATATTTGCTGCTTTGCCTCCCGTTTATAAAAACTACATTTATTTAAAGCATAAAATGCCAGTTTAAGTAAACTTGTGCAAAGAGCCCTTTGCAAGTATAAAAATGAAAGGCTTGCAAAATGCATTCTGAGATATGTCTTGGACAGATGACGAATTCTAAATCACATCAGGCAACTTTTCATAAATTTATTTCTGAAAGGTATTGTTAAAGTGAAAGACATTCTCTTCTGTATGAAATGTTCTTGTGTCGAGAGCCAGTGGAGTTTACTAAGCAGTTCTTTTAACTTTATCATAGCCCAGCATGCATGGCAAGTGAGCAAACATTTGCCAGGGAAACTGGCAAGAGCCAAACAAGTAGAAAATAATTTTAAAAAAAAGGAGAAACAGCATGCTGAAGTAATATGATCTTTCTATATGTAATGAGTGTCAAAATTGAAGGCGCTAAGTCTAAGTAGTAAATGAAAGCTCCTGTTTCAAAAACTTTAAATGGACTTGCATTATTTAGCATATTTGGAAGAAGAAGGATTCTTATTTATTTCTTCAGTAAAGTTCGTTGCCATTGCAGCAGATGTGTAATTATTAACTGATAAGTATGTAGAAAAAATAAGCAGGAGGCAGATCCAGACTTAAAATCCACAGCTAGGGAGAATGAGGAAATGGATCTTGTTTGAGTTGTTCAGTAAGTGTTGCCCATTTCACACTGTATATGTCAGCTTTCCTATCAGAGCTGAACACTCCCAAACAAATAAAAGAAACAAAAATATAATATCAGTCTAACCAAAACTACTTAAAGTTAGCTTTATGCTGCGATGGAGAAAGTAAGTTAAGAAAGGATGTATTTTGACTCAGGAAGAGCCATTTTGCTTTCTGAAATCAGTCAATGAAAAAAATCAAGAACATCATAAGTTAATGACAAAGTGAAAGCCTCATTCGTATTTATTTATTTTTTTTATTTCCTTACTTGTAACCATGGATGATTTTGTAACCCTAAGGTCAGTTACATTCTCATTTTCCTCTGTGCAGAAAATGAGGAAGTTGTTCAGTTAGCTGGCTCTTTTCCCTAGGAAAGTGTCTGCAGAGATCAGATTGTGCCTTTAACATGGTTGACCATGTTATCGTTTTATTTTCACAAGGTGTTATGAAAAGAGGGGACGGTTTTCACTTAATTTCATTCCAAATGAGGGTAGTAAATATGTGCCGAAGCCATACCCCTCAACAGTCACACTTGGCTAAGGCATAAGCCAAAGATAACAAGACTCCAAGCTTCCCAACTATCTTACCCCAAGTAGATCATTCTCAAGAAATTTCAATCCAAAGCACATTGAAAAGTGTGCTTCATAAAGACCAAACTCGTTGGCAATGCTTGAGTTATCACAACACCACTATTACAAAGAATCTTTTTCTGCTCTTTGACACTAACTGGGGAGATATTTGGTAATCTGAATGTCACATGTTTAAAATTTCGACTTTGCAGAACTTTGTAGCCTCCTCCTCTGTGTCTGTCAAGGAAGCTCTCATGTGAAATACTCTTTCTACTTAATTAAGCTTCATTTTTCTAGTTACTAATTAAGCATGTATGAGAGAGTGCTAGACAACTGAACTGGTAGTTAAAATCTAACATGCAAGCACAAATTAGCTGATTTTTGAACACAGGGAGAAGTTTTTAAGATGGAAATCGCCTGTTCTCTTCAAAGTCATTTCACAAGAACACCCCTTTAGGAAATAGGACTGACCTAAAGTGTTCAAACGAAGGCAAGATTCAAAGAGCAGGATTTGCTCTTGCGTTTAGAAACTTTTCTGGTAAAAATACCTTATGCAAGTCAGTGAATTTTGATGGCTAACACACCTTCTCTATAAATCTGTCCTACTCAGATAGCATTTTATTGTCTGATTTACTGGTTACAGCATTTTCACACTTGGAAGGACACCAGTTATGTACGTAATTAAATCTAAATGGGTGAGTTTCCCAAATGCCTTTGCATTTTCTTTTTACTGTGCCCCACTGAAGAATTGTATTGGATTTGCACTTGCAGGAGAAGTTGGAAAATGACTGTTTAATTAACAGTTTCATGGTAGCAAACCACAGAAACCAGGATTTTATCAGGTCTGAGAATTACCTTTTCTGGCCAGCCCCTAACTTCTGTATTATTGTTCTCTTACTGTGTTTGTGCCTTTCTTTATCATCACTAGAAGCATGTTGGTCTTCAGGGCAAGGTGGAAAGAGGAGGCAAGCAGGGTTAAGAAACAAAAATTATTACAACAATGGTAGAACTACATACTCTCAATCTTGGGACTGCTTTCCACCCAAGCAAAAAAGTCATTGTTGCATATTTTTTATGCCTTATTCTCTAGCACAGTCTGATTAGATGTTTTGTTGAGGTGGGTAAAACAGAGATCAGAGTTAAGAATCACTTTCTAAAATGATCCAAGGGTTTTTAGGATTTAAAACCTCAATAACATCATTATAATTCCTCATAAACTTGGATCCCACCTCTATCCTCATTTGTCCCTTTCCCAATGAATCATACATCTACCAAGTCATCTGTTTTATTGAGCCTTTAAATGAAGAGCTTCTTTGAAAGTTATGCAATCATTGGACAAACTATATTACCTCTCTCTGTCTTGGTTTCTTTACGTGTAAAATGAGAATAATAAAGCTACCAATTTCCTAAGGTGGATGAAAGTGTTAAATGAGTTTAATGCATATAAAGGACTTGAACTAGTACTTGGCACTTGGGAAGAAACTGATTAACATTAGGTATACTGATCTTATTTATTTTTCTGATTTTCTTTCCAGTTTCCCAGAATCTTCTTTTACTCAACCTTTCCTAGAGGTGTTTCTTATTCTCTTCTAGTCTTTTTGTCATTTTTTCTTGCACAGTCATGCCCTGCCTGACAAGGATCACATTGGAGCAAAGTTCCAAGTGTTTATCCAGGATTTCAGGGATCAAGAATTTTCTTTTACAGAATTTGGTAATTTTGTTTTAGATTTTCCCTTTAAAACATTGGTTTTCTACCTTAAATACATAAAAAATTCAAGAAGATAAGCTTTCTCAGACACGATTCAAAATCTTTCAATTTAACTCTTAAACTTATTGAATAATAATTTTATTACACCGGAAAAGACCCTCATCCTCCAATAATATGTCACACACACACATACAACAGTAAATAGTTATAGCTAACATTCATCATGTTTACTCTGTGCTGGTACTGTTTTAAATTCTTTGTAATGATTTATTCATTCACCGTAACCCTATGAGGAGGTTTTGTAGATAAGACTGACCAACAGGAGTGGTGAAATAGTTTGCCTTAAGTCATACAGCTAGTAAGTGACAGAACTAGGTTTGAATGCTTATTGCCTGAGACCTCACCCCAAGCAACTTTTCTAAGATCGATATCATTGCTTTAGGGCATCAAACTGTTGGACTCCTGTCCTGTTTTTCTTGCGGACTTTCATTTGTTCATTGCTGATTACTGAAGAGGACGTGACCATGAGTCTTTCCAGTTGGTGCTCAGCTGCTCCCAAGCCACCAGGGAAAAGAAATAAAGGACAAAGCTTTCTTTTCCAAAATTTAATTAAAATTTAATTAAATAAAGAAAGCCCATTTGGAGTTTTTGAAACTGGAGTTTTCATCCAAAATATATATTTTTGATAGAGAAAAGCTATGAATCATTGAATATTATGCACCATTATTTCCTTACAAATGATTACAACAAACAAATTCAGGTCACATTGCATTTTTCAATCTCCCATCCTCTTCACTCATTTCTCCCATGTTCTTTCTTTATTTAATGTCATTGAACAATTGCTCTGTGCTAGCTCTTATGGTACAAGAAGATTAATCTGATTCTTGCCTCATGGGGCTTATATCCTTGGAGGGTACAGGGAATGATTTGGGGGAGAAAGTAAATAAGTGAATAAGTTAACCACAAATATGATGTATTAAAAAGAAGAAAACAGGATGCAGAGAGAATATGAGAGGAAGAACTTCTTTTTGATGAAATGTTAGGGGAAGCCTTTTAAAGAAAGGCTTTTTTAAAGGAAAGGATAGTTCAGGTGAGCAGAGCATAAGGTGGCTGTGGAGAGTGGGAAAGAACCAAGATCCAGAGCTGAAAGCACAGGCTAAGCTCTAGTAAAGAAGACTCTCCAAAGGCTAACGTGGCCAGGATCGAGTGACGAAGGGAGAGAATGGGTGAAATGGGACCGGAGACACAGGGGCTACAACCAGATTGCCTGCTAGATTTTATTGAAGAAAAATTACTGGGGAGGGTGCTTAAAACAAGACAGGACTTACGTTCAAGACAAAGCTGGTTGTGCACCGGCCTTGTTTTCATTTGGGAGCTCAGTTAACCCTGCTTCTGACAAAGCAATATTTTGTTTGCTTTTGACTTGGAAGCAGTTGAATCAATAGCTGAAAGACTGTGAGGTGTAATGGCTTAACAAGATAAATGCAGCTTTGATTTCCAGCTCTTCTACTTATTTAATGATATGAACTTGGCCAGGCTTCTAATCTTGAGTTTCGGTTGGCGTGTTTGTAAATTGGGAGTAATAATGACTACTTTGAAAAGTGGCTGTGAGAATTAAGGGAGGTAACTTGTGGAAAGTGCCCAGCACTTATTAACTACTTGGTTTTAGTCCTCTTCTTCCCAGCCTGATTCCTAGAATTCTGAAATTAATTCAGTTCCCAAAGTAAGTGGAATGGATACTTGAATTGCTAGTCACAGTCCAAAGCTGCTATTCCTATCAATCTCATTTGAAGTTGATAATTCATCACCGGAAAGACGCTAGGGAAGATGTTTTTAGTTTCCTATGTTGAAGCTTAAGTATCTAAGCTCAGAGAGCTAAAGTGACTTCCTCAAGATTACACAGTTCTTAAGAGACAAAGACAGAACAAACTGGATTCTGAATCTTCTCATTCTGATCTGATACTTTTCCACATGATTTTGTGTTTTGTCCTAAACTCAAAAAACAGTATCGCTTGAACCTCACTGGGTTATCTCTAACAAGTGCTTTCTTTACTCTGATTGCGAGAACTGAAATTTGGCTGATGAAGGAAGAGGAATGATTTGGGCATTCAATCCCCAAACAGGTGGATCAAGGGAGAGAATTTATGCTGAAGTAGTACTTCCCATATTTGAATGTGCCAGTGAATCGCTTAGGGATCTTGTTGAAATGCAGATTGATTCTGTAGACTCGAGATGAGGTATGAGATTCTGCATTTCTAACAGACTTTTAGGTTTTGCTGATGCTATTCAAGTGGGGTCTATTGACCAGCAACAACGGTGTAAATGTTTTAGGTCAACTTTATAGCTCTTACTGAAGTGACCACCATCTAGTTCCTTAGGGACCTAACTTCTTATCTCCACCAGAAATTTATAACCAGACAGGTCAGAAACATATATCTTCTCCTTCAGAAAGCATCTGAGTCCAACAAGAATCAGATTACGGCCACAAACCAGCAACAGAACTTACTGTTAATTTTACTCCTGGGAGATAAACATTCATGAATGTGATATTTTAGCTCATCTCTTAGGAATGCAGTCCTGGCAAATAGTTTTACAGTCTGGCACCTGTCTGGTTTTAGGAAATCTGTTCAACAAAAATACTGAAGAAAGTCACACATACCCTAAGAGAGGGTATTATCCCCATTTTATAAGGACTTTCAGCACTGCAAGTGTTCAAAAGATTTCTTTAAACTGGATTTCACCTAATGAACTTGCTAACTACTTGCCAGAATGAGCAAACTGAGTGAAAGAAAAGAAAAGAAAAAAAAAGCCACTCTTAAAAAGTGTAAGTAACAACTTATTTGAAAACCAATCCAAAGTTAAAGAAATATCCTGAAGTGGCATGGGTAATCTACGGGCTGATATAGTACACATCAGCATAGAAGAAATCTCATGGGAATACAGGTATTGGTAAAATGATGATACAGGTGTCTCTAATAGCAGTTATCAGGCTTTGGGTGGTGGTGGTGGTGGTGGTATGTGTTTACATGATGCTGTTATAATTGTGGCCAGATACATTATACATGTACCAGATTATCAGTGGCAACAGAGACAGAGATAAGTTCAAAAGAACATGAGCAATAATTGCTTTATAATCAACATTGAATTAAAGTCCACTACTAATAAGCACATCAGAAAAGTATTTACATAAACCTTGGTTTTACTACATTGATAAATTCTGAGCATGCATGTGAGAGTATGCATGTGTGTGCATGTGTGTATGTATCAGAGGCTCCCATAAATAGAGGCACTGATTACAAGACATGTAAAGTGTTGCTAATATTTTAGTTTTTTATCTTACAATATGTCTACCTGATACCTTTGTTGTAATTTGGAATTATTAAAGGAAATTTGTTTGCTGGGAAGCTGCACAAATGGCAAAGACCTTAAAACTGTTTGAACAAACTACAGTGGTACTTTAGCACTTGTCCTTAGTTCTTTCCGGAACTCTTGACAAATGCTGAAACTGACTAGAACCCAATGATGAAGCATTTTCTCTTATGGGGCAGCGTTGTAACTCATATAAGTTTTTGCAAGTGCAATAAGACCTGAACAAGTGCTAAGTGCTGAAACATATATATATTTTTTTTTTCTTGTCAAAGACCAGTACAGGGTTTGATGAATTCTGAAACTGCTGAGTACTGTGGTGTGACTATACTCCCCACCCTAGGTCCCACTCGTTATCTTGCTATTTGCACTGCTTTCCCATTACTTTCTTAGAAATCAAAGGAATACCAATACCAAATGAAGTAGGCTCTATACTTTGTACTTATCTTAAAAGGATGAAAGCTCACATGTAAGTGATGTGTTATTAAATCTTAATATAGCTAAATATTAAATATGTATTTATGTATGTAAATAAGATATATGCTTCTATATCTTACTTCTTTAATACAGGGTACACATGATGTACAGAAGTTGTTGACAAGTATTTTTTGTTATCTGTGGGGCAAAGTGAAGATGCAGTTCAAAATAGAAACGCTTTTCTTTTTTCCTGAGTTGAAAAGGCTGAAGAGGTTTTTTGGACAACAAGAAAGAAAAAAAAGAGTACCCATTCATGTCATTGGAGTCAGACTATACTATAAAACAGAAATGAAAGCAAAATTATATTTCTCCAACTTTGTTTTGGTCACTTTCTCCTTTTGTTTTCATTCCTTTCACTGCAGTTAAATATTTTCCACCCGTCTGTCATTTCCTTCTTAATTTCCTTTTAGATTTTTTTTTTACTTTGAGTCTCAACATTTTGCTTTGCTGCCTTGGGGTTTGGGTTGAAAGTAGAATCTAACTTTGATTCTTTTAAATGTTTAACATCCTTCTTTGGCTTTTGTTCAGTCTCTTATTCAAACGGTGCCTTATTTTTCCTGCTCCCTTCCAAAGGTTTTCTGTTTTTGTTTTGTTTTGTTTTCTGCTGCCTAATGCTGTGGAAAGGTTTCCATATTTACAACACCCATCACATTCTATATATTTACAACACCACCCATCACTCCACAGGCTGTGACCGGGATTTTGGAAATTCACACAGGTAACATAAATAGGGGATCACATCACTTTCTCACCCTTGGCCAATCTTTAAAAAGTACTTTGTGTATCTCAAGTATGATCTCTTAAATTTCTCTGCTCCCAAGAAAGAAAACACTGACTTCCCTTGTAGGATCTAGAGCCACTAGCCCAGTTCCAGTTCAAGTCCCTGGCATTCAGAAATAATGTGACTTGTGGGGCTGATGAGAATGGTGGCAGGATTGAGAAAAAAAATGAAAACCTCATAAACAAAGACAATAGTATGGCAATTACTAGAGGGAAAGGAGTGTGGATGGGATAAATTGGTGTGGTGAACATACAATACAATATATGGATGATGTATTATAATTGTACACTGAAAACCTATAGAATTTTATTAACCAATGTCACCTCAATAAAATCAATGAAAAAAAAAACCCAGAGATAATGTGAATATAGGGCCCCCTGAATATTTGTTGGAGGGAATCAGGGGCTCTCTCCCATTTAAGCCAATGAGTTTCAAAATCTTACATCAACAGTTAAGGCTAATAGGTTTCATTTTGCCTATTAATCAAGTTTAGCTTGACCCAAGCCAAAAATATTTTGAGGAAATGACTTACTAATTTAGAATTGTAACTTTATACCAAATACATTAAAACATAACTTTTACTTGGAAAAGCTTTGAAAAAAAAGGATATGACTTGGATACTAAAATGCATTCAGAAAATGGGAACTTTTTTTAAATGAAAGGTCATATGCATCTCTTAAAATGTGACATCAAAAATTTAAAGAGTAAAATCAATTTTTAAGTTGTTTCAACATTGTCATTGATTGTTTCCCCATATTAGAAGCACTCAAAGTCCAAGAGAATACATAGACATCTATAATTACCAATCAATATTGTGAACTCTAAATGAGGTCTGCTATATTTATATACATTATTCAAAATTATTCTAAGTCCAAAATTCATAATTAGAACATTAGCTAGCTAATATAATGGTTAAGTAGGACCCAAGGATACATTTTTATTTCCTTTCATAGCCTGATCCCATTTCCTCTGAACTTACTAAATGCAAACAGCAAATGGCTGAACAAAGGCGGGGAAATGACAGAGCATTCCAACAGGCCTAAATGGATGTCATAATTATTATAACAAACATTTATTAGCCTACAGTTGTTCATCTAGTAACTTTCCTTATCCATGGTTTTGCTTTTTGCAGTTTCGGTTACCCTCAGTTAACTGCATCCAAAAATATTAAATGGGAAATTCCAGAAATAAACAATTTCTGTTTCAAATTCTGTGCCATTCTGAGTAGCTGTCCTTTTGAGTCCTACCCAGGTTGCAAATCATGCCTTTGTCCAATGTTTCCACACTTTGTACACTCCCAACCAGTTAGTCACTGGATTATCAGGTCAAATGTTACAGTATCACAGTATTTGTCTTTAAGAAGTACTTATTTTACTTAACAATGACACATTCACATAGTTTTATAACAGTAAATTGTTCTAATATTTCTCTCTCTGGGGATCAAGATGCACTACACACTGGCTTCATTTTCATTGTCAGAATTTATCTTGGACTTTTTTTTTTTTTTTTTTGCATGGGTACTCACTGTTCAAGGCTTATGTCTTAACTCTGTTACAAATATCCCAGCAGTGTGCCTTCCCTTGGCTCAAGATTTTTCCTTCTTCCCACCAATCTAATTCTATTCTTCAAGGACATATTCTTCTAGCCCTGCCCTTTCTTCCATGAGTTCTGCTCTGTAATTTATTAACTAAAGCACCATTTTGATTATTTTACTTTACAACCTTTGATTCTTTACTGACTGATCTTGATATAAATATACTCTCTTCTTAGATTATAAACTCCATCAGAGCAGGGGTCATGACACACTCATCTCTCATTTTCCATGCCACCTTCCAGAGAAGGAGACATGTTTACTCATTATTTAAAGAACATTTTTTTTTTATAAAAAGTGACCATTTGGATCATGTGAATATAAACACAAGGTCAAACAAAAGTTGAGTTCACAGTGTTCTCCTCTATAAAAGGTTAAAACTGAATAATGCAGAGCCGTTGCTAGTCATTTGGGATCATCTATGACTGATCTCATCAATTGCCTGAAGGCTGCCAGATCAACTTGTGTTCTTATTTTAGGTTAATGCTCATTTTACAAAACATTCACTGACTTATATTTGAAAGGGAAGTTTTACGTACAGCTTAGACAAGAGACTGATCATGAAACTGGATGATAGTACATACATTCATATTATAATGTTTCTTCCTCACCAAAAAAGATTATATGGAAGGAGTAAAATAAGCTGTAACACATCAACAGCATATTATTGAGAACTTGAAGCTTCAAATTATCACAGACCTAGGAAGACTCAGGTAAGAACTGCAAAGTTCCACCTGCAAACAAAAATCTAGAGATACCTTTTTAAAGAAACGTAAGGAGAGTTTATTCAGGTAACAATTTGCGAACTGGGAAACAAAATCCTGACTATGAACTGAGAGTATATTCCAAAGTGGAGAAAATAGGGCAAGGTTTATAAAGGCAAAAGATGCACAGAGCTGATGATCAAAGAGATGGGTTGCTGGGGTAAACAAGATCATAAACTTATGTCACGTGATTGCTGATTGGTGGGGGCAACTGAGCTTTCAATGGCTGGCTGACTCAGTGATGGAGCAAGTGAAATTGTGAGGTGAGAACAATGTGTAACATATGGTTAAGCATTTATCAAGTCCTGGTTTCAGCCCAGGACCATAGAACAAAGAGACTATCTTTAATCACACAATTATAGCACAGGGAGTATTATTTAACAAAGAAGCAAGGAGTTCAGTTTATCAAACAGTATCATCAGGACAGGGGTGGGGGTAGTACAGAAAGAGGGGAAGGACCTGGCTCCATAGGCAGTGCCAAACAAAGCCCAGAAGGGTGAAATGCTGCTCTGCAAGAAGCTTTGCAGATCAAGCTGCAAAAATTCCAAATTTGGGGGGCACATGTTACGGTATTCAAGTTCTCACACCACAACCTGGTGAACTATAAGCAATTCTATAGCTTGATTGTCATCAATTTTTGGTGAAATTATATGTGGAAGGGTGGAAGTTGGGTATATCTCTGACAGGGTGAGAGTTGAGCTCTCTTAGTTTAAAAGCTAGAAAGTCTAACATGAAAATAGTATCTTTAGGGCAGAAAGAAGGAAGAATTAGAAATCTATGAATGAATCTGATGTGAGTTTTGCAAGACTGACTAAAAAATCTAGGGCAAGTACTGGGATGCCTTTAGCTTTTTGTTTGGGATTAGGTGAGCTGATACATAGATTCTAACTTGAACACAAAGCAGAACATAATGAGTAATTTACTACTAGGATACTAAAATACTATGTTAGAAAGTGGGGGTAAAAAAGAGGTTCAATTCCACTGGAACAAATAATGAAATCTTCCTGAGTTGATGACATTTTAAGGATAATTTGAGGTCTGAGTAGAAGAAAATAGTACAACTCCAGTCTGAGGAACAACATGAATAAAAGATGTGAGCAGAAGGTTATAATGCTGAAGGCAGTCGAATGAGGCTGAAACAAAGGTAAACTGAGGAAATAATAGGACAGAAGTTTGGGAAAGCCAGATTATAAACCACTTTATTATCATGCTAAGGAATTTGTGAATGGAAACCACCGAACTGTTCTGAGGAGGGGGCAAAATATGAAATAGGTTGATTTAGGAAGATGATGAGAATGGTGAAAATTAAATTTTAATTAGGCAGAGGTGGCGGGAGGATGAACAATGAGAGGTTCTTTATGATAGTATAGAATGAAGTCATACAAAAGGATGACTAGGAATTGTATTTCTCATTAACAGAAGGAAAGTGTGTGTGTGTGAGAGAGAGAGAGAAAGAGAGAAAGAAAGTTCATGAGCAAGCTTTAGAACTTTAGTTTGAGTTGAGAGCAGTATAAAGCTAGAGATGACAGTGAGCTGAATTTGGGACACAATGATTAAGGTATTTCCCACAGGAAGAAAAATACAAGGTAAGGGCTAGAGATGCATAAAAGAAAATACTCTTTAAGAGTAATTTCAGGATTCTATAAAGTATGTGTTTGATAGCTAGAATGCAGGTTCACACTAAAAGACATTGGACAATTTTCATCTGAATTTATTTTTACTTCAAAATGAATTCAGATGCCAATGTTTTTCTTCATAAGGAATACTAGGAATTCTATGGTCCTCATCTGTATTCCATTTCTCTATCAGAGAAATAAGAATTTTCTTGATATGTCTATCTTTTATGTGCCTCCATTTATGTATCTTTCCACATCAAGTCTATTCATCTGAACTGCTTTGCACTCCCTCCCCATTATGTATCGTGTTCATATTGTTTTTCTGTCAGTTTTAGGCTAGCACTATATTTGTTTTCAACTCTTCCAAATACATAGATTGATGCTGTTTTGTGTTTTGAATAATTGCAATGATGTGAACAGGCAAATAAGAACTCCTCCTTCCCTTGTTTATTTATTTATTTATTTATGATTTTTAAAAATTTTATTGTTGTTGTATTACATCCATCCCCTTTGTGCTCCCCTATATTTGTTTATTTTTTAATAAAATCCCAAATATCATAGTACAGCCATCTGCAGAATATTATAGGTCTTAGTAACATGTGTGGTTACTACACACATTCATTTTTAAGTTAGGTGTTCAATAATACTGAGGTTAAAATTCACTTGAGGGATGGAACTGTGTTGAATGAACATTGAGGATGAAGCAGTAAACCAGAAACACAGTCCTTATCTTATAGCAGGTACAGCCTAGGAGGGAAGGCAAACATTCAAAAATTACTTTTAAAAAATGTAATAAATTTTACAATAGAAATATGGAAGACCAGGGAAATATTTTTGAGTACAGGCTGTCTAAATATTCTTGTAAATCACATATTGTAGAATTAATTACACTTAAGCTGTCAGTGATACATGATAATCTCCACTTTATTAATTTGACAAGCTTTTTATGCTATTTTATAAACATTGCACAATCAAATAACCAAGTTAGTGAAAACTTATAGGATAACTTAAAAGACAGCTTTTACTCAAATATACACACTATAATTAATTAAGCTAAAAGATGTAATTTTGTTATCTGTCACTGGAAATTTGTTAATAGCTAAGCAATTTTTATTTAGTAGAGCAACTAATTTAAATCTTGGAGGGCAATGTTTGAATACATTTTTTCTCAGGGTTGCACTCTTAATAACTTATCTTTAAATGTCAAGTTAGTGAAGTGTCTGAATTAATATAGCTATTATAAATCCAGGGCATTTGTTACTCTTTGTTTAAAACTACATATATTAGCTACCTGTGGTTTAAAATTAAATAAACTAGTTCATGTAAAAATAAATCTAACAGAAAGTTGCATCACATAGCATTCAACACTATAGCATACTCGCAATTTTTAAATTTCAATAATAAACAAGGAAAAGGAGAATAACAATAAATAATGGGATGAGAGGAGAGAAAAGAAATTCTAGCTTTTATCTAAAACAGAATATTATTTATTCATTACAAAAGGGGTACTTTCTAATTGGGCTTCATCAAATATTTTTACTCTAGTAAAATACAAATAAGATATTAAAACTCTAGTAGGCTCTATAATAAAGTGAAAATTTAAAGCTACCAAAGTCAAAACTTAAACTTTTTAAATGATATATTAACACTTTTAAAATATTTTAATTCTTTATTATTTTTTATTGTGTACACCAAAGTTCCATATTTCCTAGATCCCTTGGGTTTTGAACTTTTATTTTACTATTAATTTATTTATGTATTTGAAAGAGGGGAAGGGAGGGAGAAAGAGAGGAATAGAAACATTGATGTGAGGGAGAAATGTTAATTGGGTTGCCTCTACCTGACCAGGGACCAAACTTGCAACCTAGGCATGTACCCTGACAGGGAATCAAACCAGCAAACTTTTCCTGTGCAGAATGATGCCCACCCAACTGAGCCACACTGGTCAGGCAGTCCTTGGTGTTTTTAGATGCTTGTCTTTTTCCCATAGATATTATTAAGAAATCTGGTACCTGATTTCATTTGTAGACAAATACATTTTAGATTTTTTTAAACAGTGAATTAAACCCTTGTACCTTTGAAAAAGCAATGAGAAAAATGACACTTGCTGATTTTTTCTAAGCAAACTTTGTTTAATCCCCTGTCTTGCCCAAGTTACCTTTAAAACAATAAATAAAGAATCAGAAAATAGTCACTTATGACATTAAATAACCAGTAGCCCAAAAGGAGCATCTTCAGAATCTGAAGTAGGAAATGGGGATGATTCATAAAGATCAACCCCGCAAAAGCGTTTACTGTTGCCTCAAAATCATAGTTATTAAAGCCCTGGCTGGTGGCCCAGTGGATAAGGTGCCAGCCTCCGAACCCAAAGGTTGCTGGTTCGATTCCCAGTCAGGGCAACATAACAAGGTTGCAAGCCAGGTCTCCAGCCAGTTCTGTAGCTGGAGGCAGGTGAAAGACAATCACCTTTGATGTCTCTCTCCCTCTCTGCCTCTCTCCCTTCCCCCTCTCTCTGGAAATAATAAATAAAATCTTTTTAAAAATCGTAGTTATTACAAATAAAAGCATTTTTTCTATATTGTTGTCTCCAATCTGAATTTTCCAATATTGAAATGACCGCTACCTAAGTGTAATCTAAAAGTATTATTTATTTAAGTGTGTACATGTAAAATGTCTTCAACAGACAACTATCTTGGTGGGGTGTTTGTTCATAAGGAAAGTAAGAACATTGGGCTCACTTAAAACTTCTGCAAGGCTTTGGTTTAATTTTTATTAAATTTTTCTCAAACTTGACTCATATTTCAATGCCCATTTCCCTACTGTCTCTCCCTCTCTGCAGATATTCATAAACAATGAATGGCATAATTCAGTGAGTGGCAAGAAATTTCCTGTCTTTAATCCTGCGACCGAGGAAAAACTCTGCGAGGTAGAAGAAGGAGACAAGGTGAGTTTCCTAACACAAGTTACATTTTAGGCCAGGTTTTTTTGCTTGTTTCTCACCATTCTGAGCCACGCCATTCCAAGTTCAAGTAGACATGTCATGAAAATATGGTTTCTGGTCTGCCTGGGAAATTTTCTCAGCATACACAGGGCACTGAGTAGGCAGGTAATGATGATGAGCTTATGCTTTGGGTGATGAGGTGATATTTTTTTCATAGTATTTTTTCTTGCTTGTTTTGCAATTGAACTGGCCTCTAGATTTAGTGTACCAATAGAATGTATATGAAAAGAATGATCGTATATGTAAAAGCTGAGGAATTCTTCATATAAAATTGTTCTTTTTTTTAAATTGTACAATGAACCTAAAAGAACACTTCATAGAGGACTTTTAGAATAATGTATTACTAAGTTATTTTATTTAAAATTATTAAACTAATAGTTCTTAGTATCTTTAAATTGAATTTTAAAATAAATTCATTCACAAATTTAAAGTGTTGTTGCTCTCTCACTAACAATATAACAACAACTACCAACTTTTATTTTGTGATTTAAAAAAATATTCTAAATGTTGCTTTAATTTATCAAGAAGGTGCTCTTTTTAGCCATTTTTATAAATGATGATGTAATGGCAGAATATAAAGATGGAGTAATTTACTCAAAGTGGTATTGCTAATAATGAAATCAGCATTCAAGTGCTGTCCTTTGGTCCCAGAACTTGTGACTGGCAGGGCTACGGCCTTACCTTGTATTTATTATAAAAGTAAGATGGAGTAATTTAAATAGCCTGGGGAGTGAGGAGAGTAAAAGCCTTCAGAATTTTTATCTGAACATATACTTGTGAAGGTGTATGTGTTCACAGTCTAATTTAAAATGGTTTTCTGGTCTTCAGTTGTCAAATTGTCAAGCTTTAAAACTCTGTCATGTAAGATATAAAGAGGTAATTTCTTTTTTTTTTCTTTCTCTTTTTTTCTGCATGAAAAGACTATTGGCAGATAAAGTCAGCCAAACCCTAAGATAATAACATTCATGACACTCTGTTCAGTTCAATCACTATTGCAATCTCATGTTCCTGTCAAGTCACCCTAATCAATGAGCTCCTAATCTCACAGTACTAAATCCTGCAGGCCTATTCCAAGATAGTAATGGCCCCGAGGGACTCTTCTGGGTTTAGGGAGGACCCTGAATTCAGGCCCTGAATTCAGGCTGCAGTATTTTCAGTACAAGTAAGACCTATTCATGCCCATTGGGGCAAGAATGCACTGTAGACAGGGGTGTCCACAGTTTAAGCAGTAGGAGCAGAACAGGGTCACCTGCTTTCAGAGTTCACTTCTACGTAAATTCAAGGGCTTCTCCCTGCCTCTGAGGGAAAAAAGAAACCCTTGTTTCTGGCCTCCATCACAGCCCTGCCCCCATCAACATAAGAGTTCCTTCTTCATCGTGTTCAGCTTGGTCTCCGAACATTGCAAGCTGCTCATGGCCACTGTGACACAGCCACAGTGCCATCCTTGGGACCTCATTTCAATTATCGTTTGTAATAAGACAACAGAAGTTCCACATTTGTTTTTGAGCTTCTGTTCCTCTTTTGGGTAAAATGGAGGGGTTGCAGAGCCCCACCCAGCCCTGGTGTTTGGTTCAATCATTTTAGAGTGGGGCCAGAGAATTCGTTTTTCTGACAATTTCTCAGGTGGTGCTGACATTGCTGGTTGGGGTAAGTGGATGGGGGCATACACTTGGGAAACCTGATCTCAGGTATTAAACCACATGCTGTATATTCTCTCAGGTGTTAGCATTGAATAAGGAGCATGTTCACTGACAGCTAAGAAACTTGATGATCGGAAACTGCTGTGACAGTCACTCTGCACCTCTGAGAAGTGTTATACGACCATACGCAGGCAGAGAAATACCGATGACACCTGGCAGTATGTTCTAACAGGTGCAGAAGTCTGTGTCCTGTGAGTCATTCCTAGAAAAAAAAAAAATTCTTCACATTCGACCAAGGGGAATAGTTTTTATCAGTGACTTCTAGAGGTGTACAGAGCACTACCTTAGCTCAAATGTCTGTCTAGTTGCTGGAATGGCTCTGTTAACCCTGGGGGAGGTGGAAAAGCAGTAACAGTCAAGGTGAGGGCACAGTTGAGCCCCTGACACTTGCCTACTCCTTCTCTCCAGAGGTACAAATGTCACTCAGGAGGGAGACTGCAGAGCTGCTTACAGTTTGCAAGTAACAAAAAAAATTTTAAATGCTTGATGCTGTGGCTCTGGATTTGGACCTCTCGCTTCACCACTCACAGGCTTTTTGGGTTTGGTTTCATCAGTAAAACAGATCTGAGCCTGGAGTTCCAAGTAGTAGAAATCTTGTCAGGCAATCTGAGGTTTTCTTGGCATCATTGGTGGGATTTACTTTCTTCCCTAAGTGCAGTGAGGGTGAGCTGATGATCATACCCGAAGCTTTAAAAGTATTTGTCATTTGTTTTGTGTTTATGGAAGATTATCTGACTCATAGAAGAGCAGAAAGTCAATGCAAGTGTTGATCAAGGACACTCGTTCACATCCAGCAAAGCTTCAAATCTGGTCATACTCATCATGCTGGCTGATACTTGACACTCTAGTCAAATTGTTTATGATATGAGATGCTCATGGTTGGCACCTGCTTAACTGCTTAACATCAAGCACTCTTGCCATCATATTCTTTTTTGGAATGCTCTACTAGCATTTGTTTTTAAGTGATTATTGCTGTTTTCACAATTTTGGTGACAAAAATGTAGTCACTTCTAATATTGCTTAGCAAAAGGTAGAAATCTACTAAATTACATAATCAGAGCAAACCTAATATTCTGGAATTGATACTTTAGCTAATGACCCAAGAGGTTTTAAGGATTTAATTGACGAGTGGACTGGAACTAACCATGGGCTGTATACCGCCTTTCAATTGCATTGTAAGGAAAGAGGTGGGGCAAGAACAAATGAGGTCACAAAGCAAAGAACAGACATGGGTGGGAACTGTTTTCTTTTCACTTCAGTGGTTCTTTTGGGCTATACTGACTAATTCTAAAAACTGCTTTTAATACTAAAGCGTGACAGAATAAATAATTTCTGGGGATGAAAGTAAAAGTCCATAAAGTAAGTGCTGCAAGCGCTATGACAGGTTTTAAAAGTGAAACTGATCTAATTAATAACCCTTTTCTCCAAATCTGAATGAATTTAATATGGAAGTGCCTCATCTGAGAGTGGTAGAAGAGGTTAGTCTTTCTATAAGTACACAGAGAAGGCATTTGATATTTTATCATCTTTTGAGTTATCTTTGAACATTCAGCTTTGGTCCCTTACTGCAATAGAGGAACATTGTAAGCCCTAAGCAACAAAAGTGTTATTGATCATAGCAAATCTGACTTAATGTCAAATTGTGTTCTGGTTAATTCAAAAATCATGCCCTTGGAACATATTTGCCCTGGAATAAAAACCCAAGAAATGCTAGTCCCAGAATTTAAAAAAAAAAAAAAAAAAACCTTATTACCTAATAGTATGATTAATGTAAAATTTTTGTTATATAATCAAATCAATTAAAATTATTTAATATTTTAAACAATATAAGCAATTTTTCATATAAGGGGCATGTTTATTAAAAAATCAATGTAACATGGCAAGTTTATAAAATAAGTAACAAATTAGTAAATGTTTATTAACTGCCAGTTGTAGGCATGGAACACTAGGAAATGTTATAGCTCATAATACAGGTTGCAATATATATTTTTTGCAAAGGAGATTGCTATCAGCATAGTCTTGTAGAGTTTTACAACTGGATTTTGAAGTCAGAAATTAGATCAAATTTTGGTTGATAGATTCATGCTCCATTTCAAATCATTGGGCCCGTGATGCTTAACTATAGCAGTAATTGTGAATTTAGAAAGAGTTTAGCTCAATAGGCTCTTAACTAGTAGCTATTACTGAGTTGGATTAGTCTGGCAAGGGTTTAGGTAGACTGACATATTTCAGCTGAGTCTTAAAGAATATATAGAACTTTGAAAGTAAAAGGTGCATGCTGGTAGAATGTTCTAGGCGAGGAGAATTACTGAAGCAAAGATGAGGCATTGTGCCAGATAAAGTAGAAAAAAATGGGAACACAAGTTTGAGTAGGTGAGGTAGGGCGGAGATGCTGGGCCTTCAACATCAGAAAGAGGAGTTTGGCCTTAGGACTATAGGCAAACTAGGGGCAGTTGCAAATATGTGAAAGGGAAAGTGGTCAAATAAAAACATTTCCAGAAGATTAGCCTGGTGGAAGCAGGAAAGACAGTTTGGAAAAAGAAGAGACTGAACGGAGTTGGGAAGGCTGACAACAATATGAGATAATAACAGCCTAAAATAATACAGGGCCATGAAAACTGAAAGGATGGATTAAAATATACAAGAGCTGCTGTGAGTTATTTTAAGGTTGTTTTGACTGCTACAACTTCAATAGCAATTGCTACCATTTAATGAATCCTTAATGTAATGTCTGTCACATAGAAAACGTGTTTCAAGTGTTAACTGTATTTATATAATCTTCAAAACAACTCTATGAGGTAACTTGTCCCTATTTCAAAGATAAGAAAACTGAAGCTTAGAGACATCATATCATGATACATTTCACTTCAGAATATTTTTTACATTTTACAATATATTGCAGTGCCTATTTTGTTGTTTATTTCTCCCATTCTACTAGAATTTTCAAAAGGACAGTCTCTTTACATCAGTATTTTATTGTTAGCAGCTAGATGATAAGAATACTACAAAACAGAGAATTTAGCAGATTTTTGGATGGATGGATGGATGATTCAAAGTTACATAGCTTATATTTGAGAAACTGGAATTCACACCTGGATTGTTTGATTTCAAAACTATATAGTAACTACCATTACTCTACTTCTGTGCCTACAATATATAAGATGCGAGAAAAGTAGAAGTGTGATTCAAAGGACATGACCCAAAGGACATCTTTATGCATAGCAGCATTCTGCAGGGATAGATTTTCCATATGTCTTGAATCAAGTCTTTCCATATCCCTTTGAGAGCCCAGAATGCCTATGATAAACCGTATTTAGCTAAGGGTGATGGCAGAACACTGAGCAGAAGGATCCAAGTGAAAGCTGTGTTACACTGACCTTTTTAAACACATCATAGCATATACTTTATAAGCTATGGTATCCACATATCATGCTGGCAATTTCAGATTCTTCTAGTTTGCTTTTCTATTCTTCCAACAGTGCTCTTCAAATATAACTCAGGAAAGGTTAGAATCCATGGCATAAAACAATGTCCAGATATAAGCAATGATTGTGTATGTCCAAAATATGACAGTATATATGTTTCTTAGGAAGGGCAAGTAGTAATGCATATATTTTATTGTGTATACCTATCATTCTCTCAGGGTAGGCAGTGAGATATACAACTGTATAATGTATTATAGTGAAAGAATGTTTGCTTGTAATCTGTAAATACCATCACTTAACCAGACCAGATTGCAGTTCTAAAATTTCTCTCTCACCCCTAGTCATCTTAGGGGGGTGATAAGTACTATAAAAATAGTTTAGTTGTTTGTATTGTAATTTGCAGACTTCTAAGTGTAGGGTTTCTTTATTGAATAAAGGCTAAGGTAGGAGATATTTATTTGAAATCCATGTCTCCCAAGGAGGTGCTTCCATCCCTGAATGGAGTTTAGTTTAATTGCGAGCAACTTAGAAAAATGTAGAATAAATTTCCCCCTTCAGATTCTCCAAGGCAATTAGGTCTCTCGCAAAAAAGTTGCAACCTGCTGGCCTATAACATAGCCAGTTCTATAGGGAGAAGAAAAATCTCTGCTTCTAAAGTGTTTACAACTGATTTGATGGGAGGGGGAAAAAAACCCCACACACATGGCAAAGGTGGTGACTTTTGTACTATGTAGTATATTCTGGAGCTCAGAACAGGTCTGAACTAGAATCTGCAGGGAGTGGAGTGACCATGGAAAAGAATGTAACAAAGTGGACCAGCAAAGAGCAGGAATGTTAACTTAGAAAAGAGAGTGACGGTAACATGATGTAGGCAAGGAGGCTAGACCGAGTGTGCCATTACTTGATTATTTGACTTCTACCAGAAGTAATGCGATTTTAAGCAATACCTTGTTAAAAAGAAGAAATTGACCTCTTTACCTAGATAGGGATTGGAAAGGATCTTTATGCACTCAGTTGGGAAGTAAGAGGTTGTCACATACAGACCTTTCTCTATGCCGGTTTCATTGCTTGTATACCAATATGCCTTTTTAAATTTCCACTTCACAAAAGGAATAAGCAACATGGGTATAAGGTTTCCTCTTCTACAGCAAAATGGAGTTCTTACTCAATCTTCAATAGGTGCTTCATGAGAGAGTGCACAGGATGTAGAGTCACCAGAGGTTAAAGAAGGTAGTCCCTATTTTAGAGCTTGGGCTTTCCCTGGGGCCCAGGTAACCAAGTCACCAACGCATTATAATGCAGCGGTGAAGATCAAAGTCTCTACAGTCAGACTGGCTCCCTTTCAGCTATTGACCTTGGGCAAATCTCCTTTCTCTCTCTCTCAGCGTCCTCATCTGTAAAATGAAGAGCATATTCGTCTGAAAATTATTGGGAATGAAATGAGTTAATATGTGTGAAGTACTTAGAACCTTACTTGACATATGGCAAGCACTCAAATAATAGCAGCTCTTAAAGTATTATAATACTTCTATCCTAGAAAACTAAGTATGTACTACATGTGGGAAACTCATCTTTCCAAAGATTAGGCAGCAGGTGCAATTCCAATGTCCAGTAGTAGCTGCTTTGATACAATGTGCTAGACTTTGGGCTAATGAAGACACGGTGCCTGGTTATGAAGTGCTTTAGTCTGTTTTACGGGGTTATTGCTGCTGGATGTGCTAATATGCTTAAACTGCTGAACTGGATTGCTTTTGACTTGCAGGAGGATGTGAACAAAGCAGTGAAGGCTGCACGGCAGGCTTTTCAGATTGGTTCTCCATGGCGTACTATGGATGCTTCCGAGAGGGGTCGGCTGCTGTACAAGTTGGCTGATCTAATTGAAAGAGATCGTCTCCTGCTGGCAGTGAGTATTAACCAAACTGGGCAGGTGATGAGAGCTCTAGAAAGCATTCTTTGCTTAGACTGCAAGTTGTTTTGATTTCAGTGATCACAACATGCTCTCGGAAAAGAAGTCCAAGAGGCTTGATCTACCAGTTCTCATAAAGGAATGTTACCTTTGGATTTATTCTTAGATACTAATCAGCACTCCGATTCTGGATGATGTTAACTTCTACTCCCAGAATAGATTCTACAATCTAAACTCTGGCAAGCCCCTAGTTAAAACAAATTAAACAAATTTTTTTCTTTTACTCTGGAATTTCTCAGAATGATTAACAAGGTAGCATCCTAGAATAATATACTGGATTTCTCTAATTTATTTGACCACTGACCTCATTGAGTGGGAAATCTCACAGATTTTTAAAGGTACCCAGAATATTTCTCTAAAATAAATCTTAATTTTTTAAATATAGCCCTCTAAGACACTTAATAAATGGCCACTTTTTTCCCTTCCTTAAATGCATATGTCTACACTGGTCTTGACTAAATTATGTTCTTTTTACAAGTAGGAAGGTGAGGGAGGAATAAAGAAAATTATTCATGTGTTTATAAAAATTATGTTTTTGTGTATACCTTTTAAAAACCATTTTAACAGCTAGATGAGTCAGCACATAAATGGGCAGGAGAGATTACTTCCTTGTTTTCTTCTCAATTGGGTATTACAGTGAAGCCAAGCCACAAACAAATACCAAGATCAGATACCCAAGTAAGTTTTTATTACTTTTAGAATCTTAAACTGGTAGTAACAAAGAGGCTTACGCTAAAAAAAAAAAAAAAAAAAAATCAACATTAGCAATTATAGTTCCTCATGAGATCATTTATTACATTCAAGTATACGAAACTATGGAATTAGAGGCTATAAACAATACAACTATGTTGACTAAAATGTCTGGTAGAGGGGAAAAAAAAGAGCTTGCCAAAAGTTGGCTTCTATTATTTATCTGATCTGTGGATTAAAGAGTGTTGACTTTCTTTGTCAGCATAAGATCCTAAGGGGAAAACAAAGAACAGGCATACAAAAATTATGTTTGATTAAATGTTGAGATAGCATACAGTATAAGGCAGAGACAGAAAACTATAATAGATGAGGATCAGGTTTAATAGCTTATTACCTGTACATTCCTGCCCCAGGGAACATTAGTTTCCAAAAAGCTTATTAAACCTCTGCTTAAGGAAGGGAGGAAAATAGGAGAGAGGTCACCCTATGAAAGATAGGGCACTAGACTGGAAAATGTTGAACCCCACAGCCTAACCATTCAAATAATAATTATGATAATAATGGAAAAACTGGGAGTTCCACAATTAAAAATTCTCCTGAAGAAACTCATGGATAAAAGATCCAGGGGTCACTTAGTTTTGTGTGAGTTGATTGGTTCTATCCAGATAAAATGCAAAAAGTTAAAAATTATTGTTGAGACAGTATTAATAATCATTGATACAAAATTGACACCCACATTTATATTATACAGGAGAAATATTGTTGGAACCCTGAACTGTCTAAGGAGACTCGTGCCCCTCTTACTAGCTGTGCATATATCAAATTGTGATCACTTCCTAGAAAGCTGATGAGTTGGTGGACATTCAGATTGAAATAGAAAGAACACTAGGTTTAGAAGCCAGAATCTTACTAATCTTTCTATCCAGATTTTGCTATGTGACCTTAAGCAAATCAATGCAAGTCACCTGAACTCCTTTTCAGTCTCCTTTCTAAGATGAGGAGGTTAAACAAGATTACTTCTACTTCCAAACTTTTTGAGCACATTATTATTCAAAATATTAACTATATGAGATCTGTCTACAAAGTAGTCTCCAGCCATGTAATATGAAAAGTAGAGACATTTACTGAAAGATACAAGATACAAGAAACATTATACATAGACCAATGACACCTTAGTCCCCTTCAAAGTAGGCACTTTGGGACCTCACATAGTTCTGATTGCAATCAGCTGCCCTGTTGTATTTTCCTGAATCTCATCAATGGTCTGAAATTTCTTCCTTTTCAAAGGTGATTTTAGTTTTTGGGTCAAGCTAGAAGTCACAGTGCACCACATCTGGGCTGAAGCGGGGCTGAGTCACCTGGGTGATTTAATGTTTTGCCAAAAAACTCCGCACAAAACGTGATGCATGAGTGGGTGCATTGTCATAATGAAACTGCCAATCACTAGTTGTCCATAGCTGTGGCCTTCTGAATCATCCAAATAATTTCTGCAAAGAAATATTCAAGCTTAACACAAAATTGGATGCAGATTCATTGTTCTACTTGCCCAGTCATCTTGAATGTGACTGCCACACAGTACACATGCTCACTCAATGGTGTCCGCCACCCCCGCTGACTAAGTACAGTGAAGTCGTCATTGTTCACACATGTGCATTCCAGTCTACTCTCCTTGGCTGCCAGGTTACATCAATGTCACACAAACTGTTCTCATTATATTAACAATGGCTGGACTTTTTCTGGACAGATCTCCTTTTTATTTAATATAAAAATTTACAGAACTCTTCATTTAAGGTTTGGTTTCTTTTTTAGACAATGGAATCAATGAATGGTGGAAAACTATTTGCCAATGCATATCTGATGGATTTAGGAGGCTGCATCAAGACATTACGCTACTGTGCAGGGTGGGCTGACAAGATCCAGGGCCGCACAATACCTATAGGTGAGTAGCTTTAAGAAACCACCAGGGAGAGGGTAGCAGTGAGTTTACTGTAATAATCTGAATTATTATTACTGAATAATTCCAAACACTCCCTTTTAAAGATATCAACCAAGTAAGTCAAAACTATTATGTATTTTTCAATTTGAAACAATGCAGTTCTGAGCCTGGAAGTTTGGCTAAGAGTCACAGCTAGCTTTGGAAATTGTTTCAGCATAATCATGCAGAAGATAACTACAGATTTTTTATAAACTGTTAAAGTGAGAATATTCTTATACCTGATTTACTCACTAAAGGGATTTTCTGTCTAAGGGTCCAAACTTTTCAAAGCTGGCCTCTGAAATTATTTATGTGGGTTCTGTTCCAATAGTAGCAGTTATACCCTTTCTACATTATAATTATTTAAGCCATTTTGCATGTTCCAGTGTAAGTCAGTTATGGTCATCTCTGCCTGGTCTAGCTCAGTGACAACAGATTAATTAAACAAACCAATTCACATTGATTTGCTTCAAGTAGCTTCAAAGCAAAATGGGAGTGTGTTTACAGCCCTATTTAAGAATTTGAATGAGTGAATGATTATTTCGTGTTTTAGTATTTTAGCAGAGTGTGCACATAATGAGATAAAAATATTTAAAAAGCATCATTTTGGAAAACATTATGAGTAGAATTTGATTCATATAGACTTACTGATTATAGGAATACAGCACCCTCCAGGACTAGCCCTGATGGGCAATTCCAATGTAATTAGATTATCCAGCACTTTAGAAGTGAAACCATGTAGTTAGAAGGGGAGAGCAAGACCATGGTAGTAGCAAGAATGTGGCTATTTTAGAAATTCTTATTTAACCCTTTGACAAAATGGGAGAAGCCATTTAAAGTAACAATAGATTTTGATAAGGAGCCTTTTTGCTATGCTAACCAAGAAGCTTTTGTGGGAGCTAGAATAGAGAACACAGAGCACAATGTAACCTTAGGATGACCACATCAAACTTTGAGGTATATGAATCAACCAAATCCTTTTGTTTCAGGCACTTTTTTCATGAATTAAAAGAGTTTGCTTTCATATTTTGGTAGGCAAGACAAAACAAAAACATCTTAGGACAAGCCAGTAGAAAAGATTGATTATTGTAAGATGTATTTCTAATTCTGCTACTTTTCAACTTTACCATTGTTTACATTATAGTATTTAGAAAAAAAAATCCATCATTACTGGTAGAACTTAGAGCTTCCTAAAATAGAACTTTAACAGTTCTTCCCGTCATCACACAAAGAAAGGAAACTTTGAGAATAAGGGTGATTTAGAAAATGGTCTTCCTATATGGTGAGAGGTAGCATTACATAGCTTTCACATCTTTTCCATTTTTGCATTTTTGCTTTGGACTAATTCAGCCTTATGGTTCCTATCATTTCAAATTACTATTTGAGGGCTCAACTTTTTATTTTGTAAGTAGTAGGAGATACCATCTTTTTTTGTTATTGTGCTCTATAGTTTCCTCTCACGTTAACTCCAAACTAACATTTCATAAATGTCAATCAAACCTTAAATAATTGTGTGTTTTATTTTCCAGATGGAAACTTTTTTAGTTATACGAGACATGAGCCCATTGGCGTGTGTGGCCAAATTATTCCTGTAAGTTTGTCTCCTATGTAACTTTCAATATTAAAAAGAAAATGAGTTATAATTCTATTTCATTTGGTCATGAAACTTTCTCCAGCATAAATGGATACCTAGATATTTGCTAAATTTGGGACAAATGTAGTAATTGTTGAACTTGTGTCTCTCTGTATCTGGCTCCTAGATATAAATTAGTCCAGAAACTTATCTATATATTGCATCTCTCTTATATGTGTTTCAATATTACAGCATAAAAAAACCTTGATCTTTTATTCAATGGTTGCTTTTTAAATGTTGTATTAAATACTCTTTTTGAGACTCTTTGTTTTAAAAAAACAGTATATACACTCATTTAAAATGCTGAGTAAATTTTACAAATTAAAATGGAAGAAACTATTGGAACACTGTGTGGCATATCCTCACTTTAGATAAGAGGCCTTGATATTTCAAATTCCTCATCAGGAAATTAATATTCTTTAAGCAAAATCATGAAGATTTTCTTTTAAGCCCAACAACTAGAAAGCTAGCTAAATGATTTGACTTTGACATATTAAAAAAGGCCAAGTAAAAAGGTAAATTGTCCCAAAGTTTTAGGTGAGGAATTAGTAATGATGTATCTTCTGTTCCAATGAGGTTGAAATGTGTACATATTAATGTTTTGAATAAATTTGTTAGTTCAAAAATTCCAATAAAGTGCATAAAAAGTGTACAATCCCAATACAAATAATAGCTAATATTTATTGCCGTCCTATGATGAATTAGTCACTGTGTTAAGTATTTGGGCCCACTTTCTCCATCAATCCCCAAGACAACTTTCTGAGGTTGGAGAAGACATGTATCATGGAGAGGGCATGCCCTACAACTTGTCTGAATTCACATGGCCTGTTGGTGATTAAGTTGAGAGTTGAACCAAACTTTCGGCCTTCAGACCCTAGGCTTCTTTGTCTTTGTCTTAGAAATAAATGCTACTAAGTAATATTATTGGGTAAGTAGTTACAATAATTAATCCACATATAGAGAAGGTGGAATAATCACATTTTTAAACACAGATAATTTACATATTTATTTGTAAGGCTTGATTTTCAAACCATGCAGTAATTTTCTTTTTCCTAGTGGAAAGAGCTTAATATAATAGTACTTGGTAGCATGTTGTGGCTCCCTCCTGCTCCTCTTCTGTGTCTAGTTTCTTGCAACTTCTTTGCATTTATGAGTTGCTTTTAGCGATGGACTTAATTAGAATACTCCAGGTGATTAAACAAAACTACTACAATTATTTAACATCTACAGGAAGCTGCAATGTAGAAGTTAGATTAGTGACAGTGACTTTCAGCAATACAAAGACTCCATTGTTACCTCTTGCTTTCTAGTGGAATTTCCCGTTGGTTATGTTAATTTGGAAGATAGGGCCAGCCCTTAGCTGCGGGAACACAGTGGTTGTCAAACCTGCAGAGCAAACTCCACTCACTGCTCTTCACGTGGCATCATTAATTAAAGAGGTAAGTTTCCTAAGTCAAAATACGCCCAAAGCTCGAGAGGCCCACTTTACCATAGCAAGACCTCATTGGCTGCGGCTGTGAACTACATCACCTGCCCACAGTTCCAGTTCAGCAGGGCAGACACACTTAGCTTGGCCAGTGGCGGGGACCTCTGCTGGTGGGGGCCTCTGCGGGCACTCAACCCAAATGAACCCAAATGGGACAGGAAGCCAGACTCGAAGGCTTCATGCCGGTCACCTCACGATCGATCGTGTTTTAGTTGTTTTAACCCAACTCTCATGAATGAATGCCAATTCATATTAAAATTGATATCTTTTTTTCCAAGTGTTGAAATGCATGTTGGTTTATAACTGCCACAAATGGCCTGGCGTTTCTGCAAATTTGTTCGCATGAGTCCATCCGAAGTTTGGAGGCCTCTGTGCCAATACACTCACTGGTAATGTTGGGCCATATTATTTTCAACATATCTACCCTTGAGGGGATACATTGATATTCTCTTTTCTATTGTGGTTTCTTCTAAGTGTATTGTCTTAGTCACTAGAAACATAAATTTAGAAATACTGAACACATATTTTAAACATACTTCAAATTTTAAAAAGTCAAAAGAGAGAGCAGTTTGATGGTTGCCGGAGAGACAGTGAGGATCTGGGTGAAAAACGTGAAGGGAGTAAGAAGCACAGATTAGTAGTTGCAGAATAGTCATAGGGATGTAAAGTTCAGCATAGCAAATATAGTCAGTAATAGTATAATAACTATGTACAGTGCCAGGTGTATATTTGAAATATCAGGGGAAACATTTTGTAAAGTATATGGTTGTCTGGACATTATGCTATACACTAGAAGCTAATACAAAATAGTATTGAATGTAAACTGTAATTGAAAAATAGAATTTTTTTAAAATGAGGGTAGAGGTTGGATGGAAGGAACAAATAAGGAGAGAAATGGGAGACATCAGTACTAATGCCAACAATGGGGGGGAAAAGAAAAGAAAAATATCAAGGCATTTTGATGCAAATAATGTGCAATTTTAATGTGCCCGTGTCTGATAATTATTAAACTAGAAATAAAATCAATCTGCAAGTTAATCATGAATGGATGGATGATGGTTCTTATCTAGCACTGAACTCGTTAAAAAATGTCAGTGGAATTTGTAATCCAGTTGGTATGTCCTGAACAATTAATAGTAAGAAACTAAAATGTGGGATCCCTTTAGCTTCTTAATTTTGCTTTCCTTTTATGCGAGTAATTTTCCAAACACTACTATACATACTATCTTTTTGTATTACTGTTATGAGATTTGAGACAGGAATCACTGAATCAATGATCCATAAAAATCCAGCACGGATTTACCTTGAAAAGAAATGGTCTCTCAACAACGCAACCAAACCTTAAGGTTATTTTAAGTGGGTTAATGAATGAAGTGATAATAATAATAATAATAATAATAATAATAATGCCATTTAAGTAAATCTTTTTTGGTATAGAAACTCATAAAGTTAACAACATGGCAACTTTAATCCCATATTCTCTTTTTTCAGGGAGATGAATTCTCAGTTCTGTAATAACTTTTTTATTTTGCATCTTTTAGGCCGGGTTTCCTCCTGGAGTAGTGAATATTGTCCCTGGTTATGGACCCACTGCAGGAGCTGCCATCTCTTCTCACATGGATGTAGACAAAGTGGCCTTCACTGGATCGACAGAGGTAACATCATTTACTTAGGCTGGTAGTTAAGAATGTCTGCATTTCTAGCTGTCAGAAGCATGCTTTATGTAACTGTTTTAAAACAGACATTTCTTTAAAACAAAATTTCTTGCTAATGATTTGTTTCTCATTCTAACCTCAAACATGTTTATGGAACATAAGCAGATGTCGTTGAGATGAAACGAAATACCTATTACCAACTTAGAAGGACAGGAGTGAACTGTTTTTCAGTGAGTTCATTACTTTCCCTGATGAGAAATAGGACCAATTAGAACTTGTCGTTGATTAAGTACAGCTTATGATAGAAACTATAATGATTTGTATGAATAAGTGTAATTTTGGCTGTAGACTATAAAACTTAAATAGCAGCACCTCATGCTTAGCTCCTTATTTGGGACTCCCTCTTCTGTGAATATTCTGAAAGGCCAATAGTACAGCTTCCCCGGATGTTACTGCTGACCTAGACTAACTTTCCTGCCTGTCTGGCTCCAGCTGGCTAAAGAACAGGACCCCAGCCAGGAGCACTGCAAGGAGCAGAAGGAGGGAGAGGAGAGGAGATCCCACTGGAAGGTTTAAGAATGGACTCCTATCTATTGAGATGTTTTTTTATTGACAACAAATGAAAATGGTGAAATCATACTATGTAAAAAAATCACCTTTATTAGATTATATGACATTGTAAGATGTAAATACAAAATATGATGCATGTTCTGGAGATATACAATATAGAGGATGAAGAGTGAAAATAACACCTTATTGTGGAGCTGCTGACATGAATAAGAAGCCAGGCAGGATGTGATGAGACATAAAGATGTATATGAAGTGCTGTAAGGGAGTTCACAGGAAGGAGTAACAATGTTTAAATAAATGGGAGCTAGGACTTGCTGTGGGTTTGAAGAATGGTGTTTCTTAACTTACCGAAGGTTGAGAGATAAGAACATTGGAGATATTGAGAAAACACTAATCATACTACTTTATACTTTAATTAAACACTTGAATATAAAGAAACATTTTCATAGAGAACTAAAATGGTAGAAAATCAAATTTTATTTTTCTTGGTCTTCTAAAAACTATGTAAATATATATTTTTGTTTACTTTAAAAAATACAGTGTAGGAAAGTTTTGCATTATGCAAACCCATAATTGAGGCAAGTAAAGGTATAATCTTCCACTTCATTCATATTTCAAAAAGTTTTCATACTAGTCCTTTTGACATCTATAGCTTTTAGAAAAATGCCTCTGCTCTTATGCTTTTTTCCCAAGACAAAAATATCTACTTTAATAATTTCTCTAGTAAACCTTTCTAAGGAGAAAAAAAAACACACAGAAAAGATAAAAGATGCAGAAAAAAATGTGTAGCTAATTCAAAATGCAAAAGGCAGGGAATATCATCTAGGAAATAGAAAATTCTTAATTGTCTTCTATAAAAATCCAATTTTTTTAAAAGTTGTCATAAGTAGTATGTGTGGAAGGAAAATGGGATACAAGAGAAATTTCAGACAGGGTGTCCCCCAGTTCAAGTCTAATGTTAGTTTATTTTTATTCATCTTAGAGGTTTGATTAAGCCCCTAAATCTTTAAAGAAGAGAAAAACATTACCGAATTTATGAATGGTCTACTCTGAAATGCAGTCAGTTCAGTAACCACATAAAATTTAAACATATATTCAGTAAGCATCTACTTATCTTTGTTCAGTTGGGATAATCTGATGTGTCGAGAAGAAAACAAAACCTAGAGAATGAAACAAGCAAACTAAAATGAATCATCTTTTGTACTTAATGCAAACATCATTTTAGAGCATTGGAACTTTAATAAAAAAGAATAACAGCTATAATGCAAGTCAGGTTTCTGACATGGGAAATGAAAAAAAAGTACAGAAAGTAATCTTGATGGGAAGGGATCCATAAAAAATAAATGAAAACAATGTCTTTCTCTGAAGAGAGGCAACTAGCATTTAAAAAAAAAAAACCAGAATGGTAGGATTCCAACTGAAATCGTAGCATAGAGCACAGATCCAATTTCTCTCTTCTAACCCCACTGTTCAAAGGTGTGGAAGGAGCGACGGGGATAGGTCTGTCAATCAATCAACAGTTAAGTGGGCCCACTGTGATAAATAGTGCTGGGACCCTGGCTGGTGTGGCTTGGTGGACAGGCACCCGCCTGCAAACCCAAGGGTCACTGGTTCGATTGCCAGTCGGGGCACATAAACAGGTTGCCAGCCGGGTCTCCAGCCAGGTCCCCAGCTGGAGGCAGGTGAAGAGCAACCATACATTGATGTTTCTGTCCCTTTCTTCCTCCCTACCTTCCCCTCTCTCTAAAAATAATGAATAAAATCTTTTAAATAAATAAATAAAATAGTGTTGAGAAGAGGTATGCAGAGATACAATATGTCACTGCTACCAAGGAGGTGACATCTGTTTGGGAATTGATATCTATACAAATAATATAATCTGAGGGAAGCTTTGAAACAGTCTGCATGAAGGTTCTATGAGAGGTCAGAGGAAGAATGGGTTATGTCATTAGAAAAGGATTCAAAAATAAGCTGAAGTACAAGCTGGTCCCCAAGGAAGGTAGGATTGGACACAGCCCAGGTTGGCTGGGCATCTAATGAGGAACAGAGAGAGATGAGATTCAGGGAGTGGTGAATATGCTTATTATTCTGGATAGAGTTTTTAAGATTGCAGTAGAGGATAAAAAGTCAAATATATAAATTACAGTTGGAGGAAGATATGTCAAATCTATCAATAGAAAGATAATGTTCTGGGGAAATGAAAAAAAAAATAACCTCTTGTCTAGCCATATACATCAAGATTAGCTTTAGTATTTTACATCTCTTTCTATAAGCATTTTTTGTTGTTGTTGTTCACTATCTAGTTGTGTTTGGATGAATAAACCTTTGATATATGAAGGTGCCAAATCTTGAAAAATGCCATTTAATGTTTCTCTCAAATCAAACTTAACTATGGCACACGCTTCACATACATCTAAAAAGCTGGCTAAGCCTGCATTCACGAGAGCTGATTAAGCCCCCTGTTTTGTGACGTTCCATTTCAGGTTGGCAAAATGATCAAAGAAGCTGCTGGGCAAAGCAACCTGAAGAGGGTGACCCTGGAGCTGGGCGGCAAGAGCCCATGCATTATTTTTGCCGATGCAGACTGTGAGTAGAAGCCACTTGTTAGCGTTTCACCCTTCATCCTTTTTGGTGTCTGGTCATGCCACAAGAGCAAACTTGAAATCTACTAAAGGGTTTGCTTCTACTGTCAAAGAGTAAGGCATTGCTTGGAGGCTAAAATTACTCTTGATAATTTCTTAAATTGTGCTACAGTTATAACTCTAGATAAGTCTCACCAAGACACTGTTTCTTTCTTGTTTGGAATAGATTACTATTCACCCAATGGAACTCTGGGTGAACTAACTGTTTTACATTTAGGAGCCATAACATATATCTTTTAATTTCATACTTTTAAATATTAGCATCATGTTAAGAATAATGAGATACCCTCAGATATGTTGAACAGAAGCCAACAGCCACATTTATTCAGATTCTACTATTTGTTGCTATCATTTCAGAGTCAGAAAAGACTGGAAAAGTTAATTTTTTCACCTGGCTGATAAGGGGTTGAACACACTGAATAGATACCTCACTACATGACTCATGGTTTTTCTGTAACACCATGTTGCCTCTTGGAAATATGTATGAAAATATATAAAAGCATCTCCTCTTTAACATGAATGTCTTCTTTGCAGTGGACAATGCTGTTGAATTTGCACACCATGGGTTATTCTACCACCAGGGTCAATGTTGTATAGCTGCATCCCGGCTTTTTGTGGAGGAATCAATCTACGATGAGTTTGTTCGGAGGAGTGTTGAGCGGGCTAAAAAGTATGTCCTTGGGAATCCTCTGACCCCAGGAGTCAATCAAGGCCCTCAGGTCTGTATACAGTAAAGGAATAGCCTTCTCTGGGAACAAGAATAGTGTCCTCTTTAAGACTACTTTTTATTGAATAGTATTACTTCACAGATATGTATCTTCCTAGGTGACAATACTGTGTCAGTTTGATTAAAAAATAATTAATCTAACTCCCAACAGTAAAGAAACATCCTGTTTTTGTGTTGCCTGGTTTTTATGTCTAAAAGTTTAAGAATCATGTTGGGAATAAAAGACGAGAAAAAAATAACAAACGATACAAATTTCTTGTTTTCTTCCATCTGCACACTTCTTGATTTCTGTATACAGTTCTTTTTCCACTTTGAAGTTCCACAATTCTATTATGTTTCTTCCTCAGAATCAATCCTTTGTCTCGGTTTTCCATCCCATAAGGAGAGGCACCTAGCATGTCTCTAAATTCCCTCCAATGTCTTCAGTTACTCTAACGATGACCCAAGTGTCCTAAAAGGTCTTCAGCTCCTATGTTTGCTGAAAACCTCTTATTTTAGTTGTTAAAGACCAATTATTCCCCTAGGGTTCCCTTTTTCTTCTGTTTACTTAGAACCATTATCAATAGGAGTATCTCTCTCTTTAATTCTTCCTCTCTCTTATCTAAAGTTCACTTTTTCCTCTTGCTTACCCAGTTCTCTATTGTCTGTTAGGGAAACTGCTGGACCTTTGGTTCTAATTTACCCTTACCCTATGAGATCTTAATCTACAGCAGTGGTTCTCACCTTGGGAGAATTTTGCCCTCCACCAAAAGAATAATTGGCATTGTTTGAAACATTTTTGTTGTCACAACTGGAGGCAAGGAGTGGTTCTACTAGCTTCTAGTGGGTAGAGGCCAGAGATGTTACTTAACATCTTACAATGCACAGGAGAGCCCCGCAACAAAGACTTAACTGGCCTAAAATGTCCATAGGGCTGCTCTAGAGCCTACATGTTAAGCTCAGAGGTTTTATTCTTTGGCACTAAAAAATATACTCTATTCTATACTGTTGATTGGGGCAGAGGTAGAGGAGACATTCTTCTTTATTTATTCACTAAATTAAAAATAAATTTGATTAACCAAATGTATTGAACACTACTATCAACTAAACCCTAGGATAGGTACCTGGCAATGCCACAAGAGACAGAAAGTTATGCTTATGGAGTGTATAGCTAAAATAGATTAAAAGGCTGTCTTGTAGTTCCTGCTTATGCAAGATATCCTAGTAGGAAAATCTTAGGAGTTAGGCAAACTAAATAGTCAGGGTTTTCTGTGAGCATGTCTTCATCTGCTTTCCAACCGCCATATTTAATTCAACCCAGTATCAAAGTTCTCTTTTTCTCTTATCACTCTTCATTTCAGTTAGACTATAATTCTCAGGTAAGTGTGTTTGATTATTAATAGGCATTTCTTCCAGGGTACATAAATGACAGTCACGTGTGTTTGCAGTGCAATTTGCTTTTCTTATGTAACAGTAAAACAAATATTAAATACAAACCTGTCTTCAAGGTTCATGAAAATGTCATTACAAATGTCTTAAAAAATAATAAAAATAAAATATACCCAAAGGATGAATCTGAGCCTTTGTCAGCTGTTTTCATTTTTTGACTTAACAACAATATCTAGTACTCTAAGCCCTCAGTCGCAGGCCCTGCAATGCATTATTTTTACAAGTTGCTATTTTTTCCCCCTTTTCAAATAGATTGATAAGGAACAATACCAAAAAATACTTGAACTCATTGAGAGTGGGAAGAAAGAAGGAGCCAAACTGGAATGTGGTGGAGGTCCATGGGGAAATAAAGGCTACTTTATCCAACCCACAGTTTTCTCTAATGTTACAGATGAGATGCGCATTGCCAAAGAGGAGGTAAATGGTTTATTCTGTTCTGTGTCCTCTATTGCTGTAGCTTCTCCGCATGTGTGAACACAGAGTCCCTTTAAAATTCTCTTAGCACTTTGGCTATCTTTTCTCAGTAAATCTTACTCTTTGTTTCCATCATTGGAAAAGGTTTAAAATTGTGATCAAAAATAAAAATAGTACAGAATTCATTGGTCAGGCCAAGAATATCCAGCCAAATACAGATCAGGATGCTTAACAATGTCTAGGTGTCTCCCTCACAGATTTAAAGAAAATAGTATCTGCAATGCTGCTTTTTCTCTTTTCGAAATAAAATATTTGAAAATAATTGAAAAGGATAAAATTACATGTATGTTTTAAACAAACATTTTATTTTGTGTTAATTGTAGATTTAGTTCCTACTGTAGGGAATAGTACAGAAAAATCCAATGTACTCTTTACCCCATTTCCTTTGATGGTAACATCTTACAAAACTATAGCTTCACAGCAAGTATGCTGCCATTGAAACAGTCAAGGCACAGAACAATATTTCACCACCACATGACTCCCTCATGTTTCCCCTTAATAGCCAAATCCATGTCTCTCCTGCCCTACCTTGTTTCTTCCTGAACCATAAATCTGTTCTCTATTTCTATAATTTTGTCATTTCCAGAATGTTAAATAAATGAAATCATACTTCATGTAACCTTTTGGGATTGGCTTCTTGTTGCATACCATAATTCTCTCTATATAAGTTCATCTAAGTTATAGCATGTGAGGATAGTCTTTGCTTTTTATTGCTGAGTAGTATTCATAGCATGAATATACCATACTTTGTTTAACCATTCACCTATTGAAGAACTTTTGGGTTGGCTCTAATTTGGAAATTCTGTGAATAATACTGCTATAAACATTGGTGTACAGGTTTTTCTGTGAGCATAACTCTCTTCATTTCTTTGGTATAAATATCCAGGAGTATGTTTCTGAGTCATATGGTAAAAGCAGTTTTTAAAGAAACTGCCAAACTGTGCCAGTGTGGCTAAAAGATTTCACATTATCATGAGCAATGTATGAGTGATCCAGTTTCTCTATATCCTTATCGGCATTTGGTGTTGTGACTAATATGTATGTTAGCCATGATGATAGATATGTAGTGATAACTCATTGATATTTGAATTTGCATTTTCCTATTGGCTAATGGTGTTGAACATCTTTTTCTTGTGCTTGCTTATTTGTCTTCTGATAACTCCTGTAATAAAATGTTTCTTCTTGTCTTTTGCCTATGTACTAATTGGATTGTTTAATTTTTATGTTGAGTTTTGAAAGTTCTTTTTATATCCTAGTACTAGTCTTTTGTTGGATATGTGATTTGCAAATATTATCTCCCATTCTCTAGCTTGTTGTTTCATATTCTTAGCAGGACCTTCCTCAGAACTAAAGTTTTAAATTTTGAGGCAGTCCAACTTATTCATTTTTCCTTTTATGGATAATGTTTTTGGTGTCAACTCTATGAACTCTTTGTTTACCCCAAAATCCAAAGGCCTTTTACTATATTTTATAAATCTAATCATGATATTGTAACCTGAAAACTAGATATATAGCAGCTGCTGTAATAGATGTGTTAATATCTTACATAATTTTAATTAAACACAGCACATGGCTCCAGGCTTCTACTTTGAAGTAGCAAACAAACTGTCCAAGAATATTGTAGGGAAACAATAAATGTTTCCTTAATTGAAGTTTTTTTCTCTAGTCCTTTCTATCTGGTATTAACCAAGATTAGCAAGAATGACAGTTCTAAAAGGACAAATATTTATCAGCAAGTGCAAAAGTTATCATTCAGTGAGGGCTAAATTGATGTGGAGAAAAAAATGTTGTTTGATTTTACATATGTATTTGCTTTTTGTTTTTCCTATTTATTTCCTGTTTGCTGATCTCATTCTGCACTCTTTCTCTAATCTGATGACAATAGGAGCTGCCCCTTTCTACACTGATGAACACCAGAAAACTATTTATTCTTTGTGATTTTTGCCTCTTCTACTTTACATTTCCCAGAAAATTCTAGTAACACTCACAGGAGCCCCTCTTTCCTTTAATTTCAATGTATGCTTTATGGAAAAATAATACAGGGGTTAATTTTTAAAAGAAGAAAAGAGTTGCTTTTCTCCTAGCAGGATGTGAGATTATAGAATACATCGAGTTTGGGCTACATTAACTAGAGAGTTCAGCAAAATTGAAAGAGGGTTCAGATTGAAATGAGCAAACTGTAACCTTTGTCTCCTGTCCTATGATTATAGTCCTTGTCAATGAACTCATCCTTTGGTTAGTACAGAGTACATAAGGATTTAAGCTCTTGCAGTAATAAATCATTTTATTTGGTGTATGTGAGTTGAATAAGATTTGGCTGAAAGCCCTGGTTGGTGGCACAGTGGATAAGGTGCCAGCCTGTGAACCCAAAGGTCACTGGTTTTATTCCCCAACCAGGGCACATAATGAAGTTGCAAGCCAGGTCTCCAGCCTGGTCTGTAGCTGGAGGCAGGTGAAAGGCAACCATACATTGATGTCTCTCTCTCCCTCTCTGCCTCTCCCCCTCCCCTCTCTCTAAAAATAATAAATTAAACCCTTAAAAAAAAAAAAATAAGATTTGGCTGAAGAGAAAAATCTGAACAGAAATTCATGTTACTTCAACTAATTTGGTTGATTATGAAAAGATCTAAAATCAATATAATAGCTGATATTTCAGTTGATGGAAAACTGGTATTTAAAACATTATTATCAATTATTGCTAACTCATTTATCCAGTAGAAAAAAAAAATTGCTTTCTTGGTTTCATTGTTTATATAGTTACTTGGAAGATGAGAAAGACTAGGAAAATAATTTAAAATATTCCTAAATGGGAAAAAACAAACAAACAAACAAACAAACTCTGTAGGTAATGGTTTCACACATAGTCATTGAGTTCTTGGAAGACTAAAAATTAAATATGGTCTTAATTTTTGTGTTTTGTCTTGTTCCAAAGAGAACTTAGCCTAGCATTCCAATAGCTGCACTTTGATTCTTACACATAGGCTTGAATGAGCGAGGTCTTCACTTGGATAGTTCATAAGGTAAAAAGTCTATAACATAATTTAAAACATTTAGTTTTAACCTATTACTTTGATTATTTCATTCATTTCCTGTGCTATAGATATTTGGACCAGTGCAACAAATCATGAAGTTCAAATCTTTAGATGATGTGATCAAGAGAGCAAACGATACTCTCTATGGCTTATCAGCAGGAGTCTTTACCAAAGACCTTGACAAAGCCGTAACAGTCTCCTCCGCTCTGCAGTCTGGAACAGTGTGGTAAGTCAAAGCTATAAATACTGCCTTTTCAATGTTAACTACATTAACAGGTTACTTTTAACCTGTTCAAACTTTGATTTTTTAAAAATTTGGATTCACGTGACCAGCTCGAAAAATAGTTGCTAACAAACAAACAAACCCCTGCTATATTAGGATTTATTTTTTAATTTTTAAATATTTTATTTATTATTTTTAGAGAGAGAGAGGTAGGGAGAGTGGCAGAGAGGGAGAGAGACATCAATGTACAGTTGCCTTTCACCTGCCTCCAACCTCGGATCTGGCTGGAGACCTGGCTTGCAACTTGGTTATGTGCCCTGACTGGGAATCGAACCAGCAACCTTTGGGTTCACAGGCTGGTGTCTTATCCATTGTGCCACCAGCCAGGGCCAGAAGGATTTTAAAAGGGTATTTTCTTCTTCATTTTTCTTTACAAATAAAATTTCTGAATATATAAATTGTATAGTATAGATTTCATTATCTTAAAAAAGTTGTCCAATAGAAGGGTATTTTCATTAATGCCTCCCAGACTCCTGAAATTCTTGCCCAAACTATTTTATTGATGTTTGGGTAATACAACATAAATTTTAGTAAGTAATTTCTCATTTCTAGGCACTTCATACTATGCTATATACAAGGGAGATAACAATTGTATTTTAATCAAGTAAATTAGATAATAAGATTATATTTATTTGGTGCCCTTATGTATGCAAACATTTAATTCTTACATTGGCTTCTTACTCTATTATTAGAGATGTCTGAAGATCTTAATTTGGAAGAACATACTGAGTTTTGAGGAGGATACCCTCTCATTTTTGACCTGGTTTATATCTCTGATATTTATACTTTAATATAAAGAATATAAATGCTGAGACTGTGCCTCTCAAACTACTTTATCCCTGCCCAGCCCCCCATCCCTGGATTGCTTTATTAGTATTTTTTTCCTGTTATACCTCTTCTTTTGCCCTCAGTTCTGACAATAGTCCAACATTATTTTTCTTCCCAATGTCACATCTATCCCAATTAAAAATTATGTTAGACATTGGAGAAATAGACAAGCAATCCTTGACCCTTTCAATATCTCCAGGATCTTTTCCTTAACCAAAGGGAGAGTCATCATTTAGTTAATATGTACTGTACTCTAGGCACTGCACTGAATTCTTTATGCTAATTTATTTATTTATTTATTACCATACAGCTTCTTAAGGATGTCATATTTAACAATGGGGGAAAAACACAAAAGCTTAGTAAGAATAAGTAATTGATCAAGATCACACAATAAATGACAGCTGAGATTCAGACTTATTTCAGACTCTAAAGCAGTGATTCTCAACCCTGGCTGTACATTAGAGTTGTCTCAGTAGCTTTAAATATATATAAACTGATTTGAGATGGGGAAGCATGCACAGTAAACCTAGCAATTACTATGTCAATCTTCAAGATTGAGTTTGGGCATAGCTCTTTTATTTAAAGAGTGTTTTTCAAAGCTTTTGCATGATTCTCATGTGTAACTAGGACTGGGGAAATCCACTGTTCAAAATCCTGATTTTCCTGGCTGATGGCACAGTGGATAAGGCACTGGCCTGCGAACCTAAAGGTTACTGGTTTGATTCCCAGCCAGGGAGCATAACCAGGTTGCAAGCCAGGTCTCCAGCCAGATCTGTAGCTGGAGGCAGGTGAAAGGCAACCATACATTGATGTTTCTCTCCCTCCCTGCCTCTCTCCCTTCCTCTCTCTCTGGAAATAATAAATAAAATATTTTTTTAAATCTTGATATTTCCTGTAATGGGGTGTTTTCTTTCAGTGACTTTTCATAAAATTGAATTTTTTCTTAATAAGCAGTATGTCTAGTGATCAATGCAGGCTTACCCTATGATCCAATTATTAATAAAATTCATCATTGCTATTATATATTGTATATTATTTCTATTTACTAAAGACTTACTATGTATCATGTACTATATAAAGCATGATTCTATACATCATCTTATGCCCAGTATTAACCCTATGAAATATTATCATGCCCCTTTTACAGAGAAAGAAACATATGCTTAGAGAAGCTGGATAACTCTACCATTATCATCCAGGTTCTAAGGGGCAGGGCTGGGGTTCATGGCATAGCACCTCACTTTGTAACAGGAAAGATCTTAGAAAGAGAGTCAGTTGACAAGGCTGATCATTTTATAGTTTTCTCTAATTGATTTTTTAGTCCTCTGCTTACTTATACTAACACAGTGTAAAGTCAAAAGGGCAAGCTCATTTTCAAACTTTTTTAAAAAGATGAGTTTCCATTTTTTGACTTTGGAAAGTCAAAAATGGAAGTTATTTGCCTGTTCGATTAGGGAGCTTGTTATGACATCATTCCACCCAGTGGCATGGAATTCCCAGTCAGAAAGTTCCCTACTGTTAAAACAGAGGCAACTGTATTCTCATTACAGTATATCTTAAAACATAAGAATGTTCTGGCATTGTCCCAGACATAGTCACTTAAGGATGTTTTCCAGATAACTATTGAATTCCAGAGTTGTTGGGATTTTACCCATCATTTCAAAATAATGATTTGATTTTGAAGTTGGGAGAGCAATTAAATAAAGTGGAGACAAGTTGTCTTTTGAGAGCGTAAGTTCATTTAAAGAACTATCCTCCAGGAAGAGAGACTGGATAAGAACTCTATGGTCCAATGAAAATACAATACTCTGGGAATTGAATAGTAAATTCTATAATTAAGAAAATGTATGAATATTATCTCAGGACCAAATTTAATAACCAAACTCTGCCAAGCATAATACAATTTATCTAGAAGTCACACTATTGTTCACCTATTACAATGGCATAAAGGGAGAGAAAGTATTTTAAAAGAATAATGTTCCTTCTTTAAACAACATTGTTTTTCCTCTTACGTACAATGAGAATCATGTAGCTAATTAGATTTTGCTGTTCACTTCAACCAACAGGGAACTTAAGGCTAAACAAATTGCTCATGTCCTGCATCACTGGATTCTAACTTTCTTCCTTGTTTTGATTTTTTATAGTAATTTTTTCTTTAGTTCTAATCACTCATGTTTTTGTAATTATATTTGTTCAGAAATGTGGCAAGAAGTAAACAAGTTAGTAATGAAATCCAACTCCTGCCAAGGCCTCAGTTTAAACAGTTATTGAATCAATTAATTTAAAAGAGCAAACTGAGTAATATGAGACATATTATCATTGTAAAAGAACGTTGATTCTTGCCTGTTAAATACACACTCTCAAGAGAGAATTACAAAACTTATTGTAATTCTCTGGCAAGCCACACCCTTGTTCTATGGCATGCAAGCTGTTCTTTCATAATTCAAACTACAACTTCTGAGGGACATAATGTATAATGTTCTACCAAAATGACTATCCATAAACAGAGTTGTACCCTTGTATTGTTTATAGGCAGTATATATATATACATATATATACATATCCCTGCAATCTAATTTATAGTGCTACTTTTTATTTTTTTTATCACGAGTATGCTATATTAAAATTAATGGAGTTCTTAAAGAGATCTCTAAATTTCTAAAATTCCAGATTTAGAAGCTATTTGACAGGTTCATATCATTTATAATACACCTTTTTTCTTTCCAGGGTGAATTGCTATGCTGTGGTATCTGCCCAGTGTCCTTTTGGTGGATTCAAGATGTCTGGAAATGGACGAGAATTGTAAGAATAACTTCCTATTCATATAAATACCTCAATAAAATGGTTGTCATTCTCAGGGAATTAATCCATAGTTGCTACCTGAATTAAAATTTGCCTCTGTTCTTTCCTGAAGATTCATACTGCCAAATAACATTTTTAAATGCTGGGTTTACCTCCTAATTGGTAATAGGTATGGCAGATGGGAAATATAATTTATTAAACTAAGCACTTTACATTAATTATTGAAAACATTCCCAGAAAGAAGCTAGAAACTACAAATTGGTGATTGTAAGAAGTGTACAAATATAAAAATGCTGTAATTACTTGAATCTGCCTCTTAAGTAAGTAGATTAGGTGCCTTTAAAAAAAACCTTCAGTGTAAGAGATATGCGTCTCATTTGTTGAACTATAATTGATGTAGATCAAAAAACTTTAATTACTTGAATGACTTATTCTTGGTACTAAAATCTAAACTGAAAAGGAAATTTGACTAAAGAAAACATGTTTTCTAGTCATGTTTGAATTGAGAATACATACAAAAATGCATTTATGAGCCTCCAGTTTCTTTTTAAACCAGGGTATACAGAGTTTTTAAATGTGCACTTACAAATGTACACATAGAAAGTAGTGGCAATATGTTTGTTTAGTTTTGTTGAAGCAAAATTGATAGAATAAGAAAGGACCTCATAGAAAAGATAGGATTCAATCTAGGGCATGAAACAGGTGTAGGAATTCTGTAAGTGGAAAAGAAGCAGTTCTGACAAAATGTTACATGTGGAATGTTGAGGGGCTAATGAATTTGGTTGGCTGTTGGGGATTTATAGGGATGGGAAGTATGAGTCCCAAACTGAATAGGATACAGATTCAGAAGTTTTGAATTCAAGAAAATTGAATCACATGTTTTTAGTGAGGCAGTGAGAAGCTATGGATATCTTGAAAATGTTGTTGAAGAGGTAGAGAATGGCAAAAGATCAACCCATAAAAAGTGCATGTCATAGTAAAGAAAACTTAAGTGGAGATTAACCAACTTGCATTTGAATCTTGACTCCACCATTTGCTAGCCATGCAGCCTGGTTCAAGTTGTATGACTTTTGAGCCTTTATTTCCTGCTGTTTAAAGTGGAGACGTTAACATTCTTCTTAAGATGGGTATGAGATTAAAAGGACATAGTGCATGTTTATTCTAGAGTATTGTAACTGTCACAAAGTGGAGACTCAACAAATGGCTTCTTCCTTTCCTGGTTCTTTTTCTTTATAATATCCATTATTAGAGAGTCCCTGGGCAAAACTGATTACTTTGCACAAAAAGTTAAAACAAAGGTTAGGTTATTCTGAAGGGCAGTAAATTCATGCTGGTCCAGCTATTTAACACGTTTCCCTAAGCATGTTGAAAATAAAATAACCAAAAGGGACAAAATAACTAAAGCAGATGAAACACGCCAATTCTGTTTAATACAATTTGGTCAAGGCATTAAGGAAATCAAAAAAGAGAGGGGTGAAAACCGGAATTGATCCTGAGTAATTTCCTGTTATGTGTACATAGATAATGCTCTTCTTTAAAATACACAGGAAATTTTTATATGGTAATTTTTTTTATTTTAAAAATGCCAGCTAAGAATGCTACTGTTTATGCCTACCTGAAACCAAATTTGACAAACTTAATAAACAAGTCATTTTCTACAAGTTGTTCAAAAAGAATTATTGAAGTGATAACCCTAAACAACTCTCCAAAGTCCAATTATAATTTAGCCTCAATGATAGAAAAGCAGAATTCATCATTTAGCAGCAGTGTCCTCAAAAAGCTAAAAATAGTGGTATGTAGGCCCCAGTGTGGTGGAGATGCTGAGTCCCCCACCCTGAGATGCCTTTGCATCTCAGATCACAGTGCTGACACTGGAATTAGTCAAATGCCAGAAAATCCGGACCTTTGTGTAGTTGCACTAATTTTTACTTGGGTTAACAGAGCTTGAGGCTTTACTTATACACCATTTCAAATGTTATTGGCTATCAGCACCCCACAGCATATTTCTTTCCTCCTGTCTTTTCAGAAAAGGGGAGCATGAAAATGTTATCAACCACTGGGCTTATGGAGAGCACACATGAATATACTTCTATTTTATTTTATTTTATTTTATTTTTTGCTTGATATTTGCTAAGTCAGTTCAGGCAACATTTCCTCTGTGCCTCCTTAATTAGAATCAGGCTCATTTCTGGGTCTAGAATGAAAAACAGATGCAACTTGTTACTACAGTGTAGATCTGTTTTGAGAAGCATGGGTATTGCCTGGATGTTTGCTGGAAAGGCAGGCTCAGGCCTCTTTCCAGATCTACTGAAACAGAATCAGCATGTCAATCAGGTCCCAGGTTTTTGGTATAATGAGGATTTTAGAAGCACAGAACTAGCCACTCACAGACAAGTCAGGTAAAAGAAGTGGAAAGAGATGTGCTTGTGTTATATCATACACATAATATATGCATAGGTATAGTAAGGAACAGGACTGAACTTCAACCTGAGCATGACAATAATCACACTTAGCATTGTTATGAGAGGTTCAAGTATCCTGTAATCCAAAATACAATTAAAAGCCTATTGCCAATAATCATGGATTAATTTCTCTAACTTTGTGAGGAAAATATACAAAAACGTCCTTTAATGGGTTTTAGACAAGTGAGGCTTAACCCTTTCATTACATTAAAGAACGTGCATATTGAAGCTTCTAGAAAGCAATTTTCAGACACTTAATGGCCCAAGAAAATGATCAGTGTAAAGATTAGGTTACCCAGAAGTAAAAGATGTCTTTTACATGCCTGCCTACATCACCAGAAGGGAGGAACAGGAAAGGATCAAGATCTGTTTCCTCTGTAAGCTTACATGAATATTAGTGTTATGATTTTAAGAGTACTCATAGGTACTGGTAATGTAATCTCCCATCACAATAATACAAAAAATAATGTAGCCTAATCTTTTTAGTTATCTCTTCAACAAAATATAAATCACAGTTCCAAAACTGGTAGGAGGTCTTAAATAAGCCTGACAACAAGATATAATACCAGAGTCCCAAGTGATCAACTCAGATTAATTTCTGATCATTTGGGTTGGATTTAAGAGTTATATAGGCAAATAAATGGCAAGGCTGTATGAATCAGAAAACCTAGCAACCACAAGTCCAAAAGGCCTGACTTTAGGCCAGTGAACCCTCTCCTTTTCTTAAAAACAATGTAAGCATACAAAAAAAAAAAAAAAAATTTCTAACAATGGGTCAGATTTTATTTTATTTTATTTTTTATTTTTTGCCAAGAATCAAGAGTCAAAAGATATTTTTTAAACTACAGCTAGGGTCCTGGCAGGTGGCACAGTGGATAAGGTGCTAGCCTTCAAACCCAGGGGTCGCTGGTTCAATTCCCAGCCACAGCGCATAACCAGGTTGCAGGCTGGGTCTCCAGCCAGGTCTGTAGCTGGAGGCAGGTGAAAGGCAACCACTCATTGATGTCTCTATCCCTCTGTGTCTCTCTCCTTTCCCTGCTCTCTAAAAATAATAAATAAAATCTTTAAAATAAAATAAAACTACAACTAGAACATAATTTGTTTAAAGACCTCTCTATTAGAGTGTTAGAATAAAAAAATGGTTATTTTTTAACTCCATCATTTCTGGGCCAACCCATGTGGTAACTAACTAAGTTAAGCTATATTTGAATTTACTACTTTTTCTAAGCTACTCAAATGATTATACAGGGTGAGGTAAAAGTGGGTTTACAGTTGTGAGTACACAAAACAGAGTTTTTTCTTGTATTATTGTTAATTATTGGATCATTTCCATATGAACATATGTAAATCTACTTTTCCAGGGCCCTGTCTATTAATACTTCTCTTGTACTATATCTGTCTTATTTATTTTAACCTAAACTAGAATTTGTATGGTGTGTTTTAAGCTCTTTCATTGTTAAATAGAACAATGTTGTGAATGAACAATTTCTGTGAAAAATCAACTGAGTGTACATGATCACTTAAAATGCAAGAACAAGTTGTTTAAAACTTTCATGACAAGGAGATTTATGTAAGACCAGATATCTTATGGTTGGCTAGATGCTATTTGAAATGCTTCCGTAGACAGAGAATATCTTCCATTGTCCCTAGCCAGATAAGCAAGAGCAAACTTGTGCCAAATCATGGGCTATAGTACACTTGGTACTGCTGTGCTAATCTGTTTTTCCCCCAACTCTTTCTAGGGGAGAATACGGATTCCATGAATATACAGAGGTGAAGACGGTCACAATGCAAATTTCTCAGAAAAACTCGTAAAGAAACTACAAGAATAGAGAGAAGAATACTCAATGGCTAAGCATCTTGTGCAGTAGCTAACATAGTATGGTGGCTTCTAAATACAGAATTTTTCTTGATTTTTAAAAACATAAGCTAATCATATTAGCACTAATACTACACATAGAATACTTGCCATGTAACTTATACGAAATCATTTACCTTCCGATATGTGACCTCCAAGTCCAATCTGTAATAAAAAGGATGGATTGAGATGCAAGATATCTCTAGCTCCATAGTAGTTGTGGACTTTTCTTTGCAGCTGCTTGTCCAGATAACCATTGTGTAGCACAGGACCAGTTGTCACTTAGCTTCTTTCCAAGAACATAACTGTTAACTGCAGAGTAGATGTGCTCTGTTCCCAGTAGCTGTGAAGTCCTTAGAGTTTGTTGAAATTTTTCCTAGAATGCCTTGTCTTCTTGTCAAATGAAGTAATCCCTGAAATACTTAGCTGTAATCTAATCATAAAGCTTAATAAAAACAACCTTGCATGATTCTTGTTAAGTCTGATTTTTTTTTTTTTTTAAGTATAATACAAGTCTAGGTTATGGTGAATTATTCTCCCTGTCACTCAGAAAGTGTTAACTTGAGCATTAAGATGCATTTAAAAATAAAAGTCTAATCTACTTATTCTCAAATGCATAAAGAAACATTTTCTAGAGGAATTTTTGAAATCAATAGGCAGCATTTAAGATAGGTGCTTTCAGTCCTTCAACAAGCATTTATTGAGTTTCAATGAAGTTAGGAAATTAAAACACATAGACTACTATATTAAATGTTATACAAAACAGGTGAATAGTGATCCATTATCTCGAGGTACTTCAATTTAGTAGAAAACAAAGATACCATCAGAAAGAAAGGGAGAAAGAAAGGAGGGAGGGAAGAAGGGAATGGAAGAGAAGGGAAGGGAAGGGAAGGAAAGGGAAAGAAAGGAAAGGGAAAAAAAAAGAAAAGAATGAGGTTTAAAATGGAAATTAGAGTTTTAAAAACTGTAAGAGTGCAGTAATGTGCCAAAATAGGTAGTGATGACCTCTAACTGAGGGAATTGAGAAAGGCCTCATGAATGAAATTTGACTGGATATAAACCTTAATTGATGATTGATTTGCAGGGGGAAAACAAAAACAAACAAACTTGAGGGGAGGGTTCCACAACATAGTCTTTCAGGGTATGTCCCATATGGGAAATTTTTGGAAAAATTCTATATAGAGATGTAATATTTTTCCTTTTTGGAGTTTCAAATTGAACACTAGCCCATTCTAGGTTCTGAGAAGCCCTACAAAATTAATAAGAGGGTTTTTCCCAAATGTATTTAACCAGGGAACTCACTTTCTCCCCCACCCTCATTGAACACCAATTAACACTAAGAAACACATATTGGAAGATGCTATTCTATGCAACAAGGTAGCATTGAGGGATGAAGGGAGAAGAGCCAAAACAATGTCCTCTGTGTAAAACTAACAGAACCATACTTAGATATGTATGCCCTTGTACAAAGAGCTCTGCCTATGTATGCTCCCACATAGGCAACAAAACAAGTGAATAATTTTTGTGCATTACTGTGCATTTTCTAAAATATTATTTAAAATGGTTTAAAATTTAAACCTAGTAGCCTTTAGGATATTTTTATTTGGTTTTAGGTAGTATATCAATAATTATGTTTACCATTTTAATATTTATTAATAGATATTTTAGTGACCATTTGTGGGACATTGTAATAGCTGCCACAGTAGGGTTGAACAATGTATGACTGAATGAAGTCCAGTGGCTTCTTAGACCTGGAGTAATTTCAACTCCAATTACAAAGATTTCTGAAAATTGTGTGGACCTTTAAGATTTGCAATCTGGACTACCTTGTAAGTTTTGGGACATAATTACCATCTTGAAAACTGAAGGAATCACAGTCTTAGGGAGACCTGAAAGCTCTTTGGACATTGAAAGGGGAAAATATCCAAATACAGAGGAGGGTTGTGCTTTCTGAAAGCCAGACAGTGTCTACACTTCTGAAAGATGTGTTTAAAATCATGCATAAATAAATTAATAGGTAGACAAGTTAATATTGTAATGGCATCAAACCAGACCATTTTTTTAAATGTATAACAAAGAGGCCTGAACACAGAAGAGGACAAAAGCCAGAAGCAAGTTTAAATATTTGAAAATTAAACCTCCACTGTATAAATAAGACATTACAGGATTAAACAGAAAATATCTGTTTTATATTGGCTTGTTCTGAGTCTGCAGACATTATTTGTATTCTTTTTTCTCCAATTTATAAAGTGACACTGGCAATGAATCATGAAACCTTAAAAAGCTAAAAGGTATCTTATTAGGCCATGTGCTACAGGAAATACAAAAACAAATATCTCATTGTCCTCAATATTCACAGAGTCGAAAGCATTTTTATTTTTAGGAATAACAGATTAAGTTTTAGAACTTGGAAGTAATTGTTCATTAAAAAGCAATGTCAGGACTCAGATATGGATTCTCAAATGTCCAGTGTCCTTTACCTCCCCCTGTTTTTAGGATACATGTTTCTAGGTTTATTTGAAACAGCCAGGGAGAAATTAGAGAAAATAATGTCCTTAAATTCTCATGGCCAACTGAAAATGGCACTAACTCAAAATTTAAAATTTCAGCTATTTCTTCACAAAATTCACAAGGAAATAAGGAAAAAAAACAAAACAAAAAACCTTTCCCTGAGCAATGCATGCAATATTTTGAGCACTTAGTTTCACTTGGACCTTAAGAAGTACACATGTGCCATCAACTAAACTCTTATATTGGTGGCTTTTTCAAAGGATATCAAATAACCAGGTTACATTTTTACATGACACACAGGTTCCCAATTAGGATTTCATTTGCTGATTTACTTTGAAATTTTTCAAAAATATTCTCTAGAGATGACATTTGAACCTTCCTATTTTGATGGTGAAAGGGTTTTTCTGGATCTAAGATGGTGGCAGAGTAGGTGTGTATTACACGCACCCCTTCCCAATTCAACTAAAATATAGACCAAGCAACTTGAGTAACCAACTAAAGACTAGCTGAGAGAAGTCTTACGACCAAGGACTTATAGAAGAAGCCACACAAGACTCGTAGGCAGGGTGGAGATGCAGAAAGGGCTAGCCCCACTCCCAAGGGCAGTGGCTGAGAGTCTACAGGGATATCTCAGCTGCAAAGATTTCTCCGAGGAGCATGGATTTCAATCCCACATCAAGGCTCCACAGCCCAGAGCACCTGAGCCTCAAAAAGGTGCCCACAAAACATCTGGGTATGAAAATCAGTGTGGATTTTGTCCACCAGGGAGAGAAAGAGAAAAAAGTCTGCTAGAGACACAGGAACCCCCTTAGAGAACAAATACACATCTTGCCCACAGCCACTCACCCTGGGCTCTGGTTGGGGGAGGGCAGAGCAGACTAGGGCTGTGTAAGGAGAAATTGGGGCTGGTGGCTCTGGGAGAGAACTAATGAGAAGGCTGCTAGGACCTTCGTGCTGAGTCTCTCTCACACTATATCTTTCCTGGGTTGCTTAGCCCCACCTCCTGACTCCTGGTGGCTCTAATGTGCCAAGGTCTGGGGAAAATCCGGGGCAGACTGAGTTGTATGGCTCTAGGATGGGGGGCATTTTTCCTTCTAACAACTGACCAGTGCAGAGCCCTCCCTTCATGCAGCCAAATATTGGTCTGTCTGGGCCTGATAAACTCTGCAGGCCTCATCCCAGTGACTCCCCAAGACCCAGCCCCACCATGGAAAAACAGGCATATGAGTCAATGGAACAGAATAGAAAGCCCAGAAATAAGTGCATGCCATTATGGTCAGTTAACATTTGACAAGGAAGGCAAGACAGTCTTGCCTTCAATAAATAGTGTTGGGAAAATTGGGTAGGTACATGCAAAAAAAGATGAAACTAGACCACCTTCTTACACCATACAAAAGAATAAACTTCAAATAAACTAAAGACAAATGTTAGACTCAAAACAATGAAAATCTTAGATGAAAACATAGGCAGTAAAATCTCGGGCACTTCTCATAGCAATATTTTTTCTTATATATAGCCTAGATAAGGGAAACAAAAAAATAAAAAATAAACAGGGACTACATCAAATTAAAATATTTTTGCACAGCAAAGGAAACAACAAAATGAAAGACCACCAACTGAATGGGAAAACATATTTGCCAATGATATACTTGATAAGGAGTTAAATCCCCAAATTTGTAAATAACTTATAAAACTCAACACACACACACACACACAGCAGACAATCCAATTAAAAAGTGAGCAAAAGACCTGAATGGACACTTTCCAAAGAGGACATACAGATGACCACAGACATATGAAAAGCTGTTCAACATCACTAATCACCGAAGAGATGCAAATTAAAATCATAATGGTGTATCACCTCACACCTATCAGAATGGTCACCATCACTATATCAATAAACAGGTGCTAAAAGGGATGTGAAGAAAAAGAAACCCTCATTCACTGTTGGTAGGAGTGCAGACTGGTGCAGCCACTGTGCAAGGAAAGTAGTATGGAGTTACCTCAAAAACTTAAAGCCCTGGCTGGTAGCAAAGTGGATAAGGTGCTGACCTGCAAACCCAAAGGTTGCTGGTTCGATTCCCCAGCCAGGGCACATAACCAGGTTGCAAGCCGGGTCTCCAGCCAGGTCTGTAGCTGGAGGCAAGTGAAAGGCAACCACGCATTGATGTTTCTCTCCCTCTCTGCCTCTCTCCTTTCCCCTCTCTCTAAAAATAATAAATAAATAAAATTTTTTTTTTAAAAATTAAAGATGGAACTGCCTTTTGATCCAGCAATTCCACTGCTGAAGTTATACCCAAAGAATCCTGAAACACCAATTCAAAAGAGCCTTATCACCCAGGGTTTCCACTTCTGGGATGTATCCAAAGAAGCTTGAAACACTAATTCGAAAGAATACATGCACCCCCCAAATTCATTACAGTGTTATTTAGAATAGCCAAGTTTTGGAAGCAGCCCAAATGCTTGCTCATCATTATATGACTGAATTAAAAAAAAAAAAAAAAAAAGTTGTGATGCATTTACACAATGTAATATTACTCAGCTGTACAAAAGAAGAGCATCTTACCTTTCACAACAACATATATGGACCTGGAGAGTATTGTGCTAAGTGAAATAATCCAGACAGAGAAAAACCATATGATTTCACTTATACATGGAATTTAATGAACAAAATAAACTAGCCAACAAAATAGAAACACACTCATTGATACAGAGAACAGACCTACAGCTGTCAAAGGGAGGGGGTCATTGGGGGCCTGGATGAAAAAAGTGAAGGGATTAAGCCAAAAAAAAAAAAAAAATGCCTCATAGACAGACAACAGTATGCTGATTACCAGAGGGAAGGAGGGAGGGGGAGAGGTAGAAGAAGGTAAAGGGAGATAAATGGTAATGGAAGGAGACTTGATTTGGGGTGGTGATCACACAACATACAGATGATGGATTAAAGAATTATATGCCTGAAAGCTATATAATTTAATTAACCAATGTTGCCCCCAATAAATTCAATTAAAAAAACATTAAGAAAAAAAAAAGAGAAGAATATTTTAAGGGGAAAAGGAAATGATGACTAAATTCTCTGGTTACCAAAATTTAGTGACTGCCAGGACACCTGAAAGCTTACTTTTTAACATGTTTGGGCTGTGCTATTCCTGAAGATTTCACCCTGAATGAAGGCACACATGAAAGGGTTTAGCTCCATTATCATGTTGACATTTTGTAGAGGGTTAGAGATGGACTTCCGCTCTCTGAAGACAGGGTTACAAAAGTCTTGGTTGATGCTTAGGATTGCTCTAGATCATGTCTCTACACTAGTCCTTAATTTCTGGCTAGCTGGTTTATGGTTTATCCCAGGGAAGAGCAGTCAAATCCATAAACATTTAAGATATTCCAAAATCCCTGCAGAGCCAACTGCATTGCCTAGTGAAATATCTATGCCAAAAGTATAGTAATGTTTTCTGCATGTTTTTTAATGTCACGTGCTGATTAGTTTCACAGGCATGTGGGTTTTTTGAAGAAATGAACATCTCTAAGCTTTTAAGAAACGTTCATAGAAGGTTTTTAAGAGAATTTTAGAATTTCAGTTTGTTTACTTCTTGTCAAATCTTTGTTGAAAGATTCCCCAGGCCTAGAAAAATGTGAAAATATAAAGTTGATTTCATCTGGCAAATGATTTTTTAAATCTTTTTTATTTTAAAATAAGGTCAAAGGTTGGGATGCTCTCTTCTAGAATGCAAAGAACCCCCTTTATCTTTTATTTACTAATTTCTAACTTTTTTCACAGTGACTTTATCACTCCCATTCTTTATATTAACACATTTTGGAGAAAAACTTTTGAAAATAACTCTTAGACATCATGTTTCTTTGAAATACTTGTGCATCTTTTTTTAGGAACAAGGTAATATTTCTACAAAACCACAGTACAATTATCTAATTGAAGAATTTGAACATTGACAAAATACTTATCTCCAATATATAATCCACATATACTTTTCTTTAATTGTCCCACGAATGTCCTTTATACCCTTTTTCCTCATGGTCCAAAACTTAACCTAGAATTGTGCTACCGTCAGGCCCGAGGAATTTCTCTGTTCTATGCTTGGTTGGACCTTCCCTCTGGGTCAGCTGGGAAGACAGCCTTGAAGTTAATCTGATCCCAGAGCCCGGGAACGCTGAGTCTCAAGGGTAACCAATTTAGCAACTTTGAGCAACTGATGTCACCTTGGGGTATACAGCCTCTTTGTTCTAATGTATATAGAGCCTCCTTTGTTCCAATGTGTATGTAAGTTGCCCTTGCTGTAAACTATACACACAACACTGTGTGGGAGAGTAGAGAAACCTTGCATGTTCTAGCTGACACTTCCACTGCGTGGAAGCAGGAGAGTCTCTGTGGTAGATAACCTAGGTGCAGCTGTGATAACGGTGGGCCAACTGTGTGTCAGAACACCCAACACTCTAAGCTGCCCAGCCGTGTGGCCATTAGCCTGCCACTTACAATAAAGCATGCAAACCCTTCCGAAGGCTCCAGATAAGTCCTTTTTTGCCACCAGACTGGAGGCCTCCTGGCCACCAGAGCTTGCTGGTCTTGGACTTGAGCTGCCGCTGCCTGACAAATGGTGTGGTTAACAGCAAGGCAAGGTGCTAGGACCTGACAGCATTGCATTTACTCATCATGGCCTTGTTTGTTTGTTTGTTTGTTTGTTTTATTAGTCTTTTGTAATGGCAATATAGCTCATAAACACAATATTTAGTCAGGCTGGTTAGTTCCACCTTGGAGAGAAACCAGGGCACCTAAAACTCACAGTTACTGAGCTAACAAGAATCAGAGAAAAGGGGGTTGAATGGTTTTAAAAAATAGATACTTCATTTTAAGATTTGATTACTAATTAGCAACTGCCATTAGAAACAAACAAGAATGTTTACATAAGCTGAAAAATATGTTTTCTCCCTTAGACAACTTTGAAGAAAAGTTCCCTTAAGAATGTCAGTGCCTATTCCTTGTATGATTGTAATATTGCCTTTTTCATTTTACTTTCTACGTGACTCATTTGAGTATTTTTTCCTTAGTAACAGGTTGCCTACATTCTGATGAGATCTGGAAAGACACCTTAATTTTCATTATTTACAAATCCCTTAGCTACAAACATTTTAAGTGACTTTCAAGTACAATTGTGATAAAAAGAACTTGGCTTTTGGGGTCAAAAACATGCTTAATTCTGTTTCCTCCTCTCACTAAGATATTAGATTAATTATTAAATCTTCCTCATTTAGCAATAGCTCAATAGATATTGATGGTCACTGATATTTGGGAAGCAATACAATGTTCTACATAATCACATGGGTCCTTAGAACCCAGCCATCTGGTTTTAATTCCTGCTGTTCACTCACTGGCCTTGGGATTTGGGATAAGATAAACAACTTTTCTAAATTCCAGGTTCTTAAACTATAAAAAGAAACTAATAATAGTAGTTACCTAATTAATGAGTTATTCAATTAAGTAAAATAATGTTTGTAAAGTGCTTAGTAGGATTCCCAAGATATAACATGTTATAACATAGATACATAATAGGATAGAACATAGGAATACATGTTACTAATCTGCAGATGAATATCTTGACATTAATAATAACAATATCAACAAAAAATAATAAAACTTTTATAGGCACCAAAGAAACTCTTTTTCTCTTAACACTGACTTTGCATCTTCTACATGTTTTTCTCTGTCTTGCAGTGTCCTAGCTGTCAAGTTAATTTCAGTTAGGGCTTCATAGTAGTAATTTGCCCATTGCTGACATCAGTTAAAAAAAAATAATAATAATTCCATTCAGATAAAGGTTAAAATTCACAAACAAAAGAAAAAAAAACTGCCATCAAAGAAACAACAGGGTGGAGAAGAATGTGAGCAAAAACACTTGGCTTAGAGTTGAGGTTAGAAATGTAAACACATTTCATACCAAACTAGAGTTAGTTCTAATTAAATGAACTCAACTGCCATTCACTCCTGAGTTGCCAGTCATTATGATTAATCTTTAAGCTGATAGTCAGGGACAGGAGAACTAAGTGAACAACAAACAGAAAAGGCTGGTTTTAGATGCAGCACAGGAGCCCACAATGGCATTAGTCACCCAGTGATTGATTCAGACACAGCCCACATGAATTCAATTTGAAGGATTAGTGAACTTAAAAGCACATGGCTTAGCATTTGTGTTCAATGTTCAGTCATTCCACATTTATGTAACCACAAAATGTCAGGACTAGAAAAGAACCTAGTGTTCTTCTAGCCCAATAACGTCATTCTACAGTGGCATGCAGAAATTAAGAGAGGGTTGAAAAGTCACTAAATTACCTCTGACAGAGTTCAACTAATGCCTTCTATATTTTACCTGCTACTTGGTGTCATGGTTTGTGTCTCAGGTGGAACTATCAATATTTGTTCTATAGGTCATTAAATATGTACCATCCATTATTGTACTTTTGTCTGAAAAGGGAAATTTTTTTTTTTAATTTTATTGTTGTTGTATTACATCCATCCCTGAAAAGGGAAATTATTTAACACCCACTATTACATTTGGTTGTATGTATTTTATTTGTTGGGATTTATTTTAAAAAAGAAAAAACCTGCAAGTGATAGTTTTTAATAAGCCTTCAAATAATACAAATTAGTCACAATCACTTTGAAAGTATGGTGCCATATTTAGCCACAAATATTAAAATTTATTATACTTATTTACTTAATTATTGGAAGTCTAACATGTGTAAAATACATGGATTACAAAAATCATAATGAGTATTAAGTCCTTATTCTGTGCTAAAACATTTCTCAGTGCTTATAGAGGTTATTCATATAAAAATGAAAGAACTTGCTTTTGCACTGCTTACATCAAAGAGAAGTGATGAGAAATATACACAAAATCATGGAAATAAAAGATGGTATACAAAGTAAGATAAGATGGATAGCAACAAAATCTGCAGATTTTTGGAGGGGCAAAGACTTCTCCCTGGAGTGGCTCTCATGGGGCAGGCAGCACTGGGCCAGTCTAACACAGCAGGAGTTGAACAAGTGTAATGAAACAGGAAAGATGTCCTGGCTGGCAAGTGAGGATAAAAATGAGAAAGCCCTCGGTTTACACAGTGAACAGCGAAGATCCAGCTTTCTTGAGAGATAAAGCTGAACAGGAAGTTTGGGGCAAGATCATGGTAACTTTGAATGCCAAGCTAAGCCATACACAAGTAAAAAGACAAGAAGTTTTTAAATAAAAGATAAATTCACTGAGGTTGATTTTTTTCAATTATACTCAATTTTTTAAAAATTTTATTTATTATTTTTAGAGAGAGGGGAAGGGAGAGAGAGAGGGAGCAAGGCGTGAATGTATAGTTGCCTTTCACCTGCCTCCAGCTACAGACCTGCCTGGAGACCTGGCTTGCAACCTGGTTATGTGCCCTGGCTGGGAATGAATATACTCTTAATTTTTAAATAAACGTTCACATGTAGTTCTAAGAAATAATATTTAAAAATCCCATGTATTCTTTACCCAGGTTCCCCCAGTGCTGACATCTTACGAAACTCTAGTACAACACCACAACCAGAACATTACTGTCATTACAGCTGAGATTACAGAGCATGCCATCATCACCTAAATTGCTCATGTTGCTTGTTTGTTGTCAAACTGTGTTCTCCCATTTTCACTTCATCCTTAACGTCTGACAACCTCTACCCCATTGCCATAGCCTTTTCAAAAATCATACAGTATGTAACCTTTTGGGATTGACTTTGTTTTCACTCAGCAGAATTCATCAAAGTTGTGTATACCAAATTGTAGTACACATAAAATACATGATTGCATTTTACTACTTTTACTGGGAATTGTCTTGACAGGCCCAAAATCAGCTATCTTTTGGGAGATGTGTTATTTTTTTTCTTTAGAAACATCTGAATAGAGTTAAAATGTCTTATTATCTCCTAGCCAAGTATGAGAATAAACTGTCAATGAAAAGGTGAGTGAGTAGGAGGATGGCCTATTGGCAGAAATATAGAATGTTTCATTTCCTGCTCCTGGAGGTGTAACTGAATCTGCCTAAAGTTCTGAATTAGATTTGAGAAGCTAAAAGGGACAAACATTTGAGCATCCATATTAGAAATGAAACGAAACCTTGAAGAATGCAATGCAGGCTCCATTGGAGAGAGTATGCCTCTTGAACGAGTACCAACTAGTCAGGAGATTTTCATTCATCTCCATTCATGAGTCCTTCCCAGAAAGCCTGAGGTAGAAATCATGGGACTTCTCCCCTAGGACCTTTTGACATGCTGGTTCTTACTTCCCCCAACACACAGGTCCCCCCCAGTTTCTGCATCATCCAGAAATTAGGTTGACCCCACATTCACCTAACTCTTTCTCCACTCCTCCACCTGCTGAGTCTGAGATGGCCATTGTACACAGCAGCGCTGCAGGCTCTGCCCCACCCCCAACTACACCCGCCCAGCAGAGTGACAGGCACAGCTGTCACAGATGAAAACACTGTGGAGCAGTAGGAGTCTGGCCCTTACCGAACACTCAATTCTCCAGGCGCTGTAGGCACTGTTCTTGTGCAATTAAGGAGTTACCTCATTTCCTCCTATCAATACTCACATGAGAGAGGGCATTTCTACTTTCCTCCTCCTCTTGCAGGTGAGGAAACTGAGGCTCAGAAACTTTAAACCTGACAAAGTTACACATCTAGGAAGTAGAAAGTATGAAGGTTCAAAGCCAGGAAGTCTAAGGTTCAAAGCCAGGAAGTCTAAGTTCATACCCTCCCCATTCTTAATCAATAAACCCTAATAACTGTGCATCAGGCTTAGTGAAGCAATCACAAGCTAGGAATACTATTAGCAAAACAATATTTCACTTTTGTGTGAACATAGCATGAAAAATCATGGACTTGTTCAGATTTCAAGCATGTTTTATTTTTTCTCTCTTTTTAGTATTCAAGTTGGTGTTTAGTATTTAAGTTGGATTTAAGTCCAAACCACTCAGGTAAGTCTGTTATGTTCTTGTTGACTTCTTTTGGCAAAAAGATCCACAAGCCAGTGTTCTTGGTGGTAGACAGCCCCTCTCTGAAGACATAGCTGCTGGAGTTCTTTCATGTCTCCTTAGAACCCACTCTCAAAAAGGGGTGGGATCTTATTTGGCCAAGTGAAGCTATCATGGTACTTCATAACATGTCAAGACTTTTAAGCTACTTGCAGCTAATTTTCACAGATAAAAACATTTGATTAGGGCTCATCTCCCACAATAAGGGGAGGGCCAGTTTTTAGGTAAATCAAATCTTATGGGGGATGATAGAGAAGAAAGCATTTAGCTTTAAGATTTTTTAAATAAATTATGACCAAGAGAAAAATCAGGGTAACATTTGGAGAAAAAGGAATGAAAGCACAAGGTGATTGTGGGCCTGGATGCTGCAGGGAGAGGAATAATTGTATTCTGTTATAGTGTTAAGTTGGCAATGCTTCTTTATGACTTAAGTCTGGGTCACCTTCACCCAGAACCTTCTTCTCACCCCCAACACATAGCTAGTTGACTTTCCTATACCGTACTCAGTAAATCTCTTTCTTATAAATTATTGTTCTCAACTCTAGCCCTTCGTTTACTTAGTTGCTTTACACATTAGACTAAGAAATAACAAGCTGAGATTTGATGCTATGCTTTTATTGCTAGATCCAATGCAGTCCTCAGAATTTATTAGGAGTTTAAATAAAACTTAGAGAATGAATTTGCATTCTGACACCCTGTTCTTCTGAAAGCTCTGGTTACGCTTCCAAAAAAAAGTTTCATACATAAAACATGCATGTTGCATTGGGTACAACTCTGGGTTTTACCTTTTGCCCTTCCCAGTCTTCTGACTCTGGGCATGATGGAAAGGGTTTGAATCCCATGATCAAGGAATGGGGGTTAAGGGAGAACAAGAGCTGCTTGGTTTGGTATAGGCGGCAGGTGGAGAAGACAAGCTAAGCAAATCAGAATTACATCCTTTTTAGCACAGGCAGGCATTCAATCCTTACAAGAAATACTGTAGAGATTTTGCCTGAAAGAGCTAACTTTAGCATCACACGGACATGCTTCAAAGAGCCCACTCCTAACTCTGATGTCAATAATTGTACCACTTTGGGTAGAAGAACCATTATTCTAGATTTCACTTTTTCATTTCATCAGTGACATGAACACATGAGGGTACAAACTTCAGAGCGTTGTGAGAATTAATTCACATAAGTAACCAACTTACTGTGCTCTTCAGCCCACACGTAGTCTGGGATTCATAAAAGTTAGCAATGAAATGGGTATCTGCTCCATCACTCACAACAGTTAACATTTCACTGCATTTTATATGGCACTTTCACACATGTTATTGTATTTGATCCTTGTAACATCTCATGAGGTGTGCTGGGAAGCTATTGTTATCCCACTGGATATATAAGAAATCTAAGAGACTTACAGACGTGTTCAGGTTCACACAGGTAAGGTGTGATGGCTCAAAGTTCATGCTGAAATCTTTTGATTTTATTTTCCCAGGCTCCTAGACAAGATCCCTAACATTAGCCATTGTCCTCTCTCACTATACTTTTAAAGACAGAGCCTGCCAGAGGAGCAGCCATGGCAAAGAACATTATTAGTGAACTACTGGGGAAAGGAAGAAAAGAAGGAAGGAGTATGGTTCTTATGCACTGAGATAGGGTGACCTTTCTCCTTTGCATTGTGCATAAACCTCAAAGGAGAGCTGCATGGGATTAACTCTGCATGGGGAAGGGGTGACAGTAAGGGACACAGGTCTCATTTCTACTGGAATGATGACCTCATAACTTCACTTCCAAAAAGATGCTCCATTTTCCTTTCAAAATCTGCCTGTTAAGTCTTATATGTTCCCTTACCATTTCTAACACTGCAAGGAGCATGGAGCAGGATGGGTGGGAAGAAGGTAAGAAAGGAAGGAACAAGTTGCAGAGTGTCATCTGAACATCCCAGAGTGCTCTTTTTGGGGCCTGGGAATTTGATCACAAATCCCTTCATCCCCAAAAGATGAAAAGCTCTGAAAGAAGGTCTGCGGGTGACTGAGAGGGAACATTATGGAAATGTCTGAATCTTTTACCCAGACAAACTGGAAGCAAAATGATCCTTATTAAAGAGCCAGAAACCCTCCCCGAAACAGGATTTACAGCAATCAGCATTTCGAACCACAAAAGCTCTGATCCTTGCAAATCCCAGGCCTTTTCATATAACTGAAACTGAGAGGTCTGTCGTAGCTTCTCTCTGTGCAGAAAGGGCTGGGGAAGATGAGAATGTTTAGTAGCTACAACCTGCCCTTGGGATAATTGCATGTTCTGAATAACATCAAACGAAAAGGCGGCCTTGACTTTATTGGCATTAGGTTCTATTATGTGGTCAGGATCCTGTGATCTCCAACTGCCCGAACAGGCAGAAAGTGACTGCCGAGGATCTTTAAAAATTGCAAGATATTCTCTCCATTGTTGTACCATCATTTTTTTTTTCTCCAATCATTTTGAGTCACGCCCTGGAGGAGGAAAGCTGGGTAGAAAACTCCCATAAGGCAGATAGGGCAATTGAAAGAAAAAGAACAGTTTTGCTGGACTTAAAAAAGTCCTATCTGATTAGTTTATAACCTTTACAGACACAAAGAACCATAGATGGCTATGACAAGATTATACCTAACAGGTAACAGTGAAGCACTGAAATTACATTGTAAGTCATCCACATTTTAATGAACTTTCCAGAGCTTTTTTTTTCTTTTTTCTTTTCTGGCTGTGACAGATTGTTTGCCATAGAGTTGAGGAAGAAGACTGAATAAAATGGCTGCAAAGTCAAACTTGTCCCTCTAGAAATAGACAAAGCTTTTTTCAATGTGCCATGGACCTCTAAGGGGGAAGGGATCTAGTATACAGTTTAATCCCAGATCTACCATTATAAAGATAAAGATATTGAGGCTTCAAGAAGCTAAGTAGGATGGCTGCCATCAAACAACTAGTGTGTGAGAGCCTCATGGCTGGCATCCAGGACCAGTAATTTGTAAACTGGGATGTGTCCCAGTATCATGCTATCTGTAACTTTTCTAAACATAAACTATTTGCATCTTCAGGTTGGAAGAGTTTCTGGTACACATTGCTGGTGGTTGTTTTACTTAGGGAACCAGTTTTTCTTCATTCTCATCCATATGTTTTGGGGAAGCTGGAACCCATGCATTTCCTCTAACTTCTGGGGTGGATATTAACTCAAAACTGGTCAGAATTCCTTCTTATCTTCCTGGGCTTGGGAATTCTGGTGTTGAGTTATGTGCATGGTCTTAGCTAAGCCAATCAGAACACTATCTGGGACAATTGCTAGAGTTATACCTGGTATAGAGAATAAATAAGCCTTAGAGGACCTAATTGGTATAGAGTTCTATTTTTATCTCACTGTCTCTTATTGTGAGAGAATTTCTTCTGATCCTGTGTAAGCACTCCAATAGACTGATGAACTTCTTTCACTCTCAGGGAATAAAGCATTCTCATTTTTTAAACATGTAATTCAGTGCTTAGAATGTCTAGGCCCATTTGCTAGTGAAATGTCCGTCTTTCCTCAAAGATACAACTTCTTGTTTCCTAACCAGAGCTATGGCACACAAAAACTTAAAGGCTGGAAAAGAGTGGAAGTATGACCTTTTCTCCTAGTTTTTCTCTTTTTCCAACTTACACCTTTATCTCCTTGTTCCCCAACTTGGTAAGTGGATTTCTTACCCCAAAGGGTCCAGAGATGGAGGTCAGATGGGGTGAAAAGGGATGAAGCACAAGGTAGGAAAGTCCTGGCTCTGTGCTCTTTGCTTCTGATTTTCTCTTGCAAGCATTTTCATGGGTTCTTCGGAAACCTCCAATGATGGAGTTCTCACACCATCCATGACTTCAAACAGATAAATATTTTTTCATTATGCCTGGAACCACAGCCATAAAGTATCTGCAACCCAATCTTTCTTTTTTGACAGAACCTAAGCAAGCTGCCCTGACATCTTTCTCATAGGTATTGTCCACACACAATCTGGTAAGGGTTGAACTGGGCCTTCACCCCACATTTACGTGCTGAAGTCCTAATCTTCAGTGCCTGAGAATGTGACTGTATTTGGATAAATCCTACCATCACTATAGCCAGACACTCTCCGTGACATATACTGTAGATAGAATTAACATGGAAAGGGCTAGAAAAGTTTTGGGTGACCCTAATGTAGAGTTTATCCGGTGTTTATCATTTCTTCTTCTTGTGGGCACTTGGATTTTGTAACATATGGAATATGAATATAACCACAGAGATATCAGTGTGCTCCTGCCACTTCACTGCCAAATATGACATCTTTATCTGTGACCTGCCACTTCCATGTCCAGCATCTACACATCCAAATAACCATAACCTATAAATTCTCCAAACTAACTTAGGAAAAGGTGAAGAATCTGTAACTATTCCAAAGGACATTGTAAAAAGCCCAAGAGTAAAAGAAAATATAGGAGCTATTAAATGACCCTGTCCATATATATATATATATATATATATATATATATAATTGAAAAATTATCTTACTAGACTCCAAGTGGAAAAGGAAAACAAGCTGCTACTCTGAAAATTGTTTGTCCGTATTAATCATGTTAATCATGATACTTCAATTGGGATATATATCCAACCCCCTTATTTTTTGTTTTTGTTTTTGCCTTTTCCACCATAATAAATGGCAGCTATATTTACTAAGCTATAGGTATGACTATATGTATGTGTGTGGGCAAGGATGCATTCTATACAATTTCTCACTATCCTGAAAACACCTCTTTCTCTCTTCATTAGATGGTGGAAGAAACTAAAGTACAGAAGGTAAGTTATGTTTTCAAGGTCATGAGCCTAGTAAGTTGTGAAGCAGGCATTCAAACTTTCATTGGGGTGACTTCAAAGGAAGTCTCCTGATCAGACTAAAAGATCGGTGCACAAGACCTCCTCCCAAACCTCTTAAAGTATTCCAAGTACAAATGCTTGACCCTACTCTGTCTAGACAAGCCAATGTGTGGTAGAAATAAGCAAAGAGAGTGGGGGAAACACATAGAATCAGATAATAGAATGAAAATATTCCAGGGACTGTGCAGGGGGGTGACGGAAAAAATGAAAAGAAGTTACCCAGAGGGTTCAAACCTTTAGCTATAAAATGAAGAGGTTCCAGAGATATAATGTATTATAGTTAATAATATGATTACAGTTAATCATATTGTGATGTCAACTTGAAATTTGCTAGGAGATTATACCTTCTATCATTTCTCACCACACCAAAAAAAGTTAAAAAGTTAAAAGGGTAACTATGTGAGGAGATGAATGTGTCCATTAACTTGAGTGTGATCATCACTTCACCAGGTCTACATATATCAGATCATCACGTTACATACCTTCAATATATACAATGCATTGTCAGTTATTCTTCAATAAAGCTGAAGAAGAAAACGATGAGGGAACAAGAACCTTGAGGCTCTTCTCTCTCTCATCTGTGCCCCAAATAAGAACCCGGCCAGGATGAAACAATGTGGGGCCTCTGCCCTTACGTACTTTTACTCCACCAACTAATTCATTTCTTTATTCCTGGGTTTGTTTACTTGTTCATTTGTTAACTCAACGATTCTTCTCTCAGTGTGTATCCTACTTCCGAATGCTTGATGTGGAACTCCTCCTTGTACAAACCTCCACACCCAGCGGGACTCCCGAGCTCAAAAGGGTCTTTCCCCCAGCCCTCTGAGTAATGAGGCCTCCAGGCCCACCACACCCAGTTCCCAGGTACCTTGACCACTACTGGTTTTGTGACAATATAGTAGAATAACACCAGCAGGCAATAAAGAGCTTTCAGGTTCTCCTCATCAAGAGACTGGCTTTACTTCAACCAAAACTTTGCAGATGAAAAAGTAGGATTTAAAGCCTGATGTCTCTAAAGAGAGGCAGCCCTGAGTTTAAATCCTGATCCTTCCATTCACATTGTAGGATCTTGATGAAGGTAAGTTTAAAATTGTCCCTTGCAATATAGGGGTAAAAATGGTACCCAGCCCATAGGTTACGATTAAACAGGATCATATAAAACACTTAGAACACATGACAATACACGTATCTGTCACCCTTCTAGGTGGTAGGGACAGAGCAAAAAAGAATACTGAGAAATTCCATGCTCTTACCCACTATGTGCTCTGAAGGAGGGTGGAGATAATAAAGAAATAGATAAAACTATACAGTAGTTTGAATTGTTACACATGCTAAGAAGAATCATAAAGCAGGATAAATGCCTGAGAATGGCCCTCAAGCAACTTGGTTACTCTCGGGGGAACGGGGAGCACAGAGCACAGAGTGATGCTGACACAGTTACAAGTGGGAGCTGCTCCTCACCAGTGTCACCAGGCAGACCCTGACACTGACAGTCCTGTTGTGGAAAAGGCGAGAGAAATTCATAAAATTGATGTTTATATCAATTTTTCCTTGACTATATCTGACTGGGTCATTTTATTTAAAAATTGCTGATCAAACTCATTGTTTCATCCAAATTTGTTCGCCTGCAGAACCCTGAGCACTTTCATAAAGGAAGGAGCTTGAGGTCTTGGGGACGTGACAGTCACATGCCTTATTATCCTTCTTAGAGCCAGAAGTCTTACATATGGTAGCACACCTGAACGAGGATATTTGCAGGACCAGTCTTTCAGGCTGACAGGGAAGGTAAATGCTTTTCACATTCCCAGGTTTGTCATCCCTGGGTTATGAAAGCCAATTGGACTGCTGCCCTGAAATGACCTACTCTTGCTGGTAAGGCAAGAAGTTTTTAAAACATCAGCCTGGGTGAAAAAGGTGACAGGATTAAGGAGGAAAAAACCCTCAGACACAGAGAACAGCATGATCATCAGAGGGAAATGGGGTGCAAAGAAGTAGAAGAGGGAAAGAGGAGATAAATGGGATGATGTATTATAGAATTGTACACCTGCAACCGATAGAATTTTAGTAATCAATGTCATCCTAATCTACTTTAAAAGAAATGACATCAACAAATTCTCAGAATAACCTCTAGAAGTCAGTACCTCTGTTCTGACCTAGACATTGGAGTTCATTCTTCATGGATTGTCTCTTTCTGAGACAGGTGAAGCTGCACCACAAGCGCGGACAACTAAAATTCAAGCACATGTGCTGCAGAAAGAGAAGGAGAGTGAGAGAGGGAGGGAGGGAAAGAGAGGAGAAGGTTTTCCAGAGAACTTTTAAAACTGTTTTTCTTTTAAAATTGACTTGGTGTCACCTTTCTTAAATTTCATATAACTGGAGCCATTCAGGGTGTACACCTTTGTATTTGGCATCTTTGGCTTAAGATAATGTTTTTGAGATTAAGTCCTGTGTGTATCAGTAAATTGTTATTGTTTATTCAGGAGGATTGTACCATGTGGAAGTAACTCCATTTACCCGCTTACTTGTTGGACCTTTGAGTTGTTTCCAGTTAGGAGATATTATAAGTACAGATGATATAAACATTAGCAGAGGAAATAAAATCAGTGTTCAGGATAAAAAGAGAGACTTGGCAGCAGTTCCCAAGGGTTCCTTACGCCCAGCCCTCCCTTACTGCCCGCATCTTACACAAAGAAAAGGCCTTTCAGCTTCTCCTGTCTGGGGCAGCCTGTCAGACGTGTTCAGCCTTCAGGAGCCCTGCAGCAAGTCCTGAGGTCCCGGAAGCCACTACCACTTCCCCCCATGGTCTGCCTGCTCTTATTTCTCCATGGCTTTTTCATCCTTGCCGTGGCCCCCACACCAATAACCTGCTTCATGTGAGTTCTATTGACAAGGACAGCACCCCCTACATGGAACCAGTCTTTCTCTTTCAGCACAATGGCTTTTGCAGCTCAGTTCTGATATGTTGGCTCCTAAGCTTATGACCCTTTAGCTCAATAGGATAGAGGCTAGTTTGGAAATAACAACACCTTCTTTAGGGCACGGGTTCTGTCTTGTGCAAACAAACTGATGCACTTAGTCCTCTTGATAAAGCAGGATAGAAGGTGCTTGTGAGACAGGGCAAGGCACAAATGGGCCAGTGTGGGAGAGTCCCCCCTACCCTGCTCCCTCCAGCTCTAACCCAAACATACTTTGTATCTTTACACAGTGTGCTTCAACCACCGCTTTTTAGTTGAAAAGGAGTAATAGAAAAGGTTGAATGTTCCTGGCCTACAGTAACTTCCACTCTGCTCCCCAAAACAGATTTCAGGGTGGTGTGACTCAGGGCCCTACAGGATCCCTTGCATACCAACCCTGGGCCTCAAAGTGGAGCCCTGACTGGCTTCAATCCCACCTCTCTTCACTCAACAAATAATGATTAAGAACATATCTGAGTGGGTGAACCTGAGCATGAGAGAACATGTCCAAAAAAGACAGAGGGTCTATGACTGTCACATGGGCTTTAGCATCCCAGGGTCCCTGAGTCATGTTCCAAGTGGTAGATATTGAAAAATCCTCAGGGTCACTAAAATAAACTTAGTGGCATCACTTAGTAAACTTAACACTGAGCAGGTGTTTCTCACACCCACAATAGTATTTGACCCTCTGGGCATAATGGTGAATTGGTCTCCCACTAAGAAAAAAAAACAAAAACAAACAAACAAAAAATAATACTTCATCCTTTTCCCTCAAGATTTACTTAGGTTTGAATACAAAACAAGAATTCAGCTCAAACAGAGTTTCTCCTAATAGAGTTTATCATAAGGCTTGATTAAGTTAACAAAGTTTCCTTTTAAGTTGCATCTCTGACACTTGCTATACAAAATAACAATAATAATTCTCCTCACCACTGGCCCCCCACACACAAACACAGAGTCAATAACATGTATTTCCATATTATACACATAAAAATATAAGCTCCAAAGTTTTTTGTACTGTTTTCTCTTCCCTGCGCTGCCATAAGTTTGATCTGTACCACAATTTAATGTTTTGAAAGCTTCATCTATGCAAAAAAAGGGACAGAGTCAGGTTGTAATAGTAACCATCATAATTTATTTTTTCTTGTCACATGTCTTAGAAAAGAAACAAATCATTCTGAGATAATTCAATACTTTGAAGAAGGACCCAGAACACAAACAAAAGGCCTCAGTGCTTTGAATTCATCTCACTCTTTTGAAATATGTGACAAATATGTTAAAGTATCTCTCTTCAGTTTTCTTGTTTTGTTTTGTTTCCTTCCTGCAACTCTCAGGGAATATAAAGGGTGAAAAGGAAAAGCGAGAATTATTTCTTTTCTTGAGTGTTTTGCCACTAAAATACAAATATTACTATAATAATAGTTACCGTTTATTAATCTTGCTAAGCACATTATGGTTTAATTTAATCCTTGCAGCATCATGCAAGGATGTTATTATCTCCACTTGACAGATGAAGGCTGCATCTGGGGACATGGGGACAGGAATTTGTCTCAAGTTGTAGAATGTTCTTGCTGCTAGGAACCATTGTCCTGAACTTGGCCCATTACCTGATGATCTTGTGAAACCTTCTCAGCATCCCTAGAATAAATGCAGGATTACTACCTACATTTTTGTAACTTGTCAAAGTCATAAGCCACGTGGTAAAAACCCAGGTCTTTCTAACCCCAAAATATATTCTCTGAAGACTGCACTACAAACATTCTCATGCCTTGTCAGAACAAATGTCTTGAGTGTTATTAGCTCAAAATACATGATCACCATTCATAGCCCATGGTAAATTTAGCCTTTTACTAAGGGTTTTCTGTAAAGCATTTTGAGAACATTCTTCAACAGGCATTTGCTGAGGCTTCTTCTAGCCAGGCCTCGGACTGGACAGCACAGACCCCCTGAGGAGCACACAGCCTGGGAGACTCGGGGGAGGGGAATAAATTAGACAACAAAGCACAAAGTTGTATGCTTGTATAACTCACACTCACTAAGAGGACACTGACCCTTAAAGTGCAGTTTCTCAGTCATGGCACTGTTGATGTGTGGAGTTAGATATGTCTTTGTTGTAGGACTGCTCTGGGCATTACGGGATGTTTATCACCATCACTGACTTCTACCTGTCCCATAGAATTCTCCTTCCCCAGTTGTGAAACCAAAAATGTCTCCAGACATTGCCAAATGTCCCTTGTGGGTGAGAGGCAAGGGACATGGTGTACCTCTAGGGCAGTTGAAAATCACCCTGCCCTAGAGGCACACCATGGCAGTGATAAACAAGGAAACAAATAAAATTTCAGGTTGCTAATTATGCTGTCTGGTTTTTAAATGAAGACATATTATGTTCCAAGTACTTTTTTAAAAAACTAATTTTGTTCCATTTTTTTACATTTAAATTTATTTTTACAATTCTCATCATAACCATATGATGCCCATTTTATGGCATTTTATGGTGGGACTGAGGCACCAAGAGCTTAAGTAATTAGTCCAAAGCTGCACAATAGATACTGGTATAACTGGGATTTGAATCCTCGCCTGTCATCTTTATCAATGCACTGAGACATGAAAAGCATTTTAAAAGTCTTTCAAGGCCTACTCATCTTTTCTTCTTCTTCTTTTTTTTTTTTTTTTTAAAGATTTTATTTCATCATTTTTAGGAAGAGGGGAAGGGAGAAAGGCAGAGAGGGAGAGAGACATCAATGTATGGTTGCTTTTCACCTGCCTCCAGCCACAGATCTGACTGGAGACCTAGCTTGCAACCTGGTTATGTGCTCTGGCTGGGGAATCGAACCTGTGACCTTTGGGTTCACAGGCCGGCACCTTCTACCCATCTTCTTTACATGCCCACAGACCAAAGATAAAATTATCAACATAAGAGAATGAATATTTATAATTTTATGTTCAGTGTAATCCTTTCTACCCTAGATCTAATTAATACAGTTTATTGGATGATTCAGTTATGGGAGTCTTGCCCATATACCTAGAGAAAATAAATTTTAATTTTGAACAATAGCATGAGTTTCATATTTTGGTTTATCTTTGGCAATCTAACTGCTAACTGTGTGGAGGCCAAAATAACTTCTAAAGATAACAAAATATTGGCTGAGACAGAATACGTTGTTATTTCCATTGCAGTGACTTAACAAAAGGCAGAAAAGCAGACTGGAAGCCTCCTTCCCATTAAATACACACATGTAAGGAATCCTCAAAGTTACTAGAAAGTTTTCATTTAATTTACTAATCTATAATTCAAGCAATGCAAGCCAGTTTATGTTAGTTATATTTCCTAGACAGTGATCAGAAAACTCTCAGTGGAATGCTTTTTATAGACAAGGGTTTTTTGTTGTTGTTTTTGTTTTTTTAGATTTTATTTATTATTTTCAGACAGAGGGGTAGGGAGAGAGACATCAATGTATGGTTGCCTTTCACCTGCCTTCAGCTAAGGACCTGGCTGGAGACTTGGCTTGCAACCTGTTTCCGTGCCCTGGCTGGGAATCAAACCAGCAACCTATAGGTTCTCAGACCGGAGCCTTATCCACTGTGCCACCAGCCATGGTTAGACATGGTTTGTACATAGCCCATTTGGTAGCCTTAGATAGAAAGGAGAGAAGAGTGATCATTTTATATTCATTCTTTTACTCCAGTAGACTATTAGGATCTGCTTCTTGTGATCCAATTTCTTTTTGTATCTATGCTCTGTTAGTACATTATCCAAAATCCAGTGAGTACAGGAATATCAACATAGGAATCATAATTGTTACTGAAGCCTTATTAAATCAATGGATTGGCTTATGAATTATTGTCTATGAACTCAGGAACTGGGAAGGAAAAAAGCTACCAACAACATTCTGATTCAAGGGAGGCCAACTCGCTAGCTCCTAACTGGCCTGCTACAAAAGCGGGGTCAGGGAGAATAAGGACTGTATGTCAGACCTCTAACAATCACATATACTTGTATATGTAGCCTGGACAGATGCATGTTAGATGGTATCTGGAAACTCTCAATGACTTGATTTAAAAGAAAAATCATTTATAGGAAGAACATAGTACATATCCATGGTTTAAGTTTGCCTTTGTGTCATTTCAGTAGAGAGAAAGAAAACCAGATCTAGTAGTTAATTTAATATAATAAATCTCCAAGAAGCAAGGAGATTAGCCAACTTAAAGAACAAAATAAGTTATTTTTCATGTCCTTTCAAGATACATTAGAAAAAGGCATTGGAAAATATGTGTGCTGATAACAAATTTACTATTTCTATCTTGAATACCACATAAGGCAAATATAAAGAACCAGAAACTTCCAGCCAAAGTGGAGGCATAGGTAGACAGATTTTGCCTCCTTGAACAACCATAGAAAAAATTACAACTAGATTTCAAAACTAATAGCACTCAAAACTATCAAAAATCAAGTTATTAGAAGTCCAACAACCAAAAATTGGTAGGAACAAAATAGACAGGGGATGTTAGAAATAATATAGAAAATGGAGAAGCCAAAGAACTTCCATACATGATCCATAGACATGAACTAAGGGGGAAGATTGCAGGAAGGATGGGGCACTGGGTAGAGGAGAGCAAAAAGGGAAAATATTAGGACAACTGTAATTGTATAATCAATAAAAAATACAAAAAATTAAAAATAATAACCAGTCTTAACAGAATGGAACTATATTTCACAGAATTCCACAACTAAGGGTTTTCTGATAAGATTTGCCACATTCACCACAACCATGTTTACCCCACATTAAAATAAGCCTGGTGCTCATGTAACAGAAAATGGTGAAATTCTTCCTCATGCCAAGTCTTTATACCTGGGCAAACTTCCTGGATCACCCTGATCTGGCTGACTCCTATTCATCTTTTTAGGTCTACATTTAAATGCCACTTAAAAATTATTTTGACCTAACCTCCTAATTGTAATTAAGTTTTCATTCTCTTAAAAGTGGTACATTTTATGCACAGCTGCACATTTTATGCACGGCATTTATAACAATTTATTATTTGTGTGTATTTTTATGTTTTTTAAAGTTAGTCTTACCATTGAATGTACCCCTGTACATCAAGGCAACAGCACCCTAGTGGAGACTGTGTATATTTCATGAACGAATAATGAGTAAAGGAAAAGCAGAAATGAGAGTGACCATGTGTCCCCTAAGAGAAGCTAAGAGGATCCCCTGCTCCTGGTAAGCCTCGGTTGTATTTTGTTTCTCTTCCAAAATATCTGTGATATTCCTTCTTGTATATTTATATCAAAGTGCTTTTTTCTTGAGCCAACTGGAATAAATTCCTATTCCTTGCAACAACAGTGTTCTAAATCATAACCAGAGAAGGAAGCATATTGACATAATAGTCAAAGCAAATATGATAATAAGGTCACATTCTGGCAGGAAACATCACAGGAGAGAAGTTTGTTTACCTTGATATTGTTTTTCTTTGCTTCACCCAATCTGAAACAGAAACCCGGAAAGAAATTTAGTTCCTAAATTTAACCCTTTCATAAACTGGCCTCTGACTCCATCTGGTGGAGATACAGAAACATGTGGCAATAAAACATCCAAAAGGAGGATAAAAAGGCACCAGATCTATTTCTCAAAAAGACACATTAAACAGTACAAACTGCCAGTTATAAAAATGGTCATGGGGGTGTAAAGTGCACTATTGGGGATATGGTCAATAACATTGTAATAAGTACGTACGGTGGCAGGTGGGGATGGTGTTAGATCTATATAAATCATAAAAATGTCTAACTTTCATGTGGTATAGCTGAAACTGACATAATATTCTACATCAATTGTAGTTAAAAATAAATTTTGAAAAGATATAGAATGTTATATTCCAGAGCAAATTCCAAAAGAAGAAAAAAGACCATACCCAAAAAGTCAAAGAGCTGACTTTCTGTGATGAGACTTACCTGGCCAGAGCCCCGAAATAGGCTGGAACGATCATTTGCCAGTTCTCTGCTTCCTTCTTTCTTCTGGGCTCTGCCACGTATTTTAAGAGTCCAGGGACTTGGATATTCCATTTTCCCAGTGACTTGGCAGCCAGCTCCTGATTAGTTTCCACCAGTAGGAGTACTGGCAAGCATTAGGAAGGCAGAAGTTGGGAGAAAGAATTTGCTTCTCAATCCAGATACTCCTGCATTTTCACAGCAGGGGACGGTTAGCTCCCCATCTTCATCTTTGAGCACTAAGGGCCCCACAGCAGAGTCCTACCACCCGCTGACAGCAGAGCTAGGCAGTCCCAGCATCTGTTGTAGATAGCGCTTCATGGGTGGTTTCAGCACTTGCCCAGAAAGGCCCCTTCCCTTCTCTATCCTTCTGGGCCCTGGTGATCCTCATTGCCTCCATTTCTTCCATCAGTCAGAGGAGTTGTTGCTGTTCCTAACAGCTACTTAGCACAGAGTTACCTGGGTGTAACCCTTTCCCTGTATTAGATTTGCTTATTTGAAAAACCAAGGGTGGTTTTGATCAACTTCTGTCTCAAGACCTGAGTATCCTGATTTAGATCTATTTCAGAAAATGAATGAAGGAAACTGACCTGGTACATAAAAAGTTAAATATTTTTTAGAAGATTATAGAAGAAGAAAGGAGAAACTAGAAGTGTTTCTTTTTTAACTTTAGAAGTGACAAAGTAAATTATAGTAAAAGATTGACATGTTTGCTTACATAGACATTTAAATTCTTTAAATGTTTAAATTCAAAGAAAAAAGAAAAAGAAATCTCAAGTTAGAAAAATATTATAGTCACTTTCTTAGTTCAAGCATTTATCAATTGATAATGGCATAATCCTTTACACTGGACTCTATTTTGTCTCTTTCTCTAAATCATTCTGCATATTGTTCTCAAAGTCATGCTTCTAAAAAGCAAATGAAATGCTATAATCCCCTTCTTTGAGCTTCTGGTCAACAAAGATTTTTTAAATTATTAAACTTCAGCATTAATTAAAGAAATGTATATTAAAACAGAAATATCTGCTAACTCTTCCTCTCCTGGAAACAGCTTTAAATTGTTTTCAAGGGAGCCTTTCCTGACAATCTCGTGGTTACCTAGGTGCAGCAATTTTAAAAACAGTATGCTAAACAAAATAGAATAAAAAATAATAGAGAAAATTAATAAAATCAAGGATTGAGTTTTTGAAAAGATAAAAAAAAGGACAAAATTTTAGCTAAGTTGATAAAGAAGATAAAAGGCAAGACTCAACTAAAATCAGAAATGAAAGTAGGAACATTACTGCTGATCTAAAAAAATAAAAATAATTATAAGAGTTATGAAAAGTTGTCTACAAACAAAATGGGTAACCTAGATGAAATGAACAAATGTTTAGAAACATATCATCTACTAACACCAAATCATAAAGAAATGGACAATCTAAGTAGACCTATAACTAATACGGAAACTGACTCAGTCATCAAAAACCTCCCAACAAATGAAAGCTCAGGAGCAGATGGCTTACTGCTAAGTTCTACCAAACATTTAAGGAAAAATTAACACAAATCTTCCTAAAACTCTTCCAAAGCAGTGAACAAGAGGAAACACTTTCAAATTCATTCTATCAGGCCAGCATTACCTTATTACATAGACATTACAAGACATTACACAGACAAGGACATTATAATAAAAAAAAAAAAAATTACAGCCCAATAGCCCTGATAAATTGATGCAAAAATCCTCAAGAAAATACTAGCAGGCTGAATTCCACAGCATGTTAAGTGCATTATATACCAAAACAAACTGGGACTCATTGTTGGAACACCAGAATAGCTCTACATTTGGCTTTTAAGATAACCACACCTTTTACTTTTTATATTTTATACTCTACCTATTATTGTGATATATATTTGAAGCAAATGGGATACTGCGGTCATAATTATCCAGTGCCATCCGGATTGAAAATCTGTTACTGGGCTTTTAAAATTGAACTGAAAAAAAATATATATATTTAAAAGTATCTGTATCTCCTACTTAATCACAAACTCTTTAAGGCTTCATCCCTCTTTGTATCTAGGTCCTGACATACAGTAAAGTGTTCAATAGATATTTTTGAAAAAATTACTGAGAGGGTAACACTTGGTGAATACTGTCAATGCCACAAAAAGAGGGCAGAAAACATTGCTCACACATTATTGATTGGAAAGTAAACTGGAGCAACACTTTGAAACTTCAGTTAGCGATGTCTTATAAACATGTTCATAAGCTTTGACTGCCCTTACAGGAATATGGCCTTGGGTAATAATGAAAAGAAAAAGTAAAATAAAATGATTGGAAATAAACTGCATGTCTTCTCACAGGGAATTGGTAAAATATATTACAGTTTACTCACTAAGTGGAAAATTGACCCTCTATAAAAAAGCACATTTTGAACATGGTTGAGCAATATGAAAAATTATTTATGGCATAAGCTTATTTTAAAAGCAGCTTTCAGAAAACTTATGACAATATTATGAAACATATGGATTAAAAAGCAGAAGAAAATAGCATCAAAACTGTAACAGTGTTAATTCCTTCCCACTTCCATTTCTCAAATTATGTAAAACATGGATTTGTGAATTCCCTTGCCTTATGTGCTTACATTTGCATCAGAATTAGATGAATTTTTTGAAATTTTATTTCCTTCAACTACATATTTAGTTTCAGGAATCCAACAGATTACATTTTGGAAAATGTAATCTAATCTAGGAACAAATTCTACTTTCAGGAACCCTAGTACTTTTAGTATGTCATAGTTTTAATAAGTTTTGTATACATGTTTAACTTAAGTAAATGTTGCAACTGTCTTTGGAAAAAATACATTGAACTTACAGTGAAAAAATGACTCACAGAGATTTAACATTAAAAACTTATTGAGCATCCCAGCCAGTGACCACCAGCAACAGGAGAATGAAGCCCTCTTGGACCTCCCAGTTAAGCCTAGGTAACTGCCTTGAACTGGGACATCTGTTGTTCTCCCTCAGACTAGAGCTGAAATACTGGCTCTTCCCGAGTCTTGAGCCCATCAGCTTTTGGATGGTAACTACTCCATCCACTCTCCTGATTCTCCAGACTTCTGACTCAAGACTAGAACTTCATTATTGGTTCTCCGAGGTCTCTAGCTTGTGTGACTACAGGCTTGTCAGCTTCTATAATTACGTGATCCAATCCCCCCACCCCCTACACACACACACACACACACACACACACATCTATACTGTATATATCCTATTGGTTCTGTTCTGTTTCACTGAGGAACCCTGATTAATGCAGACTGGGGGCTTGGCTCCCAGACAAATTTGTGCCTAATCATTTCAATAGCACAGTATAGTGGAATGTTGCATTTAATCAGAAAGTACTGATAAATACAGCAATTGCTGTGAGATTAGCTCATATTACTAAAGATTTAAAGAAAAAAAAAAAGAATCAAACCACTGCTGATCAACTCATTTATATTCTAGGCACTGGCTACAGGAACAGCTCAATATACCATTTATCTCTAAAGCCGGGGTATTCCTATTCCTCTTTTACCTCCAACACTATTTATTTATCTCTTACTGATGAAGTTTGAAAATGAAAATGCTAAATCTTTAATACAAGAAAATAGAATGGGCACACTCTTCCTTCTGACAGCAAACTCCTAGAATAACAAGGAAGCATTTTAATGGCTAGTCAGCCATACTAAATATTTAGAGAAAGAAACATAATAAACAAGATATTTTGAGATATCTTGGAAATACTAAAGGCCAACAAGGCTGGGTTTACAAGGAAAAATCACAAATCAGAAGAAGCATGAGCAAGTTCCAACAGAAAGGTGGGAACAATACACAGGGTATCATACACAAATATTTCAAATGTGGAAATTCCTGGCATTTTGTGGGAAATTTGTGTTTTTCAGAATCTCAAGAGAAATCAAGAAAGAGCGGAAACTACTTAATTCTTCTGTGAGGCTAACAATCAATCTGGGGGCATTGGTTCTAAGAAATTCACTGATATCTAGTTGAAAGAAAGGCCTGAAGGTTAAGGTCAACATCCCTAGGAACCAAAACAGGAAGAAAAAAGCAGGAAGGATTTAATTGATTGGCCTTGCTGTCCAATTGTGGTTGTCGTATTATAAATGGGTGTTCAGGGCACAGTCTGGGGCTAAGTGAGTTATTCTTAGAAATAAAATAAATATCAATTATTTTACCTCACAGTGTACTTTTTTTTTTTTTACTCTCATGAATGATATGCCAAGAAATAACACCAAGAAATTGGTTCTTAAACCAGTAACTTCAACTAGTGATTCTGTGTAGTACTATGAACCTTACTAGCAGATCTAATGTTATGTTTCTCAAATACATACTGCCCAGCATTTTCTGAAGACATTTTCCAGTGTCTGAATGTTTGATGTAGGCTACAGATTTTTGTAAATGCCCTAAGAGAGGAAATGCAAGGAGGAGGTGATGGGAACATTATTGGAGAATATTTCCTTGGGAAATCAGAAACTGAGCTAAAATCTGAATCAGCAAAAGCAATATTGATTTTAACAACAAAATCCTATACCTAACTTGTTTAAAAGGGAAATAAGCTTATTTGAAACAATATGTATCATAATATTCAACTTAAAGATGGTGTTGGATAAGTGAGCAAACTTCAATGCTGAATAAAAGCAATTTTTGGCAGAAACAAAGATCAAGACTATCAGATAGGGTAACTAATACCATGTGTGTTTTAAAATTCAAGAATGTTAACTTTTAAACATTAAATATATGTGGTGAAATATTTACATATTTATTTGACATTTGTTTTATTTTTATGTTCCCTTCTTTCAATGTTTTCTATTATAAAATGTCAGTATCAAGTAGAGATCACTTTAAATGTCATTAAAATATATAATTTTGTTCCAAAATATTAGTCCATAATAATAATAAGTAAGCCTGAACTTTTAGTAAAGCCATATGGGAGAAATAATTTATTTTTTATTATTTTAATCACTAAGTAGCAATTAAAATATGCAAATAAAGTATTTTTTCAAGTACAGAATAGCATTTTTCAGGAATTCCTGAGACTTCCTGGGAATTCTGATTCTTATTCTTTAATTCAAAAGATTGAAGTCTGTTGGGAATTAGGAAATCCTATAATAATCTGAACCCAGAAGTGGTGAAAACCAGGAGGCAGATGAGGCACCAGGGCACAGGCCGAAAGGTCACTGCTTGCCCAGGACCCACTTCACACAGCAGTGTCTGTAGGGAGGGTGGGCTGCTTCCACGTGACTGCAGTAAGGACCAGTGCTTAGGTCTGAGATGGGACAAAGCCTAAAAACATGAGAGGACCCACACACAGAAGCCTCTTAGACTTCATCTTTAGTTTCCTTGTTATTATTAAGCTATTTGAATTGCTAACTTCCTTAATTTACTTCTTCTGATTATTCATCTTTTCCCTTGATTTCAATTGGTTAGCAAGAAAATATTAGTATTGTGGTCTCTTCTTTTCCAAGTGGGAAGCACGCCATAACTAGAAGAGTTTCTGGCACATAGTGGGTATTCAATGAATATATGTTAAATTAATAGATGATACAATTCACAGATGAACAGAGTTCGCTTTTATTTCAGGCTGGCTACTCTCTGTAAGTCAAAATTATGCAAACCCAGTCACTTTTCTCATAAAGAAATGTTGTAATTGAAGATTAGATTCCTTATTGAACTATTTTTCTTTTTTAAAAACAAACCAATTGGAGAGCAAAGAATCAGCTTTAATAGAAATAAATTCTTTCAGGGATATTGTGGAAATTATCTTAGCATAAGTTAATAGGAGATTCAGATGCATTTATCAGATATTAGTATTCTATTCTCATTGTAAGTTTACCTGCTCATCTGCTTATAAAATTGGATCTATGCTATACTGCATATAAAATTGGGAGTTGGTTATTAAAAATTGGTGTGTTTTGTATATTTTTTGTAAGTATTCATCAGCATATTTACCAGGATCAGAAGTATATATCAAAGTTCAAGGTCTATGTTATCACTGCTAGTCCCCAATTGGTAACTTTATTCTGAAAACAGTTGACAGTAAAACATTAACAATTTAGCTAAGCAGGTTTTTTTTTTTTTTTTTTTTTTTAGCTGAAAAAGCCACCTTGAAAACTGAGCTACATCACAGTTTGAATCCCCAAAATGTCAACAAGCTCCATCCATATCAAACGTCTGCTATATCAAACGCTGCTACAATGATAATTTCTAGCACATAAGGAATTCCACCTGCCAGATCCCGCGTGGAGCACTTCACAGACTTCACCTCAACCACCCCTCCCTAAGCTTCATGGGGGAAGTACTAGTGCTCTCCAGGCTTTACAGGGGAGGCCACTAAGTCTAAGAGACAGCGTGCTTTTCCCCAGGTCACAAGTGAACATATGGCAAACTGGAATGCCACATGGACCTTGGACTCTGGATGTGTGCTCTTGGCCATGTATCCATGACACCTCCGCCATACTGTTTGGACAGCCTGGAGCTGGAACAGTGATAAGCCTCAGCTTGGGGCCTTCAAGAGCTCACACTCTACAGGGTAAATAGGTGCGTACATAAGTGGCTATGACACGATGAGCAAGAGGAGGAGGAAAAAAGAGAAAAGGAGAAGGGAAAGGGAGAGTTATAATTCTAAAATAAGGCCATGAAGCCTATGCTGTACCATCTTGCGTAACCTAGCAGATGGAACTAGACAGCTCCAGTGTCATTATCGTCATAGGTACAGCCTCTCTGCTTTCATGACATTACCTGCGAGACAGGAGATCCCTCACACCACGTTAAAGAATGGGGTGAGGGCAGCAGGAATGAATCCATGGGAGGTACTCAGAGCCTGGGTTAGTATAATTATGATAAGGGATGAGTCGCTTATTAAAGTGGACTGAGAAAATCTGGAAAGTTTTCTTGGATAGCTTTAGATTCCAGGTGAGAGTTGAACGACAAAAACAGACAACTGAAGTCTAGATGGGGCTAACCAAACACATTTCAGGCAGCAGAAGCAACTAGGAAATAAAACAACAAACAGGCCACATCCCAATTTAGGACTTGCTGTGTGGACTGATATATTTAGGATAGAGGTTCATAGAGATTCCAAGAGAAGTACAGGAAATACAGCTGGAAGCTTTCACATGATGTAGGTCATTAGCTGGAGAGACATCTTCGGGTACTTCAGATCACAGAGGCTCACCACTGGTTTTCCATTACTAAAGTGAAAGTGTATTTCTTATCTCAGATCATCTATTTTTCTATTTTAAACTTAAAGTTTGAATTCTAAGCCTATTGGACCCCAATAGTTTTACACTCTATGTTCCTCTTGTTTCTTTCCCTCTTTCTGGAACACACAGCATGTTAAAATAAATTAATAAAATTCAATTAAATGCAAAACATAAAAACAATAAAATATAAAAATATTAGACTAATATACTGTTACACCAGATTTTAGGACATTTGTTGTCTGTTCTTATAGTTAATGAAACAATTATTAACAAAATAAGCCATGCAGGCCACCGCAACAAGAAGTGATAAGCTAAAATGTCATAGGATAATGGTTTCAATTGTTGCATGAATTCTTGTTCATTTCATGCAAAACTTAAAAAAAAAAGTTTGAGCTCCCCCTAGAGGTAGTACATTTTGAGATCAGAATGCAAACCCAAATTCTTTATGCAGGAAAAGCATGAAAATGTCTTAATGATTCAGGAGAGAAATTTCATTTTTTTCAAAGACAAGAAGACAAGGAAAGCCCTGAAATATGGTTTCAGAATGTACAAAAGAGGGCTGTTAATGGAAAGACTTTTAATATCTCATATCAGGTTGTACACTGATAGCCCTCAGATAGCACCCTGCTGACGAATGGAGGGTGTGCTGTATCCTAATTTCTCACATTAAAAAGATTTTAATACATGGTATAAAAACCCATAATAAAAAAAGGGGGGGCTCCAAAGTTATTGAAACAGCACAAAATATGGGAGAAGGAGTCTTTGGGTTCCCAGCTTTGTTACCTCCTGGCTGGGACCCCTTGGGCAAAAATAGGCTGAATACTTAAGCTTCTACATTCCTACCTTCTCATGATTTTTTTCTTTTTAAAATTATTTTTATTGATTATACTATTACAGTTGTCTCAATTTGTGGGGGACCTCGTCCCTCAAAGTCCTCCCAACTGGGGATGAAATGAGTCTACCAGCACATGATGTGCCTGGGGAGAGAAAGACCAAAAATCTCTCTGGTGGAGAAGAGCTCCAAGTCCTTTCCTTCAATGGCTTTTATTGAGTTTAGTATGTGTAGGGATGCATAGCATACACATATAGTTCATCCATCAGTGTCAAGCAGTTCTGATTACAGAAAACAGATGCCATTTACAGATAACAGTTGAAGGAACGCAGAGATCTGCCTCATGTTATGGTCTGTTAGACACAATGATGTCAAGTGGCCATAAAAAAATAGGGTACATAAGTTCATCCTGTGTTTTGAACCTTAACATCTGGTTTATATTAACCAAGACTATTCAAAGTGTCAAAGAATGCAATGCATTCTTTAGGCCCGATTACCCACGGGACTCCTCAGTATTAATATCAGATCATGTCTGCCTCCTGTATTCCTGGTTTTCTGATCAAGACTTACAGGCTTATTTTCCAAGGCCTTGCTTGTGCTGGGCTACAATTTCCAATACCACACAAAGTGGCCCCCAACTCCAATTGTGCCCTGTTCGTCCCCCTCCCACCCACTCCCTCAGGCCATCCCCATACCATTGTTTATGTCTATGGGTCATGTGTACAACTTCTTTGGCTACTCCATTTCCTATGCTGTACTTCATATCCCCAGAGCTACCCTGTAATTACTTATTTGTACTTCTTTTTTTTTTAAATTTTATTGTTGTTGTATTACATCCATCCCCTTTTGGCTCCCCTCTGTCCCCCTCCCCACCCACCCATTCCCCCCCAGTCAATCCCACCTGTTGTCCATGTCCATGGTTCCTTTATACTAGGTCCTTGTCTAAACTGTTCCCCTTCCTTGCCTTATTTGTACTTCTTAATCCCCTCACCTCTTCACCCACCCCCCATACCACCTCCCACCTGTCAACTATAAAAACACTCTACATATCCATGATTCTGTCTCTGTTCCTCTTGTTTTCTTAGTTTATTTTTTAGATTCAGTTGTTGATACACATTTTTGCCATTTTATTGTTCATAGTTGTATGAATGACCCACAGACATGGACAACAACGTAGGAACTGATAGGGAGCTGGGACTGGGATGGGCACCGGAGGGCAAAGGGAGAAAATTGGGACAACTGTAATAAAATAACAATGAAAGGTGAAAAAATAAGACAAAAAAGAAAAAAATAAAATTTATATTGTTCTTAACTAAAATTAAATATTGAAGATCACCATATGTTCAGTGTTGCATTCCTGTAAAAATCATTATCGGGTCAGACTCTGGCTAATTCTCATTTCAACAGTGTTCCTAATCACTCCTCCGAGGTTATATGTATGATCAAGCAGAAAATTAATTATACCATGAGTGCAAATATTTTTAACTCCATCAAAACAAGAATGACAGCCATGGTTATTGCTAAACACTTACTACATCCCAGACACCATACTATGTTCTATGTAGGCTGTATCTCTTTTAATCCCACATAGAGAAACTCTATGGAATAAAACTTTTATTATGTCCATTTTTAAAAATGAGAAACATGAGGCTTTGAGAGGCTAAACAATTTCCTCAAAGTCATGTGACATATATTCATTTTTGCTCACTTTAAATGAGCATGAACATTCCCATGAAATGCTCGGTTAACAAACAAAAAATCAAGGCATAACTACTAAATGAAACAACAAATAAGTAACAAAATGAACAACATTTTGGTGCCAACTAATCTGTAGTATTGAAGAAAAGCAAAAGATACCTCCTGTGGCTCCATTTGGACACATTTTCATTAATATTGTAAGCCAGCACTGAGCCCCAGCCCAGCTGAGTCATTCAGCTACCTAAGTAGGAACCAATGCAAAGTTAGAATTAACAAGCTATGTTTATACAGCATCTGCTCTCAGATTCCATAGTTTTGCCAAACTATTAACCAATTTTCTTTTTTAGTTGCAAATATTGTGTTCCCCTCTTCAGTAGAAACATTACAGCACTGAAAATAAAGCTGGCGAGTTCTTTGTCTTGGTCCAGTGCTTTGTTGAGCCCAGTCTCATCCTCCCCTCTAGGATCTGAGTGGAAAGCAACTTCTAGAACTCTGCAAATTCTGACCCATGGTGTTTCTACCTACTGCAATGGGCACATCACCTAATTAGGGCTTATCTTCGTTTCTTTCTTTATAGAAAGAGCACAATGATGCTCTAGCTCAATGGAAATCATAAAGGTACAACTTTGCTTTCCCTTTAAAGATCAAGGCACCCAACACAGCTACTACTACTATCTGGCATATTGGTGAATGTGTTTTCCTATCTGAAGTACTCAATGATCTTTAATTACTCTTTCCAGTTCTTTCTCATCACTTACTTAGCATAAACTGCTGGCTGGTGCCAAGTATGTTAGTTTAAAAGAAAAACCAATTCAGAAAATGGACTATGATAGTGAGGTCTTACTAAAAAGATCTATTTAATCCATAGGTAAAGTCTGCTCTGAATAATGGCTTTGGTGATAAGGACATAATTAATAGAATCAGTTATTCTCAGGCAATTTATGGAAAGTTACAATTTTCCAGTTTATAGGAAGCATGGGTTTTCTAATCTACTTTTCAGATTCTATTTCCCCACTAAAGCTCTTGATGAAGCATTCAAATAATCAGGACTTTTCAAATGTCGATCTCCTTCTGAATTTAAGCCGAATACATTTAGATATGTTATGATCCACTTCTTAGTGCCAGTTATTAATCTTTTACATTATGGAATATTCTCTGACTTCACTTGGTTTAGGGAGTTTCTATATATTATGCAGAGTGAGCTATCCAGAAGGAATTTGAATGGTATCCTACTGGCAATGGATAAGGTGCCAGGACCACCCAACCAGGCTTTTCTTTTGAATAGTGATGGAAAAATGGAAACCTGAAACCATGATTTTCATCAACATCAGCAACATAAAAACTAAATTAATAAAATATCAGAAATTACTTAATGAACAAAATAAACTGACAAACAAAATAGAAACAGAGGCATAAATACAAGAAACAGACTGACTGCTGTCAGAAGGGATTGGGGAGGAGAAGAATGGATGAGTGAAAGAAGGTGAAGAGAGGAGCCTAAGAACATCTGGAAAAACTTATACAAACCCAAACCGTGTGGTGATAGATTGAGTGTAGGTTGCAGCAAGGCCCGGGTAGGGAGGGGTGGGCAAAGGAGGTAAAGATGGGAGCATTTGTAATAGTGTAAACAATAAAAGTTGAAAAAATCAGGGATTCTACTTGTCCTCTTTGATTTAGAGAAATAATTTTGGACCAATTTTAATAATACAATCAAAATGTAAATTCAGCAATTATGACCACAGTTTTAGTAAATCAAATAAAACAGGAAAAAATGTTAACATTCTTCCAGAGGGCACTTTAGATGATCATATGTAGATAATACTTAATTTACTATAGCTTATGATATTTGGCTTCCAAAATAAATTATTTTAAATATATTTCTTAACCTTTACATTTCTAAAAAAAAGAGAGTTCCTAAAAACAGTTTTTATGTAGTCACAAGTAGAACAATATCAGGAGATAAATTTAGTGTCATTTAAAGCTAATTATTCTGAATTAGGAAATATATTCTTTTTTTAAAGATTTTATTTATTATTTTTAGAAAGAGAAAGGGAGAGAGGCAGGGAGAGAAAGAGACACAAATGTATGGTTGCCTTTCACCTGCCTCCAGCTATGGGCCTAGCTGGAGACCTGGCTTACAACCTGGTTATGTGCCCTGGCTGGGGAATTGAACCAGAGATCTTCGGGTTCACTGGCTGGTGCTTTATCTACTGTACCACCAGCCAGGACCAGGAAATACATTCTTAAATATAAAAAGTAATATGATTGTATTTATAAGATGACCAAAACTGTCTTCAAATATACATATATACATACTAACAATTCATCCTTTTGCACAAATAAGTGTTCTAAAAAGACTCAAATTTAAAATTAACATTTAATTTTTAAATAATCTAAGTTGATAACAGTAAAATAGTTCAACTAATTGTACTCTATTGATATTAAAGAATATGTTATAGCCATTAAAAATGTCCTGGAGTAATTTTTATGAGAAAATGTTAAATAGGTAATGATGAAAAATTAATATATCCTATTATTGAAAATAGTTCATTGAGTCTGGGTGTATGTGTGTGAATCTGACAAAAGCAAAATGCCAAAATGCTAACAGAAGTTATTATGGGTGATAGAATTATAGGACCCTTTATTTTTTTATTCTATTAATATTTTCTAAATTTGCTGTGATGAACATATACTACTATTAAAAGTTTTTTAAATAACCACAAGGATTTGTATAGGCACTTCTTAATATGTATAAAGAAAACATGTTATATAACACCTAAGGTGTATCACTTAATATCTAAGCTCCCAGAAGAGGTCAAATATTTCATATTTTTTTCCCATTAGTCATAATTATTGTCACCAAGACTCATTCTGGAAAAAGCATGTGATCATCCAAGGACAAATATCCAAGGCCTTTCCAAGAGAACTTTGAGAAAAAAAAAATCTCAAATAATGGCTTGAGAATGCCTGTCACCATATCATGCAGTGGCATTTCCTTCTTGCAGAAAGAAGATATGAATAAGGGCTCTGATGATTGTTTATTGTTTTGTTTTTGTTTTTAATTGTACTTGAGTCTCAACATCTCATCAAAAAAAATCAAGTGCATATCTGTATTGAACTCTAAGAACACTTTGCCATCCTCATTAAGTCTCTTATTTCTGAAGCCTACTTACTTACTATTCTTTTGGTATACATTTATATAAATAAATTGTGGAGATGCTTCCATCTTTGTAAACCAAACATGACACAGGAAGTTATAATGAATATTATCCAGGTCAATGCTTTTGACACAAGGGAGGCAATAAAAGTCATTGGATTCCCATCTCAACCTCATCTCATTGTTTTGCCATCAAAAACTCTTCCTTGGTTTGCCCCACAAGAACTTGGTTTGCATCCTATTCCCTGACTATGTGAAGCCACTTCTGAAGTTCAGGGTTATTTGTCCATCAACAAGTCTTAACTTTGTAAGAGGGCTGGAAAAAGTGAGTATAATATCTGAATTTTGCTTGACATAGCATTTGATTGATAATGGGAGAGCAAATCTTATTTGCAATTTCTACTTGATAGTAATATCTCTATTTTAAAGAAAGAGACAGTATTGCCCTAAATGGAAAGTATCATTGATTTTGTTCAATTCTAATATAGTTTTGCAAGTTCTAGTATCATTCTGGAAGATGCTGAAAAACAAACTGATCAATATGGGAGGTGGGATGAAACAGTGGGAGAAAATCTAGAGAGCAGGTAATACTTGAAATAAATAATGTTTGATGAATGTTGGCACACAGTATTTGATAAATGTTTATCAAATGTATGAAGGTGCAATGGCCTCATCATGTTTCCTATAGGTCATACATCCACTATTACCATTACCCCAGTGTTTATTACCAGCCCACTCCCCCACAATCTACACATACCTTTTGGAAGAGTAGGCAGGGAAGCTGCTGCAAAAATCTCTTCTTATCAACTCATCTACTGAAAAATGAAGATCTCAAGGGCAGGGCCTCTAAGGCAATTAGGGCAACCATATGACAAGACTTGAGTCACCAGTGACATTTCCAGAACTGGTCAGTATGAACTCTGGCCTTGGTATTTGTAGAGATCCATCAGGATAAGAAAACATAGTTCAGGTCAAAGTTTATTTAATATAAACCCTTCAATGTGCTTAAAATTTTATGTTCTTTTAAGGAGTCAAAAGAAATAATTCAAAGAACATGTTAAACTAGTTTTTTTCAGTTTTTCAAATGAACAGTAAACCTCTCCAAGTAAGTAAATTTAGTTTTTCTGTATATTTGTCAGAATTTATTTTTTTATTACTCTCAGAGAATAAAAGGTACAGTCTTGTTTATTTGTTTGCCTTCTAAATTTTTCCTATGACTTTGAGCATTAGATGTGGAAATACTGATATTGGAATAAATCATAGTAATCATAGCCCTTTCAATGAAAAACTATTTTCTGAATAGTCAGTCATAAAACAGTTTTGGAAATGGCATTCACTGTTTCAAAAACTTTTCCGTATTGTAATATTGAAATATTTTCAACAGCTATCTGAAAATTGAAAGAGTAAACATTTCTAAAAATGCTTAACTTAAATGAGGTGGGTATTTAAGTTCAATAAAAATCAAACTCATTTTTAATTTATAGAAAGCTTGAAACCTACACCATTAGCATTTGTTCAAAAAGTACATTGCCCCTAGGAGATGAGGTCCTTGGGGAATAGTTTGTCAACTCTCATTATTTTCCTTATGGAGTAAATCAAGAACCAGGGAGTATAATTTACATTGTAAACTTGGCAACACATATAAACCAACTCTCTAATCTTATTACTACACAGTGCAGAAATGATCCAAATAGAAATAAGCACTAGCTTTATTTAATCATCTTCATTATAATCTAATGAGACAATCAAATAAGCATATCAAAGATAATTCCATTTCTTACATCATAGTAATATCTTCATGCAGATAACAGAAGTTTTTGTTTCACAATGCAACTGCTGTAGGTTAAATTGATTCAATTTAATTAACAAGCATTTATTCAGTGCCTACCTGTGCACAGCACTATACTAGGCATACAAAAGAGTTAGAATATAAGATCACTGCTCATAAGAAGCTTACAATCCAGATAGGAAAGATAATCCATGCATACAAGAAACAATAAAGAAGCATCATAATTCACAAGAAAATCAATAAATTAATAAACTATGAATTAAAGCTATGAGTCCAAATAAAGACTATCAAGGGAATGATACAACTGGGAATAAAGGCTAGTCTGGATAATTTGACCAGAGGAAGTAAACCTTGAATTTGGTATGATGGAAGTGATGAACACATGATTGGTAGAGGAATAGGGTGATTGTTCTATGGCCAGATGAAGATAGAAAAGAAGGGGAAATCCAAAGACAAAGTAATAATAATCAGCAAAGCAACTGAAGGGAATGGCAGGCAAATTGGCTTACTTCTGGAAAAGGACACAAATTAGAAGATGTAACTGAAGTCACACAACAAAGCTGGCTAAGAGCATTGATTGTTCTATTCAAAATCAACTTAAATTTTAAATAAATAATAATGCTTAACCACATCCAGAAACTAAGCCCCCTCTCCAAAAAAAAAGTATGTGCTTTCATAACCTTAACAAAAGTAAAGAAAAGTTATACACTATGAGCATCTACACTTGGGAGGTCAAATGATCAGACTGTGATGAAATAGCAATCACTTATGGTGCCATTCTTTTAAAAAACCTGTGAAGAGTTGGGCTATCTAAGACCCATGCACCTCCTTATTGCTGTGCTGATCTGGTCCCTAATTCACTTAGGATATTTACTCTAAAATGCCTATTTCATTTCATATTAAGTCCAGCAGCAAATAAAAAGGCCTTGGGTACATATTTGTGGGGGTCATAGGTGGGGAGACAGGTATCGAAAACAAGGTGTTGGTGTCCTAAAGTCAGTTAATGAATGCTTACAATGAGTACTTTATGAGCATATTTCTGAACTTGCAAAAACAGAGCAAAGTAGTTCTGCTCCCAGGCCAAGAAAACGAAGGCAAAAGAAATGTATAGAATGAAAGTCCTGGGATTGACTTTGGTGGGGAGTGGGTGGGTGGGAAAGGGGAGAGAGGGGGTGCGAAATGGGATGGACATAACACAGCAACAATAACATTTTTTTAAAAAAGAAAGAAAGTCCATATGAGCAAGGTTTCTAAATTAGCCTGTATTACTGAATCACACCTTCTTTTAAATTCCATTTGTCAAGGAAATGGGTCAGAAGAGAAAATGGCAGTGCAGGTACAAATTCTTAATTTGGAATAAGGTGGAAATTGTTCTTGCATTAGGACTGGTGATGCCTTATTGACCAGTCTGATCTTGATCATCCATCAGGGTTAAAGCAGGAGAACTACAGTACTTGTTCTCTGGACCTTCACAGAAGTCATTGCTTTTAAACAAAGTGAGGAGTACTTCTGGGCTTCTAACATATTTTTCAAAGTTACTGGCCACCAGCAGCTGCAGCTGTTCAAAAGAAATAAATAAATTAATAATAAAAGAAGGAAGAGAAAGAGAAAGCAAATAAAAATTTTGCTTTCAATGTGCTTCATGATTCTGAATGAGATACCCTGAAACCTGTATCTTCCAAATGTGCTATAAATGGAGTTTTATATTCAAATATTCCTCTATTTTTTATCTTACAAAATCCTCACAAATTCTAAAGACAGCACATTGAAAGTTCTTCACTATTTGTAACATTTATTCATTGCTGCCTATGTAATTAATATAAAAATTATTCTTTTAAAATGTTTCCAATAAAATAATTCTTCATTAAAAAAAAGAATTTTTCATTGTTCAGTAGATATTAAATAGATATATACTGAGTGACTGTTAAGTATAAAATTCTGTATTATCTCCTGAGTTAACAACTATAAATAAGACACAGTCTCTGCCTTCACAAATGTATACATAATTTTAAGGACAAATTATAAAAAGTATCACACTATAGCATTATATTTGTTACTTGAAATAATAAAGATAGCTATAAGTCTTAACTAGAATTCAGGTCAAGAATTCAGAAATTTTCACTCACCATTTTAAATACTAATTATATAATATTTTGTTTTCTGGCTGGATAACAAGTATGTAATTTTATTTTTTATTTTTTAATTACAGTCTAGATTCAATATTATTTTGTATTAGTTTCAGGTGTACAGCATAATGGTTAAACAATCACATACTTCACAAAATGTTTCCACTTATATGTCCAGTACTCACCTGGCATCATACATAATTATTACAGTATTATTGACTATACTTCCTATACTGCATTTTTCATCCCTGCAACTATTTTGTAACTATCAATTTGTACTCTGTAATCCCTTCACCTTTTTTCATCCAGTCCCTCAAGCGTCATTCCCTCTGGCAACCATCAGTCTACTCTCTGTGTTTATGAGTCTGTTTCAATTTTGTTTGTTCATTAATTTTGTTCTTTAGATTCCACATATAACTGAAATCATATGGTATTTGTCTTTCCTATTGTGATAGTCACAATCTGGAGCCAATACAAAAGCACTGCAGATATGTGCAACATATCTACCTCTAACTATTTCATACCTACAGGAGACTCATTTCAGTTTTAGAGATACACATAGACCAGAAGCTAAGGTACAGTAAAGGATATTCTATGCAAATGAAACCAAAAGCAGGTCTAGCCATAATCATATTGGACAAAATATATTTTAAGTCAAAACCTATAACTCATATGTGGAATCTAATTAAAAAACTGAGCTAACAAGAAAAATGGGGACAAACTCATAGAAGGAGATCAGGATGACCATTAGTTGGGGTGGGGGTGGTGAGCAAGTAGAGGGATTGAACAAAAGGAAAGAATACCCATGGAAATGTACAGCAGTGTGGTGACTGCTATGGGGGTATAAGGGGACAAAATGTTAATGGAAAAATACAATAAACGTTACATTTTTTAAAAACCAGTAACAAGAGACAGAGAAGGTCATTAATGATAAAGGAGACAATTCATCAAGAGGACATAGTAATTGTAAATGTTTATATATCTGACATCAGAACATTTATATATTACTATAAATATATAAACTAAATATTAACATCTAAAGGGAGAAATAGTATTAAATAAGAGCAGGGGGTTTCAATACTTCGTTTTCAACAATAAATAGATCATCTGGGTAAGAAAACCAACATTGAAATTAAACTCCATATTAAATCATATTGACTTACAGGCATACACAGAACATTTCATCCAACAGTAGAATATACATTCTTCTCAAACACACATGAAATATTCTCAAGATAGATCATACTTTAGGCCACAAAACAAGTCTTAATAAATTTGAGAAGACTGAAATCATATCAAGCATCATTTCCAAACACAATAGTATAAAACTAGAAATCAATACAAGAAGAAAACAGGAAAATTTACAAATATGTAGAAACTAAACAACATGCTCCTGAACACCCAATGGGTAAAAAAACGACACACAAAGGGAAACAAAAACTACCCTGAGACAAATGAAAATGAAAACACAATACACTAAAATATGGAATGTAGCAAAAGCAGGTTTAAGAGGAAACTTATAAACACCCACATTATGAAAAAAGAAAGATCTTAAATAAACAACATAACTTTACAACTCAAGAAACTAGAGGAAAAAAAAAGAACAATTGAAGCCCAAAGTTAGAAGAAGGGAGGAAATGAAAAAGAGCCAATGGAAAATAAATAAAGACTAAAAATGCCTCTTCATAAAAAATAGAAAATAAATAAAATAATAATAAAGTTGTGAAATGCCAAACACCAACACACACACACACGATTAAAAAAAAAAAAGACAATAGAAAAGATCAATAAAACTAAGAGGTTTTTTTTTTTAATATAAACAAAAATAAATAAACCTTTAGCCAGACTAAGAAAAAAAGAGAAGACTCTAATAAATTAAATAAAAAATGAAGAGGAGACATTATAGTTGATAACACAGACATATGAACCTATGTATTACACTATACAGAAAATATACTCAAAATGATTAAAGATTTGAGTGTAATATTTTAAACCATAAAAATCTCAGAACAAAACGTAGAGAAAAAGCTGCTTGACGTTGGATTTAGCAATAATTTTTTGATATGACACCAAAAGCCAAGGCAGCAAGCACAAAAATTAAAAAGTGGAACTACCTTAAGTGGAAAAGCTACACAACAAAGGCACCTTACAGAATGGGGGGAAATATTTGCTAGACATATATCTGATAAGGGGTTAAACCTAAAATACACAAAATAATCATACAAATCAATAGTAAAAACCAAATAACCCAATTTAAAAATGGGCAAAGAATCTGAACAGACACTTTTCCAAAGAAGACATATAAATGACCAAAAGATACATAAAAAGATGTTCAACATTAGTAATCACCATGGAAATGAAAATCAAAACTGCAATAATATACCACTTCATACCTGTTAGAATGTCTATTATCAAAAAGTCAAAAGATAAATGCTGATGATAAAAGGGAACCTTTATGTATTATATTGGTGAGAATGTAAACCCATGCAGCCAGTATGGAAAATAGTACTGAGGTTCCTCAAGAAATTAGATAAAGGACTATTATATGATCCAGCAACCCCACTTCTGGATACATATACAGATGAAATGACACCATTAATCTGTATTCCCACATTTACTGTAGTATATTATTCATAATAGCCCAGATATGAAAACAACCTAAGTATCCATCTATTGATGAAGGAATAAAATGTAAAATATATACATGTGTATATAGACAATTGTAATACAAATAAATAATAGAATGATTAATAAATAATAACACAAGATGTGTTTCAAGTCCTCACAACTGTAAACCTACTTTTGCCCACCCCTTTACGTATATACACACACAATGAAATGATATGCAGCCTTATAAAAGAAGGAAATTCTGCCTTTTGTGACAATATAATAGATGAAACTGTGGGACACTGTGCTAAGTGAAATAAGCCAGATGAAGAAAGGCAAACATCACATTGTATTCCTTACATATGGACTCTAATTACAACAAACTTGAACTCAGACAGAGTGGAATGGTGGCTGTCAGCAGCAAGGGGGCGGGGGAAATAGGGAAAAGGTGGAGAAAAGGTATGAATTTTCAGTTATAACAAATAGGGTCTAAGGCTGTAATGTATAACACGATAGCTATATGTAATAATACCATATTGTACAATTAAGATTTGCTACAAGAATATAACTTAAAATGTTCTCAAGAAAAAAGTTAAAGAATTAAATTTGTGAGGTGATGCATGTGTTAAATCACTTGCTGATTGGAATTCTTTCATAATGTAGGTGCTTATCACATCATTACGTGTACACTTTAAATGCATTACAATTTTATTTGTGAAGTATACATCAACAAAGCTGAAAAAATTTTAAATGCAGTTAAGAAACAAGTAGTATAATAATAAAAAATAAAAGCTACAGCTTCATTCCTTCCTAGGTCCATAAGGGTCAGCCACCATAAAAGGAGAGCAATGCAGTAATGCTGAAAGAACCACAGGAAAGTGCAGCTCAGCCCTGATCACTCCTAATCTAAGGGCACAACGTGGCCCAAAGCCATGTATACATACCATTCTCCTGCTCATCTGTGTGGACTAATAAATTCCTCACCACCACCACCACCCCATCCCTGCTACTGAAACCAATTTAAGAGTTAGATAAGAGGGAAAAGGAGTTAGGGTTAAGAGTTAAGAGGGAAAAGTTGGAAAAGAATTGCACTGAACTTCTTAGGCATCACTTTTTCATGTGGAAAGAAAACTATATCAGTAATTTTGACATGGAGAAATATGCCGTATTCTCATATTTTTAAAATGAACCAGATTAAAACAAGAGGTTAATGAATCAGAAAAAGCTTTGACAATCAGTGGTAGTGAGCTCAGATGACCTTCATGGGATTTTCCCAGTGTATCCTTCTAGTTATAAAAATGGTCCAAATAGGCAGGATAGAACCTGCTTTTTTTTTTTTTTAAGATTTTATTTATTATTTTTAGAGAGAGGGGTAGGAAGAGAGGCAGAGAGGGAAAGAGACATCAATGTGTGGTTGCCTTTCACCTGCCTCCAGCTACAGACCTGGCTGGAGACCTGGCTTGTAACTTGGTTATGTGCCCTGGCTGGGACTCAAACCAGTGACCTTTGGGTTTACAGGCTGGTGCTTTATCCACTGTGCCACTAGCCAGAACCTGCATTTTTATTCACTATTTGTACATGATTACATAGTTGTTTTTCTATCTCCTGTCATTCTACGAAATCACTTTTCTATCACTACTGCTAAGTTTACATTCCTGAATTTTTCTTTCTGTCTTTCTCCCACTGGGAAAACAACCAAACCCCCTAAATACCTGAGAAGGGCTGAAAAGGTGGACAGTAGGAATGTGGGATGATTTACTTAAAGTAATAATGCTACTCTGCATGAAATGCCCCCAGTTGGAGAAAATAAAAGGGAAAAGCACAAAGCACACTGTTTGTAAGGGGGAAATATTATCAACATAAACGTATTTCTAACCTGCTCGTGCAGCTGCCATTTTCTTGTTTCGCAATTTGTTCTCCAAAGCTTGCTATACAATGAAAAAAAGGAGAAAAGATAAACATGAGATTTCTTAGTGTTTTCTACTATTTTAATAAAAACAATATTTCTATGAAATACATTGTATCCTACCTGTTTCATCTTCTTTTGTAGGTCCAGGTTTGCTGCCTTCTGGCCCTTTGCAGTAGCATTAAGATAATAGATGGTCAAACTAAATTTAAAAAATAATAAAATTTATGGTATTTTTTAGTTCCTCAATATTCCTCTTATATTTACATTAACTAAATCATAGAATGCTCATGCTGGGGTAGGCTGTAAGATATTTTCTAATCAAAAGTTCTCATTTTGTGGATAAAAGACTGGCCGAGGTATAGAGAAGTAAAAAGTGAGCTCAGTTACACAGTGACTTGAGTGGACCTGGGACATGGGACCTGAGTCTTTTTCTCCACTGTCAGTAGCTCTGTTCACTGTACCTTACTGCCTAATTTCCTGCCTCTTTTTGGAAATGTATTAACATTCATTTAAATTATAATTTAAAGTAACCCTTTAAATTGATGTCAATGACATTCAATAGAATGAAATATCTCCTGAAGCTTAGAAAATGTGTTGAATGAAAAGGAAACTGACTTTCTGCCTTAAATTCTTTCCTTTGTCTTTTACATCTAAGAATATATAATCCTTGTAGTTATCATTAATTAACATGAGCTTTTTCCAAAGGAAATATTGTATGTATTTCTCCCTCTTTCAAAAAGAAAATGCTTTTTAAAGAAATATTCTTTAAGTAAAACACTTACATTTCTAGAAAGGAAATTCCAGCCAAACATTGCTGCAAAATTCAATATGCTCATCATTACTTAAAGCAAAAACAAATAAAGAAAACAATGCAGTAGAAAAAGGTAACTAGTATTGCTCTTCATTGCAAATGACTGATACTGAACACATTTCCTCTACTCACCAACATGCCAAATTATATCCTTTATGGGGCATCTGGTGCTAGCAGCACAATCATTGACATGGTTTAGGAGGATTTTATTTCTCCCTTGTGTGAGTGGCAGGAGTTGGAATGAAATTATATACATGAAAGCATCTGGTACAATATTTGTGATGAAGTAGGTGCTTAATGAATGTGTGTGTGTATTACAGTCATATAAAGATTTTCTTAGAAAGGTATCCAGAATTATTGGAGGGGAAACTCAAAGTCCTCACGTCATTTACAGTACTGGAGTTTTCTTTATTCTTCACTTTTTTGTCTTGTGATGTACCTTAAATGTGTATTCCTTATAAATCATTTGTTAGTCTCAGAAGAAAAAAAAAAAAAAAAATGGCTGCAAAGAACTAACCTAAACACTCAGTTTCCAAAATCTATTTAAGCTGATTTAATATGACCCATCGAGGAAACTAAAAATGCTTTTAACTTGTAACATTCTCTAATTAAAGGTAATAAAAGTCAAGCCAATTGTTTGGGTCTCATAAAGTGGAACATGAGACCTGAGGATTTGAAAAATCAAATCATTAATAAGCTAAAATTTGGGTTTTAAATTAGAACCTCAGAACTGAAATCAACCTTGCAGGACCTCTAGTTGACCTTCTACCCAGCCTGCTTCCCTCTAGACCTAGTCACTGTTCGGGGTGGTCAAATGATGGTCTCCAGGGCCAATCTGACTCTTGGCCTGTGTCGTAATACCCATGAGCTAAGAATGGCTTTTATATTTTTAAATGGTTATGTAAGAATTTACTTAATACCCTCAACTTTTCCCCTTGGTCCACAAACCCTAAGACATCTACTTTCTGGCCCTTTAAGAAAAAGTGTGCCCACCCTGGCTGTAGACCATCATTGACAAGTGATTTTCAGCCCTTCTGAATGTGCCAACTCATCCCAAACTCAGTGCTAAATCAGTGCTGCAAATTAGTGGAGGGAATAGGGGTGGGAAATGAGACATGGGTCCGAACTCACTTATCAGACTTTAGATTTGGGGAAGATCATCTGATGCTATCAATAACATAATCAGTGAGGTCAATTTCTTAAGGTTATAATGCAGATTAAATGAGTTAATAATATAGATAGTGCCTGGAACAAAGGCAGTGTTAGTTTCTCTTTCACAGGTTATTAAATATTTAATTAGTGGCATTGGAATAATGTTGCTCCATGGCTTCAAAATAAATCTGTCTCTCAACTAGTTAAGAATATAGTCATAAAACCTGACATTAAGTTTAGTCCGTGTTTTTATTTTTTTAAACGCGATCTCATTTATACCACTAAAAGGCTTTTGACTTTTAAAAGCCACGGGATACTTAACATGCTCTCAGAAGCTGCTACATCATAAAAACATGGAGAAGGGAAAATTACTCCAAGGGCCATCTGGTGAAACATGCCACATCCAGCTTGTCATTTTCTAACAGGAGAGATTTACTATCAGATTCTAAATGCCACCTCTCGATCAAGGTTCTAATACACAAGAGAAATCTGTCCAATAAGAATTTTTTAAAATACCGAAGCTTTAGTATCCTTCTTAAGAATTAGGATGAAATTTGGCAGAAAAATTTCAGGTTTCAAAATGAAACAGGTGGAGCCCATTTTCATCTAATTGAAAAACATTAGTTTCTTTAAAAAACGATAATGTTTTACTGTTTAATTATCCCCGCAAGCTATTAACTCTCCCTCCAAGAAGACGTCATGGCGTGAAAAGGAGAATGCTGGATTTTCTGTCAAAGTCATCCTATTACTATTTTGCTATCTATCTTCTCACCGAGGGAAAAGCACTTAACTGCTCCAAGTCGGTTTCTTAATGAATTGAATTGAGGCGTATAACACCTGCCTTCACTGATGTGGCTTGTGACCATGACCATCGCAAAGATGATGGTAACTACTTGGCTCAGACCCAGCTCATTTACTTCAAATATTTTGAGTTCTCACATTAAGATTTCCTTGTTTTCCTTTTATTTAAATGAATGCAACCTGTGGGTCTCCTACTTGTCTTTGAGTGAGGGCCCCAGCAGTTCCATACTTTCTACTTAGGAGGGTCTTGGGGAATGAAAGGGAGGCCTAGAGTGCTTTCCTTAGCTCTTGCATAGCAAGCATATATTTCTAGAGAATGCAACTTTATCTGCAGTGCCTGAGTCAGGAGCCAGTGAAAGGAATATGGGTACAACAGGCCCTTCCCACATTCCCCTTTAAAGGTCACGTCTAACATTGAAGGGAAAGATGGAACGACCTTTCCAAGACCCTTCTGGTCTTCTGATTCTATTACTGTGGACACACCATTATTATGGATGGCTTCCTAGGTACCAGGACACAGTGATTTTTCAAAAACCCCTTAAGCTCTGATCCCTAAAATATAGTCCATACAGCACCTCTAAGAGGAACATCCACTTAGAGGCTCATTATTTCTATGTGTTCACAGCCACCTGCTTTATGGAACCAGAGGTGGGGGCCAGGAGGTGGGGGAAGCTCAATGTGCTGATTAGATTTAGCATTTAGCCTTTATGTTTCCCTTGCTTTAGCTGTTTGCCGATAATTATCTTGGCTACTTGGGAGCAGATCTTGTCATCCTAGGCAGGCAAAGGCAGATGTAGATAGCTGTGAATTATGTCCAACAGGATCAGAACATGGCTCATAAATTTTAGCCTCTCACCACCATGTAAATCAGCATTGAATTTGGTTAGCTTATAGCACAACACTTGGGGAGAGTGAGAGAGCTAAACTGAAAAGGAGTCAGAGGGAACATACAAAGGCTTTTACTATGAGGAGGAAAAGCACGTACACCATAACCAAAACCACAGCGATGACCAGCCCAGGGTTAGAAAGCTGTCTCAAGATCTTTGCCATCCAGCTTGGGAAATCATGTTCCAGTGTCTCTCCAATGACTTCAAACATCCTATTTTTGCCACTGGGGAAAAAAAGAGAGAAGTTTATATAAAGTATATGGAAAACCATGGTTATAGAAGAAAACCAAAAAACTAATCTTTTGCAAACACTGCCTAAGTAAGTACTCTTTCAGATTAGGAATCTGATGTTTTGTTCTAACTCTTGATGCATAGACCTCATATTGTCAACATATGAATAACATATGTATGATAAGTTTTATCTTGGCATAAACACATAATCAAAGCATGTAGGCAATTCATCATAGTATTGGGAAACACATTTTAAAAGCTGTAGTTGTAAGATTTTGATTGAAATATGTTTTATAAATAGTTCATTTGTCTACCTCTTGGCCAGCTCTTTTTGTAGAAAAATACTCTCTTTGGGCTGAATAAACAGTGAACTCAATTTTTCAATTAGCCTTGAAATAAGCACCAGAAATAGCATAACAGAATCAAATCCATAAATAATCCAAGATATCTTTCCATGCAACAGCTTCTATCTCATTTTCCACTAAACCTCTTTCATGAGAGCTATTAATAGGTAATAACACTGAATGATGCATCCTTTCTCTCTCAGTGTTTCTTCTGGACAGGTCTCAAAAGTACCAACATAGTTCCACTGTTAAGAACACAAAATAAGAAGAGAAGAATAAATAAATCTTAAAGGCAAAGGTCTTAAATGGGCTTGTTCCCAATCTATTAAAATAAGGCCCAAACCCTATACCCTAGAAAAATGAGAGCAGATGCCTGTCTTAACCTAGTACATAATATTAAAATTTTAAAGTAATATCCATCCTGCTAAGGTATTTTTGTTATATATATTGATTTTACTATGAAAATCTGTAATTTTCAAAAAAGATGCTAGGTTGTTTATCACCAACTTTTATGCACCATCAGAATAAAGCTTGATATAATTTTTAATATAATAATTTAGTTTCACTTTTTTATCTTTAAACATTCTCAGTTACTAAATGAACATGGTCTAGAACATTTTCTTCTCATGAGCTAAAAGTATCTTTCAATGGACTGAGTATCTACTCGGGAGTCACTAGGGTACAGAAGTATACATTTTTGTCTCACAAATTATAAATTAGAAAAACACATGTAAAGGAGAATGACGTTCATAGGCAATTTAAGGTTATATCAACTTATTCCAGTAAAGTCTCTTCTTCATCTATTATAACTGACACCCTCTCAGCCATATGGAATAGAGCTGGTGTTAGAAGTTAAGCAAGGATGAGAGAAGATCAGACAATCTACCCTCCCTTCTCCAGCCTGTCCAACTATGCTAATGAATGTGGTTAGGATGAGGAGTCTGGAATTTCACAAAATAATCCCTACTTACAAAAGTCTGCTTTGTATTGTAATGTGTCCCAAATGCAAAGTTATTGGCAACTCAGGATTCTCGGATAACTTTTCCAGATCATGTCTCTGACCAGGAATGGAGATCGTTTAATTTTACACAAGCTATAGAAGTATCAATAAATCTTTGTCAATCCCCTTTTCTGGCTGGCTAGCTAACACATGCCACTTCACAATATTCCCAAACAGACTTTCCAATCTACTGTGATTATACAGCCTAACCAGTAGTTTTCCTAGGCTATAGCTCCATCCACCCTAGATTAGAACAGTCTATGAGCAGGCCAGTCTACCCAGCCAGACTGAAAGCTCCACAGGACAAGAATCTATACCCAAGTGAACCCCACATCTCACCTAGTGTTTCGTGAACAATAAGAAGTCATCATTATTCAGTCATAAATTCAAGTTATTGGCTAACACTCTACTTATTCTGGACTCACAGAGGTGAAAGTATTCCCAACCTCTGGAAGTCAGCTACACTATTAAGAAAAAGAGATACATAGTGAAATAGGATTGAAAATGATGAATAATGTAAAAACAGTGTCATAGTGTAATGTAAATCTAAACATATTGCATGATCTTAGCTATTTTAAAAATCTGCATAAAAAGAAAATCAGAATACAAAAATACCAAAATGTTGAGAGCTGTTATTCCAAGACTTTGTGGGTGATGGGTTGTATTTGTTTTCAAGTGAAAATGTTTCTATAATTTCCAGGTTTTCTAGTGCCACCACATATTACCTTTGCAATAAGAAGAAAATACATAAAAATACAATTACCATAATGTTAGCAGCGAGAGGTGTGAGAGGCTAGAAAATTAGAAATTTTTCAAGTTATTATGAGGGGGCTGAGGGAGAAAATATGATGGAGCAGTTAGAAGAATTTTCTTCATCTGAACGCCAAAGAAATAGTTTTTAAATTACTGAACTGTTTAAGGTAAATCTACTTAATAGTGATTTGGAGTAATTTCCGGGGGAATTCACCTCCTTTGCCAGATCTTGTAAAACCAGAACAAGCTAAACTATCTCATCAAATTGCTTTGCAAGCCCTGGCTGGTGGCACAGTGGATAAGGCACCAGCCTGAGAACCACAAGGTTGCTGGTTCAATTCCCAGTCAGGGCACATAACCAGATTATAAGCTAGGTCTCCAGCCAGGTCCGTAGCTGGAGGTAGGTGAAAGGCAACCATATATTGATGTCTCTCTCCCTCTCTGCCTCTCTCCTTTCCCCTCTTTCTGAAAAATAATAAAGTCTTTTAAAAAAATTGCTTTACAGGATGGGTCTTCTATGGTAATGAGGGCAACCACCACACCTGAAAACATACCTATACCTAGGAGCAACTGGTTGTCACTGTAGTGTCTCCATCAGCCTTCTTCAAGTGCATGTTTGCCAACTGGTAGCCGACCCAGGTGCATGGAAGGGTCAGACACCCTTCACGTGGCAGGCTGGGCAAACCACCTCAATCTTAGGGTCCCTAAGGATGGCAAGTCATGGAGCCCCTTCTAATACATGTTTGTTCACCTAATTTCTAAGGCAGAACAATCCTTTTGAACTTTTAAGTCCAAACAAATTAAAAAAACGTATACATTCTTTTGCCCCCAACTGACAGGAAAAATAAATATCTAAATGGAATAGAGATAACTCTTTCCTTAAACTCTTAAAAATATTTATATTTTCTTGACCTCAAAATAGTAATATATAGTTAGAAATTTTGCCTAAGTTTGACAATTAGAAAATACTTGGTAAAAATCACATATTGTGTCTTAAACAAGAACAATACTTTTCATTACCACCATAGTAACCTGTGATATAAAGAGAAGCAGAGGAATTAGAGCTCAAAAACTTAAAATTGTGCAGTATCTGTACATATTTAGCTCAATGATATTTTTAATGTGAATGTACATAAGTCCCTTTAATATGTTTTTCTGAAAAGGATCAATATTTGATTAAAAAGTTAAAAAGCACACCTAAAGCTTATCCTGTATATATTCAGTTGTGTGGGTAATTAGCAGTTAACCGAAGTCTTTGCATGGTTTATCTCTTGAACTTTGTACTCTGAAATTTATCCAGGATTTATGAAGACCAATCCCCCATTCAAGACTGCAGTTTCATATTTAGTCTCCAGATGTCACTCTCTGCATTATTTATTTCAGCCTACTGTGGTGGTGGTTGGTTGTGGGGAGGGCAAATGAACAGGACAAGTCAACATCAGCTCATTAGCTTCCTGAATTAACAGAACTCTCAGCTGTTTCTGCTGGTTTAAGGTTTTGTTTCTTGTCCAGTAAAGCAATAATAACTCAGACTGCTATTAGAGTGAAAATGTCTCTTTTACACTTAAGTCATGGACAACAAACCTTTTGACTTGAATTTAGTAACTTGGGTCTGAATGCATGACAGAGAAATTGTATGCGGCTAATTTTGCATCATGGTTGTCATTCACGGGGCTTTTCACATTTGCATTTTCTTCACTGAAAGGAATAAATAACTCAAGTACAGTGACTCAACAGGCAGAGATTTGGGAGGAGACTTTAGATTTCATCCGTTTATGGAATGAAATCTCAATCTTCCAAATCCTGGGGACTTGCTTTGTTGACATGTGTCAGAGATAAACCTATGTCTTAGATCAGGGGTGTCAGGTGCCCAAATCATTTTCATCAGGGGCCACACCAGCCTCACCGTTGCCTTCAAAGGGCTGAATGTAACATTAGGACTGTATAAATGTAACTACTCCTTAACAGTTAAGTGAGCTGGGGAGAAATGGGTGCTGGGTCGAGGGTGCTGTGCCAGGTAAAACAAGGTGGAGGGCCGGATTCAGCCTGAAAGTCTACCAGTAACTTAGAAAATGGTAGAAAGTGCATTTCCAACTTGGATCAAAGAAACTTCTTAAGTTTTTAATGACTGCTTGAATGATTTATCCTTGTTATTTGGGGAAAATATACATGAGAACAGCTATAATATTTTACTGGCATGTAGCATTTTGAATTATAAACTGTGAGACACTCTTTATGTTATGTTATGTAGCATGGGGGGTGGCCTACTCTGTTGACTTATTTTTGTATTTTATTTTTTCCATTTGGTGGTCCACATGAAACATAGCAATGGCTACAAATGTCTGGGTGTGAAGGCCTACCATCAGGAAAACGTTCACATCTAGCGTAGCTCCTTGCTGTCTTCTTTTATGGAAATAGCTTAGCTTAATTGTGTATATTTTACCCAGGCAGAGCTTGGGCCAGTTAAATTAATTTCCCTTCTATGATTCCCAAATGAGAAAAATAGGTGGCATCTCCATGACACAGAATGAACCTGAATATCCAGAGGATTTCATTCCTACATACTAAAATGCCATTGTTAGAAAAAATAAAAATTGGTCATACAATGCCTGGCCATTTTCTATTTCTATGCCTGAAAGAAATCTATGCCCAAATGGAATTTCAAAGTCAAGAACCTGAAAGGGCCACAGTCAAAAGATGGTGGGAGGGATACAATCATGTACAGCACAGGCATGGTGGACAGGAAGAGGATAAGCAAGAGCATGCCCAGGTAGAAATTATTCGATCTGGAAGCCTTGAAGACTCGGGCCTCAGGAACGTTGCAGCACATTACAGCCCAGGCCTGGAAGTACATGGACGTGTGGAGTCGAAGGATATTGATGCCTGGGAGGCTGGGAGCAAAGAAAGAGCCCATCCTAGAAAGGAAAACAGAACTCTAATGAATTCAAGTCCACTCCAGAACAATAAACACGCAGTGCCTGTTCATTTCACATCATGCTTATTTGCCAAAGGCAGACAACATATTGCCACTTTCAACCACACAAGCCCGTTTTATAAATAAATTTGACTAATCTATTTCCATCTTCTATACGCACTTTACCATCTCCCCCATTATTAAAGGTATTGTATACAGAATTCCTTCATAGAAATTATGTAGATCATTAATCATATCTACTATCATCAGTAAACTTAAATTACAAGACAGTAAACTATGTGTGTTCCTTCTGTCTTCTACACCTAAAATAATTTCCCCTAATATTCATGTTATTAACATAGCCAAAAACTAACTTTTTAATAATTGACTCTTAAAACCACATATTCTATTCACATGAACTGCACATTTGAATTAATTACTTTTGTTGTGGCTAATGAAGTCATGTGGAATAAAAGAGAAAAACTAAGTTTTTCTTCTTCTGATGCTGTTTTTTCATTTGTGGTCTAACATGCTACATTTTGTTGATGCCCTACAACAAGCTTTATGTGTTTTTAAGATGAAAATTCAACACATCCACTTAATTTATTTTAGCTGTTCTCCTTATTTCTTTAGCTTGTCCTGGAAACCCACTGCTTTGTACATCAGATTATAAAAAAGTATTTTAAAACAAGAGCCACTTCGGTGGAGTCATTCTTACTTGATGATTTCATTGGTTTTTGCAACAAAATTAATTCAATTTTTTAATGAGAAAATCCAGTGTACCACAAAACCATATTAATAGCAATTAATTAGTTTAAACCCAAAAGGAAGTTTAGATATTACATATTTTTGAAGTTTAAGCAGAATCCTATTTTTTTAAATGTCCCAACTATAATAAGGCCCTCAACATTTCTAGTTAGGATTAGCATTTTAACCAATCTGTGGTAAATTTGGTTTATTATTTGTGGGAGGGGAATTCAACCATACATTGATGTTTGTCTCCCTTTCTTCCTCCCTCTCTGCCCTTCCCTCTGAAAGTAATCAATAAAATCTCTTAAAATAATAATAATAATAATAATAATAATAATAATAATAATAGTATACATTTTGGGTGATCATGATGTGTCCACGAAGGCTTAGCCATTGTTTGAGATGTCAATAATGGGGGAGGCTGTGCATGCATAAGGATAAAACATATATTAAAACTTTGCACTTTCAATTCAATTTTGCTGTAAATCTAAAGCTTCTTTAAGGTGTAAACTTTATTAGTTTAGAAAAATGAGAGGATAAACTTCACAATAGCACAGTGTATCTTGGTTACAGAACAGCAAGAAAGAACCTGAAACCCCAAAAATGTGAGCAAGTGAGTGAGTGAGTGACAGTCCTAGCGGAGTGGTCAGAATTACAAAGCACTAGATTATAACCCCAAATGCTGGCATTCATAATATAATGTGCTTTTGGATGACAGAACCCTTTTAAAGTTAGGGTTGGCCAGCGTTTTTTTTTTTTTTTTTTTTTCTTCTGTCAGCTAAAAATAGAAAAAAATGAGTTGTCTCATTGCTGGGTAGAAACTCCAAGAGCTCTGGGTATCTTTTATTCTCTTTTTTCTCTGTAACTCTGACCAGCAATATTCCAGGTGGATACTATTCTGCCTGTTTGGGACTCCAAAGTAAGGCAACTTATAAGAACAGAGCCTCTATCAACCTTCATTAGACTTTTAGAGTAAACAAAAAGTAAATATTTCCTTTTATATGATTTTCAGGCCGTGTTTTATTACTACACAACCCATTCTGTCCTAGGAAACCAATTCAAGACTAAGACTTACCTAAAGTCACCTATATTTGCACCTATACATATCCATGCATCATTTATCTGCATATATACACGTATACTCATGTGTATATGCATCTATAGATGAATAAATTTAAACCTTTCAAAATGAATATCACATGGGCATTTTGAACAAATGACACAAAAGCCATAAGCTAGAAAAACTGGTCCTGACACAGTGATATCTGAACCCGAATGCTCATCCTATCTTTGCTCATGACTCACTAATCAGCTTGGCTCAGTAAATCCCTCACCCAGACTTGATCCCATCATCTGTCAGGCAAAGACCATTGTAATACCCAAGCCTGATAAAATGCTTTTCTTCCAAGAAGATCAAAGCAAATGAAAGCTTCTTTTATTTCGCTCCTCTGTAATACTTCAGTACCATAGTACAGCTCAGGTAAATTATTCACGTGTGATCAACTGAGAAGATGAGGCAGCAAAGGTGACAAGGTTGGCTGACTGGTGGATGGTTAGACAGCGTTGGAACCATGTCCAAGCCCATCTCTCTCGCTGCAGGTTCTCCGCTGTCTCTACATCATTTGTGTAGAGACATAAATGATAGAGATCATTTGTGCTTTCGTCATTTAAAAATATGATTACAAAAGTCGATGTTGTCTATTTTAAAAATAAATGTGTTCTATAAAGATTTACTGATCATTTCAGCCTATTCATAACAAAATGGATTTTTTAGCTATAAGTGTTTGTCTTTAACAACATCAGTGTAAGTAACCTCGACTACTTAGAAATGCCTGAAGCAGCAAAGTCTCCAGTCACAAACTGATGGAAATGGATACAAATCCCCATACTCTTGGTTGTTTCTGTAGCAAATGGCCAAACTCAGTAATCAGATCCTTGTGCCTCAAGAAAGAGTACATTACTATATGTGAGTACTCTTGTGTAAGAGAACTTACTAAAGTTAGGTTATATGCTCCACACACCTCTGTCACCAACTTCCTGGGAGTTAGGAAGAGAAGTTTTACAAAGTGCTGACCTGAAGGTAAATAACAGTTCTTTTGCTTCTGGGACTCTGGTGTGTGCCTATCATTCATCGTACGCTCAAAAAGCACAATCACTTTCTAAAGTCCTCTTCAGAATAACCAGAAGCAAGGCTTGAAGGATGAATACATAGAAAGTGATCATGCAGTGATACTGCAGAGATTATGTTAATGGCTCTATGAGAGACCTGGACCTATGAGAGAACTGGAGGTTTTTAGGTGTTTAAGGATGTTAAAATGAACAATAATGATATATAGAAACAGTTGGGAAATCACAAATGAAACCAATCAAGACAGCCATTACAACAGCTTTTCTGATAATGAAAATGAATTTCTAGGCAAATCTGTGGTCTAAATTCTGAAAGAACAAGAAAGAGACATGCAGCATATGGCTGTACAAATGGCACCCTCCAGGCTTGAGGGATTTATGGCACTCTGTAAGAGCCAGGGAGTTTTAAAACTGATGTAACACAGCAGCTTCTCATTGCCCCAGGAGAAATGTTAGCTGTTCTTCTGCCATGACGGCAGAATCCTCTCCAGGAGATGAAAGCTCCAGAACCCACAGAAGCTGCTCCCTCGACTCTCTGTTAGTCATACATTGGCCACTGTGTTTTCCCTCCTTGCTTAGAGAATTAAGGATGCATTTCACTCCTTCATGACTCTCTGGACACAGGAGCCGTAACTTGCAAATTTATCCAAGAAGTGCATTTTCAGATATATCTGACAATGGAAAAATTCATCTTTCTGTAGTCTTTTCTTCACATTGATTAATCTAAGGAGGCTCAGGCATTTGACAGACCCCATAGCAGGATGATGGGGTCCTTGACAATGTTCTATATTATTAAAGCAAAAACAATTTTAACATTTGCAGAGAGGTCCAGTCTCACAAAGGTTTAATAATCCAGGCCAGCTGCAGTTGAAAGATTTGAGTAACTTATGATGCTAATGCCAAAAGTGAACCTAGTAACTAGTACTTATACATGGAACAATGGTGTGGTTGTATATTAGACACGTATCAATAGGTTAAAGAAGTTCACAGTAACTACTTGTGGATTGGAGTGCTTTCAGTTAAGAGTGACAGATTTCCAAGACACATGGTCCCCAGATGAAATGCATGCTGTGATTCAATTTTTTAACTCAAAAATGGTTTCTACTGTATCAACTTATCTTAACCTGTCAAGGTTCACAGGGAGAGTGTTTCATTTAACAAAAGCGATGAAAATCTTTTGAACATCAAAAGGAATAATTCTGGTGTGCAAATAACCTTGTGAAACAGGTTCCAAAATAAAGATCCTATTTTTAAATTGACCTCCCTAAAATATGTGTTGCATCTCTATAAACTTTTGGATTTGGCAGGCTACTATTTTTTAAAGTAGCTATAAATTGTATTTTAAGTATATTCATTGGTAATAACAAGATAAAATCAGTTTCTCAGAAAGACTTTACATGAATTTATTTCATACTTAACATGCAGTACGTAATGTGATTATTAGTATTTCACTGTTAGATTCTAGTGTCACAGGATATAAAATATAAAATGCCTTCAAATAATCTACCAACCAGAACATAGATGACCATCATTTGATGAAGAATTGCCCTATAAAACAGGCAGATGCCTTTGAGAACCAAGATTGAAGATTTGAAAAAGGAAAATGTAAACTACTCATTCACAGCCATCCATTGTGCACAGGCAAATGTAGACACAGAGTGTGCTGTCTTCTGACACTAGAGGTGTCTAACAAGTTTGATGTATTAATGACCTTGGAAGCTTTTCAGAAAGTGGTGGACTACCCAACAGCTCGCTTACCAGATCATGCCTTGGTTGAAGATCAGAGCGAGGACATTGCCACTGATGTCAAATTCAGTGTATGAAGGCTAGAAGGGACAGATATGTTCATTGGATTAGTATCTCAAATGGTGAATATTGAAAGGCAAGTGTTTCATGTCTCTACGTAGATATGGCTACTTTCTCAATGACTTTATTGCAGCCACAATAGCAGAATAATCAATCTAATAAATAGGTAGCAATAAATAAAATAATAAAGCATTTCTTAGCATAGTAAAGTTAATTTTAAAATGCTGTCATTTGCTCTGGCTGGTAGCACAGTGGACAAGGCACTGGCCTGCGAACCCAAAGGTTGCAGGTTTGATTCCCCAGCCAGGGCACATAACCAGGTTGCAAACCAGGTTGCAAACCAGGTCTCCAGTCAGGTCTGTGGCTGGAGGCAGGTAAAAAGAAACCACACATTGATGCCTCTCTCCCTCTCTCCCTTCCCCTCTTTCTAAAAATAATGAAATAAAATCTTTAATAAATAAATAAATAAAATGCTGTCAATCAATGCTGTGAAAGTATGGTGAGATAGACTCTTATACACTGCTGGTGAAAGTAAATGTCAGGATAGCAATTTGACAATACATATTAAAAGCTTTAAAAACCTCATTCTTGTTGACCCTGTCAAGTCTACTTCTCAAAATTTGTTTTAACAAGATAATCTTAAATGTCAAAAAATTTAAACAAGCAGAGGTGAAGTCATCTAAATGTCTAACACTGGTTAAGTAAATACAATATATACATTAATTAAGTACATAAGCTAGGGATGAAAGTAGTATACGAGGTCTGTCCCAAAAGTATCAGCAGCACAAACTGTTTTCATTAATATTAACATTGGCTTGACACTTTTGGGACAGACCTAATATACTTGTATACTATGATGTATTGCAGCTAATTACATCAGTATTGGAAGAATATTTACAAAACATAAGAGAAAACTCTATCAATTTATTAATTGGAGAGAGAGAAATATCGATTTGTTGTTTCACTTATATATGCATTCATTGGTTGATTGTTGTATGTGCCCTGACTGGGGACCAAACCCGCAACTTTAGCATATCAGAGACTATACTGTAACCAACTGAGGTATCCAGCCAGGGCCAAGAAAACTATATTTTAACATTAAATTAAAAATACATAAAATTATATGTTCATTAATTTTATCAACTCATTGTGAAGTTATGCCTCAAGAAAACAGTTGAAAGTATTCACCAAAATTAATAGTTGTTGTAAGTCAGTGATAGGCTATGGCTTTTATTTTCTTAACTTTTGAATATTATAAAATGTTTTCAATAAAAATATGTACATTTTTTACAATGAAAGAAATGTAGATAAATACAACAGAAGTTAAAGAAATTTTTAACTCAATGTGCAGCATGGGCCTCCCAGATAACATCATCTTGCTTATGACAGCAGGGCCAGGCTGTTCTTGGCACAGAGGGGCCATCAGTAGGAACTGTCCTAGGGTGGCCCATTCATAGGCTTCCTGGTGACATATTAGGCATTCCAGAAGGAAAACTTCTATTATTGGGGTTAATGCTAACTCACAAAGGCAATCCAGGTTGCTTCTACTTGATATAAAATATAATAGTCAGGCAGGAGACTGAGTAAATATTAATAAGAGAAAAAGAGGACAAGAAAACAATAGGAAGGGAGACCCTGAAGAAGGGAACAAAGCAATGGCAGGTCTTATCACTGTCTGAAATGCTGACATATGCATATTTCAGCATATAAAGATACTATATGTATCTTTATAACTCCCTTTCCAACACACACTTGTACTACATACACACACATACACACACACAGCCCAATAGTGGCTCTGTGCTTCCCAAACCCAAGAACCCAAGCACATATTTGTAAGAAGATAGGTTTCTGATTTGGAACTCCAACAAAATTGCCACAACATTCGAATGCTTTGCTCAAGAATTCTTGAACTCAGGTCAACTTTCGCCCTTCCACAAAAGGCAGTGGTACTCTCCTAGTCAACAGAAAGATACGCGCAACATGACTTGCTAACAGATTTAGGGAAGAAACCAGCAAAAATGGCATAACAAGAATGGCTAAATGACATGATAAAATGATATAGAATAAAACAATATGTTGTCCATAATAGGACAAATGAGGCAGGGCAAAGATAAATCTAGATGATTTCACTCAGGCTACTGCTGAAATATATGAGATCTGTCCCAAAAGTCCTAGCCTGCGCAAGCTGTTTTAATTATATTGACACTGGCTTGATACTTTCCGGACAGGCCTTGTACACAAAGTGTTTTACTAGTGTGTCAATAGTCTAAAACTGCAACATTTATACGCTGCAAAAGAAAACTAGAAAATGTTGTTGACAGTTTCAAGATTTTATTTTATTATTTTTAGAAAGAGGGGAAGAGAGAGAGGCAGAGAGGGAGACAGACATCAGTGTATGGTTGCTTTTCACCTGCCTCCAGCCACAGGCCTGGCTGGAGACCTGGCTTGCAACCTAGTTATGTTACCCTGGATGGAAATCAAACCTGCGACCTTTGGGTTCACAGGCTGGCGCCTTATCCACTGTGCTACCAGCCAGGGCTTTTGACAGTTTTTATCCTAAAATCAACAATGAAAAAAAATGTAGCCTTTCTGGAGAAAAATAAATTGCTTCTAATCACGAGTAACATTCATTAGGAGTCTTTCTCCTTTCCTGGGAGCACTTTGCTCTGGGTCATCTATTCTATCCTGGAGCCCTGTGAGCTCACAGATGCGGCTGACAAACTCGCAGCAGGGGGCCTGCAACATCTGTGGATGGACAGCAGCTCTGCTCGCTGTTAGTTCCAAAATCAAGCCTGCCACCTTGGCCTCAGAATAGTGTCATGCTTCAGGCCACCAAACTACAGAAAATGAAAAAAAATCCAACTTTTTAGAAGGGCAGTCCCTTTTTTCTTACGGGCATACAAGCTTCTTAAAGGTCATCTGAGATGAGATATTTTTATTACCAGGTGACTAAAAAAGCTCAAAGCACAGCCAGGGAACACCTGTCTCTGCTTGCAGCAGGGACGTCTGGAGGAATGAGAGCTTTGTTGCATGAACTGACCACATGCTGACAAAGGGTATAGGGCAGCCCTTCTGTACCTGGTAATTTTGTAATTCAGATACTTGACAAGGATGGAGACCTGAGGACAACACTGCCCTACCATTTCCTAGTCAGGTGAACTGGGCCTATCACTGATCTCTTCAGGCCTCAGTTTTCTCACAGCTAAATTTATTAAACAAATTAGATTGGGGGTTGGCATACTATGGCCCATGAACCAAGTCTGGATTTCCAACTGTTTTTGTAAATATAGTTTTATTAGAACACAATCTTCTGGCATAAGAATAGACATATAGATCAATGGAACAGAATAGAGAGCCCAAAAATAAACCCAGGATTCTATGGTCAATTAATATTCAACAAAGGGTGAAGGAACATAAAATGGAGTAAAAACAATTTCTTCAACCAGTGGTGTTGGGAGAACTGGACAGCAACATGCAAAAAAATAAAACTAGACCACCAACTTACACCATACACCAGAATAAACTCGAGATGGATAAAGGACGTAAACATAAGCAGAACTACCATAAAGGTCCTGGAGAAAAATATAGGCAGTAAAATTTTAGATATCCTATGCAGAAATATGTTTACTGATGCTTCTCCAAGGACAAAGGAAATAAAAGAACAAATAAACAAATGGTACTATATCAAACAAAAGTTTCTGTTCAGCTAAAGAAAGCACCAGAAAAAATAAAAGGGAACAAACTATATGGGAAAACATATTTGCCAATGATACCTCAGACAAGGGTTTGATATCCAAAATATATAAAGATCTTATTCAACTCAACACCAGGGAGACAGACAGCCCAATTAAAAAAATGGACAAAAGACCTGAACAGACAACTCTCTGAGGAAGACATACAAAGGGCCCAAAGGCATATGAAAGAATGCTCAACATCACTAGCCATCAGAGAGATGAAAATTAAAACCATAATAAGATACCACCTCACACCTGTCAGAATGGCAATCATCAACAAATCAATAAACAACAAGTGTTGACGAGGCTGTGGGGAAAAAGGAACCCTCGTGCACTGTTGGTGGGAATGCAGGCTGGTGCAGCCACTGTGGAAAACAGTATGGGGTTTCCTTAAAAAACTAAAAATGGGACTGCCTTTTGATCCAGCAATTCCATTACTAGGACTATACCCAAAGAACCCTGAAACATCAATTCATAAGAACCTATGTACCCCTGTGTTCATTGCAGCACTATTTACAATAGCCAAGTGCTGGAAACAGCCTAAGTGCCCATCAGTGGATGATTGGATCAAAAAAACTTTGGTACATTCACACAATGGAATACTACACAGCAGAAAGAAAGAAGGAACTCCTATCCTTTGCAACAACATGGATGGAACAGGAGAGTATTATGCTTAGTGAAATAAGCCAGTCAGGGAAAGACAAATACTATATGATCTCACCTATTACAGGACAATAATGAACAAAACAAACAACAAGCAAAACAGAACCAGATACATGAATCCAATAAATAGACCTTCAGTGGGCAGGGGGGAGGAAAGAGTGGGGAGGAAGAGGCAAAGAAATGGAGCAGTTTAGTCAAGGAACTAATATGGAAGAACCATGGACATGGGCAACATATGGGATTGACTTTGTGGGGGAGTGGGCTGGTGGGGAAGGGGACAGAAGGGAGTAAAAAAGGGGATAGATGTAAGACAATAATAAAATTAAATTAAAAAAAGAATACAATTATATTCATCTTTTATTTATTGCCTGTGGCTGTTTGGTACTAAAACAAGAAAATTTAGCAGTTACAACAGAGGCCATATGCCTTGCTGAAAGAAAAAAAACAAAAACAAAAACACCTTACTTTCCTCTACTACTATGTTCAATAGCAATACTTCTGAAACAGGTGTGTGGGTCCCCTCACCCCGCACCCGGTAGTTCTTCAATTCTCTGTAGACATCAACTGGATGTCTGAAACTTAACCAATTATGATCTTAAGTATCTAGAGTTAGGGCACAACCCACAGGTGAAGGCCCACCTCAGCGCCAGTCACAAGTTCAGCTTGTCACCTATGCTGGCTGACCAGCTCTAAATTAAAGATTCCCACAACTACCTCCTGAGATTTGATCATTTGCTGGAACAACTTATGAAACTCAGGAAAAACAGTTCATTTACTAGATTTCTGGTACATTATATTAGGCTACAACTCAGAAACAGTCCAATGGAAGAAACACACAGGGCACGGAGGTTCCATACGCTCTCCTAGTACACCTCCCTCTCAGCTCCCAATATTTTCAGCAAACTGGAAGCTCTCCAAACCCCACAGTTCTTCTGAGGAGTTTCATTCAGACTTCACAGGTAGGCATCATCAATTATTAACTCATTCTCCAGCCCCCCTGCTCCACCTGTAGGGTAGGGGAAGAAACTGAACATTTCAAGCTTCTAATTATGATTTGGACTTCCTGGTGACCAGCCCCCACCTAAAGCTATTCAAGTCTATCCAGAGTTGCTTCATTGGAGCAAAAAACAACCTGTCACCCAAGAAATTCCAAGGAATTTAGGCAATGACATGTTAAGAACCAGTGGCAAAGACCAAATATTAGAAGAAAAGATGTTCCTGGCATCTTTATTGCTTAGGAAACTACAAAGGGATTAGAAGCTCTGGCCAGGAGCTTGGAATGAGCACTAAAATAGATATTTCTCACATATATGTCACAGTAGCACACCCACAAAAGCAAAACCACTATGTAGCTCCTTGTAGAGAAAGTGTTCCAACTTCTAAATTGAATAATTTCTAAAATCCCTTTCTAATCTAAAATATGTAGTTAATTGAAAATGAGACCTAGTCACTAAAAAATTATTTTTTGTAAACACTTTAGAAATGGAATTTAATAGTGCAGACATGAAACTCAAAAAATCCCACTATCACCACTATAAAATTAAAATAAATGCAAGAAGTCAATCTCCCCCGCCCCCACAAACACACATACATACAGTATAAAATTCAACACTGATTCTTTTAGATGTGTATTTTTTAACATGTGATTATATTATAGTTTAAAATTTAAAGCAATATTTTAATAACACTGTAAATCAATTTACAATGTTTTTTTTTTTTTTTTTTTTAAATCACCTCTAAAATCCTAACAACTTAAAGGTAAATGATGCTTAGGAAAAAACAGGTCTTTTTGAAATATGAGATAATAAAATGATTCAAATGGTATACATGTAATAAAATTAGGGTCAGCAACTGAGGAGCCCATTTGGTTTAGGGCCAAGGACCATAACAGTCAAGGGATTGGAAATCATCCTGCTTTATATTTAGATCTTTGTTTGCAGTGGGCTACAGTCAGTCATCTACCCAGAGGGAAGATATATGGTGCTTGTTGGACTAAAGAAATTGGAAAAACCCATTCTCCCTCTACAACCATCGTTATTTGGGAAAGAGCATCAACCTAGGCATATTGTGGAATGCAATTCAGGATCTCAGAGAGAATTTTGTTATTGCAATGACCTGCCTGACTTTCTTCACACAAATCTCATTTCCTAGGCAGGCTGGCCTGCCTGGGGCTCTAAGGCAATGGTTCTCAAGTGTGGTCCCCAGACCAGAAGTAGCAGCTCTACCCAGCAACTTGATAATAAATCCTCCTGCACAACCTACATCTCCTGGATCAGAGATCCCAAGTTTTCACCTTCCTTCAGGGGGTTCTAGTATATGCTCATATTTAAGAACCACTGGTCTAACACAAATCCTAGCCTCATGGACTATGATGATTTCAACATCTTTAAGGCTTTGTACTTTAATCCAAGTTAATTGTAGACAGATTCTGTCCAATATTCAAGAGGAACTTCAAATCTATAATGAATCTACAGTATTTGTTTATCTACATATAAATCCTACTACTATGTGATTCAAATAATCCAAATTAGTAATTCCACGAGTGGTGAAATTGCCTGATCTTTATTTTCATATTTAACTCATACTGAATTTTTCAGATGTTCTGTTCTCTGCCTGCACTGCCCTATTTTCCAGCTGCTAGGCCCTGTCTTACACCTGTCCCTCACTGAGAATGTTTAATCTTTTGAAATTCTGATCATCCTTCAAGACTTGGCTCGAATATCTCTTCCTCAGTCATGTCTGCTATTCCATTCACCTTCCCTTCCCTTCCCAAAGTCCTGTGACAGTTGGTTTCTCCTGTGGCATTTACATTTTTTGCTCTGCATTGACAATGGGAATTTATAAGATAAAGAGTAATAAAGAATGTGAGAAACTGCTGAATGAATAAAACTGAAGAGGGAAGTGAGTTTTCAGCTCCAACCAATTTTTCCCAAGTGGGAACATGGGTCCAATGTTTCCAGACCTTCTAATATATTAAGAAAAGCAATAAATCCATATTTTTAAATGCAAACCTACCAGTTTAAAAATATTAGCTCATTCAAAACAAACAAACAAAGAAACCACCCTGTGGATCAAAGAAAAATATATCTGTAAGTTGACTCTAGCTTGCAGGTCCCAGTTGGCAACCTCTCCTCAGGCTTATTATACCTTTTTCATCTCTGTATGCCTCGTAGCCCAACACAGAGGTTTGCTCATAATGTTTTGAACTGAGCAGGCATTCAATTATGTAAGTAAGCTCTTCACTTGGTGGGCCAAAGATAATCAGATCCATAGTCAAAGATGCATCATTTAACCTTAGAGTTTTAAAACTTATTTTAATGCTGAACTTCTCTCTTAAGAGCTTTGGAAAGGTAACATGGAAGAAAATTCTTTCTCTATAACCTAAACCAGGAACTTGTCTTTTTTCCTATACTTTGCACTAACTCAAGAGCATTGTCAGCACTCAATGAATAATAAATTAGCCATTTAATTACAGCTCTTATGCTTCCAGCTCATGTTGTACTGACTTCATATTTGATGCAAAATGTTCTAGCACTTAAGAAAAAAGTGGTAAGGTATAAAAGGCAAGCATAAGCCAAGTGATAGTCTAACAAAAAGAAATGGCAATTTTTATGTCTGCTTTAGAAGAGCTGAATCAGGCAAGGAAAATAGAAATGAAACCAAGCCAGCTGAATACCTCATAGCGGAGAATGGAGAAGCAACGTGACAGCCTCTTGCATTAGCTCATTGTCATCCACCAAAGAGCATTACCTAAACACTCTTGGCTCTTCCAAGAGCCACTTTCACTGAGGGTAATGAAGATGACCTCAGAAGAAGTATGATGTCAAAGTCAGATAGCCAGACATGATCTAGCCTGGAGTCTTGAAAACAGTTCTGAATGTTGGACTTGTCTTGAGACCTAGGCCATGAGACAGGAGGGGGTCAGCAGTAAAGAATATCCCTTCAGTAGTGAGAAGAGAAACATCATTGGCTCAAGAATACTAAGCCAGAGCTCACTCCATGGATACATCCCTGGAAGCAAGCAGAATTCTGTCAATGGATGGTGTTGCGCTGATGGTGCTACACTGTGGTGGTTCAACAGGGAACCAGCCCGTCTACACCTAATGCTTGCCACATGACAGGCATAGTTCTAAGCATAGAGGTCAAGGCTTCTGTTTTATAGAGCTTTCATTCTAACAAAATGAGACAGAGAACAAGCACTTTTTTTTTTAAAGGAAATAGCAAATAGTTATATATCGTATGAAGTAAATAAGACACTGTGTTGAGAGTGTCTGGTAGGCTATGTTAGAAAGGATGGTCAGAGAAGCATTCTAAGGAGTTGGTATATTACCTGAGTCCTTAATGACAAGAAGGAAGAGAGTTGTGCCAAATTCTAGGAAGCTGTACCTTTGGAGAGAGGAACAGCTAATGACAATTCAAGGACCATCCCATGTTTGAGCCTAAGAAAAAATCCCAATATTTGTGGACTTTCCAAAGAAAGAACAAAAGTAGTAAGAGATGAGCTCAGAAGGAAAGAAATAAAACAGATTATATAGGTAGTAAAGGCCCTACACAAGGATTTGGAATTCCTCCTGAGTAAACTACCAGAGAATTTTAAACAAAGGAGTATTAGCAACCCTCCACACAGGTCAGGTTTTCCAAAATGGCGATCCATTTGCAAAAGAGGGAAAGTGGGCATGTGGCAGTGTGTTAGACCACAGAGTGGTGGTAGGTGCTCTACTGCTGCCTTTGGCCTTTGTTAGGTGGCCTGGCATCAAGTATAGGTGGTGAGATGGTGATGAAGTCAACTCCAGTGAGGCTCAGAGAAACCTGTGCTTTTGTCCTGGGAAAGGAAGTCAACTTGCTGGCATTCAACTCCACCACTTGCCAGAGCCCTGTCAGCACCTTCAAAACTTCCTCAAAACTTCCTCAAAAGCCCCTGCATGTGCCTCTGCTGAGTTCTTACTAGACTGTGAACTTTATGAAGTAAGCATCATATTTTTTAAAATCCTTCTATCTCCCAATGCATTGCACCAGTGACTAGCCAGGGTAAGTGTCTAGGGGTGTATTTAGTAGCATTTGAAGGAATTAATAGAATACACATCCTGCCCATGGGAAGATAACTCTGAATCCACTGTGAGTTACTGTGTTGACCATCTATTGCTTTAGCTATCCTGTGCTAATTTGTGAAAATATTGTCAGCTGTGATACTCAAATCTGACCCCTCAGAATTCAAACCATATTCATTGGTCTTCATTTATAATAGCCCATCCATATGCAGTTTTACTTTCCATAGTTATAGTTACCCATGGTCAGGAGTAGTTCAAAAATAGCAAAAGGAAAATTATAGATGTGAACAATTCATATGGTTTAAATTGCCCACTAAGTAATGTCATGAATTTTTTATTGTCCTTCTCAGGGCATGAATCCTCACATTGTCCAGTGTGCTACAGATGTCCCCTGTTCTTTAGTCATTTAGTAGCCATCTCAGTGATCACACAATTTGTGGTATCGCAGTGCTTGTGCTCAAATAACATTTTTATTCAGTAATGGCCCCAAAATACAAGAGTAGTAATTCTGGCTATTCAGATATGCCAAAAAGAGGCCATAAAATGCTTCCATTAAGTAAAAAGATATGTATGTATAGGGAAAAAAATAGTACACATTGGGTTAGGGATTATCCATGGTTTCAGGCATCCACAGGGAATCTAGGAATGTATTCTCTTCAGATAAAGGGGACTACCATATTGACATCTACAAGGGAGATCCCACCTTCTAAATTCAGAGATGACTTTTTTATTGCATAGTATGTAAACAATAAGTGATAAAGAATTATCTGATAAGAGAAAAATGAACATTGTACTTACATATCCATATTCTAAATCCCAGCACCAGCAGTAATTGCAAAATCTTACAAAACAAGCCCGGAGAAAGTCCCCAATGAGGATTGTGACATAGGTGGTCAAAACATCAGAAACAGTCAGACGCACAAATTCCTGTTGAGATATTATATGCATTAAAATGTGCATTTCTCTCTTTAAATGGTCCTCATGTTGACATCAAAGCTTTCATGTTTCTAAGTAGTGTGAGCATGGCAACTTCAATTTATGGTAAAGAAATTTGTTCAGCACATAAAGCAAAAGAAGGATTTTTATCTTTATTTATTTGTCTAAGGATAATTATTTTCTGTTCTAAAATCACTGTATTATAAGTCTTCTTACTGAGAAATTTTATAATCTTGATATAAGATTCCAAAACAGGAAAATATTGACCATATAGAAGTTTGAAGTTTAACCTGGCAAACATCAATATTCATCAAGTTAAAAGACAAACTTGGAAAAAGTACTTGCAGCATAGACGACAGCACATGAGTTTTTCTAACACATTAAAGACTTTTACAAATCAGTATGACAATAGATGGATGATTCAATTAGGGGAAAATGCAAATGTTGCAAATAAGAAATCCTCAAAAGAAAATACAGTCAATTAAAATATTGAAAAAATGCTTAGACCCCATAATAATATAAATTAAAACAATGAGTTGTTGCCTCACAGAGTGATAAATATTTTAAAAGTGTGGTGAAATAAGCACTGTCAGACATGAGGAATTAGACTTGCATAATGTTTGAGGGAAATGTATGAAGATCTATCACATTTTATAGTGTGTGGAATTTGAGCAAGGAAACCTACTTTTTAAATGTGCCCTATAGCAATACTAACAGAAGTGCACACATTTATATGTATAATTATGAAAGTATTACTTCTTCCAGTTAAAAATTTGAAACAAGTCAAACAAGCTCAGGAGGAGATCAGTGAAATAAAACAAAGTGTCTACACAATAGAATATTGTGAGCTCTTAAAATAAATGTTATTGTGGTTATGAATTGACAACTATGTGAATATATACTAGACTTCGTTCAATTACATATTTCAAGTTTGTGAAATATATGGTATGTGCATTGTACCTCAATAAAGTTATTTAAAAAGTGCTAAAATGCTATGTTATAATAAGAAGCAGGTTCTTAAGATTTACAAAACAGGGTATGTAGTATGAATTCATTTGCTAACAAAATTTTATGTGCATGTATGAATATATGTGTGTGTGTGTGTGTGTGTATGTATGTGTGTATGTATGTATGTGTGTGCATGTGTATAGAAAAAGCCTGGAAGTTTAGGAACTGATTACCTCAATGGTGTCCACTTGAATTTATGTGTGAAATGTGTATGTTGTGGGTTAGAGAGAAAGTTCACTACTTCTTCATGAAACTTATATAATAATAGCAGCAAATGTAAAAATATACATATAACTGTACATTTTTATCATGACCATTTACTTCTGCTCTCCTTTTAACTTTCATTCCCAATATTTTATGCCCTAAAAACAAAATCACTAAATATCTAATAAGACATGATTTTGCCAGAAATACGGGTACCCTTCTATACGTAAGAAGTTTATTTTTTTATTTCTAGCTACCTCTAAAATAACTAATAAAAATTTTTTTTTCTCATAGGGCAAAGGGCCATTTGACTAGTGATTCTTAGGTCAATTTCCAGCCTCACACTTCAAAGCAGTGGTTTCTGAACTCCTGGTAATTGTGTATCACCTTCACAATCCCTGTCATATCTAAGTACCATCTGAAATGTTTATCTCATATTTCTTTGAACATACTTTATTTAAAAAATAAGTGCTTCTATTATAAATAGATGCATATCAGTACTACAAATAGAATTTAACTGTAATATAAATACAATAAAAGCCAAAAATATTGCATTGAAAACTTAAAAATATAAATTAAAGTAATTATCTTGGTATTAGTTTCCACAACAATAGTGCTATGACAAGGGCTTATAAGCAGGTAGTGTATTTTGGGAAGTGTTGTTAAAGAACAGGAGTGGGAACTGAAAAAAATGAACCAGAATAAAAGAGAGAGACTTTACCCAAGAGTGTGTTAACACTGTCACTACTGGGGCAAGTGGACCTTTCAGGAGACCCATGCCATCGCCATATAGTATAAGCTTTAGAATTGTCCACCAGTTCCCATTCCCGTTAGTTTAGTATGGCTCCATGTGGTATCAATGCTCCTCTTGATGATACGGAGAATATGAGTACAGCTCAGTTGGGAGGCTTTCAGGTGACAGCTGCATGCAGTAGCTTGCAGCAGCAACAGCTGGAGTGAAAAGGTGAGCCAAGAGAGTATAAGATTACTTCATAATCTGAAAGTTTCTGCATAAGAAGACTCCATTCTAGCTCTCCATATTCTTCTTGTATCATTCTTTCCTCTATTTTCTCCACTCCAGCCTCACTGGCTTTCTTTCTGACCTAATACTCCTCACCTCTTTGGGCTGCAGGACCTTTGCGTGTGGTTTTTACTCAATCCCTCATCGCATGACTCAGTCTGTGCCAACAAATAGGAATCATGACATCATCACAAATTTGAGGAAGTCTCTCCCACTTCTCTGACAAGGCAAGCTTCCTTATAAGAAGCTCTCTCTAGGGTTCCATGCATTTCATTCTTTTAGTGCTTTGTTCCTATTGTTAATTTGCAACTTTTGCGTAATTACTTCATTAGTGACTTTATTTCCCCCAAGAGATGGTAATATTCACAAGGGCAGAGAACTGGTCCACCTTTGTTCCCCGTTGTGCTTCTAATATAGAGCACAATACCTGGCACTTAGCATGCACTCGATATACATGCAATGAAATGACTGAATAATAGTAAATCCCTGCAATTATTTCTGGCCATAACTTTTCTCTTGCCTACTTTTATTCTCCTTTCCACCCTCCAGGCAATTCGAATTCAGATTCTATTAGAGGCAGGCTATTTGGGATATTTTTAGGTTTTCACTGCCGGGCTGGAAGGACTTCCTCAGGCAAGAGAAAAGTTCAATGTTTTTGAAGTCCTCCCCATCCTCTTAAGAGCCCACATTCTAATGGTTGAAGTTCTTTTTTTTCCCTAAGCAGTGTCCCAACATTGAATTAAATAGCATAGATGATTCAAACATTACATTAAAATTTTAAATATTTACTCATGTGCCATAAAGGGGTGCACTGCTTCATAAGGAAGGGACTCTCAAAAATGACCCAACCTATCTCTGGGGCATCATCTGGTTCCAGTTCCAGCAAAGCAAGGAGCTTTGGTCTCCTCAAAGGCTTCCTATTGAGCCCTGACCTCCATAGCTAACAACTTCTACTCATGACATTTATTGAAAATGTCTGGACAGCTTTGATTAGCAAACCTAAGAGGATCATTAGCAGGTAAAGGGATGACATTAGGCAAGGGACATCACAAAGGGCCTTAGCCTGTAGAAATTCCATGGCAGGAGTTTGGAAAGGATGCATTGATGTAATCATATTTCTGGAGGACAGTTCAGCACTATGGACAAGGACACAAACGTTAATTTGACTCTGCAGGGCTCTAGTTGCTGGCTTTTTTGGAGGTGTTGAACAAATTACCTAAGTCACAGTCTCCTCATCTATAAACTGTATAACTTATCTCAGAGGGTGATTTAATAATACAACCTACCTCAGAGAGTAATTTAATATTCAAGGAGGTAATGCTTCACAAATTAGAGGCAGATAATAAATTGTTATTCTTCAGCTGTTGGCTGCTTTCTCTCACAGCCTAAAAGCAGACCTCAGTCCATAGCTTCAAATAGCTATTGCCCAAGAATGGTTCTCCAGTCTACCTATCACCTGCCACTGGAGATGAGATGACTATACCTTGAGATTCCTTGGAGTGATAAAGGAGCCACCAAATTATTTTACATTAAAATTCAAACTAGAGCTATGAGTCTCACAATATCCTTGAGGAAAAAAATTAAAAGCAGAGGACATGCATGGAGGAAAAGAGAGAACACCTGAAATGTTCTCATAGAACAATGAATGAGTTTTTCAGGGTCTATCCTCAAAATTACATTTAAAACAGCTGCCCTTGCTAATTCTCCCAGAAGTACATTTTCTTTAAGGGTCTAAAGTAAATGTTTCCAGGTGCATGGATGCAGACATTGACCTCTTCAAGACCAGGGCTTGCCAGCACTCAGGGTTTTGATGTCCTCTGTGTTATTTGCCTCCATGCATTCCACCTCCCTCATCAACATTCCATATAGAACCACAACCTCTCCCTTCCTGGTGGCTCCTGCAGACCCTCTTATAAGTGCTAAATGCTCCTTTATAGAAAAAGAAAAGGGGGAACCTAACTACAAATGTCAGTAACAAAAGATGATGAAGCAAGGAACAGAACTACAAACAGGATATTTTTATAAAGGATAAGACAAGCAGCATGGCTTCGGGGCTCCAAAGAAAAATTCAATCAGTGATTTTTTTCCTCTATCTTAATTCACATGTATGAGAATATCACAGATATTGCCACATTATCAGAAACATACATTCTTCTAGATTTCATGGACATTCATGTCTAATTAATCATTGCCTTCTCCCCAAAAGTAAGCAGCTCCACTCTTACTAATCCAGTTTAAAAGGTATTTTCCTAATAAAACATAGATTTCTTAGCTTTCACACCAGTCAGCATTCTAGGGTGTTCATAAGAGAACATTTCACACTCCTTGAATTTGTGAAAACTACACTTGCTCTTTTTTTAAAATTTCTCTCAGCTTCTGCTAAATTTAGGGAGCAGCCTAGATCTGATAAAACAGACTCATGCTGAGTACCACAATCAGACTTTGCTTTAAGGAACCTTGGAACACAAAAACCCCTGTGTTGCTGTGTGTTCATTTCCTACTGCTGCCATAACAACTTATTACAAACTTAGTGACTGAAAACAACACAAATTTCTTTTCTTCCCTTTCTGAAAGGCCAGAAGTTTAAAACCAAGGTGCAGGCATTGGGGAAGAATCTGCTTCCTTGCCTTCCCCTGCTTCTAGAGGCCTCCTTCACTCCTTGGATTATAGCTCCTTCCTCTTTCTTCAAGGCACCTCTATTCAACCTCTGCTCCACTGTCACATCTAGTTATTCTGATTCTGACTTATTTGTGTCCCCTTGTAATTTCCTTAGGCCCACCCACATAATCCAAGATAATTTTCCTATCTCAAGACCTATAATTTAATTACATCAGCAAACTCCTTTTTACCATGTAAGGTAACACATGAACAGATTCCAGGGATCAGAGTATGGACATGTGTGAGGGGCCTTTAATCTGTCTGCCACAGTGTAGATCTCAAGCATCTCTCTATTAAGTGCCAGCAACTTTCATTTCATTTCTTTACATTTATTATTTCTTACATAACATGTTCCTATAAACATGCATCAAATGTGCAAATCTAAAAATTAAGTCTTTAATAATATGCAAATAAAAAGAGAGGGTCTATCAGGCCCCTGAAAGCAGAAAAATTCAAGTAAAATAAAATCCTTAATTGTACCATACTTATCAACTCAATCATCAATGTTATGTTCTAGTGTTATAGACATTTCCCATATTTTTTTCCATAATTAAAATAACAGTTAATTGGCCTAAGTCTGATGATCATCTGATTTAGGCTGAGAGCATCTGATAATATCCATATTTGTTTAAATTATATTAATTTTTAAAGATTAATGCTAACTTTCAACTTTCCTTTTATATTACAAAGAAGAAATACAATATGAAAATTATTCAAATAATTTCAAAAAGACCACATTATTGTAGAAACTAAACTGTTACTTAACAGACAGAACACTAGGGCATATTTTGAAATGTCTCTTCATCAACGATGAGCCGAAGTCCAGAATCACTTCATAAAATGTACATTAGAAATATCAATTCTAATAAGATAAAATTAAAGGCTTTACAAAATAGAAATTGGATCTGTATAGAAATTACAGACCTAGAGTAGATTTTTTGTTGTTTTCCTTGGGTTTGGCTTCTCATATGGGCAGAAAGTCATCTGAAGCATTGTTTCTTTTGTATGGTGTAATATCACTAGTTTTGGGCTGGGGCCCTTTATACAATTATCATGAAAATAAGCTAAAATTGCATTTTTTTAATGCTTAAGAGACAATTATTTGACAAAAATTAACATTACTGAAATTACTTTTAGTGTGTGCTTCCAAAGTACCTAAATTTTTATGGCAAACAGGTGACACTAAATAGAATTCTATTTAAATATCCCCTTAGGTATGTATCTAAATCTAGGTGCTTTATTGGAGCATAGATAATACATCTCACTTCATTTGAAAATAATTTGTCTTTTATTCACAATTGTAAATGGGTGTAAAAGTAAAACTTACCTCAATGGATGGATATGTGTGGAATACATTGTGCATGAAATAATATATATGAAATTTGCAACCTTCAAAGGTAAGCATTTAATCAATTTTAGTTATTTTTTATTAGTAAGAAATTAAAAAAACTAGGCCACACATAGAAAAAATATTGACTCTGCTCTTTTTGAATCGATTAATTGTCGTGCATTCATGTTTGTGGTATTACCTGTCCCACCATTGTTTCCCAGCAGGGTCCTCGAGGTACATCTGCAGGGTGCACAAAAAAGGGTGCCCCTGTGCTATTTCCAGTGAGAGATGCATTGTAGGCCTTGATCATGTTGGCTTCCCAAATGGTAATATTGGCCCTTACTAGTTTTTCCTCTTCAATCTAGAAAGCAAAGTGATGGAAACCAAAATGAAGATAACACAAATTTCAAAGGTGTGTCTGGCAATTTTGAGACTGGGATTGTAACAACATGCTGAGGGCAAGGACCAATCATAACAAGATTTACCTTGTTGTTAATCTCATCCATCAAGGCAAGAATAAATACATACAAGTTGCCTAAAAGAAGAGCAAAAATGCGGATCAGTAGCCATTTCAGAGCAATGAGAGGATGGTAGTCTTCCAATTCAGCAAACAAGTCGAACAATGTTGGACAGAACATCCCTAGGAGGGACATGACCATGTTCATCTGTAAGGAGACACAAAGGATAAAAACTAGGTTAATGGTGTTTAGAAATTATTATTACTTTACTCTAGAATTTTGCAAAAAATTTAGCTGGATTCCTTTGATCTTTTATTAGACTAAAGAAGATTATCTTGTGCATTTTTAAAATTCAATTGTAATAAAACATCAAAGAAAATATCAACTCATATTCTCAAGATGCGTATATGACCTATGTATGTGCCAGTACTAATAGTGTTTTCTGATATAATGAGGTGTGCAATTTACATCACTCTATCCAAAGAACACATATTGTTCTACATGATTACTGATTTTGATATGGTGACACATTTCACAACAATATTTCAAAAGGAAGTAAAAAATACTCTGCTTGAAAAATGAGGTCCAAACTGGAAATACTAATTTAATAATCATCAGCATATGGGCTATTTTAATAAGTTAGAATGGATGAACTACTTAACATTGGCTCAGGGTTAAATATTGAAGTTAGGGAAATGCAAACTGCTAGGAGCAAAAAAAAAAAAAAAAAAGAATATGTTTATCTAAGAAAACAGAGGGGATTCAGAGAAACAAAAGGAAAAAACATAGCATGATAGCATAAACTGAAGCCACTGAAGTCAAGGCAAGACAGTTTCAAAAAATGAATTGGTTTATATTGACAAAGACAAGAGAATGATATAAGAGGGGTTGGGGGGTGGAGAAAGAGAAAAAAAGAGTGAGAAAAATGGGACAAGTAGGAAATATATGGTCATTCTCTCCTGATTAACTGGCACCATTATGATTATATTATTTGGCTAAATTAAGTAAAAACAAAATCCAGAGCAGATGCTACTTTTATGATGGGGGAAAAGCCTTCCTTAAATTAAAAAATAATAATTTCAGCAGACAATCCAAGAAGCAAAAACAAACAAGAGTCACCTAAAATGGGGAGACAAAGAAATAAACCCTCAGCAAATGGAAAGGAGGAATTCCCAGGAAGAGTGCAGAATGAAATAGAAGCAAGCACATTCTCAGACATGGAATTCTAAATAATGATGATAGAGAAGCTTAATGAGCTCAGTGAATTCAAAGAAAACTACAAACAACTCAAGAGGAACTATGAAGAACTCCAGAGAACTATAAAGAACTTCAGGAAAGCTACAAGAACTTACTGAGAACTACATCAGCATTAAGAAGGACACAGAAACCATCAATAAGAGCCAGGAGGAAATGAAGAATACCATTTCTGAATTGAAGAACATAGTAGAAAGAATCAAAAGCAGGCTAGAGAAAGCAGAGGATCAGATTATCGAGTTGGAGGTCAATGTAGAAAAAAATTCCCAGGCAGTGTAACAAAATGAAAAAAGACTGAAAAAGAATGAAGAGGTTTTAAGAGAGCTGCAGAACAACATGAAATGTAATAACAACCATATCATAGGGATACCAGAAGGAGAAGAGGAGGAGCAAGGGAGAGAAAACCTGTTTGGAAAAGTAATGACAGAAAAATTTCCTAACTTGAGGAGAGAAAATGTCATGCAAACTCAGGAAGCACAGAGGGTCCCAAGGAAGATCAACCCAAACAGGCCCACTCCAAGACACATCACAATGAAAATGGCAAATTTCAAAGACAAGGAGGAAATCCTAAAAGCAACAAGAGAGGAACAACTAATAACATACAAGGAGGCTCCCATAAGGTTATCAGTTGATTTCTCAACAGAAACACAACAAGCCAGAAGGGAATGGCAAAAAGTATTTCAAGCAATGAAAGACAAAGGCCTGCAACAAAGAATACTCTACCCAGCAAGGCTTTCATTCAAAATGGAAGGTGAAATAAGGAGTTTCCCAGACAAAAGAAGTCCAAAAGAATACATCTCCACCAAACCAGCATTGCAAGAGATGTTATAGGGTCTGCTTTAAGAAGATGAAACAGAGAGATAGACAGAAACACAGGTACAAAGATAAATGGATTAAATACACTAATCAAAAGACATATGGCAACTGAATGGATAAGAACCAACTTTAACTTATGAATGCTTTAAAGTGATCTTGTTATAAATAGATTTTACTAAATTAGGTACAATTTTGTATATTACTTGTATCTGCATTACTGCAAGTTAAGTTATCTTAGATTGGAATCATTTCACAATATGGGAAAATCAGGTTACTTGCAATAACTCAGAAAAATCAAATGCAGTTAAGGAAGAAGGAAAAAGTAAGAAAATATGGGTGTATATTACATAGAAGACATGCTATCTTTCTTGTTCACTGTTACAAAATATGTGCTATTTGTGGGTATGTAATATATAGATTTTGTTAGAAACTTATGTCTTAAATAGCAACCAATTGGTCATGGATGTGTTGTGAAATCAGTCAATGTTTAGGTTAGAAAAGATGCTGAGGATGAAGACCAATTTGGATAGAAATTGCAAACTATTAAACTATATGATTCATGTACATAAGCAATATATATTCTCAAATTAGCATGTAAATTAGATGAGATTCCTTTCAACTAAATTGTGGAAATATACATTTCCAGTTATAAAGGCCCCCAAATTGGGGATGCTTGGGAAAAGGAATAAATACTATAGTAAACTTTATTATTGAAATGTGAACATACCTAATTCTTTTAACTAGTTCAGGGGTTAGTTTAGGACCACATAGGAAGTCAACCACAAGTTTAAAAAATAGCTAGAACACTATTTTACAAAATTATTTAAATTCTAGGGATTTTTATATTTTTACCTCAACTTAATAATCATAACAATTTCTACTCTGGGGACCAGCTGAGCACTGCAAGTTTCATTACTTCTGAAGGCTTCAACTTGTAAAATACATGTAGAGGAAAAATAGAGGGTATTGAAAGAAATAAGAGCTGTGCACATCCTAAATAAATAAATAAATAAACCTGCTATTTAAGATGGAAAACACCAAAAAGAATAAGTTGTAGTTCTAGTAGCTTAAAATAAAGTTGAGTTGTATTATTGGAGTGAGGAGGATCTGACTCAAAAACCAAATCCTATTTTTACTATGGGTTTGGCACTGTCTCTAGGATAACTTTCACAAAAGTGAGTTCTGCAGTACACCATTTCTGATATATTTCACAAAAATAGCATTCCAGAGTAAAGTATTAAAGGAAAAAAAAATCTGCTTAACTTGCTACAGTATATCTAAAACACTATCATTGAACATGTAATAATTATGTAAGCTATTGGCATATTTAAAATTTTTTGTACTAATTCTTCAAAATCCAGTATGTACTCTAGATATGTGTAAAAATATGTATGGGTAAAAATGTATTTTTGCATGTGTTTGGTTATATTGCAATTCATATTATGTAAAAGAGTAATTCATTAAACACATGAATTAATGTAGGCATTTTGGAATAATGAAAAGAAAACTTTGTATTAATATGATTTAAGAAGCTGACAGAAGGCAGTAATTAAATGGTGAATTTTCTGGATATGAAAGGAAAAAAGAAAAAGTACACATTGGTTGTTACAGAGTAGACAGGGTTAAGAAGAACAAAGGAAATAGAGAAGCCAAAGAATTTATATGCATGACTTATGGACATGAACTAAGGGGGGCATTGCTGGAGGAAATGGGGTACTGTATGGGAGGGCAAAGGGGGTAAAATTGGGACAACTGTAATAGCAAAATAAATAAAATATATTAATAAATATTAAAAAATAATAATAATTTCAGGTAATTTGGCAACTATCTTTTCTAAATACCTGGCTCAAATTATCACTATTAAACATCTTTTATTTTCCCTTGTGGACTTCCATGTGTTACATGATTAGAAGTACAAGACTAGAAAATAATTGTCAATACATTTTCCCATTTTTATTAAGAGCATTATATAAGCATAATCAGCAGGAGCTAAAAATCAGCATAACATAAAATCATCATGATATAATCTCAACCTAGAGTAAAAAACTTGGCAGATCCTGTGCAATCTTATATAAGGTAAATATAATTCTGTTCATCAGATTTATAAAGTTATTCATAAATCCCCATTATTAACTTTGCTGGTTCCTAGAACTCAGGGGTCCCCTAACATAGGTATTAAACAGGTTCTTACAAAGAGTGGCTCTTTTTGTTATAAAGATTTTATTTATTTATTAAGATTTTATCCATTATTTTTAGAGATAAGGGAAGGGACAGTGGCAGAAAGGGAGAGAGACATCAGTGTATGGTTGCCTTTCACCTGCCTCCAGCTACAGACCTGGCTGGAGACCTGGCTTTCAATCTGGTTATGTGCCCTGGTTGGGAATTGAACCAGTGACCTTTGGGTTCACAGGTTGGTACCTTATCCACTGTGCCACCAGTCAGGGCTCAAAGAGTGACTCTTAACGATACAACTTTGCGCATCCTTTACTGTGGTTCAATTATATAAAAATATGGTCCATATGAACCATGGACCAAAGCTGCATGATAATTTTGTCTATAAGTATATCACAACTATAAGAAAGAATTTTGACAACAAACTCAATGAAGGCTTTGAGGTTTGTTTGTTTTAAGTAAATAAGATCTCTCTACCAAATGACTCTATTTTACAGGTTTCTATGAAATGTCTGTGTTGATTTGATCTCTTAACTGAATGGACTTCCCTCTCCATTGTTATCACTTCTGAACTACCTAGAATGTTTTTGTTTGAAACTTCTGTTGTAAGTAGTTACACCATTTTCTGTCTGTTTTAAAGAAAATTCTATACTTATGAAGACTTAATCTTTTTGGTCTATGAGGCTCTTCATAAATTTCAGTCTATGCTTCCCACAGACTAAATCCACCCAAACTTTGAAAATGCTCAAACTCAAACTGATACCACATTTGTACACTGGAACATTTTATTACAGAGGATGGGCCTTAGTCACAACATATAGCCAATGATTTCCTGGTTCTTAATATCTACTTCTAACCTCCCTTATCTGGCCTGCTAAAGAGGCAGATACTTTGGAGAAAAATCACCATCATAGTATTTAATTCCTGGCAAAGAGCTGGCCTTCCTCATTTAAACAGCATCCTGGGAAAGAGGGAATAGGCAAAGGAAGAAAAAATGGATATAGGGAGTTAGGCTGCTAGTGAAAAATGCAGAAAAAAGGAACAGACTGATAGTGACCAGAGGGGAGGAGGGAGGGGGAGAAGGGAAAGAAGAAAGGGAAGAGTTTAGTCAAGGACATAGTATAAATGACCCACGGACATGGACAACAAGGTGGATAGTGACTGTGGGAGAGAAATGCGGTAGGTGGGGCAGGAGAGAGCAAGGAGGGGGGTGGGGAAATGGGACAACTGGAATAGAACAACAATAAATTAATTTTTTTTTAATGTGGGGAAAAGGGGAAAAGAAAACAATAAAACAGAGAGAAATCCAGACTTGCCCAAAATGAGAGAGGCAATCTGAATATGTCTATAACAAAAATAGGCACCAAGGGCTTTGTCATCTCTGTGTCAGAGAATTCAGGCAACATCTGCCTCTTTTAATGACAGATGCAGGATCTACAGAGAAATCAACAAACAGTCATGAAATGAGTGTGAGGTTTGAAACCAAGACTCCAATGTTTTAACTCTCAATTTTCTCCATGGTTCTGTGACACTGAACATATCACCCAATCTCCTGAGATTCATCATCCCAGTTGTAAAACGTACTGGTTGGAACTTATATGTGTTAATATCTCTTCCAATTACAACTTTCTAGAATGTTTCAACAGTAAAAAGACAGACAGTAAACAGATTTGCAAACAAGCCTAAAGTAGAGTTGAAAATGTGAGACAGGGTTGCGTAACTCACAGGGTAGAATGAAAGGGGTAGGTAAAGAGTGACCTTATTTAATGTTTCACCATAGAGACATAAACCACAAAATCTCAAATGTCAGGTTCTAAGCACATAGAAAGCATGCAGAGACGAACTTCATTCTTTTCCCACCACCCAAGGGTGTCAGGATCTTGCTGCGCAAATTCCTGGGATCGCTTCACAGCCCAAAAGATAAGGTATCCACTCCCGCCAAGTGTTAGAAACACGAAGAAGTTAGCGAGGAACCTCAGGAATCTGATCAAGTGGACGTTTTCTTCTACTTGGGCCGCTCTTTCTTCTATTATGGCTTCCTGTAACCAGGGAAATTCAAAACAATAAAAATAAAAAATAAAAGCAAGAGAGAAATATCTGAGCTATGCCAGTATCATAAACTCAGGAGTTAATTTTGCAAACATCAGAATCTGAACAATAAAAATAAACTAAACTGGGATTCCACAAACCAGTGAATATTGCTAGAAAGTGAGAACAAGTGAGAGAAAGGAGTTCTTACAAAGTCTGATTGATCTAATAGAAGAGTCTTCATTCTAAATTCTCTTCCTGTACAGTTTTTTTTTTTTTTAAATCCTCACCCAAAGATATATTTATTGGTTTTTGAGAGAGGGATAGGGAGACAGAGAGAGAGAAATATGGAGGTCAGTTGCCTCCTCCATATGTCCTGATCAGGACCCAAATCCACAACAAATGTATGTGTCCAGTCTAGGGATTAAACCTGTAAACTTTCAGTGAACTGATGATACTCCAACCAACTGAAACACCTGGCCAGGGCCTAGTACAGTTTTGAGTTTTGGGTTTTTTTCAAACTATAACATAATACTTCAAAGTTATTTTAAATAGTGAGCATTTTTCCATTATGTAAAATATCTGATTCTCATTCCTAATGGCCTATTTTAAGCTGATGGTATTGCTTTATTAGCAAATTTAGAGAGGAAATAGTGCTGTCACGAGTCATCAGATATTTTCCAGTCATAATCAGAACACTGCCCAGCCCTAGCTGGTGTGGCTCAATGGACTGAGCATCAGCCTGAAAACTGAAAGGTTGTTGACTTGATTCCCAGCCAGTCAGGGCCCAGGTTGCAAGCCAGATCCCTAGTTGGAGGTGTGCAAGAGGCAATCGATTGATGTCTCTTAATGTTTCTTTCTCCTTCTCCCTTCCTTCCCTTCTCTCTAAAAAGAAATAAATAAAATCTTAAAAAACAAAACAGAAAAATAACACTGCCCAGATCTCTGTAGGAAGAAATGATAAATCTTTTTTTAATTGTTGAGATACTTTGCTATCTAGAACATATGGAATGGCTCCAATTTTACTCTTAGAAATGCAAAGAAAAGCTTCTTGAAGCTGGTGTCTTTACCTTAAAGTTCATTGTGATAGAATTGAATTTGTTGTCTGCCGTTTCAGGATTACCAATCAGGTAGTCCCAGCTGGTGAACACCTTCCAGCTGAAGTTGAAAGTGTTGTCATCACCACCTCCATCGTCACCAATATTTTGGGTCATCCTATAAAAACAGAGAGTTTAATCCAGCAACCAGAATACAAAAAGAAAGAGAGAGAAGGTAGTTGTGGCAAAACATCATAATTATAGGTATATTGGAGAAGCAATACCTAAAAGACATATCTTCAAACAAGGCTTTTTAATAACCAGAAAAGTTTTTATTTTATTTTATTTTTTGTTTTAATTTTTTATTTTATTTTCTTTATTTATTTAAAGATTTTTATTTATTATTTTTAGAGAGAGGGGAGGAGAGAGAGGGGCAGAAAGGGAGAGAGACATCAATGTATGGTTGTCTTTCATCCGCCTCCAGCCACAGACCTGGTTGGAGACCTGGCTTGCAACCTTGTTAGGTACCCTGGCTGAGGAATCAAACCAGTGACCTTTGGGTTCGAAGGCCGGCACCTTATCTACTGTGCCACTAGCCAGGGCTTGTTTTAATTTTTTAAACTGTACATTTATCAAGCTTTCAAGACTAAAAGACTAGTAAACATTGATGATTTTTAACAATTAAACAGGTCATATAAAATAAATATTTTAAAATTTATTTTCCTAAACTGTTTTTCTTGGACTCATATACTAGCTCTTATCATTTTGAGGGTAAGGTTTTGTTTAGAAATCTGAAGAAATCCATTGGGTCCCTCCCCAGGAAAAAGATACTGGTAGATTCTGACTGTTGTACATAATTTCACTTGGTTACCAGACAACCTGAAGCCTGGGGATGGATTAACCAAGGCCAGGTCAGGAAATAACTGCATATATTTCAATTCACCCTAGAAACTCCCCCCAGTTATTACTCTGAATGTATGACATTGCTCATACTCTGCAACTCTTGATCAAAAATCAAGAATTTTATACAACCTTAATGCCAAGTGATTATATATATTCTAATCAGTGATTAAAGGTTTTTGATTAAAAAGTTGAAATACATTTACTCACAATTTTATTTCATAGGTTAGAAAACTACATGCTACTTACTCTACTTTCTTTTTCTCTTATAATGTGATAATATGTGATACATATTATCAAATGGTCCCATAATGTTTTGGTTTTTTAAATATTATAGTGATATGGAACCAAAAAAGAAAAGAGCACAATGACATAAAAATGACATCATAGGTTGACAGGCATTTCTAAAGTCACCTAAACTCCTCTACTGTCCCCACCTCTTATATTTTTTATATATTTTAAATGGGCTAATGTGTTTTACAAATAACTAAATATAATGATTCCTTACATCAATCACTTTACCCTTTGCTAATGATGTTTATGAATATTATCACTTACGTGTATTTGCTTTTAATATGTATGTAACTTTTGACTGTGAAGATCTCTAAACTTCCAATGTTGTTAGTAATGTGCCCTGGAAAGAAGGAAGGAAAGAAGGAAGGATGGAAGGAAAGAGGAAAGGAAAGAGGGAAAAAAGGACCTAAAACTTTGGTGACCAACCACCTTGGATCGCCATGGACTAAGTGGGTCTCCAGAACACAGGACTTTCAGTTCTAAAACTGGGAAGAGTCCCGCATCAACAAACTTAATCACCCTATCTTAAAACTTCAACGTACTTTCTTGGGTTTCTATCTCATATTATCCTCCAATTTAAGTAATTAAAAATAGATATTTGCCACCATTTTGTAGATGAGGATGCTGAGACAAACAGTATGGGAAAGATGTCAAGGTCCATCAGTACCTAGTTGATTTTAGAACCCAGATTCCTTTCTACTTGTTGAGTAATGTATCCCATAAAGCCACTCATGTTTACTCCAAGAAGATATTTATTGGGGTGGGGAGGAAGGGGAGCAGATAACAAATTATTCTGTACCATCATTTACAACTCATCAATTCCTTTTCTACCAAGCTTTGTTCCCATGGCCAGGAGTGGGTGGAAGTTGTGAATTGTTTTATAGCTGTCTTGCTATGCCCGTCAAATGAGTTTAAACCACTGGCCAACCAGGTGACAAACAACCAAAGGTCCATGCCAGAGGGAGGGACCAAAGTCAGGTGGCTTAATTGGCATAACACAAATGACTTTGAGGGAAAATGTGAATTTGGTGCCCTGCAGCTATCCTAAATGGCATCTTAAAGCTAGTTAGAAAAGATTTCTGTTTCTTTTAGGCCAGCATTATCCAATATAGTCATCACCAGCAACATGTTGCTCCTGAGCACTTGAAATGTGAGCATATAAAATACACACAAGGCAGGGAGGGGGACAGAGGGGAGCAAAAAGGGGATGGATGTAATACAACAACAATAAAATTTTAAAAAAATACACACAAGGTTTCAAAGACTTAGTACCCCCCAAAAAATTTTCAATAATTATTTTATTTTAATTGTACATTAAAATAATAATTAAATATACAATTAAATAAAATATACTATTAAAATTTATTTTATCTATTTGTTTAATATGGCTACTAAAAGTTTTTAAGTGAGATGTGTGGTTCATCTTGTATTTCTTTGCATGATGCTGCTTTATAACATTTAAATTCACCTGTCAGAAAAGTATTTTAATGAATACATATATCCATTAATATACAACTACATAACCACATATGACTGCCCTACCATTGGGGCTCTCAGGTGACCTCAACTCTTACAACATTGGCTTTGTTTGATTCTTCATATTCCTATAGATTATAATCCTAACAAAATTATTAACATTTATCTATTACTTACCATCAGCCAGACATGTTCTCAGTGCTTCGATGTATTAACTTATTTAGTCCTCATGGTCATCCTAAGACCAAGGCGTTATTACAACTCTATTAAGATGGTAAACTAGTGAATAGAACACTTGTGCAATTTGTCAGAGGTCTTTTAGCACATGGGAGAGCTGGGATTTGAATCCATGCAGACCAGCTGGGAAGCCCACCAGGATACAGGGCCTCTGCAGAGTCACTGAAAGAAGTTGAGTAACTGAACTTACACAAACATGTTTCCCTAGTAACTAACAAGACTGGAGGACTAACACACACACACACACACACACACACACACACACACACTCCAATGATACTCATGAGGCCTCTGTATTGTAACACAAACTTGACTTTAGTCTTGCCAAGTCAAAATGGTTAAAGACTAGAAATAGCTTAATTTTGGAATTGGGTACCACTGTATCAAGTAGCTAGCTACTGAATATTTAGGATCTCTGATCACACTTGGACAGTAGATAAATAGTCTTATGTGGGGTCTCCATTAAAGCTTTCTTCATGGCCTGAAAGAGAATAAAAACTAAACATGACAGTGTTCTTTGGTGGAGCCAGGTGTGACAGGAACAAGACACAAAGCATGTCACAGACTGTTCCAAAGAGCTCTTGCTCAGTATGACTTGGACCCTTAGGCAGAAATCCTTCCCCTAAATAAAGCAAACAGCCTATTCACCCTGTACAGAGTCAAATAACAGAGTTGGGACACTAACTGAGGTGTCTCAACTCTTCTCCTAAGGTAGTTCAGAGAATGGCTAAAGGATAGGTTATTCATAGCTGGAAACCACTGGGCTAGGTTTCTGCGGTATCTATAAGCAGAGTATTACAATACAGGGTGGGACAAAAATAGGTTTACAGTCCTGTGTTAAGGTCTGTCCTGAAAGCATCTGCCATGCAAACAGTTTTAATTATATTGATATTGGCTCAATACTTTCTGGACCGACCTTGTACATGAAACACAGTTTATTCTTGTATTATTATTTGTCAATTATTTGTGTCATTTTCCAGTATGAACAACTGTAAACCTACTTTTGCCCCCACCTGATATATTTTAAGTAGAGAGAAGAATAAACTGCCATTTCATCAGTTCCCCAATGAAATTCTTCCAAGACAAACCATGATTATACCCTTGATCATGATGGCCTCATAGGGGGCCACTTATTTTTGCTATCTTATGCAGCTGAAATTTTCTGGGTGAGTGATTATTCTGGCTTTAAAACAAAGAATGAACAGAGAACAACCGATTCTCCCTGTTGAACTGATTCTTCAAGTCACAAACTTCTCTGTACACAAAATGAGGGGTCAGCAGCTGTTTCCCTGTCTTGTTTACAACATTTATTCACACTTTGAAGTATAAAAAGGCACATTTTAAAAATATGCTTAAACCCAGGATGGGCATGCAGCCAGCAGCACAGCTCAGTGAGAGGAACCAAAGGTCTGTGCTTGTGTTCAACCCTTTTATTGGGAGAGTGTAATAGTCTAACATTAGCGTCGTGTTAAAATGACATTTTACATAAATGTAAAACAACAAAAAAGTTATACCCATTCTCCCATCTGATTCCAGAAATCATTGCTTGCTTCCCAAAGTGACCAATGACACTTACGCTCTAAGGACAACCAGAAAGCTGTATCCAATGCACATGATCCCCACCAGAAAATAGGAGAGCGGCAACCTGAAATTCATCCATCCAATTGTTCGTTTATTGTCGTAATAGCCATAAAAGAGGACAGAATATTGCGCCAAACCCTAAAATCCAACAATAAAGCCACTTAGCAGATGTTGTATAAAGAAACAACCAAACAAAAAAATAGACTTTTAAAAGGAATGGCATTAATTTTCAAACTTGGGAGATAGCTCTGACATGGGCCCTATTGTTTTGCTTTACAGAGTGAATGTTTCAGCTGCCACATTGAGTGACAGTCTCTTGGTTTACTCAGAATTCAAGGACTTCTAAATAGACCTAATTTTTCATCAAATATAGGTTTGGTCAGCTGTGGAGCCATTACCATAGAATGCCCATTGTTTGAAACAGCAAAACAATAGAAACAGACTCATGGATAGAGAACAGAATGACGGTTGTCAAAGGGGAGGGGTTGGGGAATTGGATGAAAAAGGTAAAGGAATTAAGCAATAGCAACAACAACAAAAGAAAGTATAGATACAAACAACAGCCTGATGGTAACAAAAAGGGGTGGGGGAGCTAGAAGAGAGTAAAGGTGGGGATAAATGGTGATGGAAGGAGACTGGACTTTGGGCTGGTAATCACACAATAAAATATACAGATGCTGTGTTATCGAAGGTACATCTGAAACCTATATTATTTTATTAACCAATGTTACCTCAGTAAATTCAATGTAAAAAAACATACTTCATAGTGTCATTAGATTTATAACTTTAAGAGCTTGCTTAATATGGGGGGAGGATCTGAAACATGTTTTCTCAAATGGCTATGGCAGGTTTCTCCTTCCAGTCATAGCCACAGTTCGATTGGTTCTCTTAGAACATAGAAGCTGTATTAGTTCAGATGAGAAACAGGTGAGATGACATTGAAAGCAATATGCATGGCCTTATAGTCATCAGGGCTATTAAAGCATTCTCTCATAACAAGCACATTTATTCCTGTAATTACATGCTTTTTCTTTAAAATCACCTACCAGGGTTGAAATCCTACCTCCCCAAGCCACCTGAGAGGCACATACACAGAATATTGTCATATTCTGATGCTGCTTCCTTTATATTATTTTCATCTTTCTTGTCTTCTTTTGTCTACTTTGTCTTTCACTCTCAGAGAGGAAGCATTGCTTCTGTATTACTATATATCCACTTCCAGAGCTTCTCTCAGATTTCATCCCTCTGGCAATCACTTAAAATTACTATGCTTTGCAAAGTGAGGAGACAATAACTTGCTATGTAGGGCTTCCTCTTAAAGCCACAAGTCACCCTTGAATCTTAGAAAACCCAATTGGCTGACTTTAATATCATTTATATCAAGCCAGGCCCTACGAGCCTACTGTTGAAGAAGGAAGGGGGGAAAGTGTGGGGTGGGGGGTGGAAGAGAGCAGTGAAGAGGAAGAAGTGCCCTGGAGGCTAATTTCCAGAGGAAAAATTAAGAAGAGTAATTTAGAAAATTGCCTTGAACAAAAATTTTGCCTAGCTAAAGTCAGAGGCCAAGGGAAATCTAGAAAAACTATTGTTTTCCAAATTTTGCAGTAAATTTTATTTTCTAATGTAAGAATTAGCTGGGGGGAAAAATCTCTAGAAAAATCTCAGACATGCTCATGGGCTTAAACAAGGGTCAGGATGGGATTGGAAGGTTATAGATAAAAACTAAAGTGGTTCCTTGCACCTTATCTGCCTATATATTCATTTTCAGCTCAAAGAGAAGTAAATCTGACTCTAAAAGATAATTTGGGGCTAAATAACTAGAAGAAGGAGAAGCAAGTGGGCTAATCTCAAGTCCAAGGTAGGAAATCAAATAGACTTCAACTGGCCAACTGGCCAAGACCCAGAAATCTCCCCCAGAGAATAAAGAGTGGGAGGATTTCCCTGCACTTAGTCCCATGACATCTTTTTCTTTGACCTTTATCTCGGTAAGATCTCTGTCTCTTCTCAGCTATGTTAAATCCAATCTCTCTCTTCCCTGTCCATAACCTTCAAACTGGCCTCTTGGCCCTGGGGAACAATAACTAACAGAACCTGGAAGGTATAGGGATTTGCCCCTTGTCTAATTTAGAGATGTTCTGGTGTATTTCTTTATTTTTTCCCCTAACTGTAAGGCATTCATTTTATACACTCCTCTATTATTTCCTGCAACTGACCTTTGCCTCCTTTCCTTTCTTTTCTACTGTCCAGACAACCCAGTGAAGTTGCTACTGTCAGGGGAAACAGCTTTCCTCAACTCTTTATATGTTCTTTCATATGCAAAAGACCCATAAATGTACACTCCCAGCCTCTCTCTACTGCCTCCTGTTAGCCCCAGAGAGGAGAAACTATCTGAGGGCAGAGGATCAATGAACAAGTGGGCACAATGTGAGCCGCTGCTCTGCCTTTTCCTGAGAGAGTATGTGCTGCACTCTGCCCTGTGGTGCAAGGCCTGTGCTGGTCTAGGGCAGCTGGGCAGCTGTGAGGTCCATTTGCCCATAAAAAGATACTGCATTCTTTAATATCTGCTTTAACAATAATAAAGATGACATGTAGTCCTCTACCTTTGCCTTATTTCTGGTGAGTGCACAAGCTGGTTGGATAGGGAGGGTTTGTTATTTACCACCATCCCACACACTCCCCACCCAACTCAGATGAAGAAACTGAGCCTTAGAGATAAGAACTTGTCCAAGTTCACATAGCTAGTAAGTGACTGAGTCTGAGCTTGAACTGGGTCTGTCCAATCAAATCCCATATGCTTAACCACTGTGCTATATTACATCTTCCTGTGTCCTCCTTGTCTACAAGACCTTGTGTCATGCTAGTGCCATCTCATCCCACTAAAACAAAGAGACAAGGAAACACCACCAACTCAGCAGGGACTTTTGACTTCTACCTTTGGATCAGTCCCATGTGGTGCCAGGTCCTCTTGGGAAAAAAGACCCAGGTACCCCTTTTGAAGAGATTTCAGAGGGCCTCATTTCCACTTTTATGAACCCGACAACCTGACATCTTTTTCTAATTCATAAGGATAGTATTAGGATTAAGGGACACCTCCAAAATAATATGAAAGGAGAAAGATGACAAGTGAGGTCAGCACAATAGTTACCCGGGCAGCTAACTCATCTGGTGTCAGTCAATATGCATTCAGTGACTGGCACTGCATAAATGTTAGATCACATCCAAAGTGGTAAGGGTGCTGCTTTTTGGGAATCCTGATGATTTTACAAATGATTCTTCAGTTTGCCTGTCACTACATATGCAGTTAAGGGTGTAAATGAAAGAGGCATTATTGAAGAGTGCAATTTTAAACAGCTTTATCCAATCCATCTTGAGGAGTGGCTTTAAATACAGTTGGAAGGCTTAACAGAGGAATACCCCTCCCCTTCCATTCAGTTAGCCCACTACACTCCACACATTTTTCTTCTTTTCTTAAAACTCTAACAGCAGGGATCTGGAAGTGACTAAAATAGCAATGAGTCCTAGCCTAGCCAAGGTCCTACTCGGTTTCCATGTCAGCACGCATCATTTTCCATGTGGGAGCTCTCTCCCACCCCAAAATCTGTGTCAGAAAAACCACAGAGAAGTCCCATTCAAATTTGGGTGCTTCTGCATCATCTGAAGACTCTCCACAGCTATTCTGATCATCTCTCCTTTTCTCATGTATAGTCATCAATGCCCCTCCCCCATTTTTTCTGCAATTAATATTGTTTTGGTGTCTATTTCCAAAGGACTCCTTGAAAATAAAAATGTATTTGAACATGATGAAGTATTTCTAAAAGAAAAGATGTGTTATTCCATATATAAACCATAAAAACCTCTCTTCTAAATGTGGTCAGAACAATAAGAGATAAAGGAACTTAAGGTAACTTGAAATATGTCCTAGAGGAGATGCTCTCATTTTGGAAGATCAGTACATTTTTTAAAAAAACTGTTAACACAGGTAAAATAAGTATTAAACTGATATTTGCTAATATTCAGAATGTCTGTGACAGTCTCCCTTGAGTACAGAACTCAAGGAAGAGATGTGGCTAAAGTAGGCAGGACAGAGGAATAGGCTTTGAATGAATCATTATAGTAAAACACTTGGACATTAAAGTCAGCCACATTTTTACTTGAATTTCAGTGTCTCCTCTAACTGCAAGTGTTGTCTTTGGCAAACTAAGTACTCTGAGTCCCAATTCCCTCAACTAGAAAATGATTATTGATTTTTATCTTGAAGGGTTGTTATAAAATGTAGTATATGGGTCAGATTAATACATAATAGGTGTTAATTTTCCCCTCCTTCCCAGAAGAGCTTCCCCCACCTCCCACATCTGTGAAGATAGCAGAACAGGGGAGAAAAGGGTGATGTACCATTTATCCATAGGCAATGTACAAGATGCCCTCAAGCTGGGAAGCTAAATGCATTTCCCTTTATTCACAACTCAGATCTTTACCCATATGATCTCACTCACTGTCTGATATCAGTTTAACCTCCTTCCAAATTCCACCTCAGTTCTTCCATCGGTCTCCTTTATAAGAAAATCAAAACTAGACAGTCTTTTCCTCTTTATAATTTCTACATCACCCAAGTATCTTGCCAACACAGGCATCTTCTTCTTACTGATTTAAACTTCCTTTTCTAATTCTACAGCTTCAAATAATACCATTCTGCTCATTTGATTCATAGCATACATATTAGCTCATCTCCCTATTTCTTACTATTTTAATAAAATATATTTCCCCCTTATCAGTAAGATCAATTGCTAGGTATTCAATAAAAGGATTAAAAATGTGGTGCTTTGTAAATGGTGACTTTGAGAAGCCATAAGACTGGCTGACCTAGCATTTTCAAATAGTACTTGTCTACTATTAATTAAAGGGAATTTGGAAAAGTGGTTATACATGCTTATTAGTGACAGAACACTGAACTTCCAAGGAGTTACTCCATGAAGGAGGAAATTTCATGAAGTTTTAGACTTCCAAATTGAAGATCAACAGAAAAGCGACTCCTTCCAACCTCCTACACTTTCATCCTCCATCCTAAAGGTATTTCTGTCCCTTCCCATTTTATAGCCTCCTCTACCACCAGAGGTATCTATTAACTGTGTTCTACCTTCTTTTCTGCTTCTTTTCTCCTGCATTTATATGGCATTGCTCAGCTAAGCTGGAGCATTCATCTTAGATGCAACAAAAGAGTCCATGGCCTAATTAAACTGTTCAGGCACCAGTCATCTCTGTCATCAGTCTGAAATATAACTGTTCCCATGGCATTTGTACAAATGCAGAATTCTGAGTTTTCAAGGCTCACAAGGACATTTGGTCAATGGTTTCCTTCATAGTGTCATGATGGATGGAATTCTGGGCTGTCCACTTAGATCATCTTACAATAACAGAGCAGGCTCCTTTATGAGGTAATTGTTCAGGTGATCAAGTAAAGAACTCAGGCAAGAGTAAACATCAAGTCTGTCATTCTATTTGGGAAACTCATTTGGAATTTGCATGTTTACTGGAAAAGGTAAAAATGGGGTCCAAGTACTTCAACTCCTTCTCCCTTTGTGAGGAAAATAAATCATTAAATGAAGTTAGTCTGTATGCCAGGAACATTCAGTAAGAAGGCAAATGGAAATTAATGCAGAAAAATTACTAATAGGAACATAAAGAGCACTAGATTGGGAGTTCCTCATTATCCATAAAACCTTGAACATGCCTGCAACCCAGTTTCCCTAACTTTATAATGTGGGACATGGAATGAAAGATCTCTAAGGACACTTCTTTCTCTAAAGAAATCTTTTATTTTATGATACATTGCAAACAATTGAGTGGTTATAGTAGGCAGAAAAATTAAGAAAGCTTATAAATGAATAATACCATTTTTATTTTTTCTTTACCTTTTTACATTCTCTCATTGCTTTAGAATCATTTTCAGGCAGGCTTAGATACAGGAATATTAATATTATAGAAGCCACCATTCTCTTCACTTTTTCAACTGATTAATACCTTTCAAGTCTCAGATGGACATTTCTTTCCAAAACTTTTCATTTCAGTTATTTGGCAAATGCATATGTGCTTACACTTCAGAAATACATTTAAAAATGAAAAAGCCTTTTGTTCATATTTTTAGTTTTCCCTTTCTATGATATACCAAATATCAGAAAGTGCCAATGGTATTATTAGTTCTTATTCTTATTAACCAGATTTAAAGTTTATTATCTTGCTAATCAGAGGAAGAGAATGAGAAATCACAGTAATTTCAGGAGAGAGATAGTCTTTTTTTTTTTTTTTTTTTTTTAAGTAAGGGGACAAGTAGAGAGAGAGATGGAAGAAGAGAAAGGGGGAAATGTTAAGAAGTAAAAGCTAACTCAGAGGACATGTACTTTAAAAAAAAAAAAAAGATAATCCCAAGCAAAATATAACCATATCCTTGGGGCTCCCCAGTATCTTTTTCTTCATTTTGCTAATTTAGTACATAACATATTGCATACGAGTTGCCTATGTATCTTTCTTCTACTCTCATGAGTAATTTGAGGTCAAGAATCATGTCACATTCATCTTTGTAAAACCCATGCATATTTATGTTTTATAAATAAATGCTGAATTGAAACAAAAGTTCCCACTGATGGGTGATTTCAGATTCCAAATGCCACTGAGTGGGGGCTACCACTATGCGTATTCATATTTTGCCTTGTTTATTCACAGACTGCAAACTTTCTTGAAGTTTGCATTTTCTGGTACTGCTCACCTAAGTTAATTTCTATGGGTTTTTATCTCAAGGCTCTACAAATCCTCTCCCTTACTCAGGTTGCCAGCCAACGGGGTTCATTAAGTCTCTATTCGTTGATATAGCAAATGTGCCCCCTCTTTAGGAAACCCACAATTTAGAGGATAGAATTCATAACATGTAAAATAGACATATTGACATTACAAATGTGAGACTGCTTATTGTTTTTCTCTCCTTTCTCCATTCCCCAGACTATATAAAATTTTATTCTCATTTGCTACTTTTCAAAATTTCCTTGAATTATCAAGGAATTCCGCAATTACTATTTCATCCTCTACGTTTTCATCCTTACTACCTTTGCATCCTCTCCACTTTCAAATATTTCCAATCTTTTACTATTTTAAAATGACTCCAAAATGACTTTTCAATGAGTTTCTGTCATAACAATAAAACTCACCCAAGGGAGTTCAAAGAATAATGCTCATTTTAGTACTGCAGTGGAGAAATCTTCATTTGGGTACCACAGTAGAGTCATCCTCATTTTAGTATTATTTAAAAGTTAGAATTTGGTATTGCTTGGTATTTAATATTTAGCTTTATTTGATATTGAATATTCAGTAATACTAAATAGACTTGATTAGGAAGTGAAGAGCTTAATGTGTAATGTCAAACCTCTAATGTCCTAAGAACCCCAACAAGATTCTCCAAAAAGCACTTTTGCAAACTTCCTTTGTTCTTTTCCAAAGCCAAAGATAAGAATATTTGCTTGAAGTCTTTGAACTCTGAGCTCACCTTCATTCAATAATCTCTATGTTCCCATTAATCATATTATCATATTACCAAACCCTATTCTTTCTTTCTTTCTTTCTTTCTTTCTTTCTTTCTTTCTTTCTTTCTTTCTTTCTTTCTTTCTTCCTTTCTTTCTCTTTTTTTAGCATGGGTGGAAACATCTCTCTTAAGACCTTCATCCAGCTCCAGCAGAGAAAGTCATGGGGTTTGAGAGTAAGGAATAATTCATTCCCCACACAGCTGTGTGGAGACACTTACATTGAAATCATACAATACGCCAAAGTTCGCTGCAGATGCCTCTTCAGCTCTGGGAACTGTTTTTCTAGGTAAACTGCCATATGGCAAACCCCAGAGGTACTACATGGAAAAGCAAAGAGAGCAGTTAACAATTGGAAACAAAGTCTGAGCTGCACATGTGATCACAAATCATTTTTGTTTAAAAGCACTTCTGAAGCCTTTTCGTGGGATCGCCATGTGGGGTCCCATTTTCTGGGAACCTACTATTAAGTTCAGAATTAAGAACAAAGGGAGCACTAAGGACCCTGTATCTTGAGTTCAGTGGACCTACCAGCAGCTGGGCCAACCACATTGCCTAGAAGGCTACCCACCACCACCTTCAAACTGGTCTTATTTAGGAGAAGTCTGGAAAGGACAGAGTGGCCTTTGGAGAGCTTTAGTGTTGCAGAAAATCATACTACCCACAGCTTTGTGCAGAGTTGGGGTAGAAGAAGGATCTCTCCATGTCAAGGAAGGCAGCTCTCAAAAGAATCACTCACAGAATTTATGGGTGACAACAAGAGGAAGACTGACTGCTCCCTGATTATACCTGCCCCACCACTAATTCAGGTTTACTGCTCTGATCTTGTACTATCAGTTTACAGGAGATGTTATTAGTGGCAGAGCCAGCCAATAAATGGGACAAGAATTGTACCCTATTAGAAGCCTTGGTGAGAACTAGGAAAACCACCCCTGTACCCCCAGGGCATACGCATTGCTTGCCAAACAGGTGCTGCTTCTCTTATGAGATGAAAACTGCCCCCTCCATACCCCGGGGGCTGAGTGTAGATGATGAATATGGATGAAAATCTGGGTATGGAGCCTGACCAGGGAAGGGTTAGAAATCAGCCTCCAATCCCTCGTTCCACATGAGCTGCTCAGCTTTAATGGCAGCCCTGCAGCCCCTCTGGCTTCCTGGGAATGAACAGAACCGAAGTTGAGTTCTAGCTACTCTGTCTCATCCCAAAGCTGGGGGCCACAGAGGACCAAAAACAGTGCGGTTTGCCCAGGGACACAGGAAATTGGGCAAAAAAAGCCTATCACGGGAATACTGAGTGGGGATGCTAGGTGGATGGGTCTCAAAAATGGAGCCTTGTTAGCAGGAGGTGACCAGCCCTAGCCTCTGTGGTTCTGTAAAGTTAGCACAAAGGGTGACCATCCCCTTTTGTTCTATTGCTGGCATTGGTAATTACTGCCCAGAAAACAGGCTGCTCCTTAGCATCTAACACAACCTGTAAAAAAGCATCCAAAATCAATATGCTTCCTAGTTCTAGGAATACATCCAATTGAACACATGTTTATCTCTCTCCACTACATGCTATTAGGAATTCTGCAATTTCACATGAGCTGAATGGAATTAGCTACAACCTTTCATTTCCTCCACATGGAGGCAGCACGGTATGGGGGAAACAGTGAGAGCTACTGATGAATCTTCACGGGTGTATACCCTGAGTCCCACACTAAGGACTGGCATAGCAGCCAGTGTTTGAATTTCAAGTTTCCATAGAGAGATTAGCAAAATTAAAGCTGGTATTAATTTGAAATAGATAAAATAAACACATTCTGTTGTATCACTTGAAAGTTATCATTTCTGATCTATGCCACTATCTTCTACAAACCAGATAGCTATAGAACCTCCAGAATTATCTCAGGATTTGTTAAACTAGTGGATTAGAGTGAAAAATTCAAAATAAAATTCACTGTGGGATGCTAGCTAAATCCAATAAGCATTATGGACTCAATTTTCACATTTTTAAATTGGGAAACAAAACCTTTTTTATACTCTACCTCATTAAGGCTCATTAAGTAAAAGAAATGAAAGTGTTTTGCACTTATAAAAAGCAAATACCTCTTTATGAGTATAAGGCACTATCAATATTATTATGCTGGTCGGGGGCTGGATACAGAAATAGGCCCTGATTTGAAACCATGGAAATAAAACTTTACAACACCAAGTTTTGGCTATTTTCAGTGTTGTACTGATCAAATTAGCTTTGAAATCCAAGTACCTAAAAAGCCCCTTTTCAGGTTAAATAAAGCCTAACTGGGTTTTTGTGTGATAAGCATCCAAAGAAGTCTTAGTTATGTAACTTCACATAAGTGAAGGTCCCAACCTCACTCTTGCTTCTTGGCCTTTGCTGATTCTCCCCACATCAGACACATTGTATGTGTGTGTGTCTGTGTTATCACACTTTATATTAGGGGGAAAAAATTGCTTGCTTTGTTTTTTGTTTGTTTGTTTTGTTTTATTTGTTTTTTGTTTTTTAGTACAGAAAAGTTGAATGCCTTGAGTTGCATTAGGAAGCATTTCTTTCAAAGCAAACATGGCAAAACAAATACAACTAACAAGATGTCAAAAGCTTCCTCTTGGGCAACTAACATTTGGGAACAGGGACCACCTTGGGAATCTGACAGAAGCCGTAAACCTTTCTAGATAATAACATGCACATAAAAAGACATATGACATTTTATATATGATATGATTTCAGGAGGTTCCCAAACCCTTTAGAGCTAATATTAGGACTTTTGGTCCATGGGCACTCTTTTAAAGGTTAATTTTGCCAAAAATACTATGACACTAAGGATGGGTGTAACCAGTTAGTCATTATACTCTTTTAAAAAGAGAGAGAGCTTGGCTAGGAAAGTGAGCACATGAGAAACTAGTTGTAGCATGTTTTACAAACTGGAAGTCAGGGTCTTACCTCTGGCAACATGATGAGGCTAAACGTCAGGATGAAGAGAACCATGTTTACTCCATACATCCATCTCATGAAGAGGAAGTATGAAGCCACTGATGAACCAAACTGACCTATTAAGAAGAAAATGAAGAAACTAAGGACTTTTGGTCATGATGACAGCACAGATAAATGTGGTACTCGCATCCTCCCACAACCACAGCAAAATTATAACTAACCTACAGAAAACCATTCAGATCCACCTAAAATCTAGCAGAATGAAAGTCCTACAACTAGGGATTTCTAGAACAAGCCACGCCACACCAATATGGGTAGGAAGGGTGGAGATGCAGAATGAGCTGGTCCCACACCTGTGTGTGGTAGATAAAAATTGGGAGGGATATCTTGGCTGTAGAGCTTCCCTCTGAGGAACGAGGGGACACAGCCCCATCCCAAGCTTCCCAGCCCAGAGTTCCAGTGCCAGGAAGAAAAAACCCCATAGCTTCTAGCTGTAAAAAGCTGCAGGGATTGTGACTGAGAGAGACAGTGGATTTCTAGAGTCCCAGGCAGTTCTACATAAATGACCCACATGGACTTATTCAGACTCATTTCCTCTGAGTTCCAGCACTGGAGCAGAAGCTTAAAAGGAACCAAGGACATATGAGGAGAAATTGAGTTGTCTGGCATCAGGGTGAGAGCTGAGGGTGAGGAAACTTTCTGCTAGATAAAAGGGCTGGCAGAGGCCATTATTCCTTTTCTAAGACCCCACCCCTCATAGCTGACTGGTGGGTATCTCAGTCTCCACCAACCTGGCTCACAATGTTTACCTTGCCCTGGTGATTCCCTGAGACCTCACCCCACCCAACCTGTGCATGCACCCAAGCTGTTTCTAGTGACTTTCCCATACTAGTGGCTTGTCTTGGCCCGTGCTTCACAATTTCCTAAAATTTCTCAGAGAAGCAGCACCTGGCCTCAGCATGACCCCACACTCATTAAGTGGCCCAGCAACAGTTGGCCTTGGTTTGCAGGTTGGCCTCATATGAACACATTCAAGCCAAGCACAAGGAAAAGCCATCAGCAGATCACTTTGTAGCTCATGTTCAGTGGATCTGGGCAGAACACAGGTGGCAGCTGACATTGGCTTGCACCTCCTAGGAGGTCTCAGAGCCAGCACATAGAGTGGACAGCTTCAGATCATATCAAAGCACCACCCAATCCCCTCCCAAAGCAAAACACTCAAGGAGCAGACTCAGTGGGCACCGGAGAGCCCTGTTGAAGTAAGTCCTACTCTGTGGAGAGGGTCCATGCGCAGCTGATCCTCCTCAGTGATTGGAGGTCAATGGTCAGTGGTTACATAGCCAATCCTTACAGGTGGTCAGCCTGGGTAAATTCCTACCATAAATTGATTAATGCTAACTAATCAAGGCTCAACTACAAAAGAAGGGTATACATAGCCCACATAATGCGTGCATCTTGAGTATCCAGCTTAGGTAATAGGGGAGGTTGTGCTCTGGACTCCACATAACACCTACTTCATTAGGGCACACTACCAAGACACGGAGACAGAACAGAACCCCAGAAAAAGAACTAACAAAATGGAAGCAAGCAATCTACTAGATGCAGAGTTTAAAACATTGGTTATAAGGATGTTGGATGAACTTAGGAGAAGAGTAGATGAACTTAGAGAGAACTTAAACAGCATAATAAAGGACATTGAACCTATTAAAAAAAAAAAAAACTAGTCAGAAATAAAGGACACAGTAACTAAAATAAAGAATAATTTACAGGATATCAAGAGTAGAGTAGATGAAGCCAAGACTCAAAACATAAATTTGGAATATAAATAAGCTAAATATATCCAATCAGAAGAGCAAATAGAAAAAGAATCCAAAAAAATTAGGATAGTGTAAGATGCCTCTGTGATAACTTCAAGTATGCCCACATTCTTATCATGGTGTGCCAGAGGAGACAGAGAGAGAGAAGAAATTGAAAATCTATTTGAAAAATATTGATGGAAAACTTCCCTAGCTTGGTGAAGGAAATAGACATACAAGTCCCGGAAGCCCAGAGAGTTCCAAATAAGATGAATCCAAAAATGCCCACACCAAGGCTCATCATAATTAAAATACAAAAGTTTAAAGACAAAGACAGAATCTTTAAAGCCGCAAGAGAAAGATAGTTATCTACAAGACTGTCAACTGATTACTCAACAGAAACTTTGTAGACAAGAAGAGACTGGTAAGAAATATTCAAAGCAATGAAATGCAAGGGCCTACAACCAAGATTATTCTACCCAGCAATCATTTAGAGTCAAAGGACAGATAAAGTGCTTCTCAGACAAGTAAAAGTTAAAGTAGTTCATCACCACCAAACCAGTATTACAAGAAATGTTAAAGCTTCTTGGAAGAAGAGGAAGAGGAAGAGGAAGGGGAAGGGGAAGAGGAAGGGAAAGAAGAAGAAAGGGAATGAAGGGGCAGGGGAAAAGGAAGGGGAAGAGGAAAAGGAAGGAGAAGAAGAAACAAAAAATAGGAACAATAAAATGGCAATAAATACATATTTATCAACAAATAAATCTGAAAATCAAAGTGAGTGAATAGGCAGAAGAGAAGTTGACTCATGAATGTGGAGAACATTTTGGCAGTTGGCAGGTGCTGGGGGTGGGTGGGTTGGGGAGATGGGTGAACACAGTAAGGGATTGAGAAGTGTAGATTGGTTGTTGGGGAATGGTCATGGGGATGTGGAGTGCAGCATGGGGAGTCTGGTCCACACTGTTCTAGTGGCTGTGTAGGGTGTCGGATGGCTGTGGGATTTGTCAGGATGATCGCTTAGTAAGTTATATAACATATGGTCACTGGGGTGTATACCTGAAGCTAGTTTTTTGAGAAAAGAAGATGAAGCTCAAACAGTTGAAAGGACAAAACAAAGTAAAAGCTGTATATTAATGCCTTCCAAAATAAATCCACTCAGTGTAATATGTTTGTTCCTTTTATATTTATAGCCTGTTGCACTCTTCTTCTATACAGGAAAAGAAAATGTTAATCATGATGGATGTGCTCTCTACTATATAGCTGCTATAGTTGTATAAAATGATTATGACTTATACCTTAGAGTCCATCCAAGGAAAAACTGCCCCTAGCTTAGCAGCTAGGATTGCTGAAGAACCCATTTTATTCCTTGAGTTAGTATAATTAAGTAGTAACTGACCTGTAGTTAGTTATCATTGTAATTATACATATTTACTGCATTCCTTCATCCTTTTTCACAGGCAAACAATACGCTTTTCAAAAAGTTAACTACATGGTTATTTTCCCAGCCATCCACATTACTGGCATTTTACTAGTGTAGAGGCTAAAGTTCATTCACCCACTTCAACCATTTTTACTAAGTATATTCTGGCAGGACTATCTTACATGTAAAGCACAATGTCACACACAGGGTTACTGTCTTTATACAGCTTACATTTTAGTGAGGTGTATAAGCAACAAACATGTGGAAATGTCAATAAAAACATATTTATTATAATATATTATATTATACATCATATAGTATAGGTATATGATATATTATATATATTAAATATATTGTATTATAATGAATGATACATATGAATGCATCCTATATGCATCACACATATTATATATGTAATATGACATAATTATATCACTATACAAATTTTACATACAACTATATATAAATAAGTATAAATATAAATATATAAAGAGATATATAGGTATATAGTTATAACCAGGTAGGTTCTATAAAGAGGAGGATAAAGTATTGAGAGGGAGTGCTTTAGACACGTTAGTCAGGAAGGTAAGTCAGAGAAGGTAACATTTGAGCAGAGATCTAAATTTGGAGGAAGAGATAGAAATGTCCCAGAAGGGGAAGAGCAGCTCAAGCAGAGGAAAAGGTGAAAACAAACATTATGAGGAAGGCATGAGCATATGACAGATGAGGAACAAACATAAGGCCTGTGATAGGAGCACTACGAACAAGAAGCCAAACCACATTGTGTAGGGAGCCTCCCAAGACGAGATAAAAAGTGAGGCTTCCATTTTAAATGTGATGAGAAGTTGCTGGCGGGTGTTAAGCAATGGTGGGGGTGGGGGCTGTTATGACTAAGAAATCACTTCAGCTCTGGGGAATGAGTTGGGAGCAGACAGGCAAAAATGTTTTTGTGAACTTGCACCTGCCCCAAACAGTAAAAAGTCAAGTGATCTGTTCAATGCTTTTTGAATGAGGGGAAAAAATAAATAAAAGTATTCTTTTAAATCAGAGAATGGAAGAATGAAATAGGAATTTGAAGTCTCAGGCTGAGATTTCATAGATTTAGAAAAGCCAAAGCTTCTTGGGTTATCACTTAAAGTTCAGCATCAAGCTACTGCTTATCCCAGTCTTGCCAATTCTCATTTTTAGTTGCCCACAGAGAACAATGAAAAGCTTGGGCCAATTGCTGCATTAACTGCTTTGTCTTGTCTCATTCAGCTGAACACCTGCAGTGACCAATAGTTTCCCTGAGCCCACTGTCTTTGAAACATTATAGGAAGAGGAAGGTTCACGTGGAGCAAAGCACAGCCTCTGCTTACTGAGGTGCAGCCAAGCTCATGTGAGAGTCATAGCACTATTTCTGGAACTCATTCTATTCTTTAGGTACCACCTTACTTATTCCCTTAACACAGAGGTGGTTTTTATAGAAACTTAAAAGGAAGTCAATGTCTAAGTAGACATTTCAAAAGAAATCAATTAATCTGAAGTCTGAATATTTGGATTCATTTCACTTTGTAGAGGGGGATGGAGGGTATGTGGAGTTCTATAAGATTTCTCAAGTGCAGTTTTGTAAGCAGTCTTCCCCTCCCCATGCTCCGTAACCAGATGCACTGGCTGCCACAGAAGGGCTGAAGCAGATCCACCCCTCTCAGGACATCTGATCATTCACCTGGCTCCCAGTGATTTCATATCATTTCATGGCTGTTATCTATGTTCTCTGGTAACGACTACCTGAGGTCTGCCCCAGCCAGGTTCACTTGTCATGTTTTATTGAAAGCAGTGAACTTCCAACTTGCTGCTTGCTACAACTACTCTTTAACTGGAGAAGAACCTTGTCTCTAGGCATCTAGAGTAAGCGTTTCCTTGGAATCACTTGAGATCCTCTGGTTTAGAGTCCCAAGCCCAAGATATAAGCCTGTTCCTTCCTCCCTCCCTCCCTTCCTTCCTTCCTTCTTTTCTTCCTCTCTTCTCTTCTTTCCTCCCTCCCTCCTCTCTTCCTTCCTTTTACAGTTTTGCTCTTCCACCACCTACTCTCTCTCTGCTCCTAATGCACAATCCCTGGCATATGAGTTTTCTAAGTTGTGTATAGAATGTAAATATACATAAAGGTTTAAGGAGGAGCAAATTAAAATGTTTCAGAACATTTTAACTTAATTCCCCCTATATAATCCATATATATCATAGATTAAATATATTTTGGACTCCAAAGAGTCCAAAGCCCAGTTTGGAATATTGCAAATGGCTTCACAATGATTTTATTTAGAAATAGAAAAGTCACACCTATTGGTTTTCTTTACTGAATCCTAACTGTAGAGAAAATGAATTGCAGGGAAATAGATTGCATTAAAGTTAGGGCGATTGTAGGAAAGACCAAGACATAGGTCAAGAAGATAGAGGAATCCAGAAAACAATGCTCTTTCCAGTTGACACCTATCAAAAGCAGAGGGCCAAGAGCAATAACAAAATGAAGAGCTTAAAGGAGAAAAACCAAAGCAACTGGCTCACATTAAGTCTCCATTAGACCTTTCCCTGTCTCAACAAAAACGTGAAAATGAAGTCTTCCCTCTCATGTCCATTTATAGTAGCCATTCTCTCCTACTGGAGGTCATTGAGTAAAGCTGGCACTCACAAGAAACAGAAATCTTAATATATATAGTGTGGCTAAAAACGTATGAATAAAAAGAGTAATTTCCATGTACTAGTTTCTCAGCTAAAATGTATTTATTCTTGCTGAGAACAAGAATGAGTGGTAATAATAACAGCTAACACATAGGGTGGGGCAAAAGTACATTTACAGTTATCAGTATGCAAAAGAGTTTATTCTTGTACTATTATTTATCGATGATTGTATTATTTGCCATACAAACAATTGCAAGCCTAATTTTGACCCAGCATGTATATTGATGATCAATTATGTATACTAAGCACTTAATCAGCATCAACTCAATTTACTGCCTCTGGAACCTGGTGAGGTTAAGTATCATTAGTGCCACTGTATGGATGGGGGATTGAAAACACACACATTGCTGAACCAAGACCTCATTAGTAATAATAATAGCTATCATTTAATGAATCTTCATTTCACTCATCGGATCTCTGAATATTAATCCATTTAAATAACATCAAACCCAGGCAAAGAATGAATTTTACAGAGATTTAAGCCCATAGGTCATTCACCTAATAAATGATGGAGCCAGGGTTATATAGATAGTTACATAGGCAGTAAAGGATGGAGCCAGGTAGTCTTGACCTATGTGTGTTTGCTGCCAAATCTAGATCTCCCTTAACCACAGTGCTATATTTCTTCTCAAATGGAATCATAGTTTAATTTGTAAAAAATCTATGCTATATCAAATAAATATACAATGAATGTATGTGTGTGAAAGGACATAGAAAATATCCATCAATCTGCTAAGATCAGTCAAATGTACACATTTGGATGACACCCATAAATGACCAATTCTTTTTTTCTTTAATTTAACTAATAAATGCAGTTTCTGTAGTGTTTTATTAAGACTGTAAAACAGGGTCTTTGGTATGTATTAATGTGAGGCCTTAAGCTTACACAATATTCTTGTTCAAGAATTTTCTTGTGTTTTTTTTTTTAAATTAAGGTTAAAGTTTCACCTCTCCCTCTGGTTATTTATTAAGGCAAAGTAATTTGTAGTCTGTCATCATGTCCGATTTCCTCTCAAACAGATGGATAACAAGACAAGCAGATAAATGAGAGCATTTCTAAATGGGAAAAGACTAATTAAATCACCTGCTGTATGAGTACAATAAAAATACCATCTTGTTAGGCTAGGATACTAAGTACATTCTTTCAAACTGTTCCAGGAATAGAGAGTTAAACGTGGCAACTTTGGTTTGTATTTTCTGGATCCCTTAAGCTAAGAAAGGAACACTTGGTTTAAATTCTGTGCTTAGGGTTGTCTGCCTGAAGACCTTTCCAGTCTGAAAAACAGTCAATGACACTTTAATATTGATGGTGTGTTCTATCAGGATTTGTTGTATTCTATCCCAGATTTTGATTCTGGGAAAGACTTGTAATCTCCACCTTGAGATTTAAGAGTAATGTTAGGGTCACAATGGACATAGATTATATTTCCCAAAGGTACAAATATACTGCTTCTTCAGTAAAATACGCAATGCAGTGTAGTTAGTAATGTGAATTACTTCAGGTGCGGCCTTTTTACAAGATTGGCATGACAGCGAAACTCTATGGCATCCCCATGAGATGTAGAATCTCACAGCATCCCTTTGTAGTAGGAATTATCAAACCTATTTTTTATATTAAAAAAAAGTTGGGGCCCTGGCTGGTGGCACAGTGGATACAGTGCTGGCCTGTGAACCCAAAAGTCACTGGTTCGATTCCCAGCCAGGGCATATAACCAGTTTGCAAGCCAGGTCTCCAGCCAGGCCCTTAGCTGAAGGCAGGTGAAAGGCAACCAAACATTGAAAAAAGAAAAAAAAGCTGGGAGTCGTCAGGTGAGTACCTACCTGGTCCACACTGGTAAAGGGGATCCAGGTCTTACTGGAATCAAGAAGGCAACAGCTTGAATTTTAGACTTAATCTGAGTTCCCCTCTTGATTCTGTCAATTATGGCACAGACTTTTGTGGAAACTCAGTGAAAGCTGGTAATTGGGGACTCTTTTAAAACCATATTTAAAAAATATTTGTGTAGTATTCTTCAGAGATTGAGCAGAGAATAAGTGTGAGTTGGATTAGAAAGACTATTGGGAGTGGAGCTCCAAAGCTCTTTTCTTTTAAACATGCCACTTACCACAACCCATAATCATCTTCGTTATTTAATTGTTATATCTTATGATCTGTCTATGCATGTACACATTAACTCATTTCTATGTAAAAATCAATGACAGCAGAGTCTTTACCTGTGTTTGTCAGCACAGCATCTCCTGTACCTAGAAACATGCCCGCTAATGGTAAACACTAACTGGTTATTTACTCAATTAACTAATCAGGTCGAGCTTATTCCAGAGACTAAATGAGGTAATATTATGTTAGACTATTCTAATTTTAAAGGAAATTTTTAATATTTCTGAATATTTTATAATATTAAATGGTCGTTGCTTTAAGAAACTACTAAGTTGTATTAGTTTTATAAGATAAAATATGTATTTTAAAATAGGGTACTCATTTAACCTACATTTTTCTGAAAAGAATTTGCAGAGAATATAAATATGCAGGCCTCTCCTAATAGAAATCTGTTTGCATTTAACAGTTTCAAAAATCTATATTCAGAAGTATAAAGAATATCATATGCAAACATATACTTTTTTATTGTATTTTATTAACTATGCTATTATAGTTGTCCTAATTTTTCCCCTTTGCCCCTCTCCACCCAGCACCCACCACCTACCACTCCCTCTGGCAATCCTCCCACCATTGTTCATGTCCATGGGTCATGTGTATAAGGTCTTTGGCTACTCCACTTCCTATACTGTACTTTATATCCCCATGGCTAATTTGTAACTACCTACTTGTACTTCTTAATCCCCTCACCTCACTCCCATCTTACAGACATTAAAACAATCATGGATCTCTGTATACATGATTATGTCTCTGTTCTTGTTTGTTTAGTTGTTATTTAGATTCAATTGTTGATAGATTTATATTCTTTGCCATTTTGTTGTTCATAGTTTTGATCTTCTTTTTCTTAAATAAGTCCCTGTAACATTTCATATGCCACTGGTGCCTTATAAGCTGCTACCCTGGTGCTAGGGCTCAGTGGGAGTGAGTCTGAGCAGGTGAGTGTGTGTGAGGGTTCTTAAAGATGAACTGCTTGGGGCTCCAGAAGTTTCTTCCACCAACTTACTCCCTGTTGTTTTTTGCAGCCATAAGTTGTGGGGGTTTATCTTCCTGGCACTGGAACCCTGGGCTGGGGGGCCTATTGTGGGGCTGGGACTCCTCACTTTGGAAATATCCCTCCTGCATATTTATTCACCATATGTGGGTAAGGCACCAACCTATTCTGTGTCTGTACCCCTCCTACCAATTTGGATTGATGTGGTTTCTTTAATTCTGTACTTGTCAGACTTCCATTCAACTCAATTTCTGACAATTCAGAGTGATAGTTGGTTGCTCTATATTATAGCTATAATTTTGATGTGGTTATGTAAAGAGGTGAGCCATGTCTGCCTATACTGCCATCTTGACCCCATGTACCTCTAAAACTGATGGTAACATAAATTATAGAATGTTGGGTTGAAAAAGGCCTTTTGTAGTAACTAGTTAAACTCTGGATTTTGTAGAAACTCCAAACAGAGAAAAAAGCACCCAGAGATACAAAATGATTGCCCAAACTACAATCAATAAAAGCAAAAAACTTCAACCTTTAGAAAACCAAATCCATGTCACACTTCTTCCATTCAGCTCAGCTTCAAACACATTCACAGAAACGTGCTTTCCCTATCTTTGGTAAGCTATTTTTGATGAAATGACTATGCCAGTATACTCCTAGATAGGTTTCAGACTTTTCAACTAATAGCTTCAAAGCATGTGGTCTATCATTAAAATTGTAGTACTTTAAGAATCTTATAAAATGTGAAATGTGTAAGTAAATAAATAACTCACTTAAAAATAGATACATTGTAATATTAATTGCAGGAAATGATGCTCCAAATAGGATAATTATTTAAAAATAAAAATTTGCCAGAAATTTCACTAAAACCTGAGTTACACCCATGACCATCATCTACCATGTGTGTCAAAGTGAAAGAATCAAATTCAATGCTACTCAATAATATTTTTAGTTACCTTTCCTTCTCCCCTCTTCTCATCTTCTCAATAGCAAGACTACTCATCTTGCTATTGAGCTGGTAGAATATTCCCTAGGACCTGATGCAAAAGAAATAAATGTGTAGATTTCTCAAAGTAAAAATCAGCATGCCACATTGGGGAAAGAACAAGTTTTGGACCAAGACTTTGCCTTATATCTCAGCTGCCCTACTAACAAATTCTAGAAGTTATTTAACCCCAACATAGCTGACTCATGCTCACACTCAATAAATGATCATTGTGGTCATTGCAATAGAGCAGAAAATAAGGGTCAATGCTCCACAGGCAAAGCACCAATAAAGGTGAATAAAACAACCTAATCAAATAATAAATTACATAGAAAAGGGAAAATACCCACATTTGCTTGAATTGTCTAGTTTGTTCTGAATTTTCTAGAGAAGAGGGGAGAAGGAAAGGAACTAAAAATATTGAGTAGCATTGAATTTGATTCTTTCACTTTGACACACATGGTAGATGATGGTCATGGGTGTAACTCATGTTTTAGTGAAATTTCTGGCAATAAAAATAATGCCATCTGTTTCTATCCCACTCAAGGCAGGCTACTGCAACACAAGTGAGCATGACATTATTTAGATAGGCTGGAACCTGCTCTAGTGTACCTTAACATAAGTAATTTGCAAATGTATATTTTAAACTATCATTAGTTATAAACTTATTGGGATACATCTCATAATTGATCAAGAGTCCGCCCTATCCTTTTCAGAAATGAGTAGACTGTGGCCCAAAAAATCTAATGACTGATTCAGTCAGAGTCAACTGCTAATCTATCACAAAGCAAGGACAAAACTGTATCAGGATCTTAATGCTCCAAATGGCCTTTCATTACTCACTGCTTCACAAGGTACTGTATTTTAGCTGCACAGTTAAAACTTAAGGATTCCATTATGTATGGATATTTTTTTCTGGGTGTGTCTGAATTCCTTCTGTTTCTTAGAATGGTGGACATTTGGAGGATTTGTCTATACTTAACTTGACTCAACAAATATTTATTAAGGCCAAATATGTTGTAGGTCTGGTGATTCAGGAGTGAACAAAACAGAATCTCTGCTTTCCTGTCTTTTAGAAGAAATGAACACAGATCGAATAAAGTAAAATAGTATGAAAAAATTCAATTAGAATACAGTATTTTAGTTATAAATGTTAAGGATGAAAATAAAGCAAGAAATGGATGGTATAGAAACATGTTGGAGGAAGGGCAACTCAGCTGATATATTTTAATTGATTGTCATTTGATAATGAGAGACTGACTAGGGAATAGTCACTCCTAATGCATGAGAAATCATGTCAGTGAAATATCCACCAACAGTGATATCTCCCTATGGAGACTCCATTTTAATTGTGCAATGCCATGTTTAACCAGCAGAAAAACCAAAGCACGAAAGAAAATCAGTTTCTAGTCAAAACTTTTACCAAAAGATGTTAAGAATGTGCTCATGACTGTTTTTAAAAAGTTATCTTTTACCCGCTGGTTGTTTGTTAGCATAGTGGATAAGGCACTGGCTTGCAAACCCGAAGGTCACTGGTTCAATTCCCCAGCCAGGGCAAATAACCAGGTTGCAAACCAGGTCTCCAGCCAGGTCCATAGCTGGGATCATGTGAAAGACAACAATAAATTGATGTCTGTCTTCCTCTCTGCCTCTCTCCCTTCTCCTCTCTCTAAAAATAATAAATAAAATCTTTTTTAAAAAGTTATTTTTATATGCTTTGTTTTTTAAAATAATTTATTATTATTATATTCACAATATTTTTAAAATTCTTGTTTGCCTTATTCTAAGCCTAGAGCACTGTTCTAAATAGGTTTTTAATTGACTATATAGTCCTGCCTTCCCTGTACACTGTGAAAATTATATAAAATGAAGGTAGAATATGATATTCAAATAGCAAGTTCCTGGATGATTACTGTTTATTCTACTTCAGTGGTTTGATAATGAAGCTTTTAGATATCTTCATTCATTTTAGACATTCACTTTGATTACTATCTAACTTGAAATTACATTTATTTTCAATGTCATGTTCATTGACAAAATAAAAGTTTTGACATCCCAATGATATGACTCAATGTCATTGTGCACAATACTGATTTCCCCATATAGGAAAGACAACAGAATCAGAATGGGATTATTTTTGGTCTAACATAGGAAGGGAGCGTGGCGGTTGCTAAGATATAAAAATAGGTATAAAAATAGAGTTTTATGTTTGTATGTTCGTTTTTTTGTTTTTAACCTTTCCCACCAAAAAAAGGTATCTGATAAGCTTATGAGAGATTTATCTAGGACCACCTTGCCATCTAATTAGATCTGTTGAGCACTTACTTTCAATTGCCTTGATTTTATTCTCCCATGGGACACAAGCAGCTTTGAAGATTTCAAAATCACGGAGAAATTTTGCCCATTTCTGAAAAGGAAGCCAAGAACATCAGTAAAACCCAACCTCTTGTTTGTCAAGAAGTTTATCCCCTACCCCATCCTAAATTATCACAAGACTTTGAGCTTGGGAAGAAGATCTCTTTGGCATCACCTGTTGCTGTTTGAAAAAAAGAGTATTTGCCCTCCTGTTCTCTACTCTCCCCTAGACCAATATAGTTCAAAATTTTTTATGGATCCTTGTTTTACAAAAGCTATGGTTAAAAATGTCTTTTTATTTTGTACAGCATAGTAGAGCAGGGACTGAGTTTGCATCTAATAAGTGATCGATAAATAATATTAATTAATCAAATCATTACATAAAAAATTAAGGAAATATGAATAAGACATATTTCCTGCCTTGAGGGGCTTCTGAGTCTACTAGAATATACTGCACATAAGCAGGAATTTCAGTCCAAGATGGAAAGTGCAAAGACATGGAGCACTTTTCATTTTGGTGGAAGTAGGGAAGTTAGCTAATTGGAGAGGCATATGGTGTCATAGGAAATGGAAGAAGAAAAAGAATCATAAATTTGTTTTTATAAAAGAACTTCTTTCACTCTGGCTGGTAGAACTCAGTGGACTGGCGTTCTCCTGAGAACCTGAAAGTCACTGGATTGATTCCCCAGCCAGGGCACATAACCAGGTTGCAAGCCAGGTCTCCAGCCAGATTCTTAGATGAAGGCAGGTGAAAGGCAACCACACATTGATGCTTCTCCCCCTTTCTTCCTCCCTCCCTGTCCTTCTCTCTGAAAACAATGAATAAAATCTTTAAAAAAAAATTTAAAGCCAGAAACAAAGTATAAACACTATATAATTTCATTTATTTAAACTGTAAATAACAGTTTAAACTATAAAACAACAAAGCTAACTTATGATATGTATCATAAAAACATCATATATATATATATATATATATATATATATATATATATATATATATATACTTAAGAGATACTTTGTTCACAAAGGTTCATCTTTATGGGAATACATTTAGCTTATAAGCGCTATAACATTTGTAAAGAGAGGAAATAATACCACTTACCCAACTTGCTATAATAATTAAATTGATAACTTTATAGATTTAAGTAAGGGCCCAGCATATAGTAAATACTAAATAAATGTTAGTTTATTTTCTATCTTTTTTAAAAACATGTAATATTGGTATATTATTTGTATTTTTCTTATTTTCTATCCAATTTATTATCATGGTAGAGAAGAGCTACATATATGATTCTGGTACTTTTTGAGAAAGAAATTTTGATCTAGAACCCCTTATAAAAGGGAATAAAAATTAAATGAACACAATCTTTTACATTTGGGGGTGATAAAATCACACAAGTAAGTCTTCTGTCATAAATCAATGTTTCTGAAAATATTTTCTCATTTTTAACTTCCCTAAGGAACTTTTTTTCCCCCTGAATCCTGCCCTCCTAATCCAAACTTTAATACTGTAGGTATAGCGTACATGTACTATGTATGTATAGGAGGTCTAGCCAGAAGGTATCCAACCATGTAATATGAAAAATAGAGACACTTATTGAAGATACAAGAAACTTTACAAAAGACAATGATGCCTTAGTCCCCTTCAAAGTATTCACCTTGGGACCTCACACAGTTCTCCCAATTACCATCAACTTCCCCATGGTATTTTCCTGCATCTCATTGACAGTCTGAAATCTGTTCCCCTTCACAGATGATTTTAGTTTTGGGAAAAGCCAGAAGTCACAGGGCACCGAATCTGGGCTGCAGAGAAGCTGAGTCACCAGGGTAATTTGATGTTTTGCCAAAAACACTGTACCAGACATGATGCATGAGTGGGCATTTTGTCATGGTGAGGCTGCCAATCACTAGCTGTTCATAGCTGTGGCCTTCTGAATCATCCAAATAGTTTCCATGGAGAAATGCTCTACATCAGATTTTGTGTTAAGCTTAAACTGAGTTACGAAAATACTTACCTTGGCCATCATCATCTTAAATGCGAACCACCGTTTTCCTTTTCCTTTCCCAAGAGCTCCTTCATTTTCATTCACAAACTTTTTTGCTTCCCTAATAAAAGAAAATAAAATAAGGAGTAGGTGGGGGATGGGTGGATATTAATAAAATACAGAGATAGTGAACATTTAATTTTATTAATTGTTCAGTCTTATTTCTTCTAGACCCTTAACTAGTGAATCTAAGCAGTTCATAATTATCTCATAACTGAGAGACTGGTAATGGGCCAAGCTTGTCTTGACCTCTCAAGGGCCATAGAGAACCCAAGAGGTAATTCTTGAGTTATGTAACTATGATCATATAAGTGCAATGTGGTTTGTTGTCAGATGGACTACCCCTGGAATGTGCAGTTTTACAGATTAGACCATTAGGACATGATGATTTTTAAAAATAATTGTTAAAATAAATCTTGAAAAGAAAAATTGGTGAAGGATTTTTTGTAAGGTGTTCTTTGGTGCTGAACTCATAATTTTACAATACCCAATGATTAAAACACCACACATACCTGCTGACTTAGCCCATAACTAGACAGTGATGCCTCACTACTCACTTATGCATGGGTACCCACCCATATTCTGCCATTAAACATACCAGCACAATGAGGAGATTCTCTGCAGTCATCAAACAGAAGAACCCCCTCCCCTCCACCAAATCAGCTCCTTGATGACAGGAACAATATCTTGTCTTTCTGTATCTCCCACAGTATTGACCATAGGAGTTGTTTAATAAACCGAAACCTCCTGGAAGTGGGTTGAATGGAATACTTCAGGGTAGATATAGACAGGGGAGTATATAATAATTGTACATAATAATTTTCCACATCAATGAATGCTTTAAGACAAAGTCATTCTGGATTTTAGGACTATACTTTTCCTCATGAATCTTCTCAGAAATGGAATTGGGAAGCTTCCTGGAAATGGACAAACGTTACTAGACAGACCTTGTTGTCAAACACCCAGACATTTGACATAACATCTAGGCTGCAAAGATTAAATTGGAAAATGATTTCTAAAACATTCTATGCATTCTAAAATAGTCAATAAAGCTACATCAAAAAGAATACAGTGACTTCTCATGGCTGGGTTTTAGAGTCATGCAATGAAGAAAACATCACATGTAAGCACTAACTACACATTACAGGGATGACAATATAGGAGTGTAGCACCTAACAAACATTTATAAAATGATAAACTTATCTAAATTGAAAATGAGATAATGATTCTAACTCAGCTTCTGAGATGTGTCTCTGCATCCTTGGCCACATTTATGATGTTCTCTGTGTGCACATTCACAAGGGTCCTGCTTCTCAAGAGAGAGCACATTTGCCTAAGACTCACATGGACCTGACACAGGTCCTTTATTTACCCTGTGGCCTTTAACAGGTCAGTGCTCTCCAACAAACAGACAAAAATCAGGCAATTGTTTCCCTCCCTACTTATCAGAATGGCAGCAAGAGCAAGGTGAAATCGTAGGTGTGAAAGTTTTCAAGGGATTTTTACATAGTCTATTCTACAGTAATGCTTGCTTTGAAACCACAAATTTGTTCTAGTAGGATTGATAGATTATAAAACAATTTGAGCACAACACAAATTTTTGCTTGCTTATGTATGATTTTATCTGCAAAAAATACTAGAATGGCAAAAACTGCCTCCAGCTAAACCTAGTAGTGTAATATACATATGCTCACATCTCATCTATCAGCTCCCTGACTGTACCACCTAAGTGAGAAAAGTCACATCCATTCACAGCTGATGTTACAATGACCCTCCTTCCACTCTTAACAGTATCACAAATTGTAGCACTGCTAAAGTACTTCCACAGCAAGCTGCAGGTCTTTTTCAAAGTAAACTGCCACATTTATTGCAGTATTTATGTATTTCTTAATGTTTAGCATGTATAAAATGTTGCTGTCATTTTACATTTATTTTTTTGTGTCACTGATGATATTTTTGAGTATTGTGCCCCCTATTTTCACTTTTCCTATCAAGTTTATGGTTTGTATTACCCAATATTGCACATTCAATGATTTTTAGGAACCCACACACCATGTTATATAGCAGAACTGACTATAATTCAATTATTAAGCACCAAGAATTTTGAAACTCTCTCCTGGCTGGTGTGGCTCAGTGGATTGAGCACCAGCCTGCAAACTCAAATGTCACTGGTTCAATTCCCAGTCAGGGCACATGCTCAGGTTGCAAGCCAAGTCTCTGGCCAGGTTCCCAGCAGGAGGTAGGTGAAAAGCAACCATACTTTGATGTTTCTCTCCCTTTCTTTTCCTTCCCTTCCCCTCTCTCTAAAATTAATGAATAAAATATTTAAAAAGTAAAAAATAATAAAAAGAATTTTGAAACTCATAAAATCAATTATATAATTATGACAACATTCTCTATTATAAACACATATAAATAGAAATTAAAAATTCTTCTTAGTAGTAAAATTTGTTTTTCAAATGTTGAAGTGCCAACATATAGGTGTGTTTACTATTCTAGATACTTAGCAGATAATTTAAAAGGTAGTTTGGCCTATTAGAATTATATGATGTACTATATTAGTAGCCAATTAGAAAACAGGACTACTCTAAGAAGTCAGATGTATAAACGAGTAGTTATTCTACTCCATATTTCTGACAAGATTTTTAATTTTGTTGGCTAATGATTATAGTGCTGGAACAACTATCACAGTTTGAGAGAGAGAAAAAAAGATGTATAGCCGAATTAAAATCACTGTGAAATTACTTATAAATCCATTTAACAGTACGGAATCTTACTTACATGGAAATGATAGGTTTTTGCTATTTATGAAAAATATAACTTTCCTTTGAACAATCTAAACAATATTGTACTGTCTATCTCCAATTACCAAGTTATCCTGCCACTAGGACAACTTTCTTACTGATTACCCTACAACACCCTCCATATACATATAGAAAAGCCTGGACTTCACTCTACTCCACACAATCTCAGGTGTGAATTTCTCTGAATTTCTTCTCTTCGCTAATGCTATAACCCTTCCTCTGTTGCCCAAGAAATCTCCCCCCACACACAAATTAATACAAAAGGGATCCCCAAACAGCCATTTTACCTCCTCCCGCTCCCCATTGCCCACCCTGGCCAAAATAACTACTAGACTCAATTCATCAGAAATCTGAGGAATGACTTTAAAACAAAGTCAGCAGCCAAAGGGAGGTAGAGAATGACTATTTAGCAAGAACAAATTCTTGATTCCTCTAATCTGATGCTCATGGGATATAAAGAAGCACCCTCATAGCTTGCAGGCCTAGAAGCAGGAACACAAGACTGGATGTGGTCAATGACTCAGGAAGAGAACATGCCTTAACACTATTTTCAGGGTTGACCTTTGCAGTGAGCTGCTGTGATGTCAGGATGAAAGGAAACTATTCTCACTTAATTCCATCCTCCCTGATAACAGAGTTCTTAACAAGAAGACATTTTTTATTGTATTGTTAGAAAAAAGATACAAAAAAGAAACTATACAACATGGAGATAAATGCTGACTGATATTTATCACAATAAAGTACTCATGATATCAGAATGCAAGAAAAGAAAGAGCAATGCCTTTGAAAACTAAAAAAGCAAGAACATTTCTTCCTATTTGTCTTACAGCTAATTCATTTTTCTACACATTTAGAGTTATTCATGTAACTTAAAAGCATTTTTCAACATGGCTAAAATGAAGTAGACTTTTGCAGATAAAGCTTGAATATCCATCCCAATGTCTGACTGAAAAATGTGCGTTGTCCCCTTGAGTTGCATTCCACAAAAGCAGCCTGCCAAGACTGTAACCTGGTCTCCTGGTCTCAGAGCTCAAGCAAGCCCTGGTACAATGTGCACAGCTCTGTGAGCTGTAACCCCAGACACAGGGATAAATAATTGAATGGAGTCTATTTAATGACAATAATACCTGACCTCATAATTCATTTATCAACCCCTTATGTTGGTAATTAGAATAGTAAGGTTTCCTGGGCTTCCCAGAATGCTTTCACAGTTAGTTGAAGGAGCAGACTTTGGCCTAATTTACAAAATAGATCATTTACCCATAACACATGATGCAACCCTGACTGCACAGGGGAGTTGCTATGTTGCCTTCAACACATTCTCATCCTGGGAAACATGTTGACTTTTCTTTCCTCTTGTTTTCAGTTTGATAGTATGATTGGGCAACCGATTTATTGTCTCAGTTAAATGACAGACAGTTCAAAACTTGTCTTAAAAGCAACTGAAATCAAAACTTGTATTTATGAACACTTCCCAGTAAAAGGATAAGACGAATGAGAAGTCTTTCCTTAGTAAGCACATTTTCAAAATTTTGACCATCTAAATTAAAAATTAAATTAAATTAAAGTTAAACTAAATTAAAGTTAAAACTCTGGCTTTTCCTAAAATATTTTTGAGCAATTGAAAGAAATTTGAGAGTTATGAACTAGTTTAATGTGCAGAAAGTAAAAACAAGGGCTATAGGCTTCCTAGGTAATGTAGCTCCATTGTTAGACTGCTAGAATTATTTAAAATCATCCTAATACTGAAAATGATGGTTCAAAATGTGTTTCTTATTAAGGGGATGCTGGTGTCAGTAGTTGCAGTAGATAAAATGCCCAGTTGCTTCCTCTATAAAATAAATAATAAGCCATTTCATATATAAGCCATTTCATTATATAGTGTGCTTTATAGAAAATATGTGTGTATGAATGTACATAATTGTAATAATAATATATGTGATATGTTTATGACAAACAGTAAGATCACTATAAATAGTGGTCTATATATTTGGAAACTTGATAAATTGCCCTTGCTTAATTTAAAAAATTGGAAACAATCTGAAAACAAGCAGCAAGTAAACAAAGAACAAGCAAAACTTTTGCCTGTGTATTCATATAACTTCTTAGCCTATAAGTCTGGCTTATTTTTGGCATGCTTCTATTTAGATAGCACCACTTCACAGATTACACAGATTATATTTCACAGAATAAAGCAATTTTTTTTTACTAATGACATGCATGGAAATGTGTGAAAGCCAGCTGTTGTTGTTGGTGAGTAACTAAAGCAATGGTTGGGTGGGTCAAATTTATATTAAGTTCGAGGTTACTGCCCACAGAAATTCTTCAGACCTAGGAGGGCTTATTTGCTTCTTGAGGCTATGAAACAATGCTGATTTTCATGGCTGCCTTAAATGTCAGATAAAGACTCAAACACATTTTAGTTCTACCCTAGAGATCAGCCAAGCATCTCAGAGTAATTTTAGATAAATCAAGGGAGAAATGACATAGTTGGATTTTAGTGATTAAATTTTAAAAAATACTGTATCTTCTTCTATTCACTGATTAAGATATTTTTAATTCTGTTCTATACATGGTTAATTTAAAATTGAATCTATGGTTTAAAATATATTCCCTGTATTGTAATAGCAGGGGTGAGATGGGGAGAGAGAACCAAACAGATTTCCACAGGAGCTAAAAGCGTGTGCTGACTTTTACATATTGTTCACATAAAAACTAGTTTTCCTCCATAGAAGGACACGAAAAAATTCTAAGACTGTAACATTATTAGCAGAGATAATGTACAAATTTACTGTAATACATTCTTTCTCAATGGAAAGTAATCTATAACAGTAACTTTATAAATCTCTCCAGATATCCTTATTAATGTTTATGTTAAGGATTTTATTTTATTTTATTTTTGTGTTTGTTTTAATGAATCAATTGAGCATGCAGTTAGCAACATTAATACCTGAAAGCAGGGATGGTATTATGTGGACTGCAAAATACTAGGCCACATTAAGACATCTAGCATATTCCAGCCTACAATCACTTCTTTGGTTTTAGAGCAGAAATGACATTTGGAAAGAATTTGACCTTAAAGTCACATGTGAATCTTAAGATTAGGAGTCCAAGAGTAACAAGGAAAACTAAATCTAAAGCCTTATCTCAACTACTCTCATCACTGAAGATGTGCAAAATAGTGGTATTCCCCCCACCCTGTCCACAAGCTGCTTTACTATGGAAAAACAATTCTCAGAAGTAGATGAAAATAGCACTAAAAATATAGATTGCTGTACATGGCTGCAGAAGGACCCATTTAAAAGTCTGGTCAATAAACAAGCTCATTTCATTTATCATTCTTTTATTCTCCTTTTTAGTTGAGCATTTTTTTTTCTAAGTATTTATTCAGTATGTTTTATGTTCTTAGGACTGTGTTCAGTGCTTTGAAAGAAATAAATGTGTAGATTCCTTTCTAAAGCTTAAACTCTATTAGGAAAAATGAGTTATAGGCTCATAAAATTGTTATATAACAGTGCACGCAGCCCTGAAGTGCAAAGGCAGTAGATAGTGGAGGCTTGAGAGCTTGCTGAACACATTGTAGTTGAGGTAAGAATGCAGCTGGACATTAAAGGCCTGATAGGATTTGAGGAGTCAGAGAAAGGCATTCTAGGCATCAGTTTGCAGGAATTTCCCTAACAAAGGAGATATTTCCACCATAAATCGCATATACAAATTTGTATTCTTAGATATCCTCTTATTCTTAGATAGACATTCAGCTCTTCACAAGGCCATTTACAGGGCTAGGTAGATAGACTATGCTAATTGTGGTGGTTCATATGCACTCTAATTAAATGCAGCTACTCAAAAACACCTCAATACTGTCACTCAGGAGGATGCATAGCGTGCTGTCCCAGAGTAAGAGGAGACATTCTGCTTTGAAAGTTTGGGTAAAATATTTCTTTACAATACTCACGTGTTCATGCTTATACTTTGGAAGCATGTCTAAGTTTAATGAAATATTTTCTTACATGTTGTGAGGTAATATTTAGGATTGCTTAAAAGCCTGGTCGTTTTCTGTTGAAACTGGGTGTTCTGCTTTTTGATACATGAATGGACAAGAAATTTAAAATGATGGCAGTTCAGTGAGCTCTGCAAATAATTGACTACTGGGTAAATTTGATCACTGCCCCATGACAAACTTAGATCTGGAGGTTTGTCCTAAGTACTTGGCAACACAACTTAGGTGAGGTCATCTACGGAGCACACTAGGCTCCTATGCAGTGTTGACCTGTAGTCTCAGTATCTAACAGTTTCCTTCCAAAGCTTCCCTTCTAACCTTTCCTGATCTCTGTGGCCCATCACTGGTCCAGAAGAATTATAATAGTGTATGCATAAATATAAATATTAATTCATCCAAGTCACATATCTTTATGTAGATATCCAAATGTGTATGTGTAGGAATATATGTACATAAATATACATATACATGTATATATATGAGTTTATGCATATATATCACAAAACCATAATTAACATGTATTATTTTAATGTGTATAACACGGCTGTCAAACTCATTTTCACTGGAGGCCACATCAGCCTCGCAGTTGCCTTCAAAGGGCCAAATGTAATTTTAGGACTGTGTAAATGTAACTACTACTTAACAGTTAAGCGAAACAAGGTGCCAGATCGAAGGTACCAGACTGGATAAAACAAGGTAGAGGGTGGGATTCAGTCCACGGGCCTTGTGTTTGCCACCCATGGTATATAACTTCTCCTAGCACATAGAACTTGATGCATAGTAGATGCAAAACAATTTGATGCAAAACAATTTGGAGATAATTTTGTCCATCTCCAAACCCTCATGGCTGCTACCATCAATAACTAATGATTTGGAAAGGAAGCTGGAATTCAGAGTATGAGTTCACATTGTGGAGCTCACTGATTTTTTTAAGCAAAAGATTTTAACCTTTTTTAATTACAGGGAAAACACTGAAGGCTTTGAACATAGAAATGACATGTTTAAAGCGGTATTTGAAAAGAATATCCTAGCTATAATTCATGGACATGCCTTTGGAGTTACATAGACTTGAGTCTTCTAATATGAGTTTACAGAATTATTTAAGATCATTGAATTCTGGTCTTGGAATGGATAGAACTCATTGAAGTATTAAGCATAGATAATAAGAAAACCCTTGGCTCATAATATTCAGAAGAAACTCATAGGCAGGGTCAAATTATGGGTTTGTAACTGTGTAATCACATAGGCCCCCAATGCTTAATTTAATGCTCTGACATTGCCACCTTGTAATTCTAAATAATTAAAATTTTTGATTGTTTTAACAAGGGGCGTTGACTTCTCATTTTGCACTAGATTCTACAAGTTATGTTGCTGGTCCTGCACATAGGATGTTTTAACTATAGCTAATAAAAAATCTTATACCATGAGATACAGGCATAATTTATAAGATGTGTTACAATACAGATAGCAAGTTAGTAAACCATAATACCTGCCAAAGAAAGACAGCAAATAGATAATAAATTAAAATATATTCAGAAAGGGATGGAAAGATCAAGCTATGATGGTGCCACCTTCAGACTGACACCTGTCACTGCTAAAATTGACCACTCATTGTTAGTATCTAGTATGTCCCCTTTACATGTATTCTGCTCATGGAAAGCAGTTATAATTTATGACATTTCAACAGGCTAATCAACAAGATACTGCTATGGTCATGTGTACATGCCCTGTGTCATTCTGATAGGGCCTAAGTCATCTTCATTCTGTGGGCTTCTTTGGGACCTCAGTCCTTTCAACTATACCATCAGTAGAGAGTGAGAGACAGGGCATATGAACATTGTGAAACCCAGGATTTAAAAAGTGTGACTCTGTGGCCTACAGTACCACTCTATTGCTAGTCTACCTCCAGCATGTTGATTTTTCTCATCTCTTTGTCTTCGCTTCTCACTGTGCTTTAAATACACTTAATAAGTCATCTGATTTGAGCATGTTAATTTTGTTTGTGAACCTGTCAGCCCCATGACTTCTGGGAGAGCTTGACTGGTAGTATACTTAGAGATCATCACATCAAAGTAATTTTCTTAACAAGATCAAATCATGGCTCTACCACTTAAGAGTGGTTCACACATAAACATTTATCCTCCCTGAGCTTTATTTTCCTTATATAAAACCCAAAATAATCATACCTACCATGAAGAACAATTGCAAGTGAAAATAACATTATATAAGAAATTAAATAATAGCTAACTTTATAATAAAATGATTGCTATGTGCCAGACACCATTCTCAGAGGTTTTGTTCTATTAACTGATTTAATCCTCTATACAACTCTGTGAAGTACTACTACTTTTATCTCGATTTTTAGATGAGGAAAATGCAAGGATACAGATGTTAAGAAATTTGCCCAAACTTGTTAAATAATAGATAAATTGGATGTCAATGTTACATTTTTATCTACAAAATTCAAATATACTGATTGCCTTAGACTCTCATTTCTTTGAATGAGAAAACCCATCTACCCAGATACCCATGTATATGACTGAAAGTCTGTTCTTTGGTTGACTTGTTTGGTAAAAAGAATCCCGACTTGTTGAAGTGTGGGTATGTGTGGTAGACATGCTTAGAAGTCTTCTTGTGTGGAATCCCTTATTCTTTCACAACAAAACAGATGAAGGAAAGGCCTTTGTGAACTAAGGTAGAAATTAGTTTTATTGCCTCATAAAAAATCTTAAGTTCCAAAGAAACTAAAAATAGGGTAGTTTTCCCAAATGTCTTAAACAGAGGAAATCAACTCTGATCTATTCTCACTATCCTAGAAATATATTAGTTAACCTAGCCAGAAAATAAAGAACAAATTTTAAAAAATAAGTGTGGGAAAATGCACAGAGGTTTAGTAAGAAAGAATGTTATATTAGTGACTAGTTGACAGTTGCAACCACCTATTTAAGTGTAAATGAAATCCTATAAGTTGCATTCTTTGCTGCATTGTGAGTTTCATTAATAAATCCCCAGGCCTAGTCAGCCAATGAGACACTCCCAGAAATACTGGGTCAGAGTGTTACAAAGCTCAGAAATTTAAAGTTACTATCATAGCTAAATAAACATGTTTGCTATACAAATAAATATTTTATTTATTTATTTTTTAAAGATTTTATTTATTAGTTCCATAGAGAGAGGAAGGGAGGGAGGCAGAGAGGAAGAGAAACATCAAGGTATGGTTGCCTTTCACCTGCCTTTAGCCATGGACCTGGCTGGAGACCTGGCTTGCAACCTCATTTATGTGCCCTGGCTGGGGAATCGAATGAGTGATCTCTGGGTTCGCAGGCTGGTACCTTATCCACTGTGCTACCAGCCAGGGACAAATAAATATTTTTAAATGGCTTTTACCCAACAGCAGTCCTATGCAAAAGTATACTTGGAGTGTTCCTGCACCCTAACTTGTAGACTCATAAAATATGGAAACTGCTCCCTCCCCCAAATAAGCTTCCTTAAATATCCAGTTAAGCATTAATTTTTAACTTTTTAAAATTATTTGTGTATTTATTTTTAGAGAGGAGGGAAGAGAGGGACAGAGAGAGGGAGAGAATCATCAATGTGTGTTTGCCTCTTATGTGCCCCCAACTAGAGACCTGGCTTGCAACCCAAGCAACGTGCCCTGACTGGGAATCAACCAGCTACCCTTTGGTTCTCAGGCAGGCACTCCTGAGAACCACCAGCTAGGGCTTTTTAAACTATTTTTTATGTTACTAGTCACAGAAGCATTTTTATTTCAAATAAATGCTTTACATGGAAGTGCATTGTGTAGAAGAGAGAAACCACAGGTCTCCTCGGCTTGAAGCTGGTATTGTGTCAAAGCAGGCCTTGCTCTTACCTCTGCCCCCCTGCATTGAAGGGTTTCACCAAACCACTTGAATTCTGAGGACAACAGCTTGAAAACTATGGGCCACTATTCAATCCCTTCATTTTATAAATAAATGAACTGAGGCTCAGAGTGGCAGAATTAAAGGTAGAGCTTAGATCAGAGTCCAAGCCTCAAATTTCCAACCCAAACCTGTTCTATTCTACTAAAACAAAATACAGTGGTTACTTACTTAGGTTTAGTCATGAGGGCTTTTCATCTACAACATGGAATGTTCTAATATAGTTAAAGGCTTTAGGTTTCAGGATGAGTAATAAGTAGACCTGTTATTTTCCACCTGGGTGTTTTATTTCACCTGTGGTGGCTGCTACCAGGTTAGTGTGACCACCTCCTATAGGTCGGAAACATCTAGCCACCCAACTTCTGAGTTAAACCCACATACAACTTAAAAATAGTTTCTGTATAAAATCCTTGCTGTTGAATATGTTTTTAGTTAGGGAACTAATAAAAAGTAGGAACTGGCCTCCAAATAATTAGAAAATACAGAACAATTTCCTTTTCCCCAGTACCTTCAACCAAACACACACACAGAGTCTCATCCATTCAGTAGACCATTCACAGAGTAGAATGCTTTGCTTAATGAAGCTTTTTGTTTCTTCAAGTTAAAGACAGTCTCCACCTTGACTGTATATCAATGACTTTTAGAGTAACACACACACACACACACACACACATAGTCATGGTCTAAGCTAGAGGCATACTCCTCCATCCAAAGATTTTTATTCAATAGATATAAGATTCCAAAGTGTGAAAAAAAAAAACAAAAACAGAGAGACAGGTCGGGTCCCATCGTACCAACAACTTCATCACAAAGGCTGAAACTAAGAGAATCAGGCTGACCATGGCAATTGGCACCTGTTGTGCTGAGAGTTACAAAGCCACAAAGCAGGAGAATTGGTCATGGACAACTGTCGCAACACTGAGCATTATTGACAGCTGTTTTTTCTCTGGGCCTAAATTTAGGCTTCTGTTTAGCAAAGCCAGCTTTGACTTTGATGTGCTGAATCACTGCCTTGATAACATGCCTAACTTACTCCATAGCTGCACAGGTAAGAGACAGCAAGCTCCAAAGAATACCAGGACTGGCCAAGCAGCATAAGTAAGTGATGTGGATTGTTTGGGAAATGTGCAAACTGAAGGGAAAATGTCCTGTTAGGAGGGGACAGCAAATGCTGGAATGCTCAGCCTCAGACCTCCCACTCATCCAGAAGAAGCTGGACATCAGGATGATTTTTTAATATAAAATCTCCCACTTTTAAAAGTTTTACAACAAAGAAAAAAATATCATAATTAAAATGCCAAAGGTTAAAGATATAGAACCTTAAAAGCAGCAAGAGAAGAGAGTTACCTACAAAGGGGTTCCTGTAAGATTATCAGCTGATTTCCCAAAAGCAACTTTGCAGGCAAGAAGGGACTGGCAATAAGTATTCAAAGTGATAAAAAGCAAGGAGCTACGACCAAGATTACTCTATCCAGCAAAGCTATTATTTAGAATGAAAGGGCAGATAAGGTGCTTCTCAGATAAAGTAAAGCTAAAAGAGATCATCATCACCAAGCCTTATTATATGAAATGTTAAAGGGACTTATTTAAGAAAAAGAGGATCAAAACTATGAACATTAAAATGACAACAAACTCACAACTATCAACAACAGAACCAAAAATTCAAAACAAAAGCGAACTAAGCAAACAACTAGAATAAGACCAGAATCGTAGATACAGGAATCATTAGAGGGTTGTCAGGTGGGAGTGTGATGGGGGAGAAAGGAGGAAATAGTGCAGGGATTAAGAAGCATAATTTGTAGGCTCAAGATAGACAGGGGGGTGTTAAGAATAGTACAAGAAAGGGTGAAACCAAAGAATTTATATGCATGACCCATGGATATGAACTATGGGGAGTGGAATTGTTGGAGGGTAGGGTGGTAACTGGGCAGATGCGGAGCAAAGGGAAAAGAAATTGGGGCAATTGTAACAGCATAATCAATAAAATATACCAAGAAATGCAAAAAAATATTAAAATAGTAAATTTTATGTTATGTATATCTTGCCACAATAATAAATAAATAAATAAATAAATAAATAAATAAATAAACAAGAAGCGTGTGAACCAAATAACAATCCCCTGTAGATTAGCTTTAGCTGTGGACTTCCTCCTTCCAACCCCTGTCCTAGTAATCAGGCCTCGTGTTGGCTTTGCTTCCATCCCAATACCTATCTCGTCCTCCTTTTAAAGATGGCTTAATCTCTGGACTCTAGCTCAGGAACCCAAGTCCAAGAACCCCCGAGGGTACATTTTGAAAATCTTGAAAGTGATCTGGCCCTGAATTCTGCCAAATTATCAAAATAACCTACTTCCTTTATTGCAGCATCAAAACTTGATCGCCCTTCCAGGCTGCAGCCAATGTGTTACCATCCCCCAAGGGTCCTGGAGTTGCCTGGGGCTAGGTCTACTCCCAACCACTCCTACCAGGTCCACACTCTCTCCATCTCTCCTGTCACACTTTAGGGAATCAGGCACCATCAAGTCTGTCCTGAGATGAAAAAATTATTACAGCTTGTATTTCCTGGTTACATGTGATGTTCTGAGACCAGGCTAAATGCGTTACATGAGTTATCTCAGTTAATGATTTCCATAACCCTGAAATTTGTGTCATTTCATAAGGAACCTGGGGTCAGAGAACTACATCATTCATGTAAAATTGCATAGCTACTAAGTGGAAGATCTGAAATTCAAGCTTAGGTCTGAAGCCTGTACCTGCTCCACCACCCTACAAGGGAGATGCAGGCAAGAGAGAGTGGGAGATTCTCTTTAGCATTCTTACTCAATTTCATAACATTCTTTGAAACTTCACAATATTATCACTTTCCAATTTTGTGACTTTCTATGAACAGCTACCTATGGTTTCCAGGTTTGGGAATTTCATGGTCAGTAATATTTTAAAATCTATTTTGGGAGCCAACATAGGGTTGTCAAATTCCTATTTTGCTTTGTGTAGGGGCAGTCCGAGATGCAATAGCTTGCAGCAGTAAAGTGTCTGCAGTAAAATGTCGAACTCTCTGTTTAATCTTCTGTGACTCTTTAACTCTCTGTAATCTCAGGCTTGGCTGACTACCCCCAAAGCCAGGATGTCACCCAAAGATAAATGTCATGCTCCCAGGAAGGAGGTATTTAATGAATGTATACTGTAGAGTGTGGATAATTGACTGATGTTATCTGTTAACTTAGAAAAGTCTTATTCTTTCTGGTGGTCTCTGAAACTACCCACCTTTATGGTTTTACTATAATCTCCTATTAACAAGAGACCCTGTCTTGGGAGGGGTGTGATTCTTCTTGCCAGATGCCAATGGGAGCAAACAGAAGCTCTGCCTATGCATGTAAGTTTCTCCTCCTAAAGCTCTTATGAACTTAAATAAGGCTGTGCATCAGTTCTTCAGAATCAACCCTGAATTTAGAACTTTGGAGCTTTCCCCCAACATAAATAAGGGTATCTTTAAACCTATCACTTCTTTGAATGAAAAACTTTTAACTCACACAAGCGCACATGCACCCACACGTATGCACACAGGCACACATGGTCTGTGGAACCAGGAATGCTGCTGGCCTTCGCCTTCCTCCATGGCTGGTGAATACATGTGCATACACCAGAGCTCCCAACAGCAATTGTGTGATGCAAAACTGCTTGGAAAACCACTGTGAAACTTGGAAAACTTTATTTCACAAAACAAAACAATACTGTTATAAATGACAACTAGGTTCCCACCTCATAGGCTAAATCTAGAATATCTATTTTTTTTTAAGATTTTATTTATTATTTGCAGAGAGAGGGGAAGAGGGAAAGGCAGAGAGAGATATCAGTGTAAGGTTGCCTTTCACCTGCTTCCAGCTATGGACCTGGCTGGAGACCTGGCTGGAGACCTGGCTTGCAACCTCGTTATATGCCTTGGCTGGGAATCGAACCAGTGACCTTTGGGTTCACAGGCCCATGCCTTATTCACTGTGCCACCAGCCAGGGCTTAGAGTATCTTATTTTTAATAAGGTAAGTGAGGCCTCAGGAGGTTAAGCAATTTCCTTAAATAACACCCAAGATTTTTCAGAACCAAGACCAAAAGTGACTTATCTTGGTAACCACTTCAGTTCTCTTTTCATTACCAGGGTGATATTATAATTTTGACATTTTTGCATTTATACTATAATACTTAACATTATAAGTTAAATAGGCTTAAGGAGGTAGAACTTGGGAAATTCACTGCTATTTTTTAAAAAACAGTTGTGTAGAAAACTGCAATCTGTAATATGAACTTTCATGCGAACATGACTATTACCACAGACACATTCCCCCTTTTCTCACCCTGCCCCCAACCACCATGGCAAGAAAGTATAATGTGACCCTCAAAGGTGAATTCACTTCTAGCCTCCAGAAAAGGGTAATCATTTGACTTTTTATATCAGGTTTATAAAATTGTGTGCCTTTGAGTGTGTTTACACCCTCATCAGTACTCAACAAAGGAGTAAAACCATGTCACTGGCATGTAATCAGATTATTAACATAATCTGTAATTAGAATAGTATTTACTGTTCTGTTGGTTTAGCATCATCTCCACACTTTAAAGAGAACTATCACATGAAAATACCATTTGAGGCTGAGACTCTGAAGTATAACAGGGGTGCACAATTCACACACACTTGTGAAATTCAAATATATTTTTTTAAGAGAGTTAGTAATCAATGTGTTAAACTAAGAAAACTTTTAGTTCAAGAAATAAATAATCAAAGGTGACCACAGGGATTATAAGACCTAAACAATAAATTTTCTATATCATAGTTTTAAATTTGTAATTATTAGCCTGGCCTCTCCAGTGATATATTATATATGTATATATGACCATAGGGATTATGTATAATAACATAAGTATTATATATAGTGTTATGTGTTAACCACAGGTAATATATAGAGGATCTAGGAGCTTAGTGTCAAAGAAAGCATTGCTAATTATGAAAAGTAGCATCATACCTGAGAACTTCAATTTTCTTCTCCATTTTCCAAGGCTTGCATTTGACATTAGCAATCATTTGCCTTTGTTCGTCTAACTCAGCCTTTAGTCTTTCCAATTCCTCTTCATCAATTTCATCATCTTCATCCCTTTAAAAGAAAATAATAATTAGTAAAGTTTTACTTAACTTCCAGACTTAAAGAAAAATGATGTCAGAAACTCAGTCATTATCAGCTTTGGATCTTGGAATTAAATACAAACACAGGATTTCTGGGATTATTATAACTTTAAAGAATAATATTCACATTCTGATGTCCTGAAACTAAGCTCTTCTTACATATACAGTCTGTAGCTCAAACTTCCAGAAGCGGTACAGATCTATCAAGGCTAAATGCAGTTTCAAACTTCATTTTTCAATAAGGATAGTAAATTAAAGGTAAAGATGTCTTTGAAGTACCCTTAAATTTTTTAAGTCAGCTATGACTCAAGAGAGAGAAAAATTTAGATAGGAAAAAAATAAAATTGTGTTTTTCAAAGATAACTTAATCTTTTAATTAAGCTCACAACTTCAATTGATAAAATTCAACTTGAATTATATTTGGTGGAAGTCAATCCTTCGAAGAGGCCTTCAAGGGAATTTAGTTCCTTACTGAGCAAATAAGATATGCTTTTTCTCTTCTGTATTGCAAAAGTATTATAGGGGCTAGAACTAAAAGAAATTAAAATGAAAACATGAGCAACATATTTTTAAATTGGGGAATGTAATGGGATATTGTAGAGATAAAAATTTTGGTAATAGATTGTTTCAGTTACTAAACTTCTGTCACTCATGTTCAAACTCACCTTTTTATTCTTAATATGGCGATGCTGGGGCTGAGATTCTAGGGCACATTTTTGCTTTGTCAGCTATCTCTACATTAAGTTGTTTAATAGGTTGATACTAAGAAGGATCTCAGTCTTCCCTTTAGTTTTCTGTTTGCTCCTTGCAAACCATTCTTCCTTAGCAATGTTGCTTCACCCAGGAGCTGCAGGGCATCCCAGAGCTGCAGAAGCCTCTAGATTGACAGTTTTCCAAGCACTAGCAGAATGAATTATGTCACTTGAGCATCTGCCCTCTAGAGCAGTTTCAGCTCCATAGGCCCCTTCTCCATGCGTCTAAGTTTTAATTTCAAACTCTTTCCATTATTCCTTTAGCCCTTGCACCACAGCTGTTTCCTAAAGTTGTTATCACTGTGATACCTTAGTGTTCTCTTTTCACTTTTCCAGTAACTTACTTAATAATTTATTATTTATTGAGCAGTTTCTTGGTTAAATGATCTTGGTTTAATTAACTGTTGAGATTTTTTTTCCTACTCACTAGACTCCACAGACATTGTGATCTGGCTCAGAGTTAGTAAGAAATATTTTTTGTTGCCCACAAAATTTAGGAATAAACACAGTAAAAGTATGGCAAAAGCTGTTTTTTGAACATTTCAGCTGAGAAACAGGAGGACATAGTAGCCACAGTTTTATAGGTCATGCTAGAAAATGACTCTGCAATCTCCTTCCTTTCCCAACAATCCAGAGGTTTAATTGTATCATGGTTACTGAAATAAGAATTCATCTTAAACCTCCAAAATATTGAATAACAGATCCTGTTGACAGTTTGGTTTTTGACCAATTAAGATATTTTTGCTTACAATAGTAATCCTGACTCAAGAGAAGTATAAAAGTGCACTCTACTAAAATACAACTGTGGTTGCCATTAGGTTGTTTCTGTTTTAATTACTTAATATTTATTATATAAAATCTTATGGTGACATAAAATACTTGATATGTTTTTTAGTACATCTATAGTCACAGTGTGTTTTTCTACCTTGTTAATTAGAATAAATGTGAGTTAATTTGTCCTAGGGGGAAAAATATATTTTCATAAAAATGATTACATCATTATATTACTCAAAAAAATTATTTCCATGCAGACATAGACTCAATTTAAACTATTTAGATAATTTCTGCTGAAATCTTTATGAAAACTATTAAAAATGTGTCAAGAACTATCAAGAATGGTGTCAATTATAAAATAAGAAAAAATTTCAGACTTATAATTCAATTGTTTGGTATTTTAAGTCTTTAACTTTCCTACTCTTCCAAAATAATTCATGATATTTACATTTAAGTACCTGAAAGCTTTACATTACTGAACAGCTATTAAGAATCTTACATAAAATGATAACTAATTTAATCCAGCACCATTAAAGAATGAAAGAATAATCTATTCGATATGTATATTTGCCATGTAACTAAAGCTTATTTCTTTATATAAAATATTATATAGCACATAGTGGAAACCTTCCTAACCCTGCATGTTTTCCTGCCATCTTAAACCCATATTTTGTAGGTTTAACCTACCCAAATTCTATGATGCCTTCAAATACCATAATAAATGTTTTCAAAAATCCCTTTACTATTTATTCCTATGAGAATAGTTTTCTCCAACACACCAAACCACTTCTTCTGTGGCACAGTTATACTGTATTGTTTTATAATAATTTGGGTGACCTTTCTGTTTGTAGGATGACACCCTATCTACTGAGCTACACCAGTCAAGGCCCAACTTATTTTTATAAAAGGACATCTTCTAGGTAGAGAGGAAAAGCAAATTCTAGAATACAACCTGTACCGTGACTATTCTTGGTGATGTTTTTTTCAATGAAATACTACTTTCAGATATATAAGCTTTGCTAATAGGAAATATTGCTAATTAATAAGTAATAATAAAACCTGGAGCTTTAAAGCATGTTGTCTTTTTTTTTTTAAGCAATAAAGCATACTTTTAAAAAGGATACAAATTTTTAACATGCCAGAGTCAAAATTTAAAGCAGGTGGAGCTTGGGAAGGAGAAGAAGGAAATGAGGAGAAGGAAGAAACAGAAAAGAAGTCGGGGAGGAAGAGGCAAGGAAGGGGAGCAGTTTAGACAAGAACCTAGTATAAGGGAACCATGGACATGGACAACAGGTGGGATTGACTTTGGGGATTGACTTTTCCCCAAAGTCAGGAACGGAGGGGAGCAAAAAGGGGATGGATGTAATACAACAACAATAAAATTAAGAATTAAAAATTAAAAAAATAAAATGATAAAAATAAAGGTTAAAAAAAGAAAAGAAAAGAAGAGGGAGAGGATTTAAAATGTAAAATAATAAAAATATAATAAAGAAGGGTTACTATTTTATTTTAAAAGGACCCACTATCTATTAATGCTAAACTTTTCTATCTGACAAAAATTTTCATACAGTTGTGTTTAATTACAATTATTTATGAGGATGAAAATAATAGCAAATTATTGAACACTGTAGTGTATCATCTTGGAAGGATATCTTAGAAAGTTTCTCACCTAAAGCCCTAGAATTGTTTAGAAAGAGATCTCATCATTCATGCTGATTCCATGACCTTACCACCTGTGATTGGCAAGAGTAGGTTGGCTATTCTCTTAAATTTTTTCCAAGGACTCTATGTTTTTTATTATTAGATTTATTTCACATGCATACTTTTCCAAGCTATCTGTTATCTACAAATTTCTGGAAAGCACAGAGCAGAAAACAATTTCTTTGGATTTTCCCTAAACAGCATTTAATATATTATTTTACACAAAGTCAGTACTAAGTAAAATATTTGCCTGGTGAAACTAAAAAATGAAAGATGTAATACAATTAGGAAATGACAATTTCAATCTCCTGCAAAGGGATCAATGCACATTTTTTTTCTGCTAAGGGACAAATAGTTATCATTTTAAACTTTGGGTTCTATATACAGCTCTGTCCCATGTCTGTCTTTGTTTTTTATTAATAGCCCTTTAAACTATAAACACCATTCGTAACTCTTGGGCTGGAATTAGCCAGTTTTCCAACCCCTGCTCAGGAAAATAAAATGATTTGGGCACATTATATAGGAGTTTTCTATTTCAATAATAATGCATACAATTAATGGGATAACTTTAAAATATTTAAATGAATTAGAATGTTAATAACTTGAGAGTTTAGATCTCTCATAAGGGAATTTCTCTTAGGCCATTTTTAATATATATTTATTTGTGAGTTCTATTTTAATATTAAAATACATTTAACTAAATGAAGGAAAATGGCAGCATCAGATTAAGCCTGTCTTTCTAAAATTGTTTTAATTACCAATCTAAAAGCCAAAGAATGCCTAAAGGAAATGTTCTCTTAGCAACAGGTGCTTTTGAATGAAGAGCAATTTCAGTTACAGATCAGAACTAACTTACGCTCCTCTCCTCAACTTCTTCTTCCTCTCTTTTTCTCTGGCCTTCTTTGTTTCTTCATCCTCTGGTTCAGGTGGTGGGTCATCCTCATTAATAACATCTCTGGTCCGTTTCCTCTTAGGCCTTAAGCTCTCTCTTCGAGGTAAAGTATCTTCATCTTCCTCTTCCTCTTCACCTAAACACAGCAGTCAATGTTTCAGTGAGCAATATCAGAAAGTGTTCTTTCCTATTACAAAATATATTCTTACTTTTTTGATTACACTGTCACCCATCTGACACCCATCTGACACCACAGTCCAGCAATTTTCTACATCACAATAAATAAGATATGCCCTGCCATATATATGTCATAGCCTGCCACTTAAATACATTTATCTAGATTCTCATTTGTTTTGTGGTTCAGCTATTCAAATATGTGAATATGGAGCTATAAATTTTAATAATAGTTAGCATTTCAGTCTTTAGTAACTTGGAGTTTAATATCACACTGTGACCTCAAAGACCAAGTTTAGAAATGGCCAATCCACCACATGAGTTGACTACTACATAGTTAACTACTATGTGCTTATTACTACATCTGCCTTAGAACAAAGGACAGGAATAACAAGGAATGGCTGCAAACTAGAATAATTTTGAAGACATTAATTTAGCCCTTGAAGTTTCTCCTAATCTAAATTATCTTCATTCTTGAATCTGAAGATTTCATTCTTTTTTTTTTTAATGGTAAATATGCAGTTGTCTTTTTTTATTCATGTACTTTGAAGCTCTGTATAAATATTTAAGCTTGTTATGACCCCTTTATCATTATGAAATGTCTTTCTTTATACTTGATAGTATTCCTTGCTCTAAAATCTTGTCTATTATTAATATAGCTACTCCAGCAAGATTTCATTCTTTATCCTAAATGTTTATTTTCCTCTCTCAGATGAAATTGATAGTAAATACATTTGCTTGATCATTCTATCCTTATAAATAGAAATAATTTATAAATATAAATTTAATTTAAAACTGAAAAAATTATATATGTTTTTCATCAACTAACAATGCCTCATTTTTCCACAACTTCTTAGGAAAGAGAATCCAGTTCCTTCCTTCATAATTTATCATGTACCATTCTATGACATTTTCATCTTTGTAAAATTCTGATATTTTTAACTTCTTCTGATATTTAAAATCAACTACTGTAAAAATCAAATGTTATTCATATTTATCACTCTCTCATTTAGATGCTAGAAAAAAATGTACCTCAATAGAAAATTATAAATTGTTTGCAGCATACCATTCTGTGCTATCTGATTTTGATTCTTGAGAGCTGTTTTGTAACTAAATTATAGTTACAAAACTATAACTGGATAACTGGATGCAAAATAATTCTTGTCTGTAGACACACAAACTCTGCTTAGCAGAGAAATAACCCTCTTCCACCAAACACACACATATTAGTTATGTTTCCATTTGCACATTATTTCAAAATTCCTGATCTATAAATGTATCTGTTCTTTAGATTTGTCTTTGAACTGGTTGTAATGCCTCACCAGATTGCTCATTCATTAGTTAAATATGTTCATTTTTATATATGTGTTTTATCTTTTGACATTACTTATTGAAACATTTTTATTGATATTTCAAATCATTGTCTATATTACTAAAGTTTGGCTAGCAGAGAGAAATAGAGAGACAACTTTACTAACTAGGTTTTGAAAACTACTCTTTTTTCAAAACCAAGAATAAGTTTCTACTGGTTAAATATTGTGGCAAATGGGATGTGTTATTTGCCCATTCTGGCATTCTGAAAATTTACCCATAATTAGTCACTGATTATAGGAAGAACAAAGCTGATAGGGATTGAGAAACAATTTCACCCACAAATAACTCAAGAACTAAGCAGTCACTTAGTCACCTGCATTTTAGTATTTTTGTGTTAAAAGTAAACTATTAAACTTGCAGAGTTTGACCATGGATGAAAAGTGTATGATTAGATCTACCTTTTATCATTTAGGAATAAAAGGGCAATTTTTAATGCTTTAACTAACCTCCAAATATTCAAATTAAAAAATAAATAGAAGGAACCATGGACATGGACAACAGGTGGGATTGACTTTGGCGGGGAATGAGTATGTGGGGAAGAGGACAGAGGGGAGCAAAAAGGGGATGAATGTAATACAACAGCAATAAAATTAAAAACATATATATATATTAAATAAATGTTTGCAGCTGCCTACTAAGTGCAGATCTGTATATAATTTTACCTTTTGGAATGGTCTTGCTTCAGTATTAAAGGGTAGCAAAACAGGCCACCTCAAAATATGACTGTTGGAGTGCAAAATATACCACCCCAAACTATGCCACTTTGGCATATTGATTACATTGTGCTATAGATACTTGAAGAACAGCAAATTCAGGAAGAAGCTTTCTCTGAACTCCTCTTATGACAAGAATTCAATTGTCATAAATCCTCTCCCCAGAAGTTTCATCTTCAGGGAAAGCTGAAATGTCATAGGATTGAAGACTAGAAATAGACTCCACATTCATACAAACTTTGTCACAAATTATCATAACTCCCATCTATTCTTCTGAAGGCCCATTCATCTTTCCTAAAAGTCATTTATTGTCTTTTAAGAAGCCTACATCTCTCTTCCTTTTCCCTATTAAGATGATATTTAAGTCTAAATTCTAAGCCACCTCAGAGAGTTACTTATTTTTCCTGGATATCTCCTATATATACATAAGCTACTTGTGTTAATAAACTTGTTTTTTTCTATTATTAGACTGCCCTATATTATGGATATAATAGCTGAGGTTCTCAGTTAAGAACCTCAGAAAGGTAGAGGGAAAATTATTTTTCTACCTTTACAGCATTCAAACAATTGTATCAGGAATTTGTGTGAGATTCTGGGCTGTTTTCATCCAGAATGCACCAAGTTAATGAAAACAACGGGCATTGTAAACATTCATTGGTGGTCATATTGTGCTCATGTTATTAAATTGACAGTGTTGATGTATCCTTTAATTAAACTCTTCTTGAGATACTGCTTTTTCTTTTAATTTTGGTAAATTTGAAGCTTTTTCTCATATATAATCATTTTTTTCATGTTCCATCCCATAAGTGATCCGCATTCCTGGAAAGAGGTTTCAGTCCAGGCTCTTGAGTTGAATATACACAAAGTAAAAACAGCAGAGCAATTTAGAAAAAAATACCAATGAATTCAGTTCAATAAAAATGTATTCATTTTCATTGAACTACCTGATCACTGTTCAGTCAAAATGGTCAATCTATTCCAATGCAATAAATTCAGCCTTAGAGAAAACCTTAAGGGTGAAGAATTTAACTGGGGAAATAATATAGAAATTTTAAAATGCAAATTTTTCTTTACTACTTTATCATGAGAAACTTATAAATTGGGTGGAATATGTGTGTGCCAATTGAATGGAATCTAAAATGAAGATTCTACTCACCGGACTTGATCTCTCTGTGACACCCTGAGGAGTTACCCACACAGGCTCATATGTACATGTGGTAGCATAATAGCACAAGATGAGAGAATGAATCCCCTGATCTCACTGCTAATCCACAGGAAACACATCCCAAGCAAATCTATCACCACTTACTTGAACTTTCCTCAGTATCATCTTCATTTTCCTCCACTTGGATTTGTACTGTTGAAGAAAAAAATATATATATAGTGACTCTGAATGATGGTACAATGGCCAATAACTGTTTTTTGCTGTTATTGTTTTTTAATAAAGTTCTTTTGTGCAGGTTAGTGAAAACATTTTTCAGTAAACTTGTCTAAATGTGCATTGTTTATTAAAGTTCCACATTTCCAGCTTCTTACACATGGTTTTGCAGACTTCTCTGCTTCTTTGCCTTTGAGGATTTGCAAAACGTATCAATTTGAGCCTGTCAGCTCAACTTAAAATAACTTCAACCAAAATAGATTTGTATTACAATAAGTAAACTTGGGATTTGTTGAATTATTTTATTCTCTGATAACTGAGTTTTGAGTAAAGCTATATCCACATGCACAGTTTGGGTATCATAACCAAATTAAGTTATTAAAATAGAGAATACTTCATTCTAACCGGCTAACTGACATCAAAGCTTTTCAAAGAATGCTTAAAGGCTGGTATTTCCTATTTCAATTGTTTCTGTATTATATGAACACAGCCTGAATTTTCTAATATTTTATTTACCTTGACAATGCCAAGATAAGTGATATTACAGTTCTTTCTAGAACAAAGAACATTTCTGTTTATCTCTCCTGCCGTACTGAAACAGTGTCTTGTTTTTAGTTTTTTCTCTATTTTTATAAAGGTATAGAAAGGTTTCAAAAACTTTTTAATGTGAAGCAATATGGAAAAATAGATTATTTGACAGATTGTTCCACTTGACAACTAGTGTCCATTCATTACAGTTTTAGTCAGTCAGAAACAAAGCCCTGCAACATGGCATGGTAAAAACTTCAGCAGACTATTTCTTTAAAATGATAATCTAAGCCCTGGCTGGTAGCACAGTGGATAAGGTGCCGGCCTGCAAACCCAAAGGTCGCAGGTTCAATTTCCCAGCCAGGGCACATAACTCGGTTGCAAGCCAGGTCTCCAGTCAGGTCTGTGGCTGGAGGCAGGTGAAAAGCAACCGTACATTCATGTCTCTCTCCCTCTCTGCCTTTCTCCCTTCCCTTCTTTCCAAAAAATCATGAAATAAAATCTTTAAAAATAAATAAATAAATAATAATAATAATAAAATGATAATCTAGCCCTGGCTGGTGGCACAGTGGATAAGGCACAGGCCTGCAAACCCAGAGGTTGCTGGTTTGATTCCCCAGCCAGGGCACATAACCAGGTTGCAAGCCAGGTCTCCAGCCAGATCTGTAGTTGGAGGAAGGTGAAAGTCAACCATACATTGATGTCTCTCTCACTCTCTGTCTCTTTCCCTTCCCCTCTCTCTGAAAATAATAAATAAAATCTTTTTTAAAAATTAAAATAAAATAAAATGACAATCTATAATTTATTTATAAAACATTAATTTTGTCATGTTTTTATTTAAGGTAGGTAAGTCAAAAAATCAAAGATGACAATGGTGCTCTGCACACAGGAAATGACCTCCAGTTTTATTTCTGCTCACACACTGTCAAAGGTTATTATTCAGAACTTGACAGGCATATTGAAAAAGCAACATATACTAAGAGTTTAAATTCCATTCACAAAGAAAATTATTATAAGATTTTTGCCTTTAAAAAGCATCTGCATAAAAATGTTTAGAAAATGCAAAAATGTTATCATTCAACATCAGCTATGCAATGTGAAAATAAGTGTTCTTTTGTTGGGAGTGGACATATGCCTTCTGTCACTGGCTGTAACTGCATCTGCACAAAGATCTTGATGTCACCACTGAGGGTTCACAATAGTAAAGGCAGACTTTCTGAGAAGATATTCCATATTCAACAATAGGTCATGGTCTTTTATTTGCAATTAATGCCACCTCCAAGCTCCTTCAGTCAAAGAATAATTCCCTAGGAAGGCATAAGATTAGCCTTGGAGCAGGGTCTTGTCAGTGTGTATAATATAGAAACAGCTAAGGGCAAATAGCAAAGGCTGACACACTGCCTATTCTGCAACATGCCAAAGCAAAAATTCACATATAGTATTATACTGATTTGTGATAACCAACCCACTAGGCATGATTAAATAAAGTTAATAAAATGAAATAGGAGAAAAAATACTAAATAAATAAAATGTAAGAAAATCTTTAGGAAAAAATCACATGTTGAATACCAGCAACAGAATGAAAAATCCCAAGCCAAAGAGATAAGCAACAAATTAATTTCCTCTGATAACAGGGGAGGGAATTTTAAAAAACAGGGCTGAAATCATAGATCATCTTTTCAGGTACAACATGGATAATCCTAAATGGCCATTAAATGAAACAGAAAAATCCATAAGATGAGACATCATGGTGGCTGCAAGTAAAGAACTAAAAAAGGCCTATGGTTTCTAAATGATGTGATGAGACTATTGCAGAAATAGCCCCTTCCTGCCTCTGAGCAACTTTCCCTTAGGGATTCTCATCTGCGCCTGAATATCTGCATGTTCTCATTAGATGCCCTCATTACTCAACAGCATTCCTTCATCTGGCAGGTGAGCCAGGGCCCTGGAAACAGTCATTTTCAGTTACTGTGGTCACAATTGGTTTGTTCTTGATTTGAAGGGTCAGCAGAAGCATCATCATCATCAAGAACTTAAACCTCATCATTATGACCAGGAGACTTAAGACTCTGGTATGAGCTGCAGACCAAACTTGACTTTAATGGAATATTATTTGGCTTGAAAGGCTACTGGAATGCTGGTTCTATCTCGTGCAACCCAAAGTGATGCGAAAAAACCAAGCTAAGAAACCCCTCCAAGACAAAAGGCCTGTGAAAAAGAAATTCAAAACACTTAAATGGGAGCTGCAGACTGCCTTTCTCTTCTCAGACAATTTTTGGCATGGCCTCTTGCCATCCCTTCTTTTAGCAATCCTCGTCGTTTATTTCCAAACACATGACCCCTTCATGCTTTGGCTGCTTCCCAAAGTCTATTGATTATGTACTTTAAAAATAATCTCTCTCCTGGGGAGTGATTTGGAGGGCAGTGAATAAGAGAAGGGAGAAATCCTGTCAAAACGTTGGCAGCAGCAAGCAAAACTACATTGAAGTAAGCTTCGTTAAGACAGGAATATGCAATAAGAGCAGATGAACTCCTAGGCAACCCAGATCTTCATTTCATGCAAATAGACCCAATAAAAGGAAACAACAGCAAAGTGTCACATTTCAGAGGCATTGGAATCATTCAAAAAAGTAGATGTTGTTCCAGGCTTTCTTTTTAAATCTATAGCACTGAAAGTTGTTTATGGGTCTTGAGGATCAGAGTAGCCAAGTGCCTTAAAGAGTTTAATGATATTGCCTGTTCCCCTGACCCACATTTAACTTTTGAAGGGATGTTTGTAGCACCGTTATTACTTTGGGAACTGGAAATTTATCTGTTCCATTAGCATTTATTGTATGCTTACAAGAAAGTATAGAGCAAAATGCCCTGGAATGGTAAACTATAGAAGAAATTACAAATGCCTTTAAGGAGTCTTGCTATTTTAAAGCAGCGAGATCTCCAAGTTATGAGTACCTTATTTAGCTTACTTACATTAGAGCAAGAATGTATTAGTTATGTTTATTAGTCTTTTTAGGTATTTTTTCTCAGGGTTTCTTTTTGAGTATGAGAAAATGTCAACATTGGCCCCTTCCATATAAATGGGGTACCTCTCATCTCAGATTAAACTGCCCTGAGAGGGATATTACTCTGTGCTATAACAAGGACATTTCTAAACCTTAGCTGAAAACCCATGTCATCATTATGGGGTGTGATGTGGGATGTGAGAAGAAAAGAAGAATCAAGGCCAACCAGAAGGACAGAGTTACAAGGAAAAGAGAAGGCAAGGCTGTAGGCAGAATAGGGTAAGCGGGAAGATCAGATTGAAGATCAGGAGTTTAATTTGACAGGTTGGATTTGAGAAGCCTGTTGGACATCCAAGCATAAGTTGAATAGGCAGTAAACATTTGAGCCTGGAGTTCAGAAGAAAAGTCTGGGCTATAAATATAAACTTGGGAATTATTAGCATTTTGATGCCATTTAAAGCCATAAGAGCAGGTGAGATCACCATGAAAGAGAACGTAAACAAAGCAGAAAAGAGGTCCTCAAGTTGAGAGGGCAAGGAGAACTAACCAAAGAGACTGAAATTAACAACCAGTGAAGTTGGAGGAAAAAGGGAGAGATTGTGGAAGGCAAGTGATGTGCATCAAAGTCTTAGACTTCTAAGTCAAGTGTTATGAGGACTGGAAATGGACCATTGGATTTTGTAATGTGGGAGTCAATTTGGCAACATAGGTTTAGTGAAGTGGTATAAACAAAAGCCTGAATTTGAGTGGCTTTAAGAGAGAAAGGACAGTGAGAAGCAGGAGACCACTAGTTATGCTAGCTAGAATGTTGGGAAAGGTCCAATGAAAATGAGAAGTCAATGATGCAGGTTACTAAATGAATCCTCTATAATGTTACTCAAACAACACAACTTATAAATTTCTTTATTGGTATCATTTTGGTACTTGACTGAGACTTTGATAAAAGACCAGGCAACTCACTAATATAGCCTTTGCTTATATATAGTGTCCACTGTATAGCAGAGAAAAAGTGTGCTGATGAAGAAGGGAAAAGGAAAGAGGAAAAAAAGGGTGGGAAAAAGTAGGAGAAAGAAAAACATATAGCAAAGAAAAGAGCAAAAAGGGGGTGAGAATTGCAGTAAATTTTAAGAAATAATATAAATATAAAGCCAAGAGTTGCATTTTATCTTTGCTACTATATATATATATATATATATATATATATATATATAACATAAAGTACTATAAATTCTATATTCATATACTAAATGGTGCACCATATTTTGGAAATACCTCAAATTTAAAAACTAGTTCATCTTTAGCTATTTCTTCTATCAATGCTTTAACAATTTAGAAGGAGCTGGAAAATATGAACAAAATAAAGATACTTTTTTAAAAAGATTTTATTCATTATTTTCAGAGAGAAGTGCAGAGAGGAAGGAAGAAAGGGAGAGAAGCATCAATGCATGGTTGGTTGCCTTTCACCTGCTTCCAGCTAAGAACATGGCTGGAAACCTGGCTTACAACGTGGTTATGTGCCCTGACTGGGGAATCGAACCAGTGACCTTTGGGTTTGCAGACCAGCATCAATCCACTGAGTTACACCAGCCAGAAAGATACCTTTTTTTAAAGATAGTATCCCAAAGTAAAATTTGCCTTGTTCTTTAAGAGAGTTATAGGACCCTTAACAAAAGATGAAATCTCTCCCTTCAAGGGGGAAAAAGAGAGAGAGAGAGAAAAGAGACTAATAAGACTATAAAAAATAAGCTATTATTTTTTTAATTTCTTTTAAATATATCATCCTTATGAATAGACACAGTGTGACTTTTATGCTGCAAATTCTAGGCCTGATGCCATCCAGTAGCTATTCCAACTGATAATTTTGATTATGGTGATAATAATGATGATGGTAATGCAGATTATGATATGGAGAAAATATACATAGATGGATACATATAGATATACATGGATTGATTGATTTATGAGCTATGTAAGCTATAGCCAAGAACAGAATAAGGTATTCTGCTTTTCTAAAACCAAGAGGAAGGTAAACCCATTTAAACTTTTAATATGAATGAATGGATAAACTTATCCACAAAATATTTTCCAACAATGAACCACTTGATGCTAGATACAATCACCAAACCATATTTAGGTATCATCTTCCCTGTAGAGAATGCTTTGAGAGATTATCAGGAGACTGATAGGAGAGCAGGCAATGGGTTCATTAGGGGTTTAGGGGGGTGGGCTTGTCCAGGACTGGCTTGAGTGCCCACGAAACAGGGGAATGAAGACTCTGGGACCTCACAGACCTGTAGGAGTCCCACTGAGGACTTCTGTCAGTGGATTTTTAAGCTTGCAAGCTGCAGCAGGTGTGCACTGTCCCTTGGTCACTATCAACATATATTGCAAGTGTGACAAGTGTTTTATCTCAATCGGATTCTCACACATCCTGCAGTTCCGATCAGGTTCTTTTGCACATTCCACCCCAGCTGCCCCTCTACTCTGATACAGAATACCCAAGCATTCCACTTTCATTAATTTCTGGTAACTTTGTTATTGGTGGGTATGAGGTAGGGAACCAAAGCCACTGTCTGCAAAAGTGAATAAAAATGATGGGGTGTAATTTTTCTTCCTCATGAAAATACCTACTCAAGCCATTAAACTGGATTCAGTTCAACTCAGCAGCTCGCTTTAGTTTTGCTATATGGAGACTAAAAAAAATGAATAATAATGCTTTTACTCCCACCTTCTAAGTTCTTCTAGCTGGGCTATTAATTACAAATAACAGAGGCCAATAAACGAAAAGAACATCAAATTTTAATAATGCACACAAGGAATTCACATAAGCATGGAAGTTCCAAAGACAGTGAAACAACATTAGGTGTATAAGACAACCTGGACAAAGGAGGACAGGGGTCTTACATTTCAGAAGTGAGAATGGATGATTTACAAGTAACTGAGGCGAAGCAGAACTTACATTGGGCAAATTCACACCAGGACACCCAGAAACTGTGCGGCACAAACGATCTCTGGCTTATAGGCCCCTGCCGGGAGGCCTCCTATCTACCGTATTTCATCCATATTAGGCTAGGGCCTAAAATTTCCCTCCATAAGTAGGTTTCTCTCTGGATCTTTTGGGCAGGAGAGGGAGGAGGGTCTAGGTTCTTTTTGAGTCTTTTATTTTGTAGCAAACAGTTTAAAACCAATATTCTAAAAGACAGCTTCAGGGTGCAAAGCTTTGTTTGGTCCCCTTCAGCTGCTTTTTGGTAAAGATAAGAAGATGCCCATGGCATTTGTTTATAATAATCCAAGTCCTTTACATGATAGAATTAAGCATAATATTTTAGAAGTCATTAAATAAGAATTGCTTAGTTCTTATATCAATCAATTACCTGAATAAACCTATACATTACAAGATGATTAACAAATCCTCAGGAGTAGAAAACACAGAATAAAATCATTATTCTTTAATACCATCAAGTTATCCAAGGGAAAAGGTTTGATTGGACAGACCTAGGCTGATGGTATTTCTGGATGTGTCAACATCTTCCTTAAGGCCACTAAAAAAACAAACCAATGGGCACATACATTCAAAAACACCCCACTGGTTTGATTCCCCAGCCAGGGCACATAACCAGGTTGCAAGCCAGGTCTCCAGCCAGGTCTGTGGCTGGAGGCAGGTGAAAGGCAACCATACATTGATGTTTCTCTCCCTCTCTGCCTCTCTCCTTTTCCCTCTCTTTGAAAATAATTTTTTAAATCTTAAAAAAAAAAAAAAAAACACAATATAATAATGTCAAAATGTTGGTCATACTTTAAAATATTACAATATCCTGGAGATACTAAATTGCTCTTTTAAAGTGCTATGACAATAAAACTATTAAAAAATAAATAATTTTACTTTCATTAAATCTCAACTCACCCCAAAGAGGGGAGCAGGCAAGAACTACAACTGCTGTTGTAGCTGTCAATCTAGTGGTTTTCCTTCTTTGTTAATTTAGTTTTTGAGGCTCTGAGACCCTTTAGAAGTAGCTGCTGCTGCCTGCTTCGTTAAAAACACAATATAAAAGATTGTAGCCACCAAATAAAACAGGATGAATCCTGTAGAGAAACGTACTTCACTATAAGGTCCCAGAGAGAGAATGGTTAACCCTGAAAAGAAGAGAGAGAGAGATCAACTCAGAATAAAATACCCTGTTCTATCCTTTTACAGCAAAAAATAAATCTTTTTTACATGCTTAAAAAAAGGAAAGAGTATGCACACCAAGTGTTTTTATGCTTTTTTCCCCTTCTGTTTTTTATTGTACATAGAATTAGAATTAAACACAGGCTGAGTGAAGTGGATAGCTGGTATATTTCCAAATTTTACCACCCTTGAGTTGGAAGAGTAACTATAAAATGCTGAAGCATAGTTCTACAAATAGTGAATTATATACTGGAGCATTTGCGAGAAACTGCAATTAGGTATTTTATGACACCATTGGTCTACAGAAAGAATAAAAACAGCTTTTATTCTATGTGGTTTGGAGGGTTGGGTTTTTTCTTTTTAACTATACATATTTAATGAATAACTATTTACAAAGGCATTTAGAGGTCTCTGTTGGTACAAAAAAGTAGTGGTGGTGAGTCTTGTTTTTTTCTTTGCATTTAGATTATTAGGGGGGAGGGGACATTTCTTAGTTAACCATGCTGTCATAATATGTATTCAGGGTGTGTGCTCTTACATTGCAATTACCACCATAAAAGGCAACCACTGTAAATAAGTGTGCTGAAATGAAAATTTATTCGCTTGTGTGTTCTTGTGGCTACTCTTTTAAAGTAATAGGATCCCAAAATAACAACCAGATGAAAATAATGTGTTATAAAACCTTAGCAGCTTTGCTTATATTTTTGAACTGCTTAAAACAAAAAGGAGTTTTTCTGTCCCCCAATGCATGTCTCCAATATTCCAAGTCATGAAGAATGGTTGTCAGGATTTTTGATTAAACAAACAAAATGAAACAAATAGAGAAGCACTAAAGAATTATGAAATGATTAAAGGAAGACAATCGTTCCTAAAGCATAAAGAAGCAGAAAGCAAGGCTGGCTGAACTCTGTACAGTCTTCACCCTCTTTCCTTACACCCCTTTTGTTCCCATAGAAGATGCTAATTACTTCTCATTAACATATATTAGCAAATGTTAATGAGAGTCTTCAAAAGAACAAAAGGCAGTGAGAACACAATAGAGTCGGAAAAAGACCCAATGGTGAGAAGAAGGCTGTAACAGAAGACAGAGAAAATGAGAGTGGTTGAAGACTTTGATTTGTAGTTTCCTGAATTTTGGGAGACCTGTCTTCCTGATAAAATAGTAATAGAGCCAAGAAAGATAAACTAATTTAGTTAATTTTTCTAGAAAAAAGATAAAGCCATCATTTACTTTTTTAAGATTTTGTTTTCTTTTTTTTTTTTTTTTTTTTTTTGCTGCTCTTCAGCTGCTTGGGGAAGATTACACAGTGGGATTTGCTGCTGAACTAGAAATATTAGTTATCATCATCAGTTAATGAAAAAGAACTCTGAATTCAAAGTGTCCTCCTGAATTGATAATCATTGTGACCACCCATCTTACCCATTCAAGTTTTCAATTTACCCCAGACTCAATTTATCTTACTCAGTAAGACTAAACCTGTCATTTAAGTATGGCCTGTGATTTTATCAAAATAGTTCACAGAGAATGTGGTATTCATTTCTATCCTAAGGGCAGCTGGTTAACATTTGAATACCCTTCCTAGTAACCCTTGATGTTAGAATGGATATCTAAATCTGAAAAACAAATCACAAGCACTTCAGCCACCTCTACCTGAAATTAACAACAGATGGTTTATTAATTGGAGTAACATGCATCAGAAACAAATATTGTGAAATTAAAAGTGATTAAGGGATGTGGATTGGCTAGACAGGTCATGTTTGCACCCTGCCCTGGTTTTCACAGGGTCAGAGAAAATACCAGGTTCAACAATCACCTTCTTTTGAAATGGTAGGCCCAACAGTCCCAAATGGTCTTTTGTTCTGGCCCTAAATGAAAGATTTTTTTTTTATCTGACAAAACCCGTATAAAGTTAGCACAGTTATAATTATTTTCCAGATGAGGACTCAGAGCACGAGTGATGAAAAATAGGTTAACAGCCTCAGCTAGCATTTCTAGTAATTTACAGAACTGAGGTTTGGCTTGAAGTCACCCCAAATTTATCACCAAGGCCTACTAATTTCACATCCTTGAATTCAAAAGGATATCTGCACCTCAGTGCAAGTGCCACTCATCAGTAGATGAGTAGATAAAAAAAGTAGTGGTACCTTTATATAATGAAATACTACTCAGATTAAAAAAAAAAAAAAGGAAATTTTACCATTTGCAATGGCGTAGATTAATCTGGAGAGCATTTTGCTAAGTGAAATAAACCAGTCATAGAAAGACAAGTACCATAAAATTTCACTTATATATGGAATCTAAAGAACAAAATAAACTAACAAACAAAATAGAAATAGATGCATAGATGGAGAAAAGACTGACACTGGTCAGAGGGGAGGGAGTTGCACGCTAGATGAAAAATGTGAAGGGATTAAGCAAAAAATAAAATTTAAAAATCCCTCATAGACACAAATTATAGTATGGTAATTATGAGAGGGAAAGGAGGTTGGGGGAGATAGAAAAGGGTGACGGGGGGATAAATGGTAATGGAAAGAGACTTGACTTGGGGTGATGAATACAGAATACAATATACTAATGATTTATTATAGAATTGTACACCTGATACCTATATAATTTTATTAACCTATGTCATCACATCAATAAAAAATAAATTAAAAATTAAACTCTGGCTGGTGGCTCAGTGGCATAGTACTGGCCTGTGAACCCAAAGGTCACTGTTTTGGTTCCCAGCCAGGGCACTTAACCAGGTTGCAAGCCAGGTCTCCAGCCAGGTCTGTAGCTGGAGGCAGGTGAAAGGCAACTATACATTTATGTTTCTCTCCCCTTCTTTCTCCCTCCCTGCCCTTCTCTCTAAAAATAATGACTAAAATCTTTTTAAAAAATTAAAAAGACAAAAAAATAAAACAAAGTAATTAGAGAATTTTCTCTGGATGGATGGGTGTTGGGAATTTACAAATATATCAATACTTTTTTTGTTCGAATACATAAGTGCATAGATGCATAAGTTTTGGTGTCATTTTCTCTATTATTTTTGCTTTCTATTGAATTATGTTCTGGTCTTTATTATTTTTTTCTTCTGCTAATTTGGGGTTTTATTATTTCTTCCCTCTCCTCCTCCTGCTTCTCCTCCTTCTCTTCTTCTTTCTCAAGGTAGAAACTAAGGTCACTGTTTTGAAATTTTTCTTTCTTTTCTAATTTAGATGTATAATACTATAAATTTTCTTCTAAGTACTGCTTTAGCTACATCTCAAAATTTTGAAAGTTGTATGTTTATCTTAATTCAGTTCAAAACACTTCCTAATTTCTTACTTGGCCCATAAGTTATTTAGAAGTATGATACTTAGTTTCCAAAAATTTGGAAATTTTCCCATCTTTTGCTTTTGATTTCTAATTGAAATCCATTGTAGCTAGAGAAAATACTTTGTATAACTTGCATCATTTTGAATTCACTGAGATTTGTTTCATGTCCTAGAATAGGTATCTTTTTTAAATGTTCTTGTGTTTTTAGATGAAGTTATATAAATGTGATAGTTCAAGATTATTGATAGTGTTGTGAAGCATTTCTGTATGCTTGCTGATTTTTTTTTGTTCGTTCTACCAATTATTGCAAAAAGTTTCTGTCAATTACTTTGATACTGGATTTGTCTTTATTTCCTTGCAGTTCTATCAGTATTTGCTTGTGCATTTTGAAGTTGTGTTGTTAAATGTACAGTGTTTAAATCTGTTGTTTCCTCTTTAAAAATGTACTCCTATCATTAGGAAATGACATTCTTTATTCCTAGTAATATTCTTTGCTATGAAATCAAACATGCATATTAATAAAACCACTTCAGCTTTCTTTCCTTAGGTTAGTTTAACATAGTATGTCTTTTTCCATCTTTTGCCTCTAACCTCTTTGTATCTTTATACTGAAATTGGGGTTCTTACAAGGAACATGTAGTTGGATCGTGACCTTTTCAGCCAATCTGACAATTTCTAATTTTTAATTTGGGTATTTAGATCATTTATATTTAATATCTACATAGTTGGGTTTCTATCTATTCTCTTGTTAAATTTTATTCTATTTCTTCTTTGTTCCTGCTTTCCTCTTTTTCAGCCTTCTTTCGAATGAATTGACTTTTCTATTGATCCTATTTTATTGCCTTTTATGCTTTATTATCTGTAACTCTTTCTGTACTACATTAAGTGGTTGTTTTAGGGGAAAGTGATATTTAACTAGTCATCGTCTACCTTCAAGTGATATTATACCATTTCACATATAGTGTAAAACCTTAAAGCAGTATGTTTCCATTTCTTTTCTTCTAAACCCTGTGCTCCTGTTATACATGTTTTCTTCTGCAATGTCTAATCTGCCTTTAATACTATAAAGCCCATACTTCATTCTAGACCATAGATTCTATTTATATAATTTTAATTTTGCCTGTTTAATGTATATTCCCACTTAATTTTTTAATCTAACTCTTGAATATGCATAATGCAGTTATAGCAATTGTCTACTATTTATATCATTTTATGGGGATATTATACTTAATTAATTTTTCTCCTAATTATGAATATTTTCACACTTATTATATTCATGGTAATATTTGTATGATAGATATTATTACTTTTTTCTTATTGGGTACTTGATATTTTTATATTACCATAAATATTTCTTAGCTCTGTTCTGGTACAAGCTGAATTTACCTCAAACAGTTTAGGGTACCACTTTTAAGTTTTGTTAGATGAGAGTAGAACATTTAATTTAGGGCTAATTTTTCCCTAATGCTGAGGCAAACCCTTTTAAATACTCTACCTGATTTCATGAATTCTGAGGTCTTACAGTCTAGCTGGTGTAATGAGGAATTATCCCTAGACCTGTGCAAGCTCTAGAAATGATTCCCTCTAATCCCTTTGGTGGGTCTTATACCAGCCCTATGCATGCCTGGATCATTGCTCAGTTGAAGAATCAGCAAGAATACTCTGCAGAGCTGCAGATCTCCAGAACTTTCTCTCAGTTTCACTTCTCTTCTCTGGGAGTCTTCGCTCTGAATTTTAATTACTTTACTCTCCTGAGACCCTCAGTTCAATCTCCTTCAAAAAGACAGCTCACCAGTTCTTGGTTTACATTCCCCTCCTCCCCTATGACCTGGAGACTCTCTCTAGATAGTCAGCTGGAACAATGGTGGGATCACCTCATTTGTTTTCCATCTTTCAGAGGTCACTATCCTTTCATGTTTGACATATAATATCTTAAAAACTATTGCTTCATATGTTTTGTCCAGTTTTTTTATATGTTTTAGATAAAAGCAAATTCAGTATGTATACTCCATCTTGATCAAATGAGAAATTTGATCAACATTTGTAGGAAGTGTTCTACAGGTCTCTTAAATTTTCTCTCACTTTCTCATGGGAAAAAAAAAAATGAGTCAAGAGCTATGGCTGTTCTTCATCCCTTTATTTTTATTTCTTTTGTTTCTTTTGTTTCACACCTGATTACCTCTGCAAATTATTTTGAGGGAATAATTACATCAATTAACTATAAATCCAAAAATAGAAATAATGATTATAAATATTACTGACATGCAAAGATGTTTATGATATACATCATATAAGAAATTTATAAAAGATCTATGTTATAAGATGTAAGATATCTAAAATAAAAGCCTAACAGAGGGGAGCAAAACGGGGATGGATGTAATACAACAACAATAAAAATTTTTTAAAAAGAAAAATAAATAAATAAAATAAAATAAAATAAAAGCCTTAAGCAAATAAAGAAGGGAATAGACTGAGATGAAATGTGACAAAATGTTAATAGTCACATCTAGATGATGAGAAATTATTTTCTCCTCCTTTAGACGTTTTCAGCATATTCCAGATAATTATAGCAAGTGTATATATTTTTTAAAAGACAAGTTGTGTTTTGTTTTTGTTTTTAAAAAATGAGGTTTAGGGAGACAAAAAGTGAGAAGAGATTTTAAGGAAAAGCTGCAGAACATCAGAGGTCACTGTTTAGCTATGTCTTCTAGGATCTCACACACATTTTTCTTTTCTTACCCTTATATTTATAAAACATACTCCCATGTCTCTATAATGAAGGCCTGAATTATAAAGCATCATGAAAAAAATAAGACTATAACAACCAATATATAGCAAAAAATATTTTATTCCCCCAGTGTTAGGAAGAAAGCAACCAACTCATAAAATGTTAATAGTCTTTCTTGAATAGTGACTAAAACATTCCATTTTGTAATGGATCTCAGGAAAATGCTTCTGGAATATTCTGGAAGTTTAAGGAAAAGTGATGGGAGAGGGTGTTAGTCCGTTAACTCTACTTTCTCTTAATTGCCAAATTAAGAGACCCACTTGACTATTTTATTTTAGGTCAAGTTCCTGCTATGATCCCGACTTTACAGAAAAGAGAACAGTAGTAGAAGGTGGTAGAGATAATTTATCCATTAATTCATTCAACCAACAAAAATAGATTCAATGTCTGTGGAGAGAAACAAAGCACTAAAAAGGACTGCATAGCTTGGTTGAAGGGATCACTGTCTTGTTCTTATAATCAAACAGACCTCAGTTCCAATCGTAGCTTTACCAGTTCAAAAAGTGTGACCATAGGCACCTTTTCAACCTCTCTGAGGATCAGTGTCCATAATTAACAAATCACGAAAATAAATAATCTCATAGAAATTTTGTAATAATTAAATTAAAAAAATATGTGTGATGGTGTCTGGTATATAGAAGGCACTTCGATCTATATTAATCTAATGAAACCTGTGGAGTCATAAGGCAAACAAGGTATTTCCTTTTCAGCCCCAGAGGTTCCAGTCTTGCTAGAAGAGAAGCACGCATATATGAAACATTTGCTGTAAGGAGAAATATATTTAATTACACTGATATTTCATGTCCAGACTAGGAACTGAGAGGAAGGAGATATCCCAGAGTTGAAATGATCCTCAAGTAAGCCACTGCATGAAACACACAGACTTACACTGAATTTCCAAGGTGTCAGGATCTTGGAACTAGTCACTCTGATCCTAACAGGAAGAAAGTTGAACACAATGAAAATCAACAACTCAGTTTCCTTAGATCTCTCAGAGAATTGAGGTCACAGGGCAATTCTCTGAGAACTGCATCCCTTGTAACTGGCGAGACAGACAGGAAGATACAGAGAATCACAATTTACTGGGACAGAAACCCTCCTGCATGAGCTGTTACTGGGTAGAAAAGCCTAACCTGCAGTTGACAATTGCTGGAGGCTGTTGTGGGCAACTGAGAATTAAAGTGAATCTCTAAACACAGAGTAGAGTTGGTAGAGAGGAAGGATAGCCCCATTGGAAAAGGTAGGGATGGGAGTGGAATTTATAACAATAGGTGCTGTTACATGACCATATTACTCATACACAATTTTAAAATTGCAAGGAATAAAAATATCCAGGACCCACAGAGTAAAACCAGTCGTGGCTATGTTACTAATTGAATAAATCCATTTAAATGTGATAAATTATATATAGGTGTTTGTCTTTAGTGCTTCCCAAGATCTGCACATGGCAGTAAAGGAATTTTTTTTAAATGTTCGTACCTGGAGGCAGGTGAAAGGCAACAGCACATTGATTCTCTCTCTCTCTGCCTCTCTCCCTTCCCTACTCTCTAAAATTAATAAATAAAATCTTTTTAAAAAATAAAAATAAATAAACTAAAGGGAAAGAAGGAATATCAGCAGATGAGAGCTGTGTGAAGGACTGCAAAACTGAGGAAACAGAAAAGATGTTTCTGGTTTATGTAGGCAAAAGAATGTAGTACATGCACATGTTCATACAGAATATAGTGGCAACTAAAGGGAAGGAGCCAGCTTACATTGTAGAATCTAGAGGTCAGATCTTAGAGGCCCAGAGAAAGAGGGCAGAAGGAAGGAGAGGGTAGGGGGAGAAAAGGTTAGAAAACTACCCTAACCTGAAAGTCAGTACTGTGAGTTTTCTTTGTCACTCCAACCTCACTCAGAATGCCAAAGCTTCCAGATTAAAAAAAGAAAGAAAAAAGAAAAACTAGCATTTAGCATTAGTTTTGCTACCCTGCTTTAAATTTTCTTCATAGCACTGTCAACCGCCTAACTTTATGTTTACCTACTTATTTCTTAATGGATCCACTGTTTATTTTCCCCACAAGCAAGGAAGCTCCAGGAAGGCAGGGGATTTGTTGATCTCCTTCAACTCTTTCTCCTTAGTGACTGGCGAATAGTAAGCTATCAGTAAACATTTGTGGCATGAATGAATGAATGAATAAATGAGTATATGAATGAATAAACCAATCCATCAATGAACAATAGGATATTGCTAATACCTTCTAGTCTCATACTTAATTTAGTACATATCCCTGAGCCTTTGGATTAACTATAGAAAACCTCTCCAAGGAGAAGGAAGATCATGAGCAAAGCCACAGGAGGATGGCAGAGACCAAGGAAGGAAGAGGCTTGCCAGAGCTATTAGAACTACTTCTTCAGGGCTCTTCTTCATTTCCTTAGAGGAGATACTTTATTTTCTGGAACTGCATCTCTCATACATTTCCAAATCAAAGCACTTTTACATGGAGCTATTGTAAATCTTTCCTCTTGAAATGTCTGATATTTTAATTTGCTGTCTTCTCACTACAGCATTCATGCAGTCTGGCAGCTCTGCCCATCACATACCCCAAGCCCCTCCATTCAGAGATGCTACAGTGGATGGAGAAAGAACCACAGCAGGAAACTGAATGCCATTCACAAGTCATTCTTCTTCATAGGGAAAGCAAATGTCACTCACTCCTGAATGGGATAATTGTCCCTCCTTACAGTTGGTGCTGATAACTCAAAGGCATGGAATGCCCTCACCTATATCTAGACATGGACCAGGAGAATTTTATTGGGAAATAGAAAACTAGGAAGCATACTATTGAAGGTTTCTTAGATTAATCTCCAACTCTATAAACTAAGTCTATAAACATTATGGTGCCTAACGAAACTTTCAGGTCTCTTGATCCAGTACCTGAGTCGCCAGTTACCAGACTCGTGGATTCCAAAGAGAAGTTTGTGGTGGTTTATTTCAGTTTGCAGATGCTTCTACCCATCTCATCCCAAGTCATTTGAATGCAGTGTTAAAGCACCCTGGAAGTGATATTAGACTCTTGAAATATCTTTGCACCACTTTCTATAGCAACCTATCTAAATAAATCACAAAGTCTAAAAATATACTTACTTCCTTAAATTCTGCCTTTGATTTCACATAACGTACCAAGGAAAACAGTGCCAGGAGCCAACCTTCTTTTCTAATAACCCCTGAAAGCAGTAATGAAGAAAGCAGACATAAGAACTAGAATTGCCTCTTCTTGTATCCACCAAAAAGCGGGTCTCAGGAGGTGTCACTCATTCATTATCCATGTATCTGTTCAGACAGTCTATCATTCCTTTAATATGTTTACTAAATTTTAACCTTCTTGTGGGGATATATGGTATTAAAAGTTAGCCACAACCCTGCTTTTCCAGATCCAGTGTAATTAGGGACACAATATGTTCTAAAATTTCTAGAAGAGTCCTGATGACAAATATTTTGCTAGCTATTACATATTGCAAGATTTTCTATTTTTCTTTATTTAAAAAGCAACTAATTGTTGAATATATAATTTATTAAGTGAATATACTTCCTTCCCATATCATTAAAATAAAAAAAAAAATACTTGAGTGCTATTTAACATGAAAATATAAAAGATGAGCTCTGACACATGCAAAGAAGACATAATGGCTCCCAGAGACAATAAGTAGCCAAAAAGGTAGTATTAATACACTTAAAAAACAAAGGGATCAAAAGACAGGAAATGTTCAGAAAAGGAGGCACAGAAAATGGGAAGCCCAAGAAGTGATGTTAGTGCTTAATGAAGATCATCCAGTTAAAGAAATCTGGATGTTAGTGAAGACAATTTATTCTCATATTTTATTCCTATTGGCAAATCTGGACTGGTCCATCAGGCCTGGCTGAAATACCCTTCAAGTCTATTAACCTGGCTCTGATTCTGTTCTCTGGTGATAATATTTGCATCATAATCTGGTTCCCCATGTAGGCTTTCTCTAGGGTAATACCGTGCTAACCATCAGACACAAACCATCTGTAAACATAGCAACCAGCCAATTAACTACAGAAAGCTCACCTCATCCTTGGGCTTTCCCATATTTGTGAATTTGAAAACAAAAATGATACAAAATAAAATTTACTTTCATAAAAAAAAATGTATTATGTAAAAAATTAAGAAAAAATCATTTGACCCAGTGTCTCAATATTTAGTCTGGAAAAAAATGGTCACTATCCATAGTAGAGACATAACTTCTCCATTCCAAAGCACTTGAAGAGGAGTGACATGTAAATGATGCAGACTTAATGCCACAGGAAGTCTGAAGAAGATGAAATTAAGTCTTACTGAGCAAATCCAGGAAATTATCAGAGAAAATGTGGCAATCAACTGAGCCTTGGAGACAGGTGGAGTGATACTAAGTAAACATTGAGAGAGACTCAAGTGCTTATTTCAATACAATAGAATATAGAGGTTGGAACATATGCTGGGCATGCAAGGAATGAAGTAGATCAGACAGATTAGATATGAGTCCAAAGTAAGACTAATTTCAAATGGCAGAAGACCATGACATGCCTGTTTGGAGCGCCTAAACATCACACGGCAGCAACGCAGACCATCTAAGCTTTCTGATGAAGGAAGGGACACAATGGAATATGAACCAGGGCTAAAAACTTAAAGGCACATTTTTAACTACTCATACTTTACATTCCAGTGTAAAAACAACACATTAATATTTTCCACCCAGATAGCTGGGTAAAAACAAGCTAAAATAAAAAGTAGACCAGAGAGCTTTAGATTACTGGATCCTAGATTGTGATGGTGTTATGATAAACATGGGGAAGTCACAGGAGAGTGAAAATCAAGCTACTTTATAATTTTGACTGGAACTCACAGGCATCCCATGCAGAGTCCAGGAGATGTTTTCAGAAAGAACCTTGACATGAAGATATTAAACACTAGAATATATTTATTTTCTAAGTGTTCAGTGGAAGGTTAGTATTGTTCATATGTATCTACATGCAAAATTTTTTGTATGGAGTCAGAAAAACTCTGGAAGTTGGTAAAACTATTGTTGTATTTGGAGAGTTGGGGCAGAAGTACAAAGGCAGGAAAATATTTGTTGTCAGAATCCAAAACTGATACAAAATGGCAGCTAGAGAGAATTGGGGAGAAGATGCAATGTATTGGTCATTGCCTTTCAATAGCCAGATATTTAATAACTGGAGAATTAACCAGAATATATTCAGGAAGTTCAAAGAAAAGGAAGTATATTTGAAATAAAGAACTCTATAATCATCATATGTAAAGGCTTGGGCTACTTGCAAGTTTAACGTTCACACAACATTGGCTGTAGGATGAAAAAATAGCTACTATTGTTGGGAAGGCTGTTTAATTATTTATTACCCATGAAATGTCATGGTGTTGCATAAATGAGGAACTCATTTTCAGCTTTGACTTTAAACAAAAGAGAGCATTACCACCAAGGGGATGGAAAGGCATTTTCAATCTACACAGGAAGGTTGTAGACAACTCTCCCCTCAGGAAGAAAGTACAGACCTTTGAATTAAGACAGACCATTAGCCCTCAGGAGTGGAAAAAGACTTGAAGCATCATAAAGTCATTCTCAGAAAGCAAAAATTGTGAAGTCTCTGTCGTAGGCAATGAAGGTCCTGTAATCACAAACAGAGATGCCAGCTAAGATTAGACTGATGGCAGAATGGAACACACAGATGGTGGATGAGCCATACCACCCCATAAGAAATCCCTTAGCTGTCTTGTGTTAAGGTTCTAATTAGTTCCCTTAAGAGGAAGAACTGGATATTTATAACAAAATACATTATATGCCCTACTGACTATAATTATAGTTCACTTCAATAAGTGATCTTTTGTTGAAAGGGTAAATAAATGCTATCTTTAATCAGGTTCCATCAGATTTCACTTTCCCAGCCCTGGTTAGTAACATTTTAGGCCAATCCTATAGTTTTCTGGTCATTTACAGTTATAAGAACCACATCACTTTGATAATTTATATTAATTTTCTGGTATTAAGGTATTAAAATATTCTGTCCAGTCTAAATTAAAACTTTAATCTCATATCTTATTCATAGCATCTCCCTCTTTCACGCATGCCAAGAACCTAAGCATAGAGACTGAAGTGGGGGAAAGAATGGAGACATCTCTGATTTTGTGCATATATGTTAAGTTAGACTAAAAGAGGTGAAATGATTAGTCACAGTGAAAAACCATCATTTTATTATCCCCGTTACTCTGCTTCTACCAACTTCCCACCATCTTATATGAACTATAAGCCAACACAAATGCACATGTTTATTCACCCACCTGGCTTAGAAAATTAAAGTTTTAGGGACCCCTAGCTTCTCCCTTATCTGTCATGTGTACTATAAAAGAGGGGAAATCATATGTAGCCAGAAAGAAAAATGAAGCAGATTTGCAGAAATAAGAAACAAAGAGAATTTTCTGAGTTTCTTATGGTGCTTTAGTCTATGGTTCTAATTGAGCCTGAAATCAACTTTACCCTTACCTTTGGTGTCCAGAGTGTCTCCCACCACCAGCTGTCTTTTAGCTTAGGCTAGCTAACCTGGAATATGTTCTTTTTAACCAAACTGCCCTTAACTAACACACCCACTCAAGATCTAAAGCCTGCAAGAAGTGAAGAAAGGATTCAAACCTGGGTCTGCATGATTCAAACATTTGTTTCACTATTTAAAATGCCAAGAGATAATGACATGGTGTAAGGATAAGGGCAAGAACAGGTTTGAAATGCATCTACTAAACTGTAGTATTCCAAAGTTTGATGTATAGCTTTTACCCAAACATACTCAAAACTGTTCATATTCATGTCTGCTGTGTGTTTTAGCTCTGTATCTAACGAATGATCTGGATAAATTGAAGGATGTTCGCTAGAAAACAGTAGAAAATGATTAAAAGGTTGGGAAAAAAGGGCATAGTGTATATTGCCTCTACCACTCAATTTGCTTTTCATATCCCGCACTCAACCACATTTCTCATTACGGTCTTATGCTACTTTTTAAAGTTTTTTTATTTATATGTCTCATTTCCCCCAAATAAGTTATGAGCTTCTTAAATTCATAGAGTATGTTATACATTATGCTGAATTCAATAATCAATAAAAATTGTGTTAAGTAAACTAAAATTAAAGGTACATAGCTTGTTCAAATACAAAGGGTAAGAGAATCATTTACTAAGGGCACTAGTAAATATGAATCTCTACATTGGTGGGAATACTTTTTCCCATACCACAATAAGAAGAAGAAGAATTCTCACATACAAATGTAAGATACTGAAGTTCATCTTAAAGATAAATTTTTAAATGGAAACAATTGTTATAGAATGTGTCACAGCATATTCTTCATTGAAAGATTTTTTTTATTGTCTAGGATAATTTCAGTTTAAGTCCTTTGCATGTTGTCTAACTTAATAAAGAGCTATGGATTGCATGAGCCTCCTTCATTTCCTTCTAAGTCCTATGAAGACATCAGACAAGAGTATTTTATTTTTTTCCCCATTATTGTATTCTATTATAGTATTCTATGTGGATATACTCAATATTTATGACTATTGGCATATGGAACTCAGATACTAAAAATCTCTATCATCGGTTAAAAGTCAGATCTGTGAGAACTACCCTAAAGGGGAAAGACATATTTGAAGATATTCTCATTTATCTGCTTTTTTAAGGTAAAATTTTTAGTTACCAAAAAAAATTATGGTAACTAAAAGGAATCCTTGAATAATTAAGCCCAAGCATACTATAAGTACAGTATTGGAATTTAGCTTTTAGCCACAAAAATGTAACTAAGAATGTATTAACTCTTTTACCTTAAGCAACTAGAAAGTCAGATAAGACATATGAAATATCTATTTTCAGGCATCACTTAACAGACAGCCCAAGATAGTGATCTCTGAAAGAGGGGAAGAAAATGCAATGAACCCTGACATTGCTTGATCATTTTGCCTGAGAGATTCTAGGCTGCAACACAGGGAAGGGGAACACAAATAGAGGCTTATGGTCTCAATGAGTTGAGGAGATATTGCTCTGATTTTAGGGAATCCAATGCAGCCATAATTTGTGCAGGGAAATAACCGGAAAGAAAAGGCTACAGAGGAAGAAAACTCTGGAGAACTGCAGACAAACCCTTTCAAACTCTGGTTGAGTACTCATGTGTGCATATATGCATGTAACTACCACAACCAAGGAGAGAACCATGAAAGAGGGATGGGTAGAATCATTTCTGAAGCTTGCAAGAGTCAGGAGTTCAAGTTTTCCATCAGTCAGAGAGAAGAGACCTCCTAACTCATAGACAATTTGCTATAGGTTCAGAAGGTGTGGCTTAACCTAAATTAACCCTATGCTAAACTCATCTTAACAGAGCAGCCAGCTAATTGAAAGTAACTTAACTGTATCCCACAAAATAGTCTAACAATGTATTTTAAAAGACAAAGAAATATAGAGCCCAAAAATGTAAAATTCAACATTACTAATAATGAATTAAAAATTACCAGGTAAGTAGGGGAAATGATGCCTCACGAGGAGAGCAATTAAATAAATCAATAGAAACAAATCTAGAAATGATAGATGATAGAATTAGCATAAAATAACAGTAAACAGCTATTATAAATATACTGCATATGTTTAGAACATCATAAGAAAAAATATATTTTAAAACTATAAATCAAATTATGTTGATGAAAAATACAGTATCTGAAATGAGAAATATGAACAGCGAATTAGACATCGGTGAAGAAAAGAGCACCAAACATGAAGACACAGATATTGTAAGAAAAAAAAGAAAGAAAGAAGAAAAATACACAGAAGGAAAACAAGACTTCAAAAATGAAAAGACATCTGTGATATACTGAATAATATTAAAGAATATATATGTATATTTGGAGTCCCAGAGAGGGAGTCAAAAAAATAAGAAAATGGCCAAAATTATTTTTAATTAGATAGCAACTATAAACCCAAGATCTAGAAATCTCAGAGCATTTCAAACAGAACAAGAGAAGAAAATTATGTCAAGGGATAGCATAAACATATCACTAAAATGAACAATAATACTTAGAATATCTTAAAAGCAGCCAAACAAAATGACACAAAAATTAAGCAGACTTCTCATCAGAAGCTATGAAAAAAAGACAACTTTAAGCACTGAAAAGAAAATAAATCAAATTAGAATTCTACTTCATCAAAAATGTCTTTTAAAATTAAGGTAAAGACTCTCTTGGGCATATAAAACTTGAATGAATTCACTTTTAGCAGATCTGTATCACAAAAAAATATTAAAGGAAATTACTCAGGCAGAAGGAAACGATAGTACATAGAAATTTGGATCTGAAGAAAAAACACTGAAAATTGTACTATATTGGTAAATAAAAAAGACTTTATTCTTTATTTTTCATTCTTTTAAAGAGGAATGTGAAAGTAAAACTAATAAAGATAGATTGTAGGCTTTATAATATATAAAGAATTAAAATATACAAAAACAATAATACAAAGTACAGGGGAGAAATGAAATAACACTATTGTAATGTTCCTAAAATAGATGTAAAGTAGCATATCATTACTTGAAGGTTGAGTGCAATAAATTAAAAATGTATATTGTAAACCCACTAAAATGGAATAACTACAAAAAATATATATAGATAATTAGTAATAATGGAGATAGAATGAAATTTTAAAATGATTAATCAAAGAAAGGTCAGAAAAGAGAATTTTTTAAAAGAATATAAGGGACAAAAAAGAAAATAGCATAAAAATATGTTAAACATCATTATTCATTAGGGAAATGGACATGAAAATCACAGTGAAGTGGGTGGGTGGGGAAGGGGACAGAGGGGAGGAAAAAGGGGATGGATGTAACACAACAACAATGAAATTAAATTTTTAAAAATCACAATGAAGTACTACTATACACTTCCTCAAGAGGCTAAATTTAAAATGATTCACTTGCAATATCAACTTTTGGTGCGGATATAGATTACTAGAACTTTCATATACTGCTAGTGAAAATATAAAATTATATAGCCACTTTAGAAAGTAATTAGGCACATTCTTATAATATTAATCAAACACTTACCATTCAACCTATTAATTCCCATCTATAAGTTGACATAAAGACCTATACTCAGATGTTCATAGCAGCTTTATTCAAATTAATTCCATCCAAATTGAAAACAACTATAATGTTCATCAACTGGTAAATGGATAAACAAACTGTGGTACACCCATATAATGGAATGCTCAACAATGTTCAGCAATAAAAAGAAACAAACTACTGATACACCAAATAATGTAGATGAATCTTGGAAGCATTATGCTAAGCATAAGAAGTCAGACACCCAAGAAAACTTACTGTATGTTTCTCTTTACATGAAACTCTAGAAAATGCAACCTACTCAGTGACAAAAAGATTAAAGATTGCTTGTGTTCAGGAGTGGAATAGATAGGAAATGGGGGTAGAATGCGTAGACTCATGCCAGAGGGGCATAAGGAATATTTGAGGGCAATGAAACTTTTATTGTGGTGGTTATGACAGTACACTTGTTAAAACTTGTCAAGTTGTATGTTTTAAATATGTGGAATTTATTATACATAAACGATACTGCATTAAAACTTTTTAAAAATGGAATGAGCCCAGCTGGTGTGGACTCAGTAGATTGAATACCAGCCTGCAAACCAAATTATCTCAGGTTCGATTCCCAGTCAGAGCACATGTCTGGGTTGTAGGCCAGGCCCCCAGTTAAGAGCAATTGAAATCCAACCACACATTCAGGTTTCTCTCACTCTTTTTCTACCCCCTCCTCCTCTTTCTAAAATTAAATAAATAAAATCCTTTAAAAATGGAATGAAAGAAATGGAAATAAAAGTGTCAATACTTTATCAGTCAAACAAATACCATCCTATTATTATTGGTGTGCATTTCAAACCTAGCAAGTGCTATCCACATCAGAGAGATCCTGAAAGCATAGGCCAAGTTAGAAATAAATGCATTATTGTTCCTAATTTTAAAGGCCTACTCTTGGCTTGTAAAGCAACATTTTGATTCTGGTTTAGTTTAGGCAATTGCTCAGCACCGCTGAACACATTCTTGTATAAACTCTTTAAGAAGGCCATTGTCACATCATGTTCTCCTCAGATCACATAAACAAATCAAATGGCTTGTGTGTTGAATGAAATAACAAATAAACAAATCAATAAATGAATGGTGAATTTCTGCAGAATTTATAATTCCAACACACACCTAGGTATATCATTTATCTGCTGTAGGAAATGCTATCTATTCACCTTTAAATGTAGTAAATTATCATTCATTTAAGCAAATTTAAAATTTTGAAGGCTTTGCACAAGCAGGGTTTACCTCTGCATTATTGAAAAACATTCATGTGGCCAAACAGTAGTATAGAAACATTGTGAGGATTGTCACCCTAATTATGTATGTCATTTCAGAGTTTACAATGGCTTTCTCCTCTTAACCCTCTGAACCATCCTTTCTGTTTTTCCCATGGGCTATCCACCTCCACCCACCACTAAATGCTGAAATTGTCCAGATGCTATTATTGGCTTTCTTCCCTCCTTATTCTATATATCCTTCCTGGAAAGCTATGTGATTCAAGTAATTTCACCTCCCAGATAATACACAAACCCTATCACCAATTCCCACCTCTCTCCTGAGCTACAGAAAATGCCTTGCAGATCATCAAGCCATATTACAACCAAACTTTTTTTTCCACTGCTGCCCCTCTGATTTGTTTATTGGGATATGCTTCTACTCAGTTAACAGAGCCTAAATTTTTGAGATTAAACTGTGACAATTTCCTTTCCCTCATCTTGAATTCAGTCTCCATGTTGATCTTTCTTTCCATAGCAGACACAAACCTCCTGTGTTTCCACTCATCAAATTCTCTCAAGCCTTTAATTGCTATGGTTCCAAATGCATCCCAGCTCCAATCAATTACTTGTTCTTGAAATGCCAAGTGCCCCTTTGAGCAGACCACCAGCAAGCCCAGAGTTTTAGGGTCGCTGCCATTTTCAGACTTGAACAGAACACTGCACCACGGAGTGTGGTATCTGGCATCTTATAGAGATATACTCTACTGAAGAGGATAGATAACACAGCTCAGAACTGTACTTTGTTAACTCTCCATGTGGTGAGATAGGAGAGATCCAGGCAGACAAATTTACTTTTCTTCAATCTCTTCATGGGATACCCTAGTGTTTCCTGCCATCCTGTCTGAAGGTCAACATGGTGAGCAAAATGCCATCCAGTTGACTACTATGTTCCTTCATAGCTCGTTGAAAGTGGTAGACATCACAGTAAGATATCATTTGTTATCGCTTCATATCTAGCCATCATGGTGACTCATCACTGCACATTGTATGGAGCCTGGGATGACTCAATAATGAAAGCTATTAATATGATACTATGACATTATATAACCAAAGCAGACAATACTGTCATATTTCTTTTTTTTTCTTCAAGATTTATTTATTTATTATTTTTAGAGAGAGGGGAAGGGAAAGAGGCAGAGAGGGAGAGAGACATCAATGTATGGTTGCCCTTCATCTGCCTCATGTTTCTTTCTTATAAAGTCCAAGCATTATCTAAAATATGACATTTACTTATATTTGTTTTATAAAATATAAATTAAACAGAGCTTTCATAGAAAAAGTCTGAAAGAAGGTGCCTGAATGTCAATGGTGACCTATTTGTGATGGGATTCTGTGTTTTTACTGATGCTGTCATTTAATAAAAAATTTTTCTAAAATTTACACATTTTCCACAATAACATATATTTTATTCATAATCAAAATAAGCCCATTAAACTTTAAAACATCTGTTGTTAAAGCAATAAGTTCAAAAATGATAAATAATAAAGAACATTACCAAACAGCAAGAATAATCTATTCCAATCTTCTTGTTTAATGAGATGATTGGCATTAAAATAGCCTGAGCAGCTTTACTGCAAGTTTTTAAAGAATTGTCAAAAATCTAAAAAGAGCATTCCAATACCATCACTACTAGGAGCTTGAGGAGCCCAGTGTGGGAAATCCTAAAGGTGATGAAGTTTAATATCTTATATAAGATTCGAATCCTGACCTTATTAGTGGAAAACCAGCCGTGCCTGTTAAAATGTAATGTGCAACTCTAGGCTATTTCAAATAATGTCTTTGGAAAGTGTGTAGTACCTCAAAAGAAGTAATTGTTTTTGTCTGTTTTATTGCCTACTTCAATATTGTCTAGATGTTTGAAGTCAATAATATTTTTAAACATATTAAATAGGATACTTCTCAGGTTCCTAAGACACAGGACTGAAGCTGAGTGACTTGAGTAGGTTATCTCTAAGTGTGGTCTCTGTCTCCACTTTCCATTCTAAGATTAAGTAAGTCAGGTAAAGGAATGACAGCATCAGGATCACCTGGATTAGTTCTATGCTGAAAAATAAACATGTTTTTCCAGGTTTTTTATATTTAGAAATTCTGCCAGTTTGTGTTTTAGGGACTGAGAGCAGCTCCAAATGTAAGCCACATAAGCATCATAGAATGGCATCTATCTAGAGAATATCACATCACTATGGTACTGAAATGAGTCCCTATGACAAGTCACAGTAACCAAGAATGTGTTGCTCTTCCCTTCACATAAATACCCACAATAGGTTTTTATGCTTCTTTGCGTCACTTACTCTGCCTTAATCCTCTTCCCTTTCCTTAACAACTTTACTTAATTCAGGCTGTATTTAATTCACAAACTAAACAGAACAGGTACCCTTCACCAAGCTGTCCCACACACCAATTTCACAGTAGGTCTTTTTTACAGACCGAACTCCAAATTTGAGTTGCTGCTCTGTAATCTCAGGACATTTCACTTTCCCCCATTGTCTTCCCAAATGAAAGACAAGTCTGAGCATTACTAGGTGGTGAAATCATATGTCCATAAAAGTAGGTGAAGAAATATTGATCTCTTCCCAATTTCTTAAGAAACAACTCTAACCCCCCCGCCACACACACACACACACTCCAAAGAGAAAAACCCCAAAGAGAGAACAAAAATTGTGAGAAAAATCTTTTTCAGAGTCCAATATCTAAGAAAGGTAGAGTATTCCACAACAACCAGGACTTTATTAAAATACCTTTCTTGGGCGGCATCCTGGAGGTGTCCTGTCAGAAACGTCGCAGCTACCAGCTGACTTAGAGAAGAGTGACAGGTCGAAGAGACAAATGTCTCAGGTGTGGTCCAGCACATTCACACACTTCTGCCTGTTGCTGAAAGTGCTCCATTTCACAGTCTGAAAGGTAAGAAGGTACTAATTTCCTCACCATTAAATTTTCATGAAAGTTTGGTTTGCCATTTAGGGATGGAGTATGCAGGTCAAAAGGGCTGTCTTTGGGGCTCATGTCTGAAATAAAACTAAACTGATTATATAAGTTCTATTCAAAGCAAATGTGGCTTCACCTTATCCTATATGTACTTGTCTGCCTCTTTTAAATGCTTTCATTTTATGGTTTTATTCTAATTACATTTACTGAAGGCAGTGTAACTGAGTGCACTCTCAGAAAGGTGAGAAAGGCTGACCACTGAGTATACTGGGCAAATTAAATGGGTAAATAAAGAAGATACTCCTACACCTGGAGTTCAGGCGCAAACAGCAAATCCACAGAGCAATCAGCCACCCATGTGGGGAAACCTGGAGATATTATAGTCATTTTCTCAACTTCTGTGAAAGTAAAGCTTGTTGGAAGAAAAAACTTTTTTTCTAGGCAAAATTTTAAACTTTTTTTTCTTATCAAAATTTCTCATAGACAGTAGCAATCTTTTCTTATAAAGAGAAACAAAAAATTTACATTTACATCATTAAAACAAAGGAAGAGGTAGACGGGGCTGAAATGTAATTTGCAGAATAGGCAGTCTTTTGGAGAACGAGGACACTGGCATTCTCTGGTTACTTCAGTGATGGTTGCTGACCTTGGCAAGAGGAAGCAGTGTTTTGAAATGGATCCTGGTGGCACATTTACACCAGGGCAGCTTTTGGCTTCGTAGAGGGATTTGTGCGCAGATCTGATCTGGCCCTCGTACAATAGAAAGGCAAGTACATAGATGGTAGCCAAAATAGTTTGAGGCACACTCGGAGTTATGACTCAAACCAAAACTTTGTAAGGTTGATGTCCACAGTTTTTTTCCTATTTGGACACTATATCTAAACTCTAATGGTAAGATAGGATGTAGCTGATTACAAATGCATTTACAGATACCCACAGCAGTTCTTTACCTTGAGAATGTATAAAGAGGTAAAGAAATTTGGCTGCAAACCATTGGACCTATAATCTAGAGTGAGAAAAATACATAATTTAATTAATATTAACTTATATATAAATATATAAAATAACTCTAAATACTATTCTGGACTTCTGGTCAAGATGGTGGCACAGGCAGATATGGCTCACCTCTTCACACAACCACATCAAAATTCTAAAATATAGAACAACCATCACCCAGAACTGTCAGAAATTGATACCCATGTGTGGTAGATAAAAATTTGGGAGGGCTGTATCAGGATCAAGGAATTCCAGCCCCAGCCCAAAACTCCAGTGTCAGGAAGATAAGCCTCAATGACCTCTGGCTGCAAAAACCAGCAGGAACTTGACTTGGTGGAAGAAACTTCTGAAGCTCCAAGCAATTCCTCTTAAAGAACCCATACATGGACTCACCTGCTCAGACTCACTCCCTCTGAGTTCTAGCACAGGGGTAGCAGCTTGAAAGGCACCAGTGGTATACAGGGAGAAACTGAAGTGTGACATCAAGGCAAGCAGAACCCATTGTCCCCTTTTTAAACCCTCCCCTTACAGAGCCCAAAAGCTGGTGCCCTATTGGAGACTCCATCAACCTGGCTAATAGTGTTTGACCCACATCGGAGATCCCTAGAGACTCTACCCCACACAACTTATGGCTCACCCACAACTTATGGCTGCTTTTCCATATGAATGGCTGGTCTTGGCTCAGGTTGAACAACTTCATAAATCTTTTCAAACAAGCAACAGCTGGCCTCATGTGAGGGCAAATTGATCGAGTGATTCACTGACCTCGGTATGCTGGGAAAAAAACAAAAAAAAACAAAAAACATTTGCTGAGTCCCATACAGCCTGGTTCACTGTAAGAAATGTGGCCAACGTATCTAAGGCGGTGGCAGTGTGAGGCACTGCTGCATAGATGTTTAATTCTTGATAGTTCATGGTCATATACCAAGAGCCACATGGCTTTTTACTGGCCACCCCAGGCTATCAAAAGCACTATGTGCAGGGTGTCCAATAACATTTTGGTGAAATTCTTAGATAGACTCTCCTATTTCCTTGTGTCCCCACCAAGCAATGTATACTATTTGTTACCACTGTTTGCTGGGGTCCCCAGTTGGCATTTTGCCTCAGCACTGGTATGATCAACTTAACTCAAAGTCAGAATTCACTAATAGAGTTTGGCAGAGTTTGACCTTGAAGGATGTCAATGCCCAATATGTTTGTATTTGTTAATATTCTTTTTACACTTTCCCGCAGCTCATCCATTCCATGAGAGCAGGGACACCTCAATTTTGAACACTAGATTCTATACCATTTATCCTTGAGCCTGGAAGAAATCTCAGCAAATGGTCCTTTGAATATGAACAGTATTGAATAATAAACATAGTTGTCTCCCTAGTAATACAACTCAGTGTCATTTCCATTAATTGTCATGACTTTGAAAAGCATACATTTTGGGAAAATATATGAGCTTCAGAGTTAGCCATACCTAGGTTCAAATTTCCAGCTCTGTCACTAACCAGCTCAATGTCCTTGGAATAATTACTTAATGTCTTTAAAACATCATTGGAAAAAGCGATGATCATAAAATATACCTTATCAGATTATTCAAATTTAAACAATGCAGTGAATGTAAGTCAAGAATCTGGCTTATAGTAGCTCAATAAGTAGTACATTTTTTCTAGTTATTGCTATTGCTATATATTCCCATTATATTCCAATTAAATTTACATTTCCATTCCATGTTTATTTCTATTCCATGTATATTTATATTCTAATAAATGTTAACAAGTTCAAAGGATTTGATTCCTGTGTGTGTGTTTTCCTTGATGTGCAATCATCAGGTCTAATTGCACTGTCCATATTCTTGCTGCTTAGGCAAGAATCTTAGAAAAGAATTTATCCTAATCATAGTTAAGAAAAGAAGGCCTTTATATTCCAAAAGCAAGAGAAATAAGTTTCTCTGTAAAATAACACATGATCTAATTATCTACTGCTTAATATATTTTTTGTTTGCTTCATTATATGGCTGAAGGTATTTTAGGGACCTGAAATTACTATAAATAAAAGTCCTCTTATCCCTGATGGCAGAAGAAAGGAACTTTTGGAACATGCTCTACTTTTCATTTCTAAAAATATATCACTTGGGCCACACTAAATAAGCCTGTGAAATCTTCCCAGTTGAACATCTTTAAACTGGTGGTATGCTCAACAGGAGTGCCAGCACTCACACAGCCAGAATTCAAGTGCTCACACACCTGAAGCCCTCTGTGGCTGGGCTTCTCCTATTTATCACACAGTCACAATTCACAAGTGCCCTCTCTATGACTTCCTTGAGGCTGAAAGACATTTGCATCCATCTGTCAACCAGATGAACCCAGACAAAAAGTCACAAAGACTACACAAATGGGGATGGCACAAGTATTTGTGCAGAATAAATTTGCCAAGATCTTTTTCCCCCATCACCGTTACCCAAACCCCATCATAAACTGTTTTTAAATCCCATATGCTTCAGCTTCCCTTCTGATGACAGCTCAGACCATCTTCACCAGGACTTGGTGTTCTCAGGCCTCATCCCTGCAATTCTACATGATTAAACATAGACTGTGAAGCCCACAGTTTAGTGCTAAGCATGTAAACATGCTCAATACCTGAGTATTTTGTTTCTACCTTTCCCAAACCCCTCTGAGCACTCATAGGACCGTCGTCCATGCTCCAACGTTCCTCCCTCAGAGAGTAGGAGCTGTTGCCCCAGTCAGGGTTTCTCACATGCTGAGAACTGCCCAATAATTTTCCATTTTTTAAGTTTCTGGCATGGAAAAACATGAAAAAAAAATGCCCCCCAAAAGAACAGTACATTTTAAACTTTTACTTGTAACAAAAGAATGTTCCTAAGTACAATATACTCTGTGGTGATACCTACAAGGTAAAGATAGGATTTATAAAACAATGCTGCAGTTGAGGAATGCAACAGGAGTTTAAAACTCATGCCACACATTATCTTGCAAATCTATTAGTGTGTTTTGTCTGTGTGTAAATCCTCATTTGGAGGTGACATTTGAAATATAAAGTTCAATCCTTGGAAACGTAAACACTTCATTTGAACACCTGACTCCCATCCTCATCTTAGTGCTTGCCTCCCTGCATCTATGAAAAAGACATACTAGCAAATAATAGAGATGGGATAAGATCATCCCTGAAAAGAGTGGGGAAAGAGAGGCTTGGAGGAGCTTTTAAAGACCCTTATAGCAAGATCTATTTACAGGCTGAACTGAGAAGAATTCCTCTCCATAAATCCCTGGCAACTGTAGCCAGGGAGGCCTTGACCCCCACTTGGATAAGTGGAGTCCCACACTAGCCTCCCAGGAGGGTGAACTGGAATGGGAGCCTTGGCAATCTGGCCAATGAATTAGCAGACTATGACTAGCATAATTTTCCCCAGATTCTCTGGCAAAAGTAAGATATTCCTCCTGCAGAGATGACTCAAGAGTTTATAAATTTTAAACTGAGAATGTTTTTCAGAAGTAATTACAAGGCACCAATGAACATTGAGCAACTGAACACTTTAAATGGTGAACTATTTTAATTGCAAGAGAAATAAACAATAAGAGATTTAAAGTGATTATAATGATACACACACAATAATATATTTATAGCTGGAAACTGTAAGTTAAGGTATAACATTATATCTACACGAGGATATGATCTATTTATATAATTGTAGAGTTATGGGGTTCAAGACATGATGTGATTGTTTTATGGGTTATTGAATTATAGAAAAAGAATTATATACAGACAAATGGTACAGAGCTAGCCAACATGATGCAGTAAAATAGCACAGGCATTGGTACCCTCCTTCTCGTCTTCTCTTCCCTCATTAACCCCACAGTCTGGCTTATGCCCTGTCACTGACTAGCCCACAATTGCCAGCAATGTAAATTTAGTGTTGCGAAACCCAAGGAACACTTTTTAATCTTTGTCTTACTTGATCCCTGTCCACAGCATTTGACTCTGGAAAATAATCTTTTTTACTGCGTACTCTCATTCTTGACTTCATCATTCTTGATTGTCATCTGATCCCCTTGTTCAGGCCTGCTCAGTCTCTTTGCAAATGCTTCCTTCCTCTTAATCCACTCACTGTTATTACTACAGGTGCCACTATAGGTTCTTTCTCTTTCTCAATGTATATCATCTCCCTGGTGATTTCATCCATTAAAATGACTCTAATGACTTTATCCGTGCTAAAGAACTTCCTAACTTTCTATACTCCAAGCCAGGTCTTTCTCCAAAACTCCAGATCTTTAGAGCCAATTGCCTACCAGACATCAACGTATATTACTTACCTATTATTGTACCACAAACCACCCCAAAATATTGACTCAAGCAATGACAATTATTTATTTTATGTATGAATCTGGAGGTCAGCTGGACCTAGCTAGGCAGTTCTTACTGTAGACTGAGCTCTTATGCAGTTGTGCTGACACTATGGCTGAAAATGAAGTCATCTCGGAGTCTTCTTAACTCAACAGCTGTCACCCAGGTTGGAAGACTTGAATAGCTGGAGATCTGAACTTTGGGCCATATTTATATACATATATATTTCACGAACACACACACACACACACACACACACACACACACACACAGGTCTGTCCCAAAAGTATCAAGCCAATGTCAATATAATTAAAACATAAACATTATATGGCTTGCTACTTTTGGAACAGATTGTGTGTGTGTGTGTGTGTGTGTGTGTGTGTATGTGTGTGTATATATATATATATCCAATGATAGAATTACATCCACTTTCTGACAATATCCAATATAGAATAAATCCCTGCTTTCTAAAGCCTTTGCCTAAATTACCCAACCAAAGCCCAAATACTATAATAGGTTCTTTCAAACACCTTCTTACTGAAACACCCTATGGTTCCCCACAATTTTTTCCCTTGCTACAAGTAATAAATCCCAATTGTTTAACTACAGCATGTTCCTGGTGGGTTTCCATTGAAGGACACTGACAGATCCCTGAACAAGTGTCTCCAAAGAAACTAGCATGGCCTTCTCTAAACCAGTCTTGTACATCATATAGCATCATATCTGCCACATTCCATGTGTTAAGATTGTTACAGCTCTGGCTGGTAGCAGAGAGGATAAGGTGCTGGCCTGTGAACTCAAAGGTAGCTGGTTCAATTCCCAGCCAGGGCACATAACCAGGTTGCAAGCCAGGTCTCCAGCCAGGTCCGTGGCTGGAGGCAGATAAAAGGCAACCATACATTGATGTTTGGCTCCCTCTCTCTCTGCCTCTCTCCCTTCCCCTCTCTCTGGAAATAATAAATAAAACATCTTAAAAATTATCAGAAAGCCCCATCCAGATTCACAGGGAAGAGATGAAGACTCCACTTCTTTCTTTCTTTCTTTCTTTCTTTCTTTCTTTCTTTCTTTCTTTTTTTTTTTTTTTTTTTTTTTAAGATTTTATTTATTATTTCCTGAAAGAGAGGAAGGAAGAGATGCAGAGAGGGAGAGAGACATCAATGCATGGTTGCCTTTCACCTGGCTCCAACTATGAACCTGGCTGGAGACCTGGCTTACAACCTGAGACTCCACTTCTTGATAGAAGAAAAGTCAAAGAATTTCCAAACATGTTTTTAAGTCACCACAACATCTATATCAAGATGTGCCATAGGTACTCAATAGTCTTCATTTCCAAAATCAAACTCATGACCTATTCTTTCTACATGCCTCTCACCTTGTATCTGTTCAGTCTCACCTGTCCCCAGGATTTAATCACCTCCATTCCAGATTATCATCACCATTGCCCAGTCATCTCATCCCTCACTAATAGAACATGAATACATAAAGAATAAGCAGGCTCTGGTAGTTCTAGGAGGCTGATGTGCTAGAACAAATCCTTAGGTAGTGAGTGATCTTAGCTGACTTCCCAGCTTAGTCAGTTCCTGTTCTCTACTCATTTTCTATGGAGTCTTCCTCTAAGGTGATTTTTATTTGTCTGTTCATTGAAATGACTATCAAAATAGAGACAAAATAAATTTATTATAGTTGGGAGAAAAATTAAATGAGACATGAGAATATCCACAAGTAACTGCTGGTTCTTAAAAGAAATGCAATGCAGGAAAGTCAAGAGCTTTGTGCCTATTTTGAAATTAAAGACTTAGAAAGTATTCAACCTGTCCCCTCATTAATGTCAAGATTCTTTTCTGATACACTAATTTACAAGATTGTTGTTATGATCAGTAATAACATCTGTAAGGGCACACAGGAGTCAATAAATATTAGTTTATTACCTAAGAGCATTACTGTTAAATTGCTAAGAATTGAAACATATGTATTTTTCATTTTGCCAGAATTATTTTCATTAAAAATGTAAAGCCTTGGCTGGTGTGGCTCAGTGGATTAAGTGCTGGCCTGTGAACCGAAAGGATGCTGGTTCTATTCCCAGTCAGGACATGTGCCTGGGTTGCAGGCCAGGTCTCCAGTTGGGGGAATGCAAGAGGCAACAAATCTATTATCTATCTCTTGCACATTGATGCTTCTTTCCATTTTTTTCTCCCTTCCTTCCCATCTCTCTAAAAATAAATAAACTCTTTTTTTAAAAAGGATATAAATACACTCCTCATGCCCAAGCAAAAACATGTTACAATAATGTGTTATACTCTGATGACTGTTAGTTACAGACTTGATGGTATTTCTTCCCAGCTTCTTAACAAATAGCATTTGTCTCTTTTAACTGCTTTCATTACATTAAAATCTCAATGCAAACAGCAGAAGTGGAAATGAACAGATATTATATGATCTTTGCATTTGTCTTTACTCTCAATCCACTTAATTTGTATTACTGTTGGGGTACTTATCCTACCTATGTGTAATAAGATATTTACATTGTGTCTTCATTCTAAGAAAACTCCCTGAAGCAAGAGATCATTTAGAATAAACTATATCTAACATTGTGCTCTGATGTGTAAGTTCCTTAAAAACCAGGGGCTACAAGCACAAATGCTTTCATGGATTAGGCATGTATTATAAATTAATAAAGCAATTTAAAACAATGGGGATCCATGGGAGGACATACAAAATTGGAGAAAGCATGGAAGTGAAAGAAATTATGGGAAGATAAGTGGTAATGGAAAAAATACAATAAAAAATCATGTAAGTTCTTATTCCAATAACAGAGTGTTTTGATTACAGTGGCCTTGTAGTATAATTTGATAACCAGTATTCTGATTCCTTTTACTTCGTTCTTTCTCAAGATTTCTGTGGCTATTTGTGGTTGTTTTTGGTTCCATGTAAATTTTTGAAGTATTTTTTCTAGATCTGTGAAATATGTCATTGGTATTTTAATTGGGATTGCATTGAATCTATAGATTGCTTTAGGTAGTATGAACATTTTAATTATGTTAATTTTCCCATCCATGAATATGGCATATGCTTCCATTAACTTGTAGCTTCCTTAATTTCTTCAGTGTTCTGTAGTTTTCTGAGTACAGATCTTTTACCTCCTTGGTTAAGTTTATTCCTAGGTACTTTCTTTTTTCTTGTTGCTATAGTAAATGAGATTTGTTTTCTAGCTTTGATCTCTGATGTTTCATTGTTAGTATACAAAAATGCCTTTGATTTCTGAAGATTGACTTTACATCCAGCTATTTTGTCAAATTTGCTTATTAGGTCAAGAAGGTTTCTGGTGGAGTCTATCGGGTATTGTGTGCACACTATCATGTCATCTGCAAATAATGACCGTTTGACTTCCTCCTTCTCAATTTGGATGCCTTAGATTCCTTGTTCTTGTCTGATTTCTATTACTAGAACTTTTAAAACAATGTTGAACAGAAGTGGAGAGAGTGGACAGTGGACATTCCTGTCTTGTTCCTGATGTTAGGGTGAAAGCTTTTAGTTTTTGTCCATTGAGTATAATGTTTGCTACAGGTTTCTCATATATGGCCTTTATTATGTTGAGGTATGCGCCCTCAATTTCTATTTTGCTAAGTGTTTTTATCACAGATGGTTGCTGTACTTTGTCAAATGCTTTTTCAGCATCTATTGATATGATCATATGGTTTTTATCTTTCAATTTGTTTATGTGGTATATTACATGTATTGATTTGTGAATGTTATACCATCCTTGCATCTTTGTGATGAATCCCACTTGATCACAGTGTATGATCTTTTTAATTTATTGCTGGATCTGGTTTGTCAATATTTTGTTGAGAATTTTAGCATCTATGTTCATCAGAGAGAGTGGTCTGTAGTTTTCTTTCTTAGTTGTGTCTTGACCTGGTTTTGGAATGAGAATAATATTGGTTTCATAGAAAGAGTTTGGGAGTCTTCCCTCTTCCTGGATTTTTTGGAATAGGTTAAGAAGGTTAGGAGTTAGTTCTTCCCTAAATGTTTGGTAAAATTCCCCTGTGTAGCCATCTGGTCCGGGGCTCTTGTGCACTGGGAGTTTTTTCATCACTGCTTCAATTTCCCTAGCTGTTATAAATCTGGTCAGACTTTCTGCTTCTTCTGGATTCAGTTTTGGTTGATTATACATTTCTAGAAATTTGTCCACTTATAGAGAGCCCAGAAATAAACCCAGGACTCTATGTTCAATTAATAGTCAACAAAAGGGACAGAAACATAAAATGGAGTGAAAATAGCCTCTTCAACAAGTGGTGTTGGGAGAACTGGACAGGGACATGCAAAAAATTTCAGCTAGACCACCAACGTACCCATACACCAGAATAAACTCAAGATGGATAAAGGACTTAAACATAAACCATGCCATCATAACAGTGCTAGAGGAAAACATAATAAGAAAAATGTCAGATATCCTACACAGAAATATTTTTACTAATACTTCTCCAAAGGCAAAGGAAATAAAGGAACAAATAAACAAATGGGACTACATCAAACTGAAAAGTTCCTATTCAGCTAAAGAAAACATCAGCAAAATTAAAATAGAACCCACTGCATGGGAAAACGTATTTGCCAATGATGCCTCAGACAAGGGATTGATCTCCAAAATATACAGAGAATTTATACCACTCAACTCCACGGAAACAGATAGTCCAATTAAAAAAAAAAAAAAAAAAATTGGTCAAAGGACCTGAAAAGACACTTCTCTGAGAACATACTAAGGGCCCATAGACATATGAAAGAATGCTCACCATCACTAACCATCAGAGAGATGTAAATTAAACCATAATGAGATACTCTATACATGAGATTCACACCTGTCAGGAGAACCATCATCAACAAATCAACAAACAACAAGTGCTGCTGAGGATGTGGAGAAAATCAAACCCTAGTGCACTGTTAGTGGGAATTGCAGACTGGTGCAGCCACTATGGAAAACAGTAGGAGGTTTCCTCAAAAAACTAAAACTAGAACTGCCTTTGACCCAGTGATTCCACTGCTAGGATTACACCCAAAGAATACTGAAACACCAATTCAGAAGAACCTATGCACCCCTATGTTCAGAGGAGCACTATTTACAATAGCCAAGTACTGGAAACAGCCTAAGTGCCCATTAGTAGGTGAATGGATCAAAACACTTTGATCCATTTACACAGTGAAATATTACACAGAAGAAAGAAGAAACTCCTACCTTTTGTGACAACATGGATATAACTGGGGAGAATTATGCTTAGCAAAATAAGCCAGTCAGTAAAGGACAAATATCATATGATCTAATCCAATACAGGAGACTAATGAACAAAACAAAACAAGCAAGCAAAACAGAACCAGAGCAGGGAAACAAGGAACAGACTTTCAGTTGCAGAGGGGGGAGGGGAGGGGGAGAAAGAGGCAAAGAGGGGAAATAGTTTAGTCAAAAAACTAGTATGGATGACCCATGGACATGGACAACATGTGGGATTGACTATGGGAAGGGGAATAGGGAGGGTGTGGCAGGGGAGAGCAGTGGGAGAAAAATAGGATGACTATAAGACAACAACAATAAAATAAAATAAAAGTAAAGACAATTTTTTTAATGGGAGGAGCATACCCCATCTGTATGTATTATTTATATGTATTATTTATACATAATAAACTATATATATAAAATAAACATAAATAATAAAATAAAATGAAACATGCAACTAGGAAAAATCTGGAATCTAAAACAGGAAGCTTATAATTTCTCCGTAAATCTTGGGTGAACTGAATTAGAAGCTGAATTGATGCTATAAAAGAACTAAACATGGGTTAACCAAAGAAAATCAGGACTCACAGATCTGAACCCAGAGCCTCACTGATTCCAGCTCCATCTCCATAACCCCTTATTCTCTTTCTATCTCCCTTTGGTTTCCATGATGCCATCACTTCCCCATTTATTCTCATACCATTCTCACCAATGCACTGCATTGGAGGCTTTTTTTTTTTTTCCCATGCCAAAATCACAAAATATAGTTCACCCTTTTAAACATTTTAGTGTGTGAAATTCAGGGTATTTAGTACATTCACAAAGTTTGCAACCATCCCTGCACTCTGGTTTCAGAACTTTTTCATCACCCCAAAAGAAGATGCTAGCCACTCAGCAGTCCCTCCCTGTATTCCTCTCCCCAGTCCCGGGCAACCACTCATTCCCTTTCTGTGAGACCTATATTTCTGTTTTTCCCTGCACCCTCAGTTCAGCCAACATCCAAAGGAAATCAGTAGAACTCAGCTTTGATAATATAGGAAACAAGACATAGAGTGAGGGTAGAATAAAGCTCTCTGTCCATGCTCATTGAATTCAGAGTTAGGGTAGGAGGGGAAGAACTAGCAATGAACCCCTTCACTTTCCTCAATTTGACGAAAGAGCTGATCATCCCACCCCAGAACCAACAGATGTGACAGGTCTCCTATTCCCTCAGTTTTTAACTGCATTTTACTTTATTCTATCAAGTTTTCTTGTTCAATTCCTTTTGAAACAAGTATGTTGGAAATTGCATTTTTTTTTTAAACTAATAAATGTGAAGATCCAACCCTAATGAGATTATTTCCCCACAGAGTTTTCTTTTTTATTCTCCACTGGGTGTTTCCCTTCTTTGCACCCTAAATTGTGGCTCATTATACTCTGTTGCCCCAGCAAATACTTCTGCTTTAATGCTTCAAGTCGTATGAAAATGAATTTGATCTGCCTAGTGTAAACACTCACACACTCCCTCTTGTGCCAAAGAACTTTCCTCAACCGCATCAGGAACATGGATGGATGGTGACAGTCTCCTTAGGAATTTCATGGGGCACTTTGGAGAAGGCTCCCCCTCGAAGGCCAAGTTTCTCTAAAATGGTGAATTGCTGGCTAAATGCAACAATATATTGCAGTATCTCTTGAGGAGCACTATCATCACCATAAATCTACACTGGCCAGATTTAAGATTCTTAGTGAGCAATCTTTCAGTCACTTATTATCAGTCCGTGATTAACTCACTTGTACTAAACTTAGCCATCTTCCTCTAGGTTTTAAGAGATAAGTAAGATAAGTAAAAATCTTATGCACCCAGATGGAGAGGATCCAGGTTAACTTCCAAATAATGCAAATTTAATTTTAAAACTATAACTGCACTTCTACTTTAGACTTTTTTTTCTTTGCTTTGCTTGGTAAAGGTGGCCTTGGTTTCGTCATCTCACTTTTTAGGAGGTATCTTCTTTGTTCATCTTTAAAATGAAAAAAGTTAAACTAGATCCTTAGTTTCCTACCCAGAATACCAGACATTAACTATAATTTGAAAATTAATATAACTTTCCATTAAAATGCTACCACTTCAAAAAAATATTTGCATGTTTTGGTTAAATAAATATTTGGTAAACAGCATCTTTTCTATTAAATATAAAATTATGCATGCTCACGATACAACATTGGAAAATAAAGAGTAGATAAAATAAAACTGCCTGTAATCCTGCCACACAAATGCAGTAATGACTCACATTTCACTGTGTATTTATCTAGTTTTCTTTCTATGCATGTTCATGCATATGTTAATTTTAGCACCTGGAAATATACTGTAGGCATTATGTTTTAGAACTTTATTTTTACTTAATATATTATAAACATTTTTCTAACACATAAACTATTTTTCTACAAGGTTTAAATGACATCCCTATACATGAGATTCCACAAAATGGAGAACAACACAGCTGAGAGACAGAATAAAAACAGTCCCTCTGGGTTGGCATTTGAGTTTTTTTCCACTCTTCTGCTCTTACAAATCATTCTATAGTAAACGGCATTGCATGCAATTATTTTCATGTACTACCATTTTGTAAAATACATGTAAACACCGATGTGATGAATGAATTATTTTGGAACATTACTGAATTCACAGTGGTCTTTTATCATTCAGTGTTGTCTCAGTTAACATATTTGAAACATGAAACTGCCATCATGGTTGGTTCCAAAAAAATCTCTAAAATGTAAAAGAGTCTGCATACTGGACTATCAAGCATTTTTCATTCCCAAAAGAAAATGTATGAGTAGCTCTTAAAAAAAAAAAAAAACTTTCATATTTTACTTAATTTTTATATTATTAGTTCACTGTGGGTTTCTGATTCTGTCTAAGCATCAACCAACAGAGTCAAAGAAGGAGTGGGAAATTATTTTGTGAATTTAGAAAGTGTCCATTTCAAATAATTTAATAACATGAATATTTGATCAAAGGACATGGTTTTTAAAATCTATACATTATCTTAGAATTACCATATTAGAGTAAAAAAGACATTTTAGAAATTACTCAGTACAATCTCTCATTTCACTGATACAAGTTATGTTATTTACCCAAGACCACACAGTTTTGCTTGTATGATAGATACTTTTATTACCTTGGTTATTAAGATCTGACATACCAGAATGCCCTCAAAGTTACCTTCTCATCTTCACCACCAGCAGCATGAGGCAGTGGTTAAGTGTAGGCTGTGAAATTAAGTTACCTGGATGCAGCCTAACAGTACCACTTACTGTGTGATTTTGAGTCAGTTATGTAAACTCTTCATGCCTGACCTTTTTCCATCTGTAAAATGAGGGTGACAATAACTGCACATGCCTCCAGTTTATCACCAGAATTAAAACATTATCCCATGTCAACTGTTTAGTATATTGCATGGCACACAGGAAATAATTATTAACTAGGCTTAAGGTTCAATTGTATATTTACTACACTGCTAAAATTGGTTCAATTGCACTTATTTCCCTGGTATTCAGGATCAGAAATATTCTTTCTTTCTTTTTTTTTTTTAAGATTTTATTTATTATTTCCAGAGAGAGGGCACAGAGAGAGGTAGAGAGGAAGAGAGATATCCATGTATGGTTGCCTTTCACCTGCCTCCAGCGACAGACCTGGCTGGAGACCTGGCTGGAGACCTGGTTATGTGCCCTAACTGGGAATCGAACCAGTGGCCTTCGGGTTTGCAGCCTAGTGCCTTATCCACTGTGCCACCAGCCAGGGCTAGGATCAGAAATATTCTAAATGATCTGTCAAAAGTCATCAATCTATGAGTTAAGAGTATGATGAAAGTATCCACTCGGAAAAAATAAAACTCTAAATTAATTTGAGAAGGATGGACTTAGGTTATAGAGCTGTTTTCCACTGCAGTACACTAAGGTCAAGTTTTACCCTTGAAAATCCTGCAAAAATGACTCTAAAATCAAGTGTGCGTCATTTGATTCATTCACTGTTCTTCACCAAATTTTGGTCCCAATTAAACAGTCCATGATTTGAGTTTTGCTAGTGTATGTACATTGCTTTACCATTACCACACTTAACTGACAATGATTAAATCCATTTAACATACTGTATATGAGTTTCAAAAGGCATTTATGGCTGTTTATCTTATCTTTATGGACCTTTAAACTTAATAGCCTTGGTTGCAATAAAGAAGTAATTTCCAAAAGTTAAGCAGTACTTCAAGGACACTGCCAGGCTGTTCAATTGATTGAATTATGATGCTATCCAGACACAGACTTCCATGTGTCCTTGCTTTTCAACTTGCCCACTAATTAACAGTATATGCACAGCGATGGGACTTCTGGGGGCAGGGGGTTGGTGAGACATGGTCCCCTGTCATTAAACAAAACCATTAGTCACAAGAAATACCAGTTCAGTTCAGGGAATATAAATGTTACAGTTTTCCTCTGGTTCAATAGTTTTAGGATAGTGTATAGGCTCATTTAAAACTCACACTACAATAGCCCACATTGGAGCTATCCATTTCTCTTATTCCTTTCCTGAAATGTTAAGGTAGCCAGTCTTAAACACAGAGCTCCTGAAGATTAAAATCAAAAGCACTAGCTCGGGGCATGTTCCGCAACATACTTTTCTAACCATTGATTTTCCCAGTTGTCATTCTTTCTCCTTCTCATCATTAATAAAGTCTCAGTCTTTCCCAACTCCTGAGACCTTCATTAATCCCATCTGACTACGCTAGACCACACCACCCACCCACACACAAAGAAAACACACTGCCTTTCAGTATTTTAGTGCTTCTCAGGTTCAGCTATTTATCCTCCAGCTCCCCAGCACCAACTACCCACTCCTACACCATATTCGCATTTATTCCACTGGACCAAATGTAATTCTCTCATAAGGTAGTCCTTTATTTTAACTAGCAAACCGAGAAAATCCAGGAAGGCCTCAGGATGCCAGACCGACAGAACTTTGCTGAAAGAGGCATGAACACTTCTTTTTCTTTTTTTTTTAATATTTGATTTATTTATTTTTAGAGGGGGGGGGCAGGAAGAAGGAGGGGGAGCAAAACATCAATGCGTGGTTGCCTCTCAAGTGCCTCCAACTGGGGACGTGTCCTACAACCCAGGCATGTGCCCTGACTGGGACTGGAAATCGAACCAGCAACCCTTTGGCTTGCAAGCCAACACTCAATCCACTGAGCCACATCAGCCAGGGTTGCATGAACACTTTCTTAATCCATCCAAAAGACATTTAGGAAGCAACAAAGTAAGTTAAGGTAGATTAATATGACTAATAATTAAAGAGATAAAACAGTAGTTGAGGAAACCATCACAGTTCTTAATAAATCCATCTTACACCACTTTTCTAAGAAGTATTGTAAAATGAACTAGAAAATACACAAGGTAATACTGTGACTTTTTTTTCACTAAAGTAACAGTGACATGTTGAACAAACTGTCAATCTCCTTAACCTTTTCCAGTCCAGAATTTCTTGACCTCACCACTATTGATATTTTAGGTAGGATAATTCTTTGTTGTCAGGGAAGGGGTTGCCTTGCACAGTATAGAATGCTTAGCAGTATCCCTGGCCTCTACCCACTGGATTTCAGTAACTCCCATCCTCTAGCTGTAATCAACAAAAACAAGTCATTACCAAACACCCCCTCAGGGGCAAAATGTTCCCAGACTGAATACCACACTTACTGATTAAATAGAAGAGCGCTTGGCCTAGGTCAAGGGTCAGTAAACTACAACCAACAGACAGAAAGAAAAAACCCGCTGCTGTCTTCTTAACTGAAGTTTTACTGGACCACAGCAAATGAACAGCCACACTCATTCATTTACTGGTCAACGGCTGCTTTCTTACCCAAACAGCAGAGTCCAATAGTGATGACAGAGATTGGATGACCTGTAAAACCAAAAATATTTACTACTTGGCTCTTTAGAAAACAAGTGTGCCAAGTCGTACCCTAGTCTATTGGTTTGAAACATGATTTTAGTGATGACAAGTTTTTATAATGAAATCTTACATAAAACTGTGTCAGACAGGGTCCAGATGGAGCATTCGATTTGGGTAATCTGAGTAAGTAAAGCATATGCAGAGTAGTTTTTGTAGGCATTTTTAAAGGTATGGCAGAGTATAGAGAAATCAAAGGGCTAAGAAAGCTGGGCATTATTACCATTCTAGGTCTGTAACAGGAGGACCAAGACAACCTTGTAGGAAGGGAAGCGGAGGAGTGATTCCTCACAGTCTCCTTCCCTCCAATCCCATGTTAGAAATCCTCAAGGGCCAAGCCCAGATAGAAGCAAGAGGGCAGGATAACCCACTGCCCTTCTAGGTCAGCCTCCCAAGTCACAGAGCAGAGTGTAGAAAGTGGAAAGTGGGCCTGGGAGCGAACAGGACTTCTCCAGCACAGGGCCCTAATGTATGAAAACAGATCTAAGCAAAGCTCTTGGGACGTTTAGCTGGAGAAGGGACTGAGATCAGCACAGATTGGGTCTTTATCTCAGACCCAAGTAGAAACAGAACACTTTGAAAATCCTGTCCTAACTCCTGTCTTAAGAACTCTCCTGGCCTCCTGATTTCATTCGCCTCTCTTCTGAAACAAAATCCCACAGGCAGGTAGATCAATGCTTTCTTTTCTAACAAACTACAGTCCCTAAGCCCATTTCCACCATTCAAACCTTCAACCTCCCATACAAACATGTCCCCCAACCCACCTTGCCTACTATTTCTCTGCTTACATTCTCAAACTGATAAACACTTGAAAAATGCTAAGTACCATGGTCACTGAATCCATCACATTGTCATACTATCAGACAATGACAGAGGTCTAATGCTTGCTCAGCTTCCCATGAGTTTTAGCCCTTATCTAAAACTGCCCAGTGTATTTTGATCACCAAATTGGATAGACTGTTCCCACAACTTCATCAACCTTGTCCTCTCTTCAGCAAAAGATCTTGCCATCATTCTTTCCTTCTTGAGTTACTTCTTCCTCTGACTTCCATAGCATCATATATTTTAGGGTTATACATATGAACTGAGGAATATTGAGTGTCAATGTTTCCTCCTTGATAATGAGATTATAATTATAGAAAATGTTATCACCAAGTAGTGATTGCCCTTTTATTATATTCTGAGACAGCTATAGCTTTAAAACTAAACAGGGCATTGTCATAATCAGAGGAGAGGCTTTATGCTTAGCTTCGGAATATAGAAATTTTTATGACCTAATGTATTCATGAAAGATGGTGTGTGTGTGTGAGAGAGAGAGAGAGAGAGAGAGAGAGAGAGAGAGAGAGAGAATGAATTTGCTGGGCATTATACATACATGGTTATGGGTAAAAAGAGAAGAATAGGAAAAGAGCCAGTAAAATAAGCAATAAAAAGTCCCTGATATATAAGTAGGTATGAGGTTGTGGCTTCAGCCTTCAGTGACCCCAGCAATGAGTTAATAAACCACTAAATATGTATCCATTTTATATGTTTAGAAGCCAAAACATTTGAACATAGAGATGTACATGAACAAGTTCCTCTGAGTCGGGATCATATTCTTGTTCTCCAAGATGCCTTAAGTATTTAGCAGAACCATTTGTACTATTGAAAAACTAATATCCATAAATCTCTCAAGACCACCTCCATACACAGTAGTATAAATGCCATTGGACAAAATGAAAATAAAATGATCTATAGTAGGTAGCAATTTATTCTTCCTCCCACCACCTTCTAAAACTACAAACCAGAACTAAATAGTTGATGCTCTTTATTTTTGTCATGAGTCAGCAGGTTCGGCAATTTCTTTATGGTCAGAAATGTACATTGGGGACAAAATTTCTCTCTCAAAAAATGAATGTTTTCACAACGAATGACGTTCATATCTGAGCAAGGCAATATTAGTCTTGAAACACCAACAAAATGTTCCCAGGATTCTAAAGTTTCTGGGTTGGTGGCATGCTTGGGACATAGGAATTCAACGAAAGGAACATCACAGCAATTCACTAGCATATGTAATTCTGAATTCAATCCTAACTCATCCCTTACTGGCTGAGTTACTTTGAGTGAGTAAACTTACTTTCTCAAATCTCAGTTTCATTTATAATCACATCATTAAAAACAAAAAATAGTTTTCCCTCTACCTTCCTGACTTTTAGCTGAGAGTCTTGTAATAAAAGACAGAGTAAGAAGAGAAAACAAACAAAGAAAATAAGTGACTCTCTGGAAGGCTTAGAACTCCCACTTAAATACCATCTTAAACTAAAGATAAAAGGAAGAAAAGTAGGAGGAGGTCAGTATGGGGAGGTTGCCAGGAGAAGTTAAGCAAACAAGGTTGTTTTGCATACTGAAGCCTGGTGCCTTCCCGGTGATAAAGAGTTTCTTGTCATTTAGAGTCACCCTTCTCTTCCTGGTACAGGGAGGGAAACACCCTTACAAATGGAGAGTTCCTTTGTAAACGTAAACTTTTTTTTACATAAGGTACTTTCTACCCTGTTTTCAGAGCTTTGCTTATTTATATCTGCTGTTTCTCAAAGTAATCCTTATGGCCAAGAGGCATATTTTGGGGTAGCACATTCTACTACCCTTCAATGTGACACTAAAAAGGTCTGTATCGTAGAGTTACCATGAGAATTAAATAAACTAATACAGGATATTCAGAACACAGTTGAAACACAAAGTGCCCGATGAAAGTTAGCCATTTTTATTTCAGAGCAGGCATTCTCCAAGAGAAGTCCCTGGACCAGCAGCCACAGAATCACTTGGAAATTTGTCACCAATTCTCAGGCCTCATGCCAGACCAACCTAGGGGATAGGACCCAGTTTTCTGTTTTAACAAGCCCTGCAGGTGATCCTGATTACATGCTGAAATTTGAGAATCATACTTACAGAAAAGAGAGAGTGAATAATAGGCTGAAGAAATACAACGGAGGCACTCTGGTCAAGCTGTTAAATTACTAAATTAAGTGGGTTAAGGTATGAGGAAAGGTCTGTTCTTGTTTTAACTAGCCTAGGCATTTAAACTTTTGAACTTTCTAGTCCTGAATTATTGCCTAGATAGACATCAAACCTCCAGATAACCCTCTGGTTACTTCCTGAAGGACTAAAGGATGTTCACTTTGCCAGGTGACCTGATATGCATTATCCAGACCGTTGATCATCAAGAGAATTACCATCTTGGGCCAATCCAGAAGCTAAGAATGCATGACTGATTCTTCTCAAGAATGTGCTTTTTACTATAAGAACTCTTAGCTGCCCTGGCTGGTGTGGCTCAGTGCATTGGCGCCAGCTAGTTGCTGGTTCGATCCCTCAGTCAGGGCACATAACCAAGCTGCAAGTTGGGTCTCCAGCGAGGTCCTTAGCTGGAGGCAGGTGAAAGGCAACCATACATTGATGCTTCTCTCCCTTTCTTCCTCCCTCCCTGCCCTTCTCTCTAAAAATAATAAATAAAAAAACATTTTAAGTTATTTGTAAATTTTTAAAAATCTTAGCTTTTCTTTTTTCTTCAGAACACTCTGCATACTGCCTATTGAACTTACGGTTTACAAACCCAAGACCCTAAATAAATCTTCATCATTTATTTCTAGCCAAAGCCTTCAGACTTTTATGAGTTTGTTCAATAAGGATAAAACAGAAAATAAGTTCTAGTTAGATGCATTACTAAGGACTTTGTGTGTGTGTGTGTGTGTGTGTGTGTGTGACTATTTACATGCATGAGAATACTTGGTTTTATTTTTTTCTAAATAACTAAAGAAAAACTTTCAGCAATGGCCTGAGAACAATAGGATTTCTGTAGGATAACTCTTAACCATTGTAATTCTGACATTGCTGGATAGAATACCTTGTGCCACATGACCATGTTCCAAGAAATCTATTAATAAATTCTGTTAATATATTTTATAAAGACAAAGATACAAAGGAAAAAACTTATTTAGAATAGAGCCTGCAGTGATAATTGTGAAACTGTATATTTAAACTCAGATTATTATTCATTAGCCTTAAGCATTTTTGTGAACAATCTTGTACAACTGTAAGAATGAAGCATAATAGGCATATGCTGAATCAGTGACAAAGCTAGGTACAGGCATGTGGCCCAGTAGTTCTATACTTGTGTATTTTGTTACTTAAGTCTACTCAATAAGGTGTGGACACAGTTAAAGGTAATATTGCTATTAACAACAAAGTAAACTAAAATGTGGATTTTTATCACTTTATCCTCCGTCCACACTGCTGCCATAGAGATTTTTCTACAGTAGACATCTTATCATGTCACCGTAGATCTTAAAAAGATTTAACCACCTCCCTTAAGCCTGGCTTATGTGAGTCTTTATAACCTGGTACTTGCTGCCCTAGTTAATGCACTTCAAGCCTATCATTACACTTCCTCCATAGAACTTTCCTGACAGCCCATCCCCCCACCACTGGGAACTTGGCCCCTCCTAACTCAAAGCTGTCTGACCACTGTGTGCTGACCTCTAGTACTCATTTTTACATTGCAGATAATTGTTTGAATGTCTGTCTCCAAGGCTATTTCTTAACTTATACTGACAGCAAGAAATTCATTTTTATTTTTGTATTCCCAGCAATTGGCATAAATCTCAGCACAAAAATGATACTTAGTAAATAAAGACTTTTTATGGCTCTAAAATGTGAGATCCACATCGTGGGAGCCAAAAAACACAGGGTTCTTCTGGAGTCTCTCTCCACCCACATAAAGACCAAGTCTTTAAATGTAAGAAAAAGCTCTACTTCCAGGCTTCCAGTGTCCTTCTCATTCTCGTAGACACACTCTCCAAGACAGAACATGCTCTCTGGGGCCACCATCTTCTGAGAGCCACTGAAAATCTCATTTCATTGATGATATTCTGACCCCAAAACTTACTACATCAGTTTCATCACATTAGATTAAAACCCCAATTTTTATCCCAGCCTTCAAAATTTAAGTCAAGGTTGCAAAATAATCAGGACACAGTAGTTTAAAAGCAGCTGACCCCACATTTGTTGGCTTTCTGAGTCATCCTCCTGGTCCATTATCATGGTAGTATTTTGGCCAACCACAGTCCTACTACCATTTCCCTACTTCTCAGACTGGCATTTTAGAATACTTTCCTTTCTCAACTTAGCTCTACTCTGTGTCCCTGCTATTTTATTCTTGCTACATCATTCAGCCTAAAGCATTTGATCCAGGGTAGCTGGGGTATCGAGGAAGATATCTAAGCCCATTTCTTCCCTAGAGCACTTAGTGCTTCAAAATTACACCTCAAGTTAACTGCAAATAGTTAGAGAATATCCTGTTTGTATGGTTGCTCATGATCATATCCTGCCTACTCCATGTCCATCAGGCCAAAAATACATTCTTCAAGGAAATTGGTACAATGGATAGGATCTAAATGTAATAAAAATAGTTGCCCACCACCCATCCATCCAGAGTACCCAGCTCTTCATAGTCTGGCTTGAGAAATCTTTTGATAGTTCCCTATTGATTCTGGGGTATCTGAGGCTCCTTCTTTCCCTGAAATTTCTGTGATGCTCTTATGCAATGACCAATGGAAGCTTTAATTTTCTCATCTTTGCAGGACTTCTGTAAATAGCTAATTTAGGTAATGTAAATAATTCAAGGTGCTGGCACACATCACACACATTGTAAATCATCAATAAATGGTAGTTATTGCAACTGAATTTTGGAAACTATTCGTTTCCTAGGGTTGCTATGTAATAAGTACTAAAAACTGGCCTAAAACAAAAGAAGTTAAGTGTGTCACATCTCTAAAGGCTGAAAGTCCAAAATTGAGGTGTTGGCAGGATTGTGCTTTTTCTGATAGCTGTAGAGGAGACTCCTTCCTTGTCTCTGCTAGCTTCTGGTGTTTGCCAGTGATCCTTGCTTTCTTGGCTTATAGACACATTATTCTGGTCATGTGGCCATCTTCTTCCTATGGGTCTTCCTATCATCTTTCCTCTGAATGTATCTGTCTCTGTGTCCAAATGTCCCCTTTTTATAAAGATACTATTCATATTGGACTAGGGCCTTATGACATCATTTTAACTTCATTACCTCTAAAAAGATTGTATTTCTAAATAAGGTCACATTCTGAAGTAGTAGGGGTTAGGACTTCATCATATCTTTTAGGGGAGGAAAGCACAATTCAACCTGTAACAGAAGAATTGAAGGGTACCAGAATATTTTACCCCAAAATATGACTATAGAAGTTCAGGATTTATTACCCAAAAATATTATAATATTTTTCTATTGACATAATAACATATCAACAAACTTTGACATATTATTTTGAGTTGTAGGCATTTCAGAAACAGAAAATGCAAGGAGGGCTTTTCTCTAACCTCCCTTTATCTGCCTAAAGACAGAGCCTCCAAAAGAAACTCAACAGTCATAAATCCCTCCTCTGGGAGTGTCATCAACCAGACAAGATGGACTCTTATCCCAGAATAAAAGACTAATAGTTAGCACTACACAGAGACAAATTTGTCACAATTGTGCCTCTAATCTAAGGGACTATTTTTCTGAGGACACATTTACCTTTCCTGAAAATGGTTTACTCTCAATCAAAAGCTCTACATCTTCCTTCTCTTTTTCCCTATTAAGATACTATTTAAGAATGAACGACAAACTACTTTAGGGAATTACTCATTTTTTCCTGGGTGTCACCAACATACACATGAGGTATACATGTTAACAAATGTCTGTTTGTTTTTCTCTTGTTAATCTATCTATCATTGCAGGGGTCTCACTTAGAACTCAGAGGGGTCAAGGGGAAATTATTTTTCCTTTCCTACAGAGGCATGGTGGTAAAACTATAGAACGGTATTTTGTTTTTTTAATAACTGGTACAATTCTGTTTCATTGACCTTCTTTTTCTGCTGGATAGCAGGATTCCTAATTATAAGTCAGTCTAGTGTTAAAATTTTTCAATCCACTTTGATTATTAAAGAAGTCAGACAAGTTACCACCTCAGGCTCTGGCTGTCCCGTGAGTACACCTGCTTGGGGGTGGGGGGTGGGGATGGGGCATGAGCAGGAGCATGCTGATAAACTAGCTTCCCAGGGTAGAGACTATTAAAAGGCTCCAATTTGTAGTATTTTCTGATTTCCAATGTGTATTGAGTGATATATTGAGCACTTCCACCATGGCAGACTCAAGCTACCAATGAACAACTAGAAATACTTATGAGATTTAAACCTAGTCTCATGAGCATAGATAAGCTATTTCCAGTATGGCTCTGAAGTCATGGTCTACTTTCTCATGACTGCCTTCTCCCTTTCTCCTTCTCCAGTTCTCCAGCTTGTGCTACTACAATACTTCAGGGAGAGGATGAGGAAGGGGACAACATTGACTTATTTGAGAAATCACAAGCTATTGATGGCAATTCTGACATCCCTTTCTGGTGGTTATTGTTGCTGCTCTCCCGCACATGATGGCCATTGGTCTCCTAGACATGCATCCATCTATTCACTGGAGAGTCCTGAGGAGGATTTTCCTTGCGCAGTCCCTGGCTTGGAAAACCCATATTTAACTGAGCCCCCTGCATCCATCTCACCGGCCCTTTCCTTTGATAAATTCAACCAACAGATGTTTTGAAGGTGGGCTCTACTCACCTACTGGTCAACCCTTTTGGAGCTATCTGCAAGAAGGCTTTTGCCCCATCTATTTTCTTTGGCATCCACCCAATAGATGGAGATCCAAATATCTTTGCAAATAAAATGGTGGAAAATGCAGATATACCCTGGCATTCCCTCTCCTGTGTAAGCCATGTCTCTGCTACCACTTTCTCCTTGCCTGATCAGTATCTAATGCTCTGCTGGTTCAATAGGAAGCAACTTTAAGAAAAGAGATTATTGTCAGCACCCACCCAGTGGAGTGGAGGAAACAGATGGCTCTGACATCCCCAAATGTACAAGAAAACGAAAGAAACAAATCCGAGGTCCTTCTCCCCCATGCAATGAGGAGTTAGAAGAAACGGTTTTCAGAAATCTAAATTCTGTTTCCTCCCAAAAGACATCTTCTTCCTCTCTCCCAGTCCTCTTTCAGTGTGGTTCACCATTAAAAACTGTGAAACCAGTTTGGTCTTTCTAACAGTAGGAAGGCAAAGATTAGGAATTTCATGGCCCAAAACCAGATCCATGGCTTTGGAGAATTTAGTGTTATCATCAAGGCTCCATGTCCACTGTACTTGCTACACTTTTTGTCAATTTCTGGGGGTGGAAAAAGATATAAGTAGTAATAGATAACATTATGAAACAGGGAACAATCACCAGCTTTCAAAACTCTGTTACATCATTATTCTATTATTGGATGGGGAAGGAAGGAGGAACCTAGTTTTTAATCAAAACTGACCAGAATCACATCTGCCTTCCAAGTTTGAAGAACAGAGAAAAGGAATAAGGCATGTTATTGAGAAAATAAATCTCTACGCTGTCCTCTTTCAGTGGCAGAGACTGGTAGGCAATGTGGACAGAGGCCTAAAGAAAATGGTTTAGCAGTGCAAGAGCACATTCATTTGTCTTGGGAGTTTTAGGGAGATCCCCAGAGCAGAGATTGAGGATAAACTATATTTTCATTTCTGAGGGTGAGGCTACAGAAGTAAAGGAGAGAGCAAAACAAGATACTAAAAAAGCAACACAATGGTGGATGACATCTTTTTTTTCCACCGATGATGTTTGCTCTTCTAGGAAAATAAACCCTCATCTGCATTCTTAAATATGTAGTAAAGACTATTACATACACATAAATGCCCCAGAAGGGCATTTTTTCAGGCACTTCAAAGAAAAGGGGATGAGTACGGTATTTGGTCCAGCATGTGGTAGGGAGAAGGGAACTTGCATGGGGGTTGAGAGGGTAGGACCATGGAAGAAGGAGTTCTCCCAGCTGCAAGAAGTAGGAGCCAGGCCTGAACTGACATTAATCCCTGGGATGATATAGAAATCTTGGGGAAGACAGAGAACAGAGGGTCTGTATCAACATCTGAGTTTTATTATTAATAGTATTGTTATTGTCGCTTTTCTTTGTTAAGGGAGCCAAACAGCAGTAACATTAAAGGCACTGTGGCCCTGAAGCCAGGCACTTGTGAGAAGTCTCATTACCAGCTCTCTATCTGCCCCTAGTAAACACTAGCTTTTATTCATCCTCAAAGACACTTGGTGAAAAGCTTGGAAAATGAGGCCTTTTCCTGGGGCTGACATGTGAGTAGCCAGGACCAACCACACCAGTTGCTATATGTGGCTACTACAGTTCTACAATCTTAATCTAACAGAGGGTGAACAGCAGGTGCCCTCAAGATGGCCCTGCATTTTCCAGGAGCTGAAATCTGTCACAGAACACTGTGACTCCACAGAGATGAGTGAATCTGAGCCAACCTGGGAGGCACGCAGCACCCGCTGTCCTGCCGACCTACTGAGCGAGAAAACATGTCCTGTGCCATGTGAATAACACTTATGTGATTCTTTCTTTTCTGTGCAGGAAGAAAACTCAGTGGAAAGAACTTTGGCCCATCTGTAATGCACTTCTCTAAAGAGGCAGCATTAGAAAGTTTTTTTCTAGTAAACTTTTCTTATTAGGAGCTCCACATCTCACCATCTGAGAAGCCTCCCACGTGGTGATTTTGAGACAGTTGCCACAGCTCTGTTGTAACATTAGCAGCAAAGCCCTCAGCAGACTGTATTTCAGTTTGTGAAATTCAAATCCACAAATGTTTACAAGGTTTCTGGTGGCCAATATGGCTTCCACACCATCATAAAACCAAGTAGGAACATGCAATTTTCATGGAGCTTACACATATAAGCCACTGACAGTCAAGGATCTCACAGAGTTTTTTCCAGAGACTCTTGCCTTTTTCTTTGTTTTTCTTCCTACTTTTTAAACATTCATTTCTCTAGTTAGTTGTGTATTTTCTTCAAGGTGAAATGAAAGTCTTTAGCATATGAAATCTGTGAAGGTGGCCTATGGACACACAACTCGAATTACTTTAAGCTGCCTAGCACTTAAATACATAGTGTAACAGTTTCCAGAGGGGTAGTGTATGCAATTTCTTACCAGGTGTGCTTTGGTGTAGATTTACACTATGTGCCTTTAACTGGCCTTCTACTTGGAAAGTCCCTGCTGCTGGTCAGAAGGTATGTTACTGGGTTCATTCAATAAAGCAGACCTTTATTACTGGGGTCAGTCATTGTGTAAACTTGAATACATAACAAGGTTTTTGTATATCTCGGTTTTCTCTTTCACAAAATTAGGTTGCTATATGATCTGCTATCTGGCTAGCTCCATCATGATTCACCAAAGCATACAATCAAGAATAATTTAGGGCACCACACCTCCAGCATTAATCTTCAATATAATTGGCACATTATGTGGGCAAAGTAATTGGAAAATGGAAGATGGGAGCGAAAGGAATGGAATAAGGAAGAGGCTAAGGAAGAAAATGTAATAGGACTAATTAGACATTAGGGAACCCACAGGTTCTTATTGTATTTTCTATTCACATCTTCCCCTGGCTAAAAATTATGCTTCAAAAACAAAAATCCCAAATTTTGGAGGTGATGGTATTAGGCTGAAGATACATGAACAGTCTTTATACTTGTCAGCAAATGATTTTTCTTGCCTACCTTTGTATAAAAGGTACTCAACAGAGGTTCTGATGATTATTTGTAGAATAAATGGTTCAAGCCTGTAACCATTTGATGAAAGGTTGATAAGGAAATGGGGAGATCAGGTGGTAACTACTTGAATTCAAGAATCAATATCTATGTCATTAAAGTGGAGCAGATCTGACATGCCTCCTAAAGTGATGCAACATGAAATATGTAACATCATATTCTTGCAGAACTTGAACTGGATCAAGCCTTTAGAGCTGACTTCCAGGGGAAATAGAAAATGGCAGCTGGAGGAACAAGTTAAACATCACCTCAAGGAAACAGGCAAATTCAGAATGTGGGACATTCTATAGGTCAGCTTACTAGGATCTTCAAGAAGTTAGTGGCAGAGAGAAAGAGAGAGAAAGAGCTACTTTGAACCTTGATTAGATCCAAATTTGAACAAATAGATTATATAAAAACAATTGGAGAGATTGGAATGTATATTGTGTGGTAAACGACTTAAAGATTTATTATAAGGATTTGTGTTCTATATTGCATTTAAGTTATGCTGCATTAAAATAAACAAACTAGTCTCCACTTTAAGGAGGCAAAATTAAATGAATTGAACATCTGCTTGGGTAATTACATGCAACACATAGCTGCTCCCCTTGTCCCATCAGCCACCTTCATTTGAGGGATTCCTGAGAATTTCTGCATCCACTCTAACTGGTCTTCTGTGTGCCCCAAAAAGCAATGACATTTGGACACTGGGAACACTGTCTCCATGTTTCAGAGGCTGGAAAAATGATCACCTGGTTTCTGGGATGATAGGGTTTGAAAAAGACAATTATAATCACTGGCCATGAGTGATCAGCATCTCAGAGCTCTGCAAAGAAGAAATGGAATAAGAACTGCTATCCTCAGGCTAAGGAATAGGAGGAGGGCAGCCTGGGAAGTAGGTCAGAAGGGAGAGCATCAGTAGGGGGACAAGTGACTCCATGGACATGGACCCCCAGGTCTGTGGCTCAAGAAAGTGTGTGGACACCAACAATCCCACCCTCACCAGAAGGTCCTGGGAATAACCCTGGAAGAATAGCTGTGATGCTGCTTTGAGCTACAGGAAAAGAAAGGAAGAGAAGGCTAGCCTAGTGAGAAGCTATCCAAAGTTCCTCTCCATGTTGACCATAGAATGAAGAGTAGTAGACAGGCAGAGTACTCATACCTTAGTGCAGTTAGTTGACTATAATGACTGGATCTGGTCCCTTACATAGGTGTAGTAGAGAATATTACAGAGGAGGGAAGATAATGCCTGAAATGAAGGAGGAGAACTGAGGTGGCAGGCAGCCCTGATGATCTCTGAATAGCTTTTAGGGTATTCTTCCCTTGCCTTTCACACTTAAGCACTTCAAAGCTGAATCGTTTTAAGAACTTTGAAAGCCATTCCCTGGAGTTCATATGGGCAGTATTTCTGCTGGAGTGGCTCATTAGCTCTACGGTTCACACCATACTAAGCTCCTAACAAGCACCATTCCACCACACGTGTGGTGCTCTCTATAATACAGATACACTGCGAATTTCACAAGTACTTCAATTCTGGTTACTTGTTGCTTAACAAGTCCTTCTACGATCCGTTTGTCTCTTCTTGCATTTTACTCTAAGCAGACAAGAGGAACCAACACTTGGCTGAGAAATCTCCTCAATTAAATACCCAATTTCATCACTGGCAGGTTCTACCTCCCATGAAACAGTAGAATGTGAACACAATATAGTCAGGTTCTTCACCACTTGGTAACACACTGCCTTTTCTCCGTTGTCCAGTAACATGTTCCTCATTCCTATCCGAGACTTCCTCAGAATGGCCTGTACCATCCATAGTTCTACCATCATCCTGTTCGTGACTATTTAGGTATTTTTTAAGAGGAAGAAAGCTTTCTCCACAGCTCTCCTCTTTTCTTTATGAGTTCTCACCAATTTAGTAACGCCATGCTCAGCAGGAGGAAGGCCCATAATGTTGGAGCAGCAATGGAGAAACTAAGAGAGTTAAGACAAACAGCTAGAGATGAGAAATATCCTTCCTCACTCAACGGTAAGTTCCAAAATTCAAATCAGTCCAAGAAGCCCCGCAAGATACCTGTTTTATATTTCTGCCATGCTGGCTCTCAGTGGAGAGTTCCCACTTTCTTGTTTCTACTTGTCCTTTTGATAAACCCCTCTTAATTCCAGTACCTCTCTTCTTTGGAAACCCAGCACTATTTTCAATAAGTATTCATTTTTTCTAACTAGCTCTATAAAAAGGAGTCTATTTTTTTCTATGACACATTTTATGAGTATTTTTAAGTATTTTGAAAAAAAAAGTCTTCACCCAGAGCAACATTTGTTTGAACAGCCCTGAGCTTAGTCAGAGCTCATAGCTGTTGCATCACTTTCTTCCACCAGATGGCGCTGTTGCTGGTGCACACCCGGGGTACTACAAAACTTAATTACCGAATAAACACCAACAACTGCTTCACAGAGATAATTTCTCCTTCGCCTTCTTGAGACAGTACCATTGCCTTAACAACCACCATTTCTGTAACTGATCTGGACACTTAGCAACCTCTTTTAGAGGATTTGGTATTGACCTAAACTCTCCCTCATATGCAATGGTGTTCTCTTAGAATCTAGTATGGGAGATGGCCATTTAGCAAATGATTGCACAAGTGAACACATAATCCCTAACTCTGATTTGTGGTACAAAAGGAAACAAAGATAGCTGGTTGCCAACGCTGCACGTGACTAAGTCTAAGAGTGGAAACAAAGATGAAAAAGGAGTTAAACTATGGAATGGGGAAGGGAGGTTCCCCCCTAACAGAACAGCAAACCAAGAAGGCATTGAGGCTGAAAGGATTATGTCACTTTGGAGAGGCAACCTTCCCAAAAACAAATGAGAAGTCAGATCTTTAAAACTGGTATAAGAAAAAAAGAAAAGAAGGTTGCCCTGGCTGGTGGCTCAGTGGATAGGCCCCAGCCTGCAAACCCAAAGGTTGCTGGTTTAATTCCCAGTCAGTGTACATAACCAGGTTGCAAGCCTGGTCTCCAGTCTGTAACTGGAGGCAGATGAAAGACAACCATACATTGATGTTTTTCTCTCCCTCTCTGCCTCCCTCCCTTCCCCTCTCTGTAAAAATAATAAATAAAATCTTTAAAAAAAAATAATAAAACACACACACAGAAGAAAGAAAAGAAGGGAATGAGTGACCCCCTTGAGAAGTCACTGGCTTCAATGACCAACTATACAATGGCCCCCAAATGTGTATCTCTAGTAATATTCACTTCTGAGTTATATATACATATATATATATACACACACACACACACACACACACTCATTTATACTTATTTTTCCACTTGGTGGAAGGGTCCTTCCAGTACTCCTGCAGCACTGAATTCATGATCTTCTCTGGTGTGATCGGCTGCTACCAATGCATGGCACACAACCCATTCATACATTCTGTTGTGAAATTAAGAAAATGGGGAAAAGTCCTTGAAACTATTTTAAAGATTATATTTTATTGATTATGCAATTACAGTTGTCTCAATTTTTGCCCCCCTCCACCCAGCACCCCACACTCCCTCAGGCAACCCCCTACACCATTTTCCTGTCCAAAGGTTGTGCATAAAATTTCTTGGGCCACTCCATTTCCTATACTGTACTTTACATCACCATGGCTATTCTATAACTACCTATTTGTACTTCTTAATCTCCTCACTTCTTCACCCATTCCCACACATCCCCCTCCCATTTGGCAACCATCAAAACAATTATGATCTCTGTATCCATGATTCTGGTTCTGATCTTGTTTGCTTACTTTGTTTTCAAGATTCAGTTGTTGATAGATTTGTATTTTTTGCCATTTTACTTTTTCATAGTTTTGATCTTCTTTCTTCTTTTTCTTATATGTCCCTTTAACACTTCAAATGATAATGGTTTGGTGATGATAAACTCCATTAGTTTTTTCTTGTCTGGGAAACTCTTTAGTTGCCCTTCAATTCTAAATGACAGCTTTGCTGGGCAGAACAATCTTGGCTGTGGTTGTCACTTTTCATGGCTTTGAATATTTTTTGCGATCTCCTCTAGCCTACAAAGTTTCTTTTGAGAAATCAGCTGACAGTCTTATGGGAATTCCCCTCTAGGTGATTAACTTATTTTCTCTTGCTGCTTTTAAGGTTTTCTCTTTATCTTTAAACTCCGGCATTTTAATTATGATGTGTCTTGGAGTGGGTCTCTTTGCATCCATCTTGTTTGAGATTCTCTGTGCTTCCTGAATTTGCATGTCTATTTCCATCACCAAATTAGGGAAGTTTTCTTTCATTATTTTTTCAAATAGACTTTCAATTTCTTGCTCTTTCTCTTCTCCTTCTGGCATCTATGGTGAAAATGTTGGAATGTTTGAGGTCATCCCAGATATTTTCATATATATCCCAAATATTTATGAAAATAAATATTTTCACTTATTTATTTTTTGGATATTTTGTATTCTTATTTTTTGCTTCCTTATATCCCAAATTGCTTAGTTGATTCTCCTCTTCATTCACTCTACTGTTATTTCCCTGTAAATTGTCCTTGAGAGCTTGTTTGGAGGTTCTAGCAGGAGAGTGCAGCTACTTGTATACCCTGGACTAAACACCAATTCTCTCCTCTATTTAGGAAGGTCATCCTCTTTGACCAAGTGCACAGCTTCAGGAGGGATGCACATGGATCAATGAGGGAGGACAGGGATACCTGCCTAGCCAGCCAGATCAGCTGAATCAACCCTGGTGATGAATGGGGTGACAGATGTTGCAGCCAGATCTTTATTTCAATTAGTTTATCCTTCATCTCTGACTGTATCTTTTTTATGCTGCTGAAGTTTTCACTAAGTTCCTTGAGCATGCTCATAACCAGTGTTTTGAACTCTGCATCTGATAGATTGCTTATCTCCATTTCATTTAGTTTTTGTTTTTGTTTTTGTTTTTGTTTTTGTTTTTTGGGGGGGTTGTTGTTTTGTGTTGATCTGTTCTTTCATTTGGGCAGTATTTCTTTGTGGACTCATTTGGGCAGCCTCCATGTATTTGTTTATATGTATGAGGTAGAGCTGCTATGACTCCATATTTTGATAGTATGGCCTAATATAGTAGGTTTCCTGTAGGGTCCATCCTCCCTCTCACCCAAGCTGGGTACTCAAGGTGCACTCTCCATGTGGGATAAGTACTCCTTCCTCTAGTAATTGATCCTTGATTGCTGTTGGCAGGTCAATGGAAAGGATTTACTCAAGTCAGTCAGCTGCAAGCACTGACCGTGACCACTGACCACTGACCACTGACCTCTCTCTTCTATGGAGGATCAGGTGTTCAGGGGCAGGATGGTAATGCTCCAAGATGGTCTTTAGCTTTCCACTAAGTACATAGGCTCTGTGGTTTCCTGAGTGAGGCAGGCCAAGGCCAGCTCCACCTATATTCTACCCATGATCACCCTCCTTGGAATGAGGCAGCTGCTATTTTGGGGGCTTGGAAGTACCTAGGTGACCCTAGGCTGACTGCTACTAGTGCCTTGCCTAGAGCCACTTAGCAAGAGGTACAAGGGCTAAAGCTCACTGAGGCCAGATGTTGCTTGTTTGAGAGGATTTATGAAGTTGGGAAGCATGAGCCAAGACCAGCCATTCATATGGAAAATCCATTGCTAACAGCCTATAAGTTGGATGGGGTGGAGCCTCAAGGGATATCCAAGGTCAGGCTGTATTAGCCAGGTTGATGGAGTCTCAGATATGGCACCTGCCTGCTGCTCTATGGCTATGTAGGGAGAGAGTTCAGAAATAGAACAATGGCCTCTGCCCATCTTTCCATCTGGGGAAAAGCTGTCCCCCAGCTCTTTGACTTGATGCTTGACACTTCAATTCTTCCCTATGTGCCAATGGAGTCTTTCAAGCTGCTACCTCAGTGCTGGAGCTCAGAGGGAGGGAGTGAGTCTCAATAAGTTTATGTGCCTTTAAGAGGAACTTCTTGGGACTCCTGAAGTTTCTTCCACTGACTCAATCCCCACTTATTTTGCAGCCAGAAGTTATGGGGACTTATATTCCTGGCATTGGAACCCTGGGCTAGGGGAGTCTGATAGGGGGCTGGAATTTCTCACTCCCAAGATATCTTTCCTGAATTTTTATACACCACACATGGGTATAGGACCAGCCCATTTAGGGTCTCCACACCTTGCCCCTCCTACCAGTCTGTATGGAAGTGGTTTCTTTAATTCCATAGTTACTGGACTTCCATTTAACTTGATTTCTGATGGTTCTGAGTGATGGTTGTTCTATAGCTTAGCTGTAATTTTGATTTGGTTGTGTGTGGAGGTAAGCCATGTTTACTTGCACCTCCATCTTGACCAGGTTTCTCTTCCATAGAGTCCTTGAATCTTCCTTCACCTGTGTCTTCATAGACATTCTAACACCAAATTATGATTTCATTTACTGACAGCTTTTCTCTAGATTATTGATTATCTGAGTAAAGTCTACAAACATTAATAACTCCAGGGAACCTGTGAAAAGCACAGATTGTCAGTCTCTGCTCCACATCTACTGGGTCAAGCTGGCATTTTAGCAAGCCCTCCAGGGGATTGGAAGTCCACAGCCATTTGGGAACCGCTACCCTACACCTGCAGCTCCTCTGCTGATGCAGTCAACTTATTCCAGCATTTCCTTTGGGGATATGGTAGTGACTTTGCAATTGTTCTTCTCCACATCCACTAACACCTTCTTCTAGGGTGACCCTGGAAGATAGTATAATCTACTGGATCCACTCTAAACCAACGAAATCCAAATGTCCAGGGGTGAGACCTGGCTTTGGTATTATTTAAAAGCTGCACTTTGAAGGCCAAGATAGAGAATAAAATGTTAACCCATTCAGCCCTGGCTGGTGACACAGTGGATAAGGCACCAGCCTGTGAACCCAAAGGTCACTGGTTTGATTCCCCAGCCAGGGCACATAACCAGGTTGCAGGCCAGGTCTCCAGCCAGGTCCATAGCTAGAGGCAGGTAAAAGGCAACCATACATTGAGGTATCTCTCCCTTTCCCCCTCTCTAAAAATAATAAATTGAAAAAAAAAATGTTAACCCATTCTAACATGCAGCTAGACTGATTTTTTTTTTTTTTTAATGTAAATCTGGTCTTAAAATTCCCCTAAGGTAATACCAGCCAGAATCAAGCCCACAGTCCTAACACCTACAAGATAACCAAGTGATCCAGCCCCTGTACCTAAAGCCACAGACCCTTTGAAGACCATACTGGTCTTCAATCTTTGCAAGCTCATTGCTTCCTCTTCCTCCAGAGTTTCTCACATGCTGCTTGCTGTCTTTGCCTCCTCCGTTGCTTTGTCTTACCTCCTGTGCCTAGTAATCCTCACTCATTCTGTGACTCTCAGTTCCATCTCTCCTTCCCTAGGAAAGTCTTTCTCAACCTTCTTTGTCACAGGTGGCTGGATAGGACCCCAATATTCTAGTTTGGCCTGGAAGTTTTGATTTACGGATATCTTTTGGATTTCTTAGTTGTAATGTTATATTTACTTGTCATTATTTAATTCTTGTTCCCCTTCCCCACTGGAGTATAAGCTACAGACATTTGACACACAGGACACATTAACAAATTTTGTTGAACTTTTCGAGGTGGGCCCTCATTAGCATTCCCTTTTAAATAGGGGACAACTGAGTGTAGAGAATTAAAGTGTCTTACCCAGATCATACAGCTAGTAAATAGTATGGCTGGAATGTGAATTTCAGTAAGGGGTTTTCTAATAGCATAACCACCAACCTGGGCTTGAGGAAAGATTTCTGTGACCTGATTGAATGCCTGAGCTTCCACAGTAGACCAGGACTAAGTTTTGCTTGGTTCTTATTAAAATTGAACTCAGCTTGAAGGCTACACAGTTACTTCCTTTCCATTGAAATTGCAATCTGTTCCAAGCAAATGAAGCTTCTGGCATTCAGAGTGTAAAGGGCAAATGTGTGGGAGAAGCCAGAGATCAAATGATCAAGTATACTTGTTATAGAATTTTGTATGAGCTGAATTCAAATGCCATCAGTGGAATAACTGTCCCTTGAATTCGAAAGAATTGAGAACAAAGGCCAAGTGCAAAGGCAACTGCTGGTGCATAATCGGGAACCACAGGGAATGGCCCAGGCCTAGAAGTAGATGCAAGACACAAGTCACAAAGAATTCTGTGGAGCAGAAACTATGAAGCTGCTGTGCCATCAGCACAAAACACAAGGGAAAACATCCTAGTCCCTGTGGTTCATCAGTGGATCCCCTCCCCTCGTACCAGCTATTCTGCCAGTTTTTTATGAGACCGAGTTAAAATTCCAAGAGGTCATTTTGACTTTTTCATTCTTGGTTTTCTCATATGGAAAATGAGAACATTCAATTTAGGTGACCTTGAAAGATGCTCTCTGCTCCAGAATTCTATGGTTCTTGTAGAGCCGACAGACAGGCATAAACAGAGTTAGGACCGATAGGCCAGGCATGTTATGTCCTCAGGCCAGAAAGCTCTGGGTACCTAACAGTGGGCAAAATTAGATAAAACTATTATAGGCTAAGACGTCACCCCCAGGGTGACCTTTCCTCCCCTCCCATGCTGTTAGTCATGTGTTTTAGGCCCCATTAGAGGAGGAACAAGGAGGGTGAAAAACAGTTTCATAGGACTCCCATACAAGCCCTTGCCCAACCATTCCAATGCATTCAGCCCTCAGGTCAATGAGGTTTTGACCTGCATCAAATAATCTTAGAAACAAATCCTCTAGTCTATTAACCACTAAGACAGAGTTCTGATCAAACTACAGATAACATCTAGGCCTCAATTGTATTTCAGCTCCAGGTCAAAAACTGTAGCAACACCAGATGAAGTGACATTGTGACTAACATCAAGATCAAATGCAATAATTAATGACCCCCTGCCCTAGCACCAACCAATCAGTATAGACCATGATCCTAAAAGGACACGCCTGAAATATTCTAAGACCTCCCCTAAAATCCCTGCCCTTACAAAACACATAAAAACTCTTAAGACAAAGGACCCAGTGTTCCCTCTAGCTCTCTCTCTGACTGTGTATCTTTCCCCTTCTTTCCTCAAGTGTATTACCTTTGCTTTCTTTCTCCTAAGCTACAAGAGCCCTTCTTTTGCCTCTGTGACTTGTTTACTGAATCTACACAGCCCAGCTAGCTCACTTCTTCTATCTCTGTGACTTTCTAAATAAACTTGCTCCAGAGTTCTTGGCTCTGAATTGTTCTTAGCTAAGCTCAAAAACTGAGGTTGCTGTACTGAGATCTAACTCTGCCATTAACAGTTTTATAACCCACAGCCAATGCTATTAGGATTGACTTCAAAAGACAGGAATACAGATGTATATTGGTAATAATCCCCTTCTCAAAATCAGGAAAAGGATGGCCCATTTATTCTATTTCTCAAACACTACTGCACCTGATTTCTGAAGAAAACGCTTCAGGTCAAGTTCAGCTGGCTTTGAAGTCTAAATTAAACCATGAAGTTCAAAGCAAAATGAATCCAAAGCAGAGTAAGTGCCAGTAATCTACAGAATCCCCAAGCAGGTAAACTAAACTAGTGCAGAAATGCACATTTAACAGAAACAAAACATGGTAGCAGTTTTTTTTTAAAATAATTAATTTGTTTGCATTCTAATGAATCACATATAATTTTAGACAATTAAATCAGAATAAACCCAAATTGCCATTCACATTCATGAAACACAGTGTATTTAATTTGTATTTCATAGTACAATTAAAACATTTTTGTAAATTTTATGTCAGCGCTAAGAGTGAGTACCTATGAGGTATGACTAGCTAAAATCTGAGAAGAATCCAGCTCTGATGTGCCTTGGCTCTAGAAAAGTCACTGCTGACTTTTCTGAAATGCTCATTCCCTGAACTTCACCTAAAGAAACCCTTGCCATTTCTTCTACCCCATCACCAACTTGGGAAACAGTTTTAAAACATCACCCCCAGATTCTTTAGCCTTTCTCCTTTGGAAACAGCTTATGTTCCATCCCCCTAAATTTGGGTTCTGTATTCCTTAACGAATAGAATATGGAAGAAGGGATACTGTGCCAGTTTCCAGATTCAGGCTTTAAGAAATTGGCAGTGTTTACTTTCTGCCTTGGAGCCCAGCCACCATGCTGTGAGGAAGCCAAACAGCCACATGAAGAGGTCATGTGTAGGTGGTCCAGCTGATGGCCACAGCTGAGGTCTCAGTCTCTAGTCAGCATCAGCTGCCAGACATGTGAGTGATCAAGCTCTCTGATGAGTCTGGCTCCCAGTTTTCAAGTTGCCCCAGCTGATACCACATGGTGGAAATGAGCTGTTTCCACCCAATTCTATCCAAATTTCAGTTTCGTGAGTAAATTAAACGGTATTTTCTATCCTTAGCCCCTAAGTTTGGGATGAAGAGCCACTGAAAGTTTTTTAAAGTAATTTGTGACCTGCCTATGACTGGGTTTCTTAATGGCAGCATTATTGACATTGTGGGCTAGATCATTCTTTGTTGGGGTATATGTCCTGTGCATTGTAGGATGCTCAGCCCCATCCCTGGCCTCCATCCACTGTGTACCAGTAGCACCCTCCCCCAACTGAGCCAACCGAAGTGTCTCTATTTGACGCAGTCCCAGCTGAGAACCTAGACAACTCCTACTGATGTAACCATCACCTCACAGAAAAAGTTACTTCCTCTCCACACTTTGACAGCTCCTCTATACCACTTTTCCGTACCACTCCTATTATCTACAATACTGAATTAAAATTAGTTTCTTGAACTCTGACTCCCTGAAGACTGTGAGGTCAGCCAGAAAAGTAGGAGAGGTGCAACACCTACGTAGAGCTTGAGTTTTCTCTTAGTAAGGCACCAAAGCGAGGTGGCAACTCACAGGCTCTGCCATCGAGGTGACTCGATTCAGGGCCACACAAACACTTGTGCAGTGTGCAGCTTGCACAATAGCATCCAAACACAGGGATGCATGGTGACTGAGACTCATTCCAGTCTGCCTACTATGCTACCTCCACGTCAGGGAGGGAGTTTTCCTCAGTCATCTGTCTGGTCTGAAGAAGAGCCTGTTAAAAAGCTTAATGCAAAAGCCAGCAGCTATTCTGACCCAGATTGCAGATATATCCACATAGAACAGGACTAGAAAACCAAAGCCCTACTGCCTGACATTCACATAGGAATCCCCTTTGTCCTGAACATTGGAAAGAGATGGAAAGCTAGTTCAAGCCACTGGACAGAGTGAGTAACGAAACTCAAGTTAAGAAACACAGTGATGCCATGGTTGGGTAGAGCAATTGGTTAGAGCATCATCCCAATTCACCAAGGTGATGGGTTCAGTCCAGGGCCAGGGCACATCCAAAAAAAAAAAACAATGAATGCGTAAATAAGTGGAACAACAAATTTCTCTCTCTCCCCCCACCTATCTCTTTCTCTCTTTCTTTTTCTCCTTTCCTCTCTCTGTCTCTAAAATAAATTTTTAAAAAGTTGCTAAGAGAGTAGATCTTAAAAGTCCTCATAACAAGAAAAAAATGTAACTAGGTAGTGTCAGAAGTTAGCGAGACTTATCATGATGATCATTTCACAATATATATAAGAAACACAGTAAAAAGTTAAATCTCCTTGTTACTCCTGATTACTAATATTCCCTCCCAGGACCTTCCAGAAGAAAACTAAGATATATATACACTATATATAATTAATAAAACATAATATAAAATACACACACAGAAAAAGAGAACAACTATATGTATATATAGTGTTCCCTCTCTTTTTTTTTTATTTTATTTTATTTATTGTTTTAGAGAGAGGGGAAGGGAGAGAGACATCCATGTATGGTTGCCTTTCACTTGATTCCAGCTACAGACATGGCTGGAGACCTGGCCTGCAACCTGGTTATGTGCCCTGGCTGGGAATCAAACCAGTAAACTTTGGATTCGCAGGCCAGCGCCTTATCCATGAGCCACCAGCCAGGGCCACTTTTTAAAACACAAATGTAAATGTACTTTATACATTGTTCTGCATATTCTTTTTAAACTTTAATATACATCTTAGATACTGTGTCTTGTCATTACATGCCTCATTATTTTAAAGGCACATATTTAATTTTATGGATAGACATAATGTATCTCTTCCATATTGATGACCATCTAAATTGTCATTCGTCTAAATCAAACTGGCATCTCCATGAAATGACCTCAAATCCCTCAGGCCTAATGAGTGAGCCTGTGGACCTCTCTAATCTATGTAAATTAAGTATCAGAACCATTTATTAAAGTTCCCATGTAAGATGCCAGTAAACTGTATACATTTGTACATCAAAATTAGCCCTTGTGTAAATTATTTCCAAAAGCTCACAACCCATCTCTGCAATTGTTATTAATGAAATTTCCCTCTAGTTTTACTCAAGTGGCTCTTCCTGATGTTTTCAATGAGCTATCGAAGTCACATAGTTCAAGGGGTGGCATGGTCAGTGAAGTCCAACATTAACATGGGCAAGCCCCAGGTAATATGGTGACTCCTCTATCGGTCTGCCTAGGTCCTAACTACTCCACACCCACCTCTCCTTCCCTACACAGCATTCATCATGATGCTAATGGCTAAAGGTTTCAAACTTTGTTTTTGTCAAATCACCATCACGTTTTATGCTGGCAGCAGATCAATCTCACCCAGTACCTGCTGCACTGACATCTTTTCTAAGAAGTTGCCATATGCCATACTCACTTCATCCTTCCCCATTTCAGTCAATTCCAATCCAAAGAAAATCTTATCTTATGCTCTTAATCCTCCTGCCCTCTCTGTCTTTTATGATACAGTTAACCTCTGTCATCACTGTTTGCTTCCATTTTCTTCTTATATTATCTTTTCTTTCCTTTTTTCTTCCCTATCTTCATTATGACTGTCAATTAAAAAATAACCCCAGTCATGATTGATACTCATTAGAGAAGACCCAGTGATAATCCTCCATTAAGAAACAGGAGAACTACAATTTTTAAGTTGAAAATACATGTGATAAAGACTAGTGTAATGAAATTTTCCAAAGCTTCCTTTAAAAATTCCTATTCCTTGGCCTTGGCTGGTGTGGCTCAGTGAATTGAACACCAGCCTGTGAACCCAAGAGTCACTGGTTCAATTCCCAGTCAGGGCACATATCCAGGTTGCAAGCCAGGTCTCCAGCCAGGTTCCCAGCTGGAGGCAGGTGTAAGGCAACCATGCATGGTTGCTTCTCTCCCTTCTGCTCTCTCTAAAAATAATGAATAAAATCTTAAATAAATAAATAATTATATTCCCCTCTACCAAAACCTATCTTCCTCAAGGAGCCATATTAATGATAATCTACTACTTATAAATAATGCTCCGCAGGAACATTGACAACAGTATTTTGTCATTTCTTACTGCAACTTAATGAGACTATGTTTCCTGCAAGCAGCCTCCTTGGCTAAGAGTCACCTGCTGTCAGTGGTTTGCCTTTAGAAAAGTTCTTCATTTTCAAAGCCTTTGAAGAATGAATTGTTCCTTCTCCTGTACCCCTCCATCAAGTTATTTATATTGCTATTTAATGCTTATTTCATTTCATCTCACATTATTTGTATTTTTCTCTTCACCTGAGCCCCCAAGCTCCTTGAAAGACTGAGCCCTGTGAACACTTCTAGACCTTTCTGTTAAGCGCACATCTGTCTGGTACATGCTAAATGGGCATGAAATGTACATATATTGATCTGAAACTGGCTTCTCTGGGTTGGACTGGGAACCTAAAAACTACTCACAAAGTTACCTCCTTCAGAAACTGTATTGGTTTCAAACAATTGGCTTATTGGTTTATTTATAATCCTACTTTATTCTATAATTTCAGAAAGACTATAGACATTTACAGAGGCTTTATAGTGGTATATTTTATAAACTGAAGTTAGGACTGAAGACCAATATAGGAACAAAGGAAGAGCCCAGTTATATGGATCATAGAATCTTACATAGCTATAAAAGTTGAGCTCCAGTTTGGCTCTGAGCTTCCTGGCAGCCAAAGTACAAAGGAAAATATGTCCAATTACATGCTTCTTATTGTCATTTACATGCTTATTATAGAAGGAGAAACATACCATTGCTTGGGGTGGGAGCAAAATTTTCTTGGCACTTAGTTTTAAAACAAAAGCTCTTGTATGAAAGTCCTAATAGGAGATATTGAGTAGGTAAACAATTACTCTCAGTTGGAATTGTGATGTTCTTGGAATGTTATTGGGACTGCTAAAGAAGAGTCAAATGTCAAGAGACAGAGCCAGAAGGTTAGTTAAAGTGAAGTTACCCGCTTATAAATAACAAATATTATTAGAACATGTCTAATAATTAAACCCATGCAACATCTAATGTAGCATCCTAGAAATAGGTGTAAAATTCTCTTATTCTTTTTATATATTTTTAAAGATTTTATTCATTATTTTTAGAAAGGTAGGGAAGTGGGAGAGGAAGAAAGGGAGAGAAACATCAATGTATAGTTGCCTTTCACCTGCCTTCAGCTGGGGACCACGCTAGAAACCTGGCTGGAAATTGAACCCAAGACCTTTGGGTTCACAGGCTAGTGCACAATCCACTGAGCCAAACCAGCCAGGACCATTCTTTTGTTCTTGTCATTGGGTTTACTTGTTTGTAATAACAATGAAGACATTCATATTTCTGCTTTGTTGACATTTTGAATGTGAATTTTGTAGATAATTGACAGCATTTCTGAGATTTAGCATTGATTCAACAAGTGGGATATTGAATATCTTACATTTGATTATTAAACTGGGGAAATTATTAAAATAGAAATATAGCTAAATGATTTTCTCTCAAGAAATATAAACTCAAAATTTTCAAAATCAAGATTTCTTTTATTTTTTTTTCCATATGGTGAAATAGCAATTCCAGAATATAAGGATTCTATGAGATAAATTAGCATAAAACTAGAGAAGGCAGATAGGCCAACAAGGAGGGGGTAATGGGGAATTTTAAAAGATTAGTCAATTCTTTGGAAACTTCCAAGGGGACTAGCTATTTGGGTCTCACTGTCAGAGGTAAATCAGCCCTTGGGTAGACACTAAATTCACAGTTAATATAAAGGCTGCCTATCCAAGCTAAAGTCATCTGTGCTTCAAATTTCATTTTAAACATTTAAGAAAAAAAATCAACTAAATCAGCTATATAGCCAGAACATTAAATCATAGCACAATGTTCTAAATGCATTTTTCTTACAGCTGGCCAATTTTTATAAATCCTTGTATGCTTATTCTTAAGTATAACATGCCCTCATTCCTTCTAAAGTTATTCAATATGAAAATTGATTGCACTGTCTTACTAATTCTGTGTTTAGCCAATCATCTCTAGAATATTCTCTTAAACCCAAGGTGGGGGGTGGGGTGGGGATCAGACTTATTTACAATGCTCTTGAGCATGAAAATGTAAAATGTGGAGTATTCTCCTCCAAAATGGTTTACTAACAAAAACATCCAGATTTTTGAGTCACTCCACATTACTGGATTTTCTTTATAAGTCTGCATTGTTACTCTGGAAAAACAGAGGTAATGAGAGGGAAAATAAACTACTAAGCAAGATATATAAAGAGTACTTGAACTTTAGCAGAATTTGAAATTGAGCTGCACTGATACTTCTTGCAAGGCCAACTGAATGGTGAAACTGTAATTCTTCTTTTACTAATTAAGCTGTCCCAAGAGTACTCATGGCTAGGAGCTCTAATCCGGTGAGAATCCATTTAGAAAGAAGAATGAAAAATATAAATGCACCCAGTGTATCCCAATACACCAACTGCAATTCCAGTTAGGTTCCAATCCCAGAAGCCAACATTGACCATTATAAACAGCCAGGGATATAACTTAATATTTATTCATGGAATAATCTTGTAAAAGGTGGCATTGAAGAAACAATCTGGGAAGTTAAATGTACCTAAAGAGAAATAAATAACTAAGGACCCCTAACCTAAGTTGTCCTTGTCAACCTTATATTTCTCCTTATGCTTCTTAATCATGATGCCTTAGTCATCCAAGGAAACTTTATATATTTTGAACTCCAACAGGCTAATCCTTCATCCATTAGTATGTGTTATTTATGAGGTGGAAGATATTGGAATAAATTCATTTTCAAATGTAATTCAAATACTCTTTTAAAATTAGAACCAAACTGTTTGTTGTACAGTGTACATAGACTTTTGCTGAGCAACCTAGAATTCCTGCTCTTATAGAAAGAGGCAGCGTGTACAAGAAGTGTTTGTCACCCTGAAACCTCTGACTAAGGGCAGAGTTGCATGGGAGCATTTCTGATTTGACTTGGACATCATCCAACCCTGAATGAGATTATAGTTTGAAGGAAGTGCCATGTTATCAGCAGATCCATGTTCAAAAATCTCTCCTCCCTTGCTTTTACTTTGAAGGAATATAGTTCAAGGCTAAAAGAAACTTTTCAAGGCCACTGGATGTTTTCATTTCTTTGCCTGGGAATCCAAGCTTAAAGTAGACCACAAGTAGGGATTTGTCAACTGTGGTGCACATAAATTAATCAAGCAGCTAGTTGGTGTGATCAACCTTAACTCCGTGTGTGGTGTGTGCCCACATGAAAATGTACACTCTCAGGTTTAGAAAGGGGTTTGGAAGTCAGTGTCTTCAATGCCTTAGAATGTGCAAGGGAAGGTGTTAAGAGTTTGGAGCAAGAAAGGGCAACACTGAAGCCAGGCTGGGCGCCTGTGCTTGCTCAGTCAGATACCTTAAATGTTGTACAGGAAATGAGAAGGGTGTGTGTAATAAAACTGCTGGTTGAGAAAGATATGAGTGAGGCTGCACAGTGAGCTGATAGTGGGATTACTGGGGAAGAAACAAGGCAACTCTTCCAAACAGAGAAATAAGAACAAGATAAGACAATATAGTGGGAAAATAAATACATGGTACTCTAGGTTAGTGCTTCTTAGACTTTAGGGTTCATCAGAATCCTCTGTGTGGCTTAATGAAATACATATTTCTGGACCCCACGCCCACAGAAACTGACTTAATAGGTCTGAGATGGCAACCGAGTATTTGCATTTCTAACAAGATCCCAGCTTATGTCTTTCTGCTTGTCCAGGGACCTCCCTTTTTAAGTAGCAAGATTGTAGATGCTTACAGACCTGAGTCTGAAGCCCTACTCTGCCATTTTCTAATTATGTGCCATTGGGAAAACTACCTAGACTCTCCAAACTTTCTGAATCCTGGTTCCCTTGTTCTTTATACACACACACACACACACACACACACACACACACACATATATACACACACACATATGTATATATGTGTGTGTGTATATATATATATATATACACGCTCATGTATATCATAAGAGCATTGTGAAGATTAAAAGGAATAACATATTTAAATACCCATAGTAGAAACAGACAAATACTTTTATTTCCAACCCTCAGAGGGCAGAGGAAGAGAAATAGAATCGTGTCCTAAGAGGAGCTCCAGAAAAAAGGATAGAAGCCATGTTTCCAGAATCGGAATCGAAAGCAGTGTCTCTGAATCCTGGGCAGCCATTAGAATCAACTGGAGTGCCATTTTGGAGAGCAGATTCCTGGGTCCCATCCTTGAGTTCATGGGCCAAGTAGAGTTGTCACTGTAAAACAGCCAGTCAGAGCTCTTGGGAGTCTCCCCCATCAGTCAAGATGGAGGCAGAGGGCAGGTTCTTAGACTGAGTGTACAGAAAGCCAAAACTAGCAAAAAGTGAGCAAGATACTTGAATATTTTTCAAAAGCCCTCCCCGCCATCATTTCAAATTAGAGGTGGGACCAGGGGAAGGCAGGGTCATGCATCATAAAAGTCAAAGTGGCACAGGGGGTAGGTTCTGGACCAAAGGGGCCTGTCAGTCCAGCCTGGGGATGAAAGGAATTGATTGGGAAGTGTCCCACCTGAAGTGCACAAAAGCTTGGGAGGTTGATTATCATTTTGAGAAAGCACCTGGTCCATCCCACACTTAAACTAATATAATCCCAGGGAACACAAAACAGTCTCTCTCACTCACTTGTGATCTGAACTCACACCGTGTGCTACCTGCCTGTTCCCTCCCTGGCTTCTGGCAGGGGATCTCTCTTTCTTACTCACCTTGTGATGCTCTCACCTGTGTGTTCATTCACGTGTTCTCCCTTGAGAGCGTGCGACCCTGTTGCCCTAGCAGCCCCATGGCCCATGGCCATATGGGCTCCAAATGCAGACCCCAGGAAGGAGCCTGAAATGAGCAACAGCTAGGAACAAGCAAAGATACCTGGCTGGGATTAAGACTCTGCCCAGCAGCCACCTGCCAGCTCCAGAGCACCGCACTTGAAAATGCAGCAGCAACTTGGATACTGGCTTTTGCTTTGGCCTTGCTGAGTGTGACTTTTCTATGGCCAAAAGAAGAGATAGTCTTTGAGATGGGAGTCCACCATTCTCCCAGGTCATGGTAACTGAATTAAACCTCTTTTCTTTTGCACCAGCACCAACCTCACAAATGTGGCTTTGGGGGTGACTAGCAGCCGAACCTCTATTTCTGTTAGTTACGGAGTCAATAGCACGGGCATGGAGACTGGCTGATTCTGAAAAAAGCAAATGTGAGTGAGTCTGAGATTTCTAAGGCAGAGTTCTAGACAGCAGAGACCCGGCCAGTGACAAAGTTGTAGATTCAAGGGCAGTAATGCAATTAGGAGAAATGAAAGACAGCAATTTACAGAGCAGAAGGAGGAATGGTGAAAAGCTCAGTGTGAGTATGTGCTTAGGTTACCAAACTTTGACCCGTACTTTAAAAAAGGCAGATGAACAAGTTACAAATAATGTCTAAATATATGACTACACGTGATTACAACCCCTTATTCTGGAGAGAGGTTCAGCTCTGTCGTCAAATGAATTGTGTTGATTTTTAAAAGTGGACAAGGTAGGACAAAAAAATGGAAAGGAACTGGGAAAATTCCAGAAGCCACAGATCCTCCGGTAGCAGACCTCAATTCAGGTTTAGTCTCCTCAGAACAATTCCAATGATGAAAAGTGGAAAGTTATCCATAAACCAGCATTGACAGAAACTAAGACAGGAAGTCTCTATTTTAGGGTGCCTCATTCATTCTATTCTTTCCAGAGGCCCTCAGGCGCCTCTAAAGCATGTTTATGAGAATGCTAGTCTTGAGAAAGGCAGATGGTGATGTGGTTTCAATGATAAATATGAAAAATGACACATAATTCATCCCTGACTATGCCCAAGGCACATTAGCATATTTAATACTTTAAGACTACTCCCTCATTGGAAATCCTTATTTCACTAAAGGATTTTGTAACATCCCTCCCGTGGCTAATTCCTGGGAAGGTGCCATCAGAAACACTGCCCTGTGGCAAAGTGTCTCCTGACTACACCCTCTGCTTGCCCCATGGCCACCATCAGGAACTGAAAGTTGCACTGTCTAAATGCGCAGGCTCCTTCAGTCTCCAAAACACTTCCTGTTTGAAAGAAAATTTCTCTCAGCTTTCAGATTCACAGCCTGCAAAGGAAGGATAAGCATGTTGCTGGTATGTCAGTTGGCTTTCGTTATTGGAGTGGTTAATAGACAGATAATACTTTGAATAACATGGACATACTGCATGGGATTCTCCACCCACTATGGGGAGAGCAGAACGAACACACACACATACACACACAGAGCAGGGTGAAGAGAAATTATTAGTGTGAAAGAAAAAAATGACACGGTCAAAGTCCTTGAGAAGGAAAATAAAATTGCAAGAGGTAAAAATGAAAACACAGTAAGCTGGCTGGGCGAAGGCCCATAACTCAGCTGGTTTGTTTGCCAGCAAGCTAGCCCTCCCCTTCCTTGAAATCCCAGCTTGTAAATATATTTATAACTGCTCAGATACAATATGCCAGATACCAAAAAACCCACTTAGTCATTGTTCCTGGTGAACCAGTTTTGCAAGAGTTAACTTAATCCCTTACATAAATCTGAAAAGAGTTTGTCAAAAGCTTGAGCAAGGAAGAGTCATGAGCTTTGCCCACAGGTTAGCTGATTGCAATCTGGCTGCTGCAGAAACTCAGAGGTTGTTTATTTACACAGTGAACTGTTTTTGATCTGACTAGAAATGAAGGCATTACGCAGTGTCCTGGCCAGTACCTGTGTGAAGTGACACTCCTCTCTTTTATACAGTCATAGTGAGTATCCTGAGGGTTTGAGGTGTCTTTTTCTTTGCTCTACCCATGTGCCCCAGCATAACTGACTGCTAAAGTGGGTGCCCCTAGATCAGTTGTACCAGCTTGCCCTATCAACTCTTAGAGTGATTAAAGAATTTTAAAGCAATTAATCTAAATGTGACTCTCCTAGATGGTGAACCACCTGCGGGTAGGGAAAATGTGGTGGCACCAGCATCTCTAAGAGGAAGGACAAGGGGCTGAGACATGGCTGGAAAAGGAACAGTAGGAGGTTGTACCCAGCAGACCAGACTTGCAAGGGTGGTTGTACAGCAACCCCATTCATTAACCTTAGCTTATATTCTCTTGGTCAGCAAAAAATGGCAAGTTTTCTGTATTCCTGCAACTAGTATAAAATAACATTGAATGTCTGTAATTTTAAAGGGATAAAAAGAAAGCAGTAAGTTTTTCTGAGAATGATTTTGATAAAATTAAGGAAAGTCCCAAATGCCAATATTGCAGAATAAGACTGCTAAAGCTAGTGAATGAAGCATGTTCCAGGAGTGGGGTCAGGCACAGCCAATCGAACCATCCCTTGGTGCTGGGCAGGAGACACCACTGATTCTTCTTGGCACCCCATCTCTTAGCACATAATTGGCACATGTTTATTGATGCAAAGGCGTACTAAGTATTTGAGGGAGAGGAGGTTGGGAAGATTGTGAAATCTAGAAGATAGAGAAGGGAAGTAGAAATAAAAGGAAAGAAGAGGGTCTAGAGAAAGAGTTCAGACAGGAAGGAGAAAAGAGAAAGAAAGGAGAAGGGGAGAGGTTAAAAAAAAAAAAAAAAAAGGAGAAAGACCTTTTTGCACATCAACTAAGATTATCCAAGATATTTATGGAGCTCTTCAGAGTTCAAATGTATTTTTAACTTCTTGGCTAACCACCATAGTTGTCGGAGCTCACCATAATCACAGTTCATGCTTTATGAAATTGGACTTCTTTTTCCTTTTTGCATTTGAGCTACTTTCTGGAAGTGATTCATACAGCTTGCTTTGTTATTTTAAGGGAGATTCTACCGGACTAGTGCCTTGTCTTTTAGGCACAAAGGAAGCCTGCCTTACTTCCACAGCTTTACCACTGAAAACAAAAACATCTTCCTGGGGACCTATCTTAACCAGTTTTTCTTGTATTTCCAAACACTTGTTTAGCTGATGAGAAGATAGGTGTGAGTCCAGTCTTAATCACGCCAGCCCTGTTACCTGATTTGAGATATCAATCAGAAGCTAATGCTTTGCCGCTCTGTCATTTCCACTCTAGAGGGGGGAAAATGTCACAAGCCCTTTTGTGAAGTAACAAGATGAGTAATACAGAAGGGACCAGAGAGAGAGAGGAAAAAAAAGAGAGAGAGAGAGACCAGAGCAAGGACTTAGGGCCACCCTGAAAGCTGCTGTGACCCCACACCCTTCTGGTAAAAGGCTCTTTTGTTTCAGTTAGTTGCCTTCTGGGCAAGAATGGACAAATAAAAGGCAAACAAACCATCTGTGCGTGTACTTCTCTCAGTCATCTACAAAAATCCCTGAAGTTATTACCTTCTGGGACACTCAGAATGTTGTCATTGTTCCCAATGCTTGCTCTAGAGATTTGCAAATTTAAGAACCTGGCATTTAGTTTTTAAACCTATTCCCTATTATGGAATACTAATAGAAAAATTTCCCTCTCAACCCCTACCCCATCTTCCTTTTCTCTCCATGAGACAATACATGTAAGCTCATTATACAAGTGTATTGTTCTATCTCCTTTTAAGTAACAGGATGGAGAGAAAAGGAAGATCAGGGCAGGGGTTGAGAGGGAAAGCTTGGCCAAAAGAAGTGCAATAGTCTCATGAGGGCTTAGAGCTGGATCCTCTCCCCACCTACACACCAATCTAGCTGGGGAACTAATAGTCATCCCTGGTCCTGACATTTTCCGAGTCTAAGTTTTATGTTGCAGCCAGATAAGTGAACAGTTACAATGACTAATTCCAACAATGGGAGGGAAGCACAATATGATAGTTAATTATATTTATCAATTTGACTGGGCTAAGAAATGCCCAGATGGCTGGTAAAGTATTATTTCTGGTGTGTCTGTGAGAGATTAACATTTGAATAAGCAGACTAAGTAAAAAAGATGGGCCTCACCAATGCAGGTGGACATCAGGGTGCATGCAATAAAGTGGCAATAACTTTGCATCTCCTTATTTCACATGCTTCTTATTAATTTTGACAAACTATGTTTCTAAGGTTATGATTTAACATCATTGTTTCAGATATAAAGTATTAAATTCTGAGAGGAACCGTCATGCTAAAGGAATACGATGTTAGAGCAACCATCGTTTCTGGAGTGCATGCAGGGCCAACTACTAAGGAAATTGTGGATTTCAATAACATCCCTTTACATACAGTTGACAACTTGAAGACGGTGTATGATGCTGATCCTGTCACCACACCAACAAAGAAAATGCATAAGGTATGCAACGATCACACAAGTCCAGATATTGTATACAGAATCCAGGGGATCATCAGTGAAGATCCAGGAAAGTCAATGTGCTCCATAGCAAGAGAACTGCAGGTGTTGGATGCAACAGTTCGCGAGATTATTGCTGAAGACATCAGATGCAGATTGTATGTTCTTAGAAAAGGCCAGTTTATGACACAGCAGACAAAGGAAAGGCACTTTGAAAAAGCAAGGAAACTGCTAACAAAATTTAAAAATCCCAAATTAAAAATCCCTCTGATTTTCTTCTCCGAAGAAAAGAAGTTTCAAGCCCTGGCTTTTGGCACAGTGGATAAGGTGCTGGCCTGCGAACCCAAAGGTCGCTGGTTCTATTCCCCAGCCAGGACACATAACCAGGTTGCAAGCCAGATCTCCAGTAGCTGAAGAAAAGTGAAAGGCAACCATACACTGATGTTTCTTTCTGTCTCCGCCTCTCTTCTTTCCTCTTTCTCTGAAAATAATAAATAAAATCTTTAAAATAAAAAAAAGAAGTTTCCGCAAGCCCAAATAGTCAGCAGAGGAAACAACTGGTGGCTCTGTGAGAATCTTAATGAAGCCCCCATTGTCATGAAAATGAACTTTCCTGCTTCAGTGATGGTGTTAGGTGTGGTCAGCAAAGAAGGAGATATCATGACCCCGCATTTGTTTCCACAAAACTTGAAGGCAACTGCTGATGTTTCCCTTGACATTTTGAGAGTAGTTGTACTGTGGGTGGAGCAAGTTTCAAATGGATGTCATTTTATCTTCCAACAAGATGGTGCGCCAGCACATAACACCAAAAAGGTACAAGAATTTCTCAGTGTCAGTGTTTCTGGATTCTGGTCAAAGGATAGCTGGCTGCCTAGTTCACCAAATGCAAATTCTTTAAACTGTTGTGTATGGAGCATTTGAGAGAGAGAAGTTAATAAACAATCTCATTCCAATAAAGAAGCTGTTAAAGCTAAGATTGAAAACATTATGATGTCTATGGATAAAGAAAAGTTAATTAAAGCATGCTCAAGATTCCAAAGTTGAATCGAGTCTATTATTGCAGCAAATGGAGACTTTTTTTGAACAATTAAAAAAATAATGACTATATTTATTTACATATAAGAATAAATTTATTTCAAAATTTAACTTTGGTGGTATGTTGTTTATTTTACTAAAATTTTGCCACTTTATTGCACGCACCATATAATATATTGTCTGTCTGGAAAAATTCCAGGAATTATTAATGTAACAAGAACAGCTTGCACTATATCTATGTGACCTCACAGCCAAGGAGCATGGCCTGGAATATGCATGTGTGAACAAGGACAACTTCACTGTACTAGTCAGTGGGGGTGGTAGATGCTATGGATTGAGCATGTGTACCATGTGGCCATCACATTCAAAATGACTGAGTAGCAACAAATCTGCATCAAATTTTGCTTTAAGCTTGAACATTCCTCTGCAGAAACTATTCGGCTGATCCAGAAAGCTCTCAGTATGATGCAATGAGCTAGGTACAAATAAAAGTGTGCCACAAATGCTTCAAAGATGGTCAAGAATCTGCTGAAAGTGATTCACATTCTGAAAGTCCTGCAACAAGCAGTACACCTGAGAATGTTGAATGTGTACAGGTGGCAATCAACAAAGATTGGTGACTGACAGTACAAGAACTAGAAGCTGATCTGGGGATTCCAAAATTGACTGTGTCCGAGATTTTGATGTAGGATATTGGCAAGAAACATGTTGTGGCAAAATACATTCTATGGCTTTTACTACCAGAGCAGAAGGAATATCATGCTATAGTGGCTGATGACTTGATTCAAACCACTACCAATGAACTGGATTTCCTTAAGGTCATAACCAGAGATGAATTGTGGGTCTACGGCTATGTTCTGGAAATGAATGCCCAGTTGTCTCATTGGAAGTCACCTGGTTCTCCACACCCAAAGAAGGTGTGGCAAAGTCACAGCAAGATCAAGACAACGTTAAGTGTGTTTTTTGATTAGGAATGTGTTGACCATCATGAGCATGCCCCTCCAAGCTGAACAATTAATAAGTACTACCTCAATGTTCTTTGGTGGTTGAAAGATGCAATACAAAATGCAGACAAAATGACTGCAGCTATGGGCAGCTGGTGATTGGGAGTTTCATCGCGACAATATACTTCCTCATGTATCATGTCTTATGCAGTTTTTTTTGCAAAACATCACTCACCCAAGTAACTCTGTCCTTCTACAGCCCAAATTTTGAACCTTGTGACTTCTTGCTTTTCCCAAAACTGAAATCACTTTTGACAGGAAAGAGGTTTCAGATTGTTGATGAGATTCAGGAAAATACAACAGGGCATCTGATGGGGATTCCAACAAAGAATTTTGCAGTGTTTTGAACAGTAGTAGAAACATTGGAAGAACTGTGTGAGGTCCTAGGGTGCCTACTTTGAAAGGGATGAAGGCATCATTGTCTTATGTGCAATGTTTCTTGCATTTTGTATCATCTTCAGTAAATCTCTTTTTTATAGTACACAGCTGGATACTTTCTAGACAGATTCTCTCTCTCTCTCTTCCCACCCCCACCCCCGTGTGTGTGTCTGTGTGTGTGTATACACATAGTGGCTGTGTGTATAGAGCCACAGTACACAGTGGCTGGTCCTGTTCTCCTTTGTATGGTTTATAATGATGCTAAATAATTCTCAGAAGGAAAAACATATCATTTATTTTATCCTCTTTAGTTAGGATTTCTGTTTCTGTAACATTTTAGTGGTATTTATGCCAAATGTTTACTTTTCAGAACATTTCCCTTTTTCTGTCTATTTTGATTAGACTAACATTGCAGAGAGAGGGAGAGAGAGAGAGAGAGAGAGAGAGAGAGAGAGAGAGAGAGAGAGACTGTTTCTCTGCAAAGCCCTGATTAGCATACAAGGAGATGAGCTGTGGGAACATGGGAATATATGTGTGAACACTGTAAAAGGGGTTAGTAGCTATGAAGTATTCTGGGTGAGTTGGTGTCTAAAGGTTCACCTTTGACATGTGCCATGCTTCTCATGACTCATTGCAGTATAGGTATAGAAAGTTACAAAGTTAACTGGGCACCCTCTATCAGTCCAGACTTCCTGTGGCTGGCAGGTAACCTTTTACCTGTGAGTGGGTAAGTTTTCCAATCAAGTTTCAAAACTGATTCCATAGTATTGGAGGAAAGATAGTAAATGCCATTTTGCGAAAGGAAGCAGTTTTTAAAATTGGATTATCAGCTTATCCTGGGTTGACTGGGATTCTAGCAAAGGAAAATTTTCAACTAGAGAGCAGCCTGAAGAAGGACAATTTCTGCTGTAGAAGCCTCCACAGCAATGATCAGGTATCTGTCGCATCCCTGATTTGCTGTAGCAGTTTTTCAGCCAAGGGGTCAGTCAGGATGGCCACCCATGCTGGAGCACCAAATGGGTTGGGTACCCCATTAAATGAAGGTAACTCAACACTCCCCTGAGTTCTTTAACTTATCCCCTAGAGGAGACCTTGTTCATAGCTCTTCCTATTCCTTTTTTACTAGTCTCAACCCTGCCATCTCAAAAATTCTTGGTTTCCAAGAAACACCCATGTGGAACACAGAGCAATGTTACAGTCTACTCAAAACAGATGAAAAGAAAAAGACAGAAAAAGGGAAACGTTCTGAAAAGTAAACATTTGGCATAAATACCACTAAAATGTTACAGAAACAGAAATACTAATTAAATAGGATGAAATAAGTGATATTTTTTTTTTCCTCCTGAGAATTATTTAGCATCATTGTAAATAATACAAAGGAGAACAGGACCAGCTACTCTGAAAATAAATATCTGCTTCCTTAATAGCTTAAAGTGAGCTTATCTTCCAAGGTCCACACAGAACTGAGCCTCCCTTCTTTCCTTCATTCCAGGTCATTGTGGTGGGTAGAAATGCTGGCACAGCCTGCCAATATCATTATGTACTATGAGGCCTTTCGTGGGCAGTGTGTTATGTAGCTACACATTCATTCTACCTCCTCTTATTCTAAAGCCTCTATTTACAGAAGGACACACTGCCCATCTGCCTACAACATTCTTCTTTATTCTGATTTAGGTTTCATTTTGTTTAATTTAAATTCAAACAGAGATAACCTTAAATTTCTGGGTAGGTGGGGTAGGTGGTAAAAGCGGAAAGGATGTCCCTTATGTGAAGTATTTGAAAGAGAGAACAGTTGGATGGACTCTGACGAGGCAGGAAAATTCTAAATGGTAAGAGAAAATCTAAATGGTTAATAAAGGTGGAGAAAGTGTTCAACCTTACCAGTTATCAAGGGAAATGCCTATTTAAGCAATACTGAAATACTATATTAGTCTGGGTTTTCAAGATAAATGAAACCAGTAGGTGAGGTCTAAAGTCAGAGATATAGAGATAGAGATAGAGATAAAGACAGAGACATAACTACAGATATAGATGCAGATATAGATGATATAGATATATTTTCGTAAAAAATTGGCTCAAACAGCTATGCTGGCTGAGAAGCTCCAAGCTCTGCAGTCAATAAGCTAGAGACCTAGGAAAATTTACGGTATAGTTCCTGTCTGAGTTAGAAGACCTGAGAACCAGTAGAGCCAATGGTATAATTCTCCCAAAACCTTTGTAAAGGCAGGAAAAAACTCATGACCCTGCTTGGAGATGGTCAGGCAGGCAGAGAGAGAGAACTTCCATTACTCTTTTTTGTTGTTGTTGTTCTATTCAGGCCTTCGGTGAACTGGATGAGGCCCATCCACATTGATGGTGGTGGTTGGAGTTGGGGAGATCATGTACTCAGTCTATCAATTCAAAGGTTAATCTCATCCAGAATCACCTTCACAGACATACTCAGAACGATGTTTAACCAAATACCTGGATACCTCATGACACAGTCAAATTGGCTCATAAAATTAGCCATCACAGATACCATTTCATAATGGCAATAAGAGTTACAAAAAATTTAAGTCTTAAGAAAGCAAGTGTTGGTGAGGAATGAAAGGAATTCAGAAAGTGTACAAATTGCTAGTGGGGACGTGAACTGGTATCATTCCCTGTGGAAAGTCATTTGTCAATCTCTAGTAAAAGTGACAATGAGTACCTCCTATAGCACCATTTCTATCAAGTTTTATATTTCTTTTTACAAGGAGAGATATTCAAGAATGCACTTTGTAGCACTGCTAATAATACCAAGAAAAGTGGAATTACATATCATAGAGTAGATTTTAAGAAGTAGAAATAATCTACATGAAGCAACATAAGAACTTTCAAAAATATAACATTGCATTTAAAGAAAACAAATTGAATTAAAATGCTTAAACCGTGAGTATAAACATTTAATGTAAATAATAGGCTAATATATTACTATCTATTTTTTCTGGATAGATAGATATGTTAGAAAGTTATATTCCAAAACTAATATATATTAAGCTAATTCATACCAACTTTAGGATAGTGCAAACCTCTGGAATGCAGAAAGAAAGGAAGGAGAAGGAGAGAAAAAGAAGTGATAACAATTGAGTGGTTTAGCTCTAACTAAAATTTTATTTACATAAAAGGAGATTTGGCAACATGTCAATTTCTTTTCAATCTAAATGCTGTGTATAACAGGTATTTCATTACTGTCTCTACTTCTCTGTTTTGGTTTTTTGTTTGTTTTTTTGTTTTAGATTTAAAATGGAATGAATGAATTAAAAAGCAGTATTATAGTCCTGGCTGGTGTGGCTCAGTTGGTTGGGTGTTGTCCTGCAAATGGAAAGGACACAGGTTCGCCCTGGCTGGTAGCACAGTGGGTAAGGTGCCGGCCTGCAAACCCAAAGGTCGGAGGTTTGATTCCCCAGCCAGGGCACATAACAAGGTTGCAAACCAGGTCTCCAGTCAGATCTGTGGCTGGAGTCAGGTGAAAGGCAACCATACATTGATGTTTCTCTCCCTCTCTGCCTCTCTCCCTTCCCCTCTTTCTGGAAATGATGAAATAAAATCTTTAAAATAAAATAAAAATAAAATAAAATGGGTCCCGTATAAGTATTAAAAAAAAAAAAAAAAAGAAAGAAAGAAAATAAAGGACACAGGTTCAATTTCCAAATGGGTCACATGCCTGGGTTGTGGGCTCAGTCCCTAGTTGGGCACATGTGGAAAGCAGCCAGTCGATGTTTCTCTCACATAAATATTTCTCTCCCTCTCTTTTCCCCTACTTTCTCCTCTCTAAAATCAAAATTAAAAATAAAATTTTCTTAAAAAGCTGTATTGTAGTAAGAACCCATAAAATATAATTAGTGGTCAGGTAAAAGAAAACACACACACACCCTGAAAGACTATAGGCCAAATTGTTAGTAAGAGGTATCTGGGAAAGATACTTGAGGGGTTTTATTCACTACTTTCTACATTTTGTTTTATTTGAACTTTTGCCATCATCTTGAATTACTTTTCTAAGTAGAGCAACCAGCCAAAATGTTAAAAAGAGACAGAGGAGGTAAAGAAAGATGTAAAGAAACTTACATCTAGATCTTTACTCAGAAAATACCCTTTGAGCCCCACCCCTTGGTGTCATTTTTCAAAGAGCAGGCCAGAGGAGAAAGGAATGCATTTATGTTCTTAGAAGCCAACAACTAGCTAAGCCCCAATTTTGCAATTATGCAACACCAGCTGCCATCTCTGAACATTCATAAAGAGCTAAAAAAGGGCTCATTATGTTCGTCTGAAATCTGCTCTTTATCCTGTATTCTCTGTCTCCATGAATGTTGCTATTAGACTCACTGGGTCTGATTAATTCTACCACCTTACCAACTTTTATGCCCCTCACTCTCATGTCCATGCCACCACCTCCATTCAAGCCATCTCAGGCCTTAGCCCTGCAAATCCCTCTAGTACACAGTGGCCCATGCAATCAACCGGAAACACATCTGAGCATACAAATCTCTTCCTCAATGAATCATCTCCACAAAAATGTGTCCTTGTTTCTCATTACTGACCAGATAAAATGCCAGCATTTTAAGATGGTTTTAAAAGCCTGGAGCCCTGAAGGAACTAGCTCCTATCTTTCTTACCAGGCTGGCCACTTTCCATGCATACTTCTGCCCTAAGACCTTTCTGGAGTTCACTCTGTATTTTCTCTATGTTGCTGCTCTGCATAAAATGTCCAGCCCTACCCATCTGTACACCTACTTTACCAATAAGTTCAGCCCAGTACTTCCTTTAGGAAGATTTTGGTTCTTACCTTCTTAGACTCAAACACATACATATACAGGCAGGCATTCATATCATTTGCTCACAGACTCCAGCTTTTTTCACTGCCCTGCTCTCATTTTATGTATTTAATGATTTCCCAACCCTAATTATACTAAGTACAAACTGCTGGTTTTAATTATTTACTTTTTAGTTCATGTCTGTATTTCTCAAATTACTTCTGTTTCAACAGCAGTCTGTTTGCTTTTCTTGAAATGTCTTGTTCATGTTGTTGCTTTTCCAAACATGACTGATAATTCTATATCTATCCTATTATTCAATTTACCTTCCATTTTCTAAAGATATTTTTGAATCTCTGATCTGCTGATAATGTCTTTTTTCCCTTTGCTATATAGTTTATTTCATTTTGTACATTCACAGTTTTATTTCAGAGAAGTATGGAAAAGCAAAATGAGTAAATACAAATGTTCAGTCTACTTATCCTGGATCAGACACTAGCTGAGTTAATAGATATTTCATAAAAATAATAATGAAAAATTTCTCAAGACCCAAATATTTAAGAATGTAAGTCAAGAGTATTGTAGTTAAGCAATAATTATAGTGATTAAGCTTACAATGTAAGGCTTTTTTAGAAAGACCCTATATCCTCTAAATCTTTGAACCCACCACGTTTAACTCATAGTGTGGCTCAATAAGTAGTTGCTGAATAAATACATTAACAGAACTTCTTGAAGCAATCCTATTGCTTTATTTCGTTCTGATCAGTCATACTAAAATATAGTTCTTGTTTAGTTTCCATTTTAATTGGAAAGTGGAAAAATTACAGCATAACAAAAGTACAAGAAACATATTTAGAGTGGGGGTTCCTGACTCTGTGGTGTCGAGTAGTACATTTTCTCCATTGGTAAAGCTTTGTGACTGATTGTGGGGTGTTGTTGCGGGGGGGGGGGGGGGGCATGCTGAAGAGGAAAGTTCAACCTTGGGGTTTGAGAAGAGGTGAAGGAAGAAGCATTAAATTTGAGAAAAGGAGCTGATTACAAAATCGAAATCATTTTTATCTGGGAGATCCTGAGAATGTCTCCTTTTCCACAAGGAATTCCCAAAAAAATAATCATTTGAGCCCTGTACCCTCTTCTTCCCTTCCCACACTTTCACTTACTTAAAAGATTTCTTTTTCTTTTTTTTTAAATTAAATTTGTTGGGGTGACATTGTTTAATAAAATTTTATAGGTTTCAGGTATACAATTCTATGATATGTTACCTGTATGTTGTATTGTGTGTTCACCACTCCAAGTCAAGTCTTCTTCCATCACTATTTGTCCCCCCTTTACTACCTCCTACCTTCACCCACCCTTCTTTCCTTCTGGTGATCACCATACAGTTGTCTATCTATGAATATTTTTATTATTGTTGCTGTTTAGTTAATCCCTTCCCCCTTTTCATCCATCCCCACTATCAGAGGAAAGGGGAGAGGGGTACTTACAGGTTTTCAGTTCCACAAGTTCAATAATCACAGGTCTCAGATACAGAAACGTGGCCAAAGTGTACAATTAATGTATAGAATAAAAGAGGCTCTAGGACTTCTATTACAACAAGTTTTAGAGCCCCAGAATAAAGTTGCAATTAATAAACAAAGATGTAAGAGGCAGAATTGTTTGTTTGAGTCAAAATAAGATGACAGTAATGTCTTAGCTCTCTTTAGCAGGATAGCTACTTTGCAAATGGTGCTAAATAGCTACTTACTACATCCACAGAGTAGGGGAGAAGTACTGGTTGTGTTTAGTGTCAAATATTTTAAACTCTTCTGGGGAAAGAGGTTACAATGATGAACAAATTTTTTCATACTTGAAAAATTTAAACACTAGTGGGAAATGCAGACAAGTAAACAGGCAACTGTAAGAAGGTGTGATAAATCCTACTACAGGGTGATCATCAGGTGTTATGAGAACATAAACGTGTTTTCAGCGAGAGGTTGGGAAAGTGTTCCCAAGGGAAATGACATCTCTGAAATCTGAAGGATTAATGCATGTTATTCGAGGGAAAGTTTACAGGGAGACTTCATGGGAAGAGAACAGAGAACCAATCGTGCAACAGAAAGAATAGCCTGAGGACCAGGAAGAAAGAGCTATGAAGTTCTACTAGGAATGTTGGAATGTCATAGTTGAGATGTCATCTGTGAAATGCAGAGCAGTGAGACCTGAGTCAGGAAAATCATAAAGGGACTTATGCCCCATACGAGTGAGCTTGAACTGGACCATGAGGGCAAAGTAGAGGACAATGACACAGTTGTTATTGGAATGCTATACAGTTTGATTCTCATTTTAGCAAGATATGTCTGGCTATGTTATGTGGAATGGATGAAAAGATGAAAATGACTGAGTTCCAGGTTGGGCAGTCAGGCAGGAATCTGCAGCAGTAACCCTCCGAAAAGAGGAGAGTGATCCCAGACCAAAATAGAAGAGGTAGATTAGAAAGAAGTGTATGGGATCCATTTGAAAGGTATGTCTATGGAAGAATCAGTAAGTGTTGGGGTAGGACCTAAAGCTACATGGTAAATAAGCTTTTTATGAGCCCAAAGACTAAAATGTGCAGCTATTCACAGTAGTCTCCTTATGGGCTTTTTCTGTTTCTAGCCTGTTCTCCTGCCTTCCCATCCTATCATTATTGAGTCTCCTCTTTCCACAAAGGGCCCTTATTTTTAACATCTGTGGTCTACTCTTCCTCTTTCCGTCCAACCTGGAGGACTGGTCTTTCTTCCTCCCACAGGTCTTTCTTCCTACCCACTCCAATCCTATGCACCGCCCCTCTCCCCAAACCTAAGATATTCTTCCTTATGTATTGGCTTCCTGAGGGCTTCCATTGCCAGAAAGGCAATGATAGTCCTTGACTTCCCAGGGCCTTTGGAAGAACTGGTGGCAGATGAGGGAATAAAGAAGAAACTTCCAGGCAACTAGTCAACTAGTCTCTCTCTCTCTCTCTCTCTCTCTCTCTCTCTCTCTCTCTCTCAGTATATTTTTCATCCTCACTCAAGGACATGCTCACTAATTTTAGGGAGAGAGAGAGAGAGAGAGAGAGAGAGAGAGAGAGAGAGAGAGAGAACAAGAAACATCTATGTGAGGAAGAAACATTGATCAACTGCCTCCCACACTCACCTTGACTGGGGATCGAGCCAGCAACCCAGGCATGTACCTTGACTTGGAATTGAACCCATGACCCTTTGGTGCATGAGACAACACTCCAAGCAACTGAGCCACCCAGCCAGGGCAATTGGTATTTTTTAAGATCTCACATCCAGTAATGAGTCAGTGCTTTCTATTGATTTATTCTTCAGGTGGTCCATCAGTCACTGCTGAAATAATTGCATGTGCATAAAGACATATACACAAAATGCTTAAACAAACACACACCCCTCCAAAGGACAAATATTAATTTTCAAAGATATGTAGTCTATAAAATGATAAAGAAAAAGTTAAACATTTTCCTAACTACCTCTCCCCTCTCTTATACAATAAATTCAGTATTTTATTTTCTCCTCACCTTTCTAATTGTTCTTTTTCAGTCTTGGCCAGAATAAGAAAGGGCCCATTGCCAAGTTGTAGTTGCTTTTCAATTACTTTCTAAATACCCAAGCACCCATTCAAAGCTTTGAAAGGATTTGAACTAAAAACTTCATTCAATTCCTAGCCAGAGTTGTTCTGCCCAGGGCAAAGAATAGTAGATAGTTTTATTGTCCCAGATATATCTACCTGTCGCATTCTTCTAGCCGAATAATAAAAATTATTTAGCAGCAGTGAGATACTGTGAAAAGAACACTGATTAAAGTAAGACTGTGCCTCAAAAATGCTCATTCACTGCCTTATACCTAGTAAATCATTTTATTTCTCTGAGCATCCATTTCCTTATCAGTAAATGATGGGTAACATGGGCTGGTTTGTTTCCATAGCTTATATTGAGTGCATATACAGTATATATGTGAAAGGAGCTGACATACAATGGGTATCCAAAAATATATTATACTTATTTGTTGGTTAAAGTTAGAACTCACCTAATGCAACTATTAGCTTTTACAAATAAAATGCTGAAGCAGAGAGGAGTAAGGTTCACCCACCCACAAAGTGGCCGAGTCAGAAATAGATGCCGAGCCTCCTGATTCTTGCTCAATGTTCTTTCCATTACACCTTCTGGGGTGAGGATAGAGTGTGTGATTCGAGAGGAAGCCTTTCACTATGGAACCTGTGCCCCAAGGTCATGTCCCCTTTCCCCAAAATGCCTAGGCTAATGCCAGTTCTTTTTGATGCCCATGTGGTTTTGCCTTGGATAGAAAAGACTTTTTCCAGTACCACCTATCCTATTATTATTCTGTTGTGAAACACTAATCTGTCAGGCACATCAAACATTAAAAGCAGCCGGAACATTCTGAGGTTTGTAGGCTGTATATTTTTCTCACCGATTAAATCTTCACTCCTCAGCTGTCAGACAAAAGGGAGGGAAACTGTCCCCCTCCTCCCCTAAAAGGAGAAAAGCTTTTAAAACTTCCGGCACAACCCACCATGCAAAGTGGGAAAACAAAATTTTCAAGTAATATCAGATGCAAAAGGCAAAAGAACACATGTATCCAGGATAAAGTTTGTTTTCTCTTAGGCTACAATATTGCTGCTTCATGATTCTAAGCGATAACCATTAGAGTCAGATTGTAGCCAGCAATTTTTATCAACACAATTTAGTGTTTTCTCTAGCTTCTTTCATCAAGAAAATATAGGGGAAGTTTTAAGCTAATCTCATCTACTAACAACAACAACAACAACAACAAACAACTGGCATTGGTAAAAATAAAACTTTTTTAGGTGGTGGAGTAAATAGAGAGGATTGGTACACAAAACTCAAAGTTTCTTCTTTATCCACAGCTGATACATGTGATTGGGATGATCTCCTAGGAAATGACAACTAAGAAGGGCCTTGGCTCTTGGATGTCCCACCAGCATCACAAACTCAGTACATTCAAATTAAAATTCAGTATCTTTCTCTCCTCCCCCAACGTATTCTCCCTCCAGGATTCCCAGTCTCAGCAAAAGCACCATCAATCACTGAAGACATCAACTTATTCTTCCCCTTTATCTTCTATCTTCTTCCCTTCCCAAATGATCTCTTAAGCCCGTTTTTTAAATTCCCGAAATGATTCTGGAATCCACTGCCACTGTGCTAATTCTGATTTTCATTGTCTCTTGAACTATTGGCACTTTGATTTGATGAATTGGCCCTTTGAGGTCTGCTCCTATAAACTTCCAATCCATATTAGCTACAGCAAGCCAAATTACTCTTGTAGTATATAAAGCTAAAGATGGTTTAAAGCTTTCTATGGCTCCCTGTTGCCTAAACAAGGCCAAATTTTTCATCTGATCTGGAAGACTTCTCTCAATTGAATCTCAGCCCACTTTCCAACCTCCCCTCATCATCATGACTATGCAGTTAAAGGCTTCAATGGTCCCCAAAGTACTCAAGTTCTCAAAAAAAAAAGTCTTATTATACTGTATTCTGTCCTTGTAAGTCCTACATTTGAACTCCCCATTATCCACCTGGTAACTTTCTCCTTAAAGTAAAAGACTGTTTAAAAGCCACATCTCAGTTAAGTTTTCACAGATTATCCCCAAAAACCTAGTTGGGTCTCTGTATTTTCATACCATAGTAAATAAACTGTGATTATACCAATAATATTTTATTATTTTCTTACTAAGTAACTCTTTGATAGATTAGGTCGTATCTTCCTTGTATACGCAATTCTTAATAATATGTCTGACACAATAAGTATTCAAATGTTTGTGAATCAAACTAATTATCTGTCCCTCCCATAGTAATAATACATACAAGTGATTTTCATGTATAAGTTCATTTAAATTTTCACCTATAAGGGAAAAAGATTGGTTCTCAAGCAATATACCATATATTGCTAAACATTACACACACATACATATATATAGTAAATGACATAAAATTACGTCATTTATTATATATAAGAGCACTGTTTCCATGTGTCTGTCAGGCAGAAAGCTGAGCAGATCATATAACTAAGCATAGGATGAAGTTAGTTTGGTGCATACTAGAACTTTTTTTAAAATGTTATAATTTAAAGCCAATGACCAAAAATGGCAAACTTCTTTTTTTTTTTTTTTTTAATTAGAACCTGCAAGACCTTTACTTTGGCATATACAAGAGGTTATAGTCAGGGAAAGACACAGTCCAACTTAAACAAAAAGTTAATATTCAAGGGCAACCAAGAGGATAGAATGATAACCATGAGTGTTTTATAGCACTGTGAGATATGGTTAGACAGTAGATGTTGTCATTATTGTTAACCTGTTTGAAGCCTTTTAACATCACCAGCTCAATTGGTAGAAATGTTTAAAGGTTCCAAAACATCCACTGTTTGACAGTGTGCCTAAGAGGTAGAGAAGTAATTGAGGCATAATTGTAGAATATAGTTTTGAAATTGTTTACAGACTTGATTTAAATCCCAGCTCCACCCCTGGCTGGTATGGCTCAGTGGATTCAGCACTAGCTTGCAAACCCAAGTGTCACTGGTTCGAATCCCAGCTAGGGCATATACCCAGGTTGCAAGCCAGGTCTCCAACCAGGTCCCCAGCTGGAGGAAGGTTAAAGGCAACCATATATTGATGTTTCTCTCCCTTTCTTTCTCCCTTCTTCCGCTCTCTCTAATAAATAAAATCTTTTAGAATAAATAAATAAATAAAGCCCAGCTCTGAACTCACAACCTCTGTTAACCTTTGGCAAGTCCCTATAACCATGCTCATCCTCAGATTCTTCTGCTCTAAGATAGGACAGGGCCTTCTTCATAAGATTCTAAGAGAGTTAAGTTGAAGACAATGTCTGACTTGGAGCAAGCCCATATTAAATGCTACCTGCTGTTATTTGTTGACATTGTTTTACTGTGGCTGATTTTGTTAGTTATTGCTGCCATTGCTGTGATCTCCTACAAATGATAGTTTAACGTGCCTACTAGTTCAGGGGTTCCTTCACTTCTATGAAAATCTAGAATATGGTTCAGGGAAAAGGAGCAGAAACCTAAACACAGCTGAGTTAATTTTTCTTCTCTCTCTGGAAGTCCAAAAATAAGTCTCACTGTTATCATTGTCCTGTATCTGATTGGAAATATGCATTTGCTGGAAAAACCTAGTCTAAAAAGCTCTGTTTAATAGGTGTCCCTACAGAGAGACCTGATGCAATTAGAAAATAAAATAATAATTACTATGTTTATTTGGATGGTAAGTGAAGTTTAGTTGAGAAGGTCTGGTAAAATTTGCAAGACACTACCTGGGAAAGCAGATAGGAGATAAACACAGAGAAAGAAAATGACAATTCTATCAAAGACACTTACCAATTAAGTACATTAGGCCAAAGATCAGGTGCACATGGCTGACTCAGGATATATAAGGACACAGGAGAGCATTAACTTATCTAACCAAAGTTAAATAAAGATCAATGGCCAGAGCTGTTTATCATATGCACGTGCAATTCCATGGCACATCCCTGCTTTGCTTCTGCAACCAGATCCTTGTGTAATTTGACTCCCAAGAAGTAAGTGGTAGTAAATTATGACTCACAACATAATTGTTTTCATCCAATCACCAGTTTGGCAGTTGCATATGGCAAGTATTAACACCTACCTCTTGGGGACATTGTGATAATTAGAGTTTTCAACAGTGTTTTGAGCTGTAGATAGCTAGAAACAAACGTAGGGTGATCTCTCATGGTTATCAGAACAACTGATTTGCACTTTCTTGTAATCAAAGCCACATGGGTCCAGTGTCTCCTTTTAACCTACCTACCTAAGAATAAATTGATATTCCTTAGCCAAATAAAAGCTATCAAGAAATGGGATTCTTTCCTAAATTCAACCTGAAATCAATATGTTCCAAAATAACTAATGCCTCCTAAATACATTGAGGTCTGGTTTTTGCATCCCTTATCAATAACCTCCTTATGCCGAAATCCACCTAGATACTCCTCAATTTGATATGGTTAATCCCTACCCTCTTTCTTTAGCCAATCTTCTTTTTTAAATATGTTTTTATTTAGATGAAAGGATTATATATGAAATTTTTTTCTTCATCTCAACATTTCAAAATTGAACAATTCTATTTTGGTGGCCACCATGATATGTTTCTGGGTTTTGTGTCTGCTTTGCAGGTTCCTTTTCGTTTGTTCATGCTAAGGGTGTGTTTTTATTTTTTATTTTTTTCTTCTTGTCTAGGTCCTATGCTTTGCTTTCCAGGCTCCCCACTGCTGACCAGTATCACCCATTACTGTGATTTCATTGGAGAGCCCCAGAGTGCTGAAGGGGCTAAGGATAGGACCTGGTCATCACAGAGGGGGTACTGTGGAATAATAGGTGGTTTTTGAGTTGATTCCTTAAGAATGTGTAAAAAAAGAAAAGAAAAGAAAAGAAAGAAAAAGAAAAAGAAAAAAAAGAGCCATATGACATTTTTAGCATAACATTAAAGTTTTATACTTTATAAAATTAAAGATGTGTTTGTGTAAAATTATATCTCTTATTCTATTATCCATTCCAACTGTTTATAAAAGAAATGCTTTCCTCTAAAGGTAATTTGTTAATTTTCATTCCAGTGTCTCAAACCTAAATAAAGTCCATTTTCAAGAAAAAAGATGCTCTGCTCATTCCTTACATTAAAATGTGTTCATCAGAATTCAATAAGGCATCAAGTTGAAAAGTTATATGACTTCCTCAGCCCCAAAGTTTTTCAAACAAAAACTCTTGTGATTGCAAAGTACTCTTTCATTTAGAGAAAAGAGTGCACTGTATTTGTATTCCTTATATTCAAAAAATTGTTGAAACCAGAAATACAAAACTTTTCATAATGAAACATATAACTTACAAACACAATTTTCAAGATATTAATATTTTGCCAAAATTCGTTTGCATCACACACATATGGTAAACTGTTCTTTTAAGATTTTATTTTCTTTTTTCTTTTTTTAAATTTTTTTTTAATTAAGATTTTATTTCATTATTTTTAGAAAGAGGGGAAGGGAGAGAGGCAGAGAGGGAGAGAGACATCAACGTGTGCTTGCCTTTCACTTGCCTCCAGCCACGGACCTGACTGGAGACCTGGCTTGCAACCTGGTTATGTGCCTTGGCTGGGGAATCGAACCTACGACCTTTGGGTTCACAGGCCTGCGCCTTAACCACTATGCTACCAGCCAGGGTAAGATTTTACTTCCTTTTTTATTATTTTATAATAATAAATATATTATTTATCTTATATAAGAAATAAATAAATAATAATGTTTATTATTTTAAAGAGAGGGGAGGGAGAGAGGCAGAGAGGGAGAGAGACATCAACGTGTGGTTGCCTTTCACTTGCCTCCAGCCACGGACCTGGCTGGAGACCTGGCTTGCAACCTGGTTATGTGCCCTGTCTGGGAATCAAACCAGCAACCTTCGGATTCACAGGCCAGCACCTTACCCATTGTACCATCACCCAGGGACCAGTAAACATTTAAAATGGAGATCTACATACCATCCAACAAAGAAGAGATAGGATATAAAAACCAGGAAAGTCAGTGTGGGATGGGGTGTGGGCTTTGATGAATTTTCCCAAAGGAAACAGTTGGCGCAATATCTGTGTAAGTCTAAAATTTTGTCAAACATTGTTATATATATATTTGCAAAGTGTTTTAAAATAATTCCTCCTGACAAACATGTAAGCCAGATCACCATTATCATCCCAATTTTTCAAGAGATGAAATAGAAATAAAAATCAGAGATGCATTCTGCCCTCTTTCGATAGAAACATGGCAAGTGGTGACAAATTAGAAATCGCTGGGCCTAAAATACTATTTTGCTGTGTGAGCTAAAGGCCAGGTCTCCCTGTTGGATGAGTGCTTCTCACATTTGCCAGATTTGAACAAAGTAGTGCACAATTGTGACAGTTTATCCAGATGATGCTGGTCAGAATTTCCCTGTGACCTTGGGATCTCAAAAACAATGCAGCCTGATTTATTTAATAAATTCATGACATTATGTTTAGCTTTGCTAAGTTGAGCTACCAGCACACTAGTTTTCCATAGGAAAGGGAAAAGACCTAAAACTCTCTTTGGGTTGGGTTGAGTCAAAGTAATGAAAGTAAATGGGAATTTTATTGAGAGAGAGAAAGAGAGAGGGAGGGAGGGAGATACTCACCAAATAAACAGACAAATTAGAAATGTCTCCTGTGCCTTTTAGTTGGACAATTCTCCTCACTAAAGCAGCGTTCTTACTTAACTTCCAGCTTCCTGTGGTATCAGGGGAGCCTATATGCTCTCTCTGAATATAACTTGACATGTTTATTTAATACTTCCTTTTTAAATAATTTAATATTAGAATAATGACTAAAAGAGGCTCCTCTTCTTCCTGTCCTGACACACTCCACCCTGCAGAGGTCCCCAGAACAAGGAGCCCCAGCCGGGGTTCTAGATATTGCTCAACCACAGTGCAAATTAAAGCGAAACAACACGGCTTGTTTTTCCTCTCCAGCCTCTCTCTTAAACCAAAACACTGGAGGACCTGAGCAAGCAGGGCAAAGCCACAAGCAAATGACTCACTGGAAATCTTGCATGTTTGCTAAGGAAGGTCTGGCCGCAGCCTCGCAGATCAAACAACAGCCCAGGCTCTCCTTCCTCAGCCAGTCCTAGGAGTGAAGAGGCTGTAAGGCGTGTTGCTGATGACATCGGCTCAGCTCCGGTGGCTCATTGCCTTCCAGGGAGACATTTGCTTGGTGGTGGTATTGTTTACTTTCCAGTGCTTAAGGTGTTGTTTTTGTTTTTGTTTCCTTGAGTGATTGTAAAAGAGTAAATGAACAAAAACACCAAGTGCTCAATATTGAATGAAAACAAAAAGTGCTCAATAGTAAACAGTTGGAAAGGACAGAATGTTGTTTTTAAACAGCAAGGAAATAATTAGCCTTCATTTCTTCCAGGAGCAACCCATTAACAACTCTGTCATTCTTTTACACCAGGGTTCCTCAGTGTCAACCTTGCCGGCATACTGGGCTATTTCATTCCTTGCTGTGTATATGGGGGAACAGGGGCTGTCCTGCACACTGTGCCATGTTTAGCAGCATCCCTGGCCTCTACCCACTAGAGGCCAGTGCATTTCATCCTCCACCTGCAATTGTGATCATCAAACTTGTCCCCAGGCATTGTCAAATGTCACCTGGCGCAAAAGTGGCGCCAATTAAGAACTTCTTTAGACAGTATATTTTTGGGAAGCAATAGTGTCAGTTTGAGATTTATATATGGGAAAGTTTTAGGAAACTCGTTCGGGAGAACTCAGTCCAAGCTTTCATTTCTCAAGGGAGAAGGCTCATAGATAAGTGACTTGTACAAAGCCACCCAGTGGATCAGTGGTCAGATCCAATTAGCTTCTGGTCTAGTGATCTTCCTACTTTTCTCTTTGAGTAACTCTTGTATTCCTACTTGGCCATCACATATGTGGGAAGCAATTAAAAGCATTTACATTGGTTGCTCTTAAATTTCAACACAATTATCATTCCGAGTATGAGATGTGAGTCTTCCCTGCTCCCTGGCCAACTATGACCAGTTACATGACTCTATTTTATTGAATGAAATTGGCTTTTTTAACTTACAGTCCTTCTGCTAAGAAGTGCTCAAATTCCCAGAAGTTCTTGTGTTTCAAAACCTAGTTCCTCTCTTTTTTTGGCTCCTTCTTAGCTTTTATCTTCATGGGCACTAAGACAGTGATTTTGGGTACATGTTTTTCTTCCTTCTTTGTTCTGATCCATTAATCTAAACATCAGCCCTAAATTTCTCTCGTGAAAAGCCCCTGCTTATATTCAAATTCAAACCCCCAACATCTCCCATCTGGACTAAGGGTAATAAATAGTCTCCTTGCTTCTGCTCTTATGCCTCTATAATCCATAATCAATTCCTTACAGAGCTGCTCTATCTTTTGGGGGTTTGTTCTTGTTATTTAAGATTTTATTCACTATTTTCAGAGGAAAGGGCAGAAAGGGAGGAAGAAAGGGAGAGAAGCATCAATGTATGGTTGCCTTTCACCTGCCTCCAGCTACGGATCTGGCTGGAGACCTGGCTTGCAACCTGGTTATGTGTCCTGGCTGGGAATCAAACCAGCGACATTTGGGTTCTCAGGCCAGTGCCTAGTAACTGAGCCACATCAGCCAGGACAAGAGCTCTATCTTTTTAAAATTCAAATCATATCAAGCCATTCTTCTGTTTAAAATCTTCCCATGCTTTTCCATTACATGTTAAAATACAAATTCCTTACCCTGACCTACAAGGCCTTATGTCTTGCCAGCTCTCCACCCCACTCTGCTTTAATCACACTGGCCTTGTGGTTGTTCTCAGACATTCCAAACTCTGCCCACCTCAGAGTCTTTGCACTGCCTTTTCTTTCCTCTGCCTGCAATGTGCTTCCTCCATGTTTCTGTGACTGGCTCCTCCTCCCTTAGGTTCCATCACCAAAGTAGTACTTCAGGGAGGGTTCCACCTTGTTAACGTAGCCATGTCTGCATATGCCTCCATCACTCTGTTTCAGTCCCAGGGCCTTGATAATATGTATTTTTACATCTTAATCTAAATAATCATACTTATTAGTTTACTTTTTATTACTTTTATTTCCCCTATTCCTCACCAGAATGTCTGTTCTTCTCACTGCTGTATCATTGTTTCCCACAATTTCCAGCAGATAATACACTGGTGCACAATAATTATTTTTGAATAAATGAATGAATGAGTGGCAAACTTATAGAACACTTAGGAAAAGAGAATGTAGGATTCTTGACATCCATTTCTAGCAACCATTACAAAAACCCACTCTCCACTTTCCATGGCTTTCCATTACACTTTCAGACACAAATTCCTTGCTCCATCTTCCCTGTACTACATAATACAGCAAATAGTCATGGCCAAAGCATAGAATTGTTCATTTGGTGACATTGATTTAATAATGCATGACTTACCTGACTCTGAATGTCATTTAGATTTTATAAACTTTACTAATTACTTAAGATGTTGCTACCAGTCTTGCTTTTTATTTTAACCTTAGGCATGAATTCATTTACTTGAATAAAATCATCTAATAGTTAGGCCCCAAGCCAAAAAGACCTAAGAAAAGAGTTTTTAAGAGGATTCTGCTTATTTGCATGGGATTACTATTACCACTACCTCATTCGGACACTGTGAGAACATATGAGATAATATCTATGGAGCATTTAAATCTTAATCAGAGATATTCACACACATGAAAAATAAAGCTATTGATTTTTCTGACACTATAATGTGTCATTTATATGCCTTTTACTGATAATTATATTAAGGTAGGTCAACTTTTGTGCACAAGTTTCCCTCATAAGTCAAGGGAAATCTAGTTCCTTAAGACATTTACCAAAAAGATTCTAGCTCAGAATTCAAGCTGAGTAAATTTTGGGAATTTACTACCTCCTTTACTCCCTGGAGCATTTAACTGTTGTCTTGGGCCACAGAATATATGAGATCAAGAAGGCCCCTCATAAAATCACCTAATCAAGCCCCTTTATTTTATAAGATTTTGTGATGATCAAACCCTTTTATTTATGATGAGAAAGCCACATCACACAGTCATATACCAAAGTTCTTCAAGCTTGTTAGCAGCAGATGCCAGCCTACTTTTCACTCTAGGGACTGTTCTATCATATCCTATTGCTTTCACATGCTATTATTCTGTTAGTCTCTTCTAATTTTCAAAGGTCGAACTCAAACCAAGAGGGGTGAGTAAAATGCTACGGTCAAAATCTCATTATGAAACAACACATAGTTTTATCTTAATATTTTCAGATTTTGGTCTCTTGATGAAAAATAACCACTCTTGTTGAAAGTATGCAAATGGGCACACCTGGAAGGAATTCAGGTAAAATTGGTCAACATTTTCAATCCCTGGCTAACATGGATAGCAGCCCTCTGGAATGCTCAGAAAGCTGCAGCAACGCTGGATCCAGAAGTAGGTGATAGCCTGAGCACAAAGTTAAGAAAAATATTTTTAATTTTTCGGTAGGAAAGAACTGTCTAGAGTTATTCAGCAATGAATGAGCATAGCTAAGAAAAGCCAAAGACCTAAAGACAACCCCAGTGCAATGGTATTAGTCAGTTCCTTGCATGGGAAATAGGATAGGACTAAAGCTTTTAAAATATCAAGATTTTAAAGAATCAAAAGTCAACAATGTGGGTGTATACTATGGATTGTGAAGAAATATTAAGTTAGGTGTTTTCTGCCCTTTTTAAGATTATGGAACAATAGTGAATGAATTTTTTAAGGACTTCCATTTGTAAAAGTTAACAGGAATACTCAGGTATAAAATTCAGTTGGCTTAAAAACTGAATTTGTTTTCAGATAGCTGTAGAGATACACATGTTCACACACACACATATTAAAAAGATAGATATGACTCTATATAGAACTGATGGCACAATTTCTAATCATTATGTGTCTAGGGCACCAGAATTTCAACTACCTTTAAGAAAAAATACAAGATAAAAGTAGCCATAAACATTTCTATACATTTAATCAGCCATTTCTCACCTGTTAATACAGGAGAGATAAATTTTAAATAAGCCTTTAAAATGTCAAGCTGAGGATGGGGGGATGTAGCAGCTGAAGTATAGGCCAGTTTTGATAAAAATATAGCATGCTATTATGGTGTATATTCTACTTTCTACCCTATTGGAGGCTTCATTTTATTCTGTTTTTGTCCTTCCAAAATTCAGCAATAAAGAAGATTAGAGAATCTGTAAATGGGTTGTTTCATAAATAAATGGATTTTCTTTAGCATGAAATAAAAATGAAGCTACATATTTAACTGTACATTCATTTTTCTTCATCAGGGGGTGGTTAAAATCCCCCCACAATGAATAACACAGCAATTGGTATGTGTCTATGCCTTATAACTTGAAACATTGTATTTATATTTTAAAATACACAGAACACTAAAAGTCATATTTTATGCAGTGTTGAGAATTAAATGAGTATATATATATATATATGTGTGTGTGTGTATGTGTGTGTGTAAATATGTGTATATTTACACACATATAATATTTAAATTTTAAAATAAATTACCATATGTAAAAAAAAAAAAGAGAGCATTGAGATTTGCTGAAACCCTCTTTTGTTTTAATATAATGACTAGACTAACAATATAAATCAGAACAGAAATAGTCACAATATGTTAAAATCTAGTTGTTATCATACTTGGTACAAACCACATAGGTAGTTGGCTGGTTTTATAAATAGCAGGTAATTCAATATAAACTACCATTTCTTTGCTTGTGAAGTATTCTCTGATTCTTTCATTTAAAAGTTAGTTAACTCTTACATGATTGACACTATTTTTCCAGGTTCTTTGTAGTCCCTGTGAACAGAGTTGTACCACAGCCAGTGTTCTGTCACAGTTTGAGGTACAAATAAGAATCATGATACAGCCCCCAAATATAATCCTAGTACCCCTCCATCAACATTGAAGCAATAACAGGGAGGTTAGAGGTCCAGCTGCTCTCTTCCAGGCTCTAGCTCCCTCCCTGTTAGTTTTGTGGAGGTCCGGTGCTTACAAGTCTCCTTGGAGAAACTCCTTTCCAGCTGGGACCTTGATTAGTTCACAGACTACAGTATGGTGAGACAAGTGCCAATCTACCCAAAGCACAGGGTCACTCCAGCAACTAAGCTTCTGGCCTTTCTCTTAGCTTCTGGTGTTGCCAGCAATTCCTTGGCTTATAGATGCATCACTCCAATCCCTAACTCTGTCAAAAACATGGCCTTCTTCTTTTGTGCCTGTGTCATACTGGCTCATGCTAATCCAATGTGACTTCATTCGAATCCGATTATATCTGCAAAAATCCTGTTTCTAAAGAAGATTCCAATCACAAACTGGAGCTAGGACTTCAGTCTATCTTTTGGGGGGACACAATTTAACCCTCAATAATTATTTAGGGTTGGAGTTTTTCAAAACCAAGTCTAGAAGGCCACAGAACTTGGTTGACTCCAGCCAAGCTCTCCCTAAACGTCTGGTCAAGAAAGCAGTGGCAAAGATTGAGTACTCTACTCCATCTGTTCCATGGGTCCTGGCGATTCAATAGGCAAAGATGATTTCCCAATAACTGCTGAGTCAAGGGTCTAAAGTGCCCTTCCCAGGTCCAAACAAAAAGCATTACTCATCCCCCATCCCATTAGCTCTTTGGTTTCAGGTAAACAGATAAACAGCCCCATCTTACTTAAGGTGCAGAGCAGCCACAAAACTTGGGCCAATTGGTTCCAGGGTTCACTATATTAGTTTCCAATTACTGTAAAAATCACTGCAAATGTAGTGGCTTAAAATAACACTAATTTATTACCTTGCAGTTTAACAAGTCAGAAGTTCCAAATCAAACTCATTGGACTAAAAAAAGACGTCAGCAGAATTGCATTCCTCTGTAGTCTCCAGAGGAGATTTTTCCGACTTCTGGAGACCACTTGCATTCCTCAGCTCATAGCCTCGACACCTTTCCCTTCAAAACCAGCAGCAAGTGACATCTTTAAATCTTTCTGTACCTTTAAATCTGCCTCTGTCCTCTGTTTCCATCGACATATCTCCTTCATTAATCTTTCCGCCTTCCTCTTTTATTTATTTATTTATTTTTGGTTTTTTGGTTTTTGGTTTTTTTTAAGATTTCATTCATTATTTCCAGAGAGAGAGGCAGAGAGGGAGGGAAACATCAATGTATGGTTGCCTTTCGCCTGCCTCCAACTGCAGACATTGCTGGAGACCTGGCTTGCAACCTGGTTATATGCCCTGGCTGGGGAATCGGACCAGTGACCCCTGGGTTCGAAAGTCAGTTCCTTATCCACTGTGCTACCAGCCAGGGCTTCCTATTTTATTTAATGGACACTTGTGATTCATTCCATTAAGAGCACCAGATAAACCAGGATAACCTTCTCATCTTAAAATCCTTAATATAATCACACCTGCCAAATTCCTTTTGCCACCTAAATATTTCTAGGTTCCAGAACAAGGTAGGAGGAATCACAATACCAGACATCAAACTATGCTACAAGGCTACTGCAATCAAAGCAATCTGGGACTGGCATAAGAATAGACATAGATTAATGGAACAGAATAGAGAGCCCAGAAATAAATATTTATAGGTTTCAGGGATTAAGACATGGACACCTTGGAGGCAGGGGTGGGGGGTTTATACTGTCTACCATATCCACTAGCCATTTTACTCTCCACATACACTTTCAAATAAGTTACAGAAATGTCTTACTTCACCTTTGTATCAGGATATCGGGGCTAATTGCCCTGGGGTCTCTCAGTGATTTCAAGCTGGTACTATGCCTCCATTTAAGATGTAGCATGGTGGACTCACTACAGAAGATAAAGCATAATTAAATCTTTAATGAAAGATGAAATATAATTTGTGATGATTACCTCTGATGGGCCTATATGAGACTATAAAGCTATATACACATAAGTGTATAAGGTCTTGCAACACATTTCTAGTCAGTAATAAAACCTAGAGAAGATGTTTGTGAATAAATTTTCTTTCAAACAGTAGGCTCTGGGGCTCTAACCTATTCAAAAATTTTCTTTCATGCAGTCACTCCACAAATACTTACTGCCTGTTCACTATGTGCTAGGCACTGTGGAAGGCACTAAATAAAAATTGTAGATAGAAGGGATGTAGTTTCTTTCCTTATGGAGAATACAAACTACAATCTAGTGGAGGAGGCAGATACCTCATACAAACAAACAAAATGTATAACTGCAAAGTGTTATAAATATTACATGAGAGATAAAGAGAATTTGGAAATTAAGATTAAATGAAGAGGCAGTAAGTATTGAAAGTGGGGAACATTGTTCTCAGGAGTGTGTGTGTACCCACAGCTGGGACAGTGTGGTGTCTTTAGAAAGCTTGGAAGCAATAATAAAGCTGACTAAAATTGATCTGCTTTTTATTTTCATCATGCACTGGAAATTCTAAACAATGTCAATGATAAAACACTTCTCCTGTAAAAAAATATTTTGTTGATCTGAGTTCTAAAGAGTTACTGCAGTTACTATTGAATGTTAATAATATAAACTAAGTAGCACATTTCTATTACATATCCTTTAAGATACACCAAATTCTACATGGAAGGCCATTTAAAGAACTTCTAGTTATACAAAAAGTATAGGAAGAAGAAGGGAAAGAGGAAGAGAGAGAGAGAGAGAAACATCAATGTGTGGTTGCCTTTCACCTGCCTCCAGCTACAGACCTGGCTGGAGACCTGGCTTGCAACCTGGTTATGTGCCTTGGCTGGGAATCGAACCAGTGACCTTTGGGTTCACAGGCCAGTGCCTTATCCACTGTGCTACCAGCCAGGGCCTATATAACTTTTTCTTTTCAGCGATTTTGCAAAGATTCATTGGTGGAAAATGCTGACATTGTAGGTAGGAGAGAAAAGGCTTTTTCCAGGGATGATGGGGTGTTCATTTTGAAGCTGTACACAGAATAAAGACAAATTTTGGAAAGTTAATTCCAACCTTTGAAGTACTATAAGATACCAAAGAAAACGTGTACACAAGAAGATCAGTCAGATTTTTTTCTTTGCCGAGCTGGGTTAACATTTTTCCTGAAGTAAAGTTTTAGTTGAGATTAATCAGACAAATAAATTTGCTGAGACGAAATCATCTTTGGGCAATGTATGTGAAACACCAGGCTTTAAATTTTTTCCTTTAAGATCAGTGCACAGAAATTGTGGAGAAAGCCAATAAATATACAACAGCAAATGTAAAAAACAAATTACGTAGATTAAAACAATCAAATTCTGAATAAGACCAGCAGCAACAATAAAATCAAAAGGACATTTGAATGCATCACTCATTTTTACTAAGAATAGGCACTTGTTCTAAAGCCATGGACTAAATGTTTGCTATCATTTAGTGATTTTTCTCTAACATTTTGCAAAACAAACTTCAGAGGTTTCTAGCAAATGTAACAAATTTACGATGAATTTTTTAGAGAAGATACTTTGGTGAAACAGTTTTGGGTGAAGAGACATTTGAAAGCCACTAGGGAAGCCACACAGGGAGGCAGTGACATGGCCAACTTTACAATTTCTGGAAATTATTGTTCAATAAGCTTGTTATGATTCTGCCAAATGCATTCGTTTGTTTAAGATCTCCTTTTTTTTTTTTTTAAGATTTTATTTCATTATTTTTTAGAAAGAGGGGAAGGGAGAGAGGCAGAGAGGGAGAGAGACATCAATGTATGGTTGCATTTCACCTGCCTCCAGCCACAGACCTGACTGGAGACCTGGTTTGCAACCTAGTTATGTGCCCTGGCTGGGAATCGAACCATTGACCTTTGGGTTTGCAGGCAAACACCTTATACACTGAGCCACCATCCAGGGCTAACATCTTTTTCAACTATATCTGATACTTCACGTAAAGGAGATCGTTCAAAATTAAACTCGATAAAAATTATTCTTTGAATAACTATGAATAAAGGCAGGTTGACAAATCTGTTTATACTGTCTATTGAACCTAAATAATCAAAGATCAATTTTAATAAAATCACTGGCAAATTTGCCAAGTTAAGGCCTAAAAAGAGGAACTGTAATATTATTACACATTATTGTGATAAACCAATATATACGATGAAGGGCTTAGTTTATTTTTTCTTTCTCAAAAAATACATCAATGTAACAACAAAGTACTAAAATTGAAGAATGAGAAGAAACAGGCCATTCAAAGGACAGGGCTAAGGTCATTTCATGTGGAAGGAATAGCCAGAGACAAACACTGTAGATTTTTTTGTTTTAAAGAAAGAAACAAAAGGGTGTGTTTGAAGAATTAAAAGGAAATAAATGGGGCTGGGAGAGAGTACATAACAACAGAGAATGTCTTGGGTTGTGCTTGGAGAAATAAGCAGGAGCCAAATCACTTAGCACCCTATAGGATATGGAAATGAATTTAAACTTTATTTTAAACATAAAAATTAAAATTGAAGTATTTTCAGCAGGAAAGTAGTGTGATCAAATTTGTTTTTACAAGATAACTATGGCTACAGTGCTGAGAATAGATGGTAGGAAAGCAAGGGTGAAAATGTGGAAACCAATAAGAAGATTATTTTGATAAGCTAAATAAAAAGTTGTTATGGCTTGGATTAAGGTGATGACAGGGCAGATGACAAGCAGTAAATAGGCCTGAGACCCAGCAAATAACTTTGGAGCCTATCTTTGAAGGGGACTTAATAAAATTTGCTCACAATATGAATGACAACAGCAAACAAAAGGTAAAAATAAGAAGTCCTGCATTTTGGTTTAAACAATTAGTGAATGGTATGAGGAGGTACTGTTTAGCTCCATTTTACAGATAAGAAAACTGAGGCATGGAGTGGTTATGTAACTTGCCTCAGTCACACAATGTTGGGTTTCAAGTCCAGCTAGTTTGCTTATACAACCTGTGCTCTGAACTATTATATCATGTGACCTCTCACATGAGTGTTAGTGGTTTATAGCTGTCAAAGAGAGAGGCATGAAAATGAGCATGATAAAGTCTGAAAATAATGATCAAGGATCAGAAAAAATGACCACCAACTACTCCCTGCAGAGACAGGGTCAGATTGCAAAGACAGAAGGAGGCTTATGAGCTAGCTTACAAACAGTAAGGATGAGGATAAACATTAAGAACAAGTTTTAGAAAGACATAGCTCCTGGCTTGGAAAGGGGGTGAAATTAAGAGAAAAAAATAAAACCCTTGGCTGAGTGGGTCCGTTGGTTGAGGGTCATCCTATAAACAGAAAGGTTGCTGGTTCAGTTTTTGGTCAGGGCACACACCTAGGCTGCAGTGTATGTCCCTGATCAGATGCAATAAAACAGGCAACCAATTGATGTTTCTCTTTCACATCAACGTTTGTCTCCCACTCCCTCGCATTCCCTTTCCCTCTCTAAAATCAATAGGCATGTCCTTGGATGAGGATGGGAAAAAAAAAATTAAAATAAAGAAAAAGTAAAAAGTTAGGGGCAAGCATAGCCAAGGGTAGGAAAGCTTTGCTAAAGCAAACCCTGACAGAAAGCTGGTCTGGCTGCCCTTGATTTCACTACCTCTGTTCTTGCATCTTAAGGAAGAATCACATCAGCCTCTGAAAGGAAAATAATTGCAATAAAATTCGATAGTGAAGATTGAGTGTGAAATGCTTAGGACACGCACTAAACCCCATCTTCCCATCTCCTTCATGAGGTAAAGAAGGAGTATTACAATGTATGAAGAAACAAGGTCAACTAGATATGTCAGATCATAGAACCCTGAAATTCAGGATGTGTGGCTAGAATTTAATTTTAAAGATAATATGGATCTACTGAAGTCTTGAGGCAGAAAGTAAAAGGACACAATTGTCATATCAAGTACCCTCACTTATCTGTGCTTTATCGGTTGGATCAGAGGGAGAAAGAAATGCAATAAATGGAAAAGTTTAAATGTAGCCAAGGTAAGAAAACATGCAATTTGTTACCAAGATGATTTGAGAAGTTAAAACTATGATGGAAATATGAGCTTCCAGGAGAAATCCAAAGTTTCAGAGATGAATTCTCACAACTCCAGGAGCAGTGCCAACAGTTCACAAGGGTCTTTTGCAGCACATTCAATAACATACTGACAAGATGAGTTCCTCTGAACAGAGGTGAACTATGTAATTTTAAGTACTTATAGTTTCCCTTGAACACATTCTTTCATCCATGACAAATATAGCCTTAAACAATATCCCACATGATTCATGTGGTTGTAACACACCCAACTAGTTTCTCTTTCTAAAAGACCTATGAATCAACTGTCTTTGTCCAAGAATTGGGATAATTTGCAAGGATTTGACTTAATTGAAAATAGATATACACCTGAAGAGAGTGTAGTGATATGGAAAATAAACTCTTTCGACTTTGGTATCAAAAAAACCAATAATAATCCTTTCCTTTCACTATATCTTTGAGTACTCTAAATCTTTATAACAGGCTGTCAGCTACATCATTGGTCTTTGGTCTTTTTTATTTCTTAACCACTATTTTCAGGGATTTTTTTAGAAAGCATTCAGAATGAAATGAAAACATAGAAATAGCTTTAAAATTTTTACAACCGTATGAACTGAGCTCTCAGCTTTTTCATCAGGAAAGTAAGGAAGCTGAACTGGAAATCCTCACAGGGACTAAATATATACGATTCCATTAATGTTTTCATATATATTTTTCTGATGATGCTTTAAAAAATATCTGAGATTTTTTTCTATATATGCCAAAGTAATACATAGATTCAAATTTCAAACACAAATTTAAGAAATTGTGTGATCCACAGCTGTATTAGCTATTAACTAATCAATTATAATATCTTTATGGATACACTCTTGTAATTAGTTGTTTACCAGTTCTTGGTTGTGAGTGAAAAGTTTTTCCAGAATGTTTATAAATACAACAATTGGATCATCTCAAAGAGCTTTCTTTGATGGAGCCCTTTTATGTCTCTTAGCACCTCCCTCCACTTCTCCACCACCTTTCCTCTGAACTACTGTCCATCCAAATGGTTAAAGGGATGGATCCCAATGACTTATTCTGGTTTCTTGGCCTACTCCATGGACCACAGTCCATTGGACCAGAAGAAGGCACCTGACTCCACACTCTGGAACTGAAAAAGAAAAGAAAGAGACAGCTGACTGTTTCCAGGCAGATGGAGGTGTAACATAGAACATTGATAACTATCAGCAATTGTATTTTTCCATTTAGTCAGGAAAAGCAGATAAAACAAATCCGCAAAGAGAGAGAGGGGGAAAAGTCTGAAATCAGATACATAGAGGAAGAGGTATTCAGGTCTCCAGTCTAGTTTTTTCTTGCGGCTTAGCTATTTCTCTCAGACTTTGTGAGTGCCCTATATCCTTTCTTAATCCTCATTGTTTGCATTAGCTATCTCAAATGGGTATCTGCTCTAAGTTTGTCATTTGTCTCTCCAGAACAGGAACACTTGCATGACAAGCAGTTCAAGGCTATGTGATTGGCATCTTCCCAGACTCATCAGATTGCCTGGGTGCTCTCAGCTGCAACTCTGGTGGTTGCTGGGAGATATCTCTAGTAGATTCTGTTTTGGAAAACATAATGGGATGGGGGTGGGGGGTTCCAGCAGTCTGCTAAAGCAGCAACTCACACCCATGGATTACCAGTTTATGTCCCCTTTCTCCTTCAATGAATCACCCAATCTCTGGAGCAGAGTTTTCTGCCCAGGTATAAGTAAATCATTCTGGCTGTCCAGATGTCCTTATAGAGCCAGGGATCTCTCTTGGGTTACTCAAGATCTCACAAGCCTATCTCAAGTTATGCATTATGAACTGTGGGAGTTCTCTTTATAAGTACACTCTACAACAAGGTGGTCAGCTTTTGATAGATAAAGCAAGAGGGGCACTTCAGATGGCCCTAGCAACAATCTCATAAGCACCGTGTTCCAAGGCTAGGGAAGAATCAGGCCTAACTCTTGAACGTAGCTTCCTCCTACAAAGCTCTTCCTCCCACCCCACCCCTAGTCCTGCATGTATGCAGATTCAGGGATAAGACAGTTTGTTACTAAAACAGAATCTTTATGCCACATCAGTCTAAATCCAGACTAGTAGACTGACTCCCATTTAGGAGTTCTGAGGCATAGGGTCATTAAAAATAGATTACTTTGCTTTGTCCTTCTTCCAGCATTCCTCAAGCACTCAGAAAATTCAGTCTCATCAGCAAGCTCTTACAAGACTGCATTTGCATTTTTGCCTTTCTGAAGATTACTTTGAATCTGCCCAAGAAAATTAAAATATACTACAGTCCTGTTTTTAAAGTCTCACCATGGTCTATGTTCCAAAATTAGCATGGCTCCTGATAGTCTGCTTCATCTCACCTCACCATTTGTTTTCATAAGGTCATGGCCATGGCCTCAAGATGACTTGATTTTAAATGGAATAAAGCATTTTTTAATCAAAATTTACTTCTGCTTCTTCTGGCAGACTAGGTAATGTGAAACAATCCTCTCACAAAAGATGAATAAGAAAGCTTTATGAAATATTAAGAGACAAAAATCTTGGAAGTGTAAAAGGCTATTATGATATGATAAATTATCAGTCCCCAAAACAGAAGGGATAGAAATGCCAAAAGGTAAGCGTGGTACCTGGGGCCGCTTTTAAATTGGAATTATTTGTTAATAGGAAAGAGGCAACCAAGAGGCTGCTTTGCACTTTTGGTACCTTCACAAAGCTATTAGACAAAATTCAGTGTTTAGAGCCAGGCAAGGTAGAAATTTCATAAATTCTCCCTCACTTTAGTCTGGTAGGCCAATCAGTGTCACCTGGTAAGTAAAGATAAGCCAAAAGTAAACTATTCCTTTTATGAAATACACATTTCCTGGGTGACCTGGAAAATATCACCTGGAACATGAATTGCTTGTTTTTAGTTATTAGTGTCCCTAGGCACTTGGTTAAAGTAACTAAATATCTTCTATGGTGGGAAACAAACATCATTCTTTGCTTCAAATTATTTGTGTGCTTTGTCTTTGGAAAATTGCTTGCCAAAAAAAATGTCTAGCATACAGTCAAAGTATCCAGGCATGTGTGCAGAGACAAGATAATACAAATGTAAACTATGAGCAACAAAAATAAACTCTAGAACCTTTAGATAGTGGAATTATATAGAACTGTATTTGCTAAATTCAAAAGGATAAAAGAAAAGCTTTAAAATTATGGCAGAAAATAGTAAAGAAATTAGATATTATAGAATTGCAAAACTTAATTAAAATTGGGAATTCAATAAACAGATTTAACAGTATGCTAGACACTACTGAAAAAAGAATTAGGGAACTGAAAGATAGGTCACAACAAATTATCTAAAATGAAATACAAAGATATAAATATGAGAAAAACAAAAAAGGAAGTAAGAGGCATAGAAAACACATGGAGAAGAACTTGTATGAAATTCATTGAAATCTCAGAAGAGAGATAATGGGGCAGAGGTAGTATTTGAAGAGACAGTAGCTGAGATTATTCTGAAACTCAGGAAGTATGACATTTATCATCATCAATATAGCCATAGTTTAGCAGTTATCTTGAAGAACTATATACTGCAAGATAATTCATAAAATCAAGGAAGAAAAGACAAATAACATGATTTCGCTTATATGTGGAATCTAATGAGCAAATTGAACTAATAAACAAAATAGAGATAGACTTATAGAAAGTAGGCTGACAGCTATTGGTGTCAGTTATTGGCTAGGGGTATGAAAGGATCAAGCAAAAAGGAAAAAGGACCCAGGTACATGGACAATGTGGGAATTTCAGGAGGAAGAAGTGCATAAGCGAGTCAAATGGTAATGGGAAAAATACAACAAAAAAATACATATTTTTAAAAAGTGTACAATTCACAAAACTTTTAAATGGCTACACAAAATTTCACCAAAAAAAAAAAAAAAAATCAAGGAAGAAATGATCAGCTGTGGACAATCATATATCCTGACGGTATCTACTTATCCATTCTCATTCCCAAATGGTCTTCAGTTGTTGCTTCACACAACATCAACTGTTCCTGTTATATTCTTTATGTTCACCACAAGAGCATTTATTTAACTCTAAAGCTCTTTTCCATGACTATGCAGCTCTTATCCACATAAAATATTTTGCTGCTTTCCTACTGCCCTGGGTTGTGAAAAAAACCCATAAAGTTGTCTCAAACACACTTGTCCAAATACACCTCAAAGTTGTTTTCTTTATTCCCAATTCATGATGATGGCGATGCAGGACTTCTCAGTTCTGCCTTGTCCTCCAGACCCTATGTAATGAGACTTTCTGACCTTCATTCCCAAAACCCACGTGGGGAGGAGTGGGGGAAGTAGCTCTCACTCTCTGCCCTCAGAAATTGGGCAAAGCCTTTAACCATGTTCCAAGTCTTCACTGCCTCCTGATTCTCTCCTTTCTCCTGGAAATGTTTATCTAGTAGCAGGTGGGAAAAACTGATTTCATCTGATAGTTTTATTCTAAATTTTCTCTCTTATGTCCAGACCAAAGGATTTATTACTCAAAGGACAAGCCTTGGATTTTCTGGTAAGTGCTCTTCTGAGTCACTTCTTCTCAGAAGCAATAAATGTCACTGAATAAAACATAGTAAAGGCAAATAAAGAAGAAAATCAACCTGGGAACAAACTTGAATATCACAAAATATTATTTTAGAAAATATAATAGCAAAAACTGTGACAGATGCATATATATATATATATATATATATATATATATGTGTGTATGTATATAAAAGACAATGCACAGACATTGTTTTATGATGTACAGGTTTACCACAGAAGAATTTATTACTCATAGTCATAGAATTTTTTTGTTTGATACTTAAATATCTTCTAACTTTTTAATGCTTTAGGCCTGTATTTTGTCATATTTTTAAATAAATTTGTATTTATATAATTTTTTACCTTTTTCAGCCTTCATGCTTCTCATGTCTTTTATAAATACACAAAACTAGTAAGGAGTGATTTTGCAACTATTTATCCTGTCCTGTTAAAAAATATATCATGTAGGACTTCTAGTCAAGGTGGAGATGTACGTAAACATGCATCACCTCCACACACAACTATAGCAAAAAATAAAGCCACACTACAAAACAAATGGCACCCAGAATTGTCAAAAAGTTGAGCTGTGTGAAAGTCTAACAACCAAGGACTTAAAGAAGCCATATTCATCCAGACAGGTAGGAGGGGCAGAGATGCAGACAGGCACAGAGATGCAGAGGGATGCAGAGCACGAGGACAGGAACAGACAGTCCCACATCCATGTGTGGTGGATAAAAAACTGGAGGGCTACTTCAGAGTGAGGGATCCTAGCCCCAGTCCAGACCACCCAGCCCAGGGTCCCAGCACTAGGGAGATAAGTCCCATAAATTCTGGCTGTAAAAGCTAGTGGGGGCTGGGGCAGCAGAAGAAACTGTCCTCTTAAAGGCCCTGGCTGGCATAGCTCAGTGGATTGAGCACTTGCCTACAAACCAAAGGGTCGATGTTTGATTCCCAGACAGGGTACAAAGGCAGCCATACATTAATGTTTCTCACCCTCTCTTCCTCCCTCCCTTCCCTTGTCTCTGAAAAGTGAATAAATAAAATATTTTTTTTAAATAATAAATTAAAAAAGAAAAGGGCCTACAATGGACTTAGAACACAGGCAGACCCACCTCCTATGGGATTCAGCACCAGGACAACAGCTGGAAGGGCCCCACTGGCATTTGGGGAGAAAGAGAAACACAATGGGGAGAAAGCTTCCTCATGGGCAAAACTCTAGAGGCCACGCAGTAGTATTGTCTCCTCTGTGAGCCCTTATCAGCCAGAGCAACAGAGCAGTATAACACGGGTTGCCCTACCCTAAGGCTCTGCCCCATACAACTTAATAGGTGCATAGGTGCGCTAAGACAAGGAGTCAAACCAACTCTACCTAATACACAGAAGCAAACACAGGGAAGCTGACAAAATGAGGAAACAACAACAACAAAAAAAAAAAAATGGCCAAAATGAAACAATAGAACAAAACTCCAGGAAAATAACTGAATGAAATGGAGATTAGCATCCTATGAGGTGCATAATTCAAAACATTGTTTATCAGGCTTCCCCAGGAACTCATTGGATAGTTCAATGTCATAAAAAGATCCAGGAAGAAAAGAAGGTTGCATTAAATGAAATAAAGAAAAACCTATTAGAAACCAATAGTGGAGAGGATGAAGCAGAGAATCAAATCAACAATTTGGAACACAAGAAAGGAAAAAGCATTCAATTGGAGCAACAGGAAGAAAAACAAATTTTTTAAAATGAGGATAGGCTTAGGAACCTCTGAAACATATTTAAGGGCACCAACATTCAAGTCATAGGGGTTCCAGAAGGAGAAGAGAAAGTGCAAAAAATTTAAAACTTATTTTAAAAAATAATAAAATAAAATTTTCCTAATTTGGTGAAGAAGTTCAGGAAGCACAGAGTCCCAAGCAAGATGGACCCAAAGAGGACCACACCAAGACACATCATAATTGTAATGCCAAAGGTTAAAGATAAAGAGAATCTTAAAAGCAGCAAGAGAAAAGAAGAGAGTTACCTACAAAGGGGTTCCTATGAGACTATCAGTAGACTTCTAAAAAAAAAAAAAAAAAATTGCAGGCATGAATGGACTGGCAAGAAATATTCAAAGTGATGAAAAACAAGGACCTACAACCTAGATTACTCTATCCTACAAAGCTCTCATTTAAAATGGAAAGGCAGATAAAATGCTTCCCAGATAAGATAAAACTAAAGGAATTCATCATCACCAAACTATAATATAAAATACTAAAGGGAATTGTATAAGAAAAAGAATAGCAAAATGATGAACGTTAAAATGACAGTAAATTCACAACTATCAATAACTGAATCCAAATAAACTAAGCAAACAAATAGGAACAAAATCATAGATATAGAGATCATTTGGAGGGTTATTATCAGTTGGGAGGAATAAGTGGAAAAATGGGGGGAATAGTGAAGGAATTAAGAAATACAAATTGGTAGGTGCAAAATAGACAGGGGATGTTAAGAAAAGTATAAGTAATGGAGTAGCCCAAAAACTTACATGTATGACCTATGGATGTGAACTAAGGTTGGGGGAGAAGTGATCATTGGAAGGAATGAGGGTACCAGGTGGAGGGGGAGAAGGGGAAAAATTGGGACAACAGTAATAGCATAATCAATAAAATACATTTTTTTTCATCTGTCATGTAAATGTTACAAAGGTCATAGCGAAGTTCAATTTACTGGCTTTCTGCCTCAGGAATCCAGGAAATTTAGAAAGTAATGGGGACTCCCTCAAAACAGAGAAAATAAGAGTATTAGGACTGAGAGCCAAGTCTGGGATACTCAGATTCAGAACCTTTTGAGGGGATAGAGTGGCTGCCCTAAATTCCCAGGGGAAAATGCCCCAAGAAGATGGAAATACAAAAAGACATGGACCCATTCTCAGATCTCGGAGAACAGGTAGAAGTACTGTATAGAGGGGTAGAAATGATGAGTGCATATTTGGAGGGGAGAGGTTCCACAGTACCATTGTCATTGAGGAAAAGAGCTCCTAAGTTTAGTTGACAGAAATGGAAACTTTTAAAATTTTTATTAATTTATTTTTGGTATATTGCAATTGTTTCATTTCCCCTCATTGCTCCCCACTGCCCCACTCTCCCCTTCCCTTCTCCCACAGTCAATCCACACCTCATTCTCCATGTCCATGTGGAACCCCTTTCTTCTAGCAACAGAAACAACCCAGTGAGTGCAGCTTGATAACAGCAGTAACAGGAACAATAACAAGTCCTCTTACAACAAGCAAGGGCCAGAACAAACCACAGTGGTGGCAGCAGGAAACAGAACCAGTGTGGGCAAATAGGGAGCAAGCCAGGTCTGCAAAAGGCACAGCACGGTGCTGGCAGCCACAACAAAGAGAGTCCAGCAACGGAGGAGGGTGAGTCACTCAGGGCCTGTCCGAGGGCAGGGGAAAGAGGCCTCTGTGCTGATGGTAAACATCACCACCAGAAACAGAGCCAAACAAAGAAGCACTAGAATATCCACCTCTGGTTGCTTATGTCTGAATATCTGAAAGCAGAATCTGAATTTTACTTTGAATTTGAATTTTAAACATGTTCTTAGGGTAATATTTTAAAATAGTGCTGTCTATAGATCTTAGCACTGGGAATCCTGCCCTGGATTCTAACTGTTAGAGAAACTTCTTCTAGCCATATTCCCCATGGAGTAAGGTGTCCTAAGCTTCAAGAGGACATGCCCAACAGACATTATGCCTTCCTAATACAAAAGCACTTCCCACACAGACCATGCTCTTGGTGCCCAAGACCCTGGCTTCCCTGTTCAAGTGACATAAGGCCAATTGCAGGGCCTAAATGGATCTCTCTCCTTGGTCTATGCTCCCATGGGTGGGCCACATTACTTGGTGTGCACAACACTAAAACCAAGTGTTTTCCAAGGGGGGCTAGTGAACATGGAGTTTGGGCTTGCCTGCTGGATTGATCACACGTGCTGTCCATGCCTCTCACACGAAGGCAAGAGTAGGAGTAGAATAAGAATGGGGACCCTCCCCTTTTGTCTCTCTATCCGCCCTGGGCCCACAGAGGTTAGGATCATCTACTAGTTTAAACTAGAAACATTATATTTTTACTCTTTTGTTTTTTTAAGTCATGGGGATTTTGTTTAGCTTTGTTTTGTTTTTGTTTTGTCTTGTTTTACTTTGTTTTTAAGAAACAGAAGGAAAGAAAGAATGCCAATTATAAAATGAAGGATTGCTAAAATTCAATGCGGCCGTGACTCTACAAGCCTTTCATTTCTCCCTTGGCAGGTGACATCTTGGAGACCAAGGCTTGCATGTTTAAGTGGCCTCCTCAAACTTTGAATTCATAGAGTTAATTTATAGGTTCAGTACTATGTGTTGCACATTTTTCCTGTGCTCCCCATCATCCTAGACAGTGAGAGGATCAATAAGATATGATAAATTTCCTCAAAATGAAACCATTGAATAATTCAAGTTGTACTTACAGAATCAAACATAATATCTGTGAAAGGAGGAATGTTATTTTAAGAGCTAAAGTAGGTGCCCCAGATGTTCTAACTTCCATAGAAATTTAACGTACCTTCACCAAGCACCTTTCCTTCTAGTCTCAGGGTTGCCACCTTCTAGAGGACACATAATCACACACCCTCCTGAATAAAGGCTTTCAAGGTTCAGCAACTAATGGGTGGTACTTGGTGCGTCAACCTTTATTTAGTTTTTGGTTTTAAGGATTTTTTTTTTTCACGTGTGCAAACTGAGAAGCTCAAAGTGTGTTTCTTTCTTCCTACAATGATGCAGCCACTGAGCTTTGTCACCTATGACAAGCTTTGCATTTGTCAGTCACAGCTGACAGTGGTCAGTGTTCCTTTCTGGATGAAATATTGAGCAATAAATCTTAGGCAGAGATCCAATTATTCATGCAGTTATTAAAGTTAGACATTTGTTTTGCCCTAAATTTATTGTAACACAAGCCGAAGGTCTGAGCCCGTACAGGCAACTATCTGGGGTGTTCTGTTTCCCTTTTTTGTCAAAGAAGCTGTGCCACGGAGGATGAAGAGCAGCAGGGACAGGAAGCCACAACCTAGGAGTGGGCTGGGAAATTCCAGCTGCCCTCCTGCCCTACTTCTTCCAAATAGAGATGACTCATTGTTAGGAAGCACACAGATGTTGACTTGGCTAACAAAATCCTATGCAAAATTTAACCTCTCTGGACTCTTGCTTCCTCTTCTGGGAAAAATACAACAGGTTCTTATATTTGGACACCTAGATAGCATTGTTCAATATTGATATAAAAGAACAGGCATACACCTCGTTTTTTTAATGTGCTATTTCTTATGTCCCTAAAGCCAGCCTTCTTCTGGAACATATGTGTCTACAGGAAATACACTGCATAAGAGAAGCCTCTGCAATCCAGGTTCCCACTGTGCAGATGTGTGGCGATCTGCTATTTGAGAGACATGAAATTTTCAGGCAAGCACACCCATTAATAAATCCTGATGTATCCATCCAAACAGAAGAGTTCAGAGACATGGGTTATAAATCTGCCTCTCTTAAGTAACTATGTGACCTCACTTTCCTCTCCTACGTTATCAAAAGCTTTGGCTCTAAAGGCTCCTGTTTCCTTTACTGTTTTATGATTCTAGGGCTTTTAAAAAGTTGAAAATATAACCTGTAGTGACTACTCTCTCAATTATCTATTTACCATAAGAATCCACACCTACATGAGCTCATGAGCTACAAAATGTTTCTATTCCAAGTTTTCCTTTCAGTGTAGGAAGTAGAAGAGTATGGCTTGGGTAATGCTGGGTCAAGGATAAGACACAACCTGCAATGGAGTTAAAAACAATTCCTTACTTACCTCATTGGGCTGTTGTAGTCATCAAATGAGATCACATCCTTGAGAAGTTAATCATGAATGGTGCTCTATAGAAACATGCTACAAACTGAATGTTTATGTCTCTTGAAAATTTAATATTGAAATTTAATCCCCAATGGGAGGGTATTAGCATTTGGGCCTTCAGGAGGTGCTTACCGCATGAGGGCAGAGTCCTCATGAATGGGATTAGTGCCCTTATAGAAGAGACCCCCTGAGACCCCTGCCACTTCTGTGATGTGAAGTTATAGGGAAAAAAATAGCTGTCTTATGAACCAGAAAGTAGGCTATAACCAGATACTATATCCACCAGCACCTTGATCTTGGACTATTCAACCTCCAAAACTATAAAAAATACATACATTTCTGATGTTTATAAGCCATTCAGTCTATGATACTTTGTTATAGCAGCTCAAATAGACTAAGATAAAATTATGTTGTCATTACAAATAACAAATGTAAATATATTCTATCCGGTAAAGGTTGACCACGCATCTTTTACATGTTAGACATTAAAAAGGCACTGATCCTGTTTTCCCAGAACTCACAAGAAGTCCAAAAAAGAACTCAGATAAAATGATGACAATATCCTTAACATTTTTTAACCTTTATGAAAAGCTTGAGGTTAAATAAGAAACAAATTGCCAAAGCTATTTTCTTCTCTGTTTTCAAGTATTACACATCTTTTTAAATGTCCCGGCCCCAAACCCAAAGGAAAACATACCTGAGATCTGGTAAAAGCTCAGCTGATTTCAGTGTTAGGTAAAGAAATAAAAGATGCTACAGTCTATTAACTGCTGGGACCAAGTACAATGGCAAGTATTTAATGGCCTTCCCATGACAAGAGAAAAATGGAAATTATAACTTCAATATAAAGGGTAACAGGAGACTGACCTTGGGCTATGAAAAATGTGTCTGTGACCTTGGGGCTGCAAAGCCCACTATCACCCCCCTTTGCACTTTATGCTTGGGTAATGCGGCACTTGCCAGCATCTAGGTCCTTTAACGTAACACTCTGGTTCAACCCCCTGCATTTTCTCATTCTGGGTCCTCAGCTTGGAACAAATAATCACCCATCACTCCTCACTCTTTCTCCCTTTTCAGTACCCTTCCTCCTCTTTTCTCCTTCCCTTCTCCCACAAGTTGTTGCTCAGTTTTCAAGATTCCACTTCACCTTCTTTCCTACCCAGTCTTCCTAATTCCTCACCACCCCCAGTCCTTGTGAGATGCCCCTTCGAGTCACTCCTATCAGCCCTACGTCATCACAACACTTAACACAGTGTGTGAAAAACTTCTGTATTATCTGCTTCTTCCACTAACCCAGTGGTTTCCAAATGGAAAAGATTTCATCCCCAGGAGCATTTGTCAAAGCCTAGACAAATTTTTGACTGTCATAGTTGAGAATATGGACGATCATGGCACCTACTGGGTGGACCCCAGGAATGTTGCCCAGCATCCTACAATGTGCAAGACAGCCCCCCACACAAAGGATTACCTATCCCCAAATACCAGTAGTGTCAAGATAGAGAAATTGCCCTAGACTATGAGGTCCTTTAAAGCAGGAATTTTTTCAGCCTTTCTAGCAGCTCCAAGCAAGGTGCTCAGTGCTCAATAGAAAGCCCAACAATTTTAGAATTAAGTTAAATTACATCTGAGCATTTAACTGAAAATTTTTTATTACAGCTCTATGAAATAACTAATTTGAGCATGAACCAAAAAGTCAAAGGAAATTCAATAGTCGAGGGTAGAAGTAGGTTACAACCATCAATCTTCCCTGATATTTCCCCCTATCTAGCTCTCCATACTTCTCCCCTTTTCTCCTTTGTATCTTCTGTGCATGTGTTCTCCATCCCTTTACTATCATGTTTGATGCTACTCTAAAGCAGGAATTTGAACATATGGCCATAAAGTGCCCCACCTTTGTTTACCTTAGGCATCCATTCAATTAAATTTTAATTTTTAAGCACATCAATTAATTATGCTGTACACTGCCAGAAAAGCAACGTTGAATAAGAGACCGGGTCAATTGTAACAGGAAATTCTGTAGCAGTGGAAGAGAGGAAATATTGTTTCATTTTCATTAATGTGATCAGGGAATGCTTTATAGAGGAAAAGGCCTTTGATTTAGGTTTTCACACATTTCACAAAGTGTTTTTAAGATGTCACATATATGTCACCATATTGTCTTTCCTCACCTGACACCTGACCAACAGAATTGTAAATGCCAACCCTTAGGAGAGTCATTCTTAAGTTTTGCCTGGGCTCCATCCTCAGTTTCTGATTCAGTAGGTGTTGGGTGGAACCAGGCAGAGCATTTGCATTTCTAACTAATTCTCAGGTGCTGCAGCTGACCATAGTTTGAGAGCCCTTGCTTCAATATACGTAATCATCCAGGTAACTCCTTGCCTAAAAAAATATATATCCTCCACTTGGCTAAACCCACAATTTGCCAGTGCTCATACATGAATGAATGAATGAATGAGTGAATGAATAAATAAATAAATAAGGTGGCTTTCTGCAAGCAGGAGAGGAGAAATATGCTCTAATCTATTCTTTAATTGAAGAAGGGCCCCATTTTTTAAAGTTGTCAGACCCACTTCCATTATTCCCAGTGCCCCCTAGGAATCTAATTCTTTATTGGAAATATATCATAACTAACATTCAGTCTTGAAAATCTTTATAATTAAGAATTAAATACTGTATTTGTTGATATGTTAAACACAGGACCCTAATAGCTGAAATCATATTCCTGATAGTCATATTTGAAATACTTTCAATTTCTACTTTAATTATAGCTTTTGGTTACTTGAATCCAGTGCCTCTGTTTATTAATTCCCATATGATTTTCCTCCCCTTTCCCTGTTTTCAATCAATCTTCTCCTTTTTAAAATTTCTTTGCCTGTGTCATCTTAAAATTCTGATTTGGGCCCTGGCTGGTAGCACAGTGGGTAAGGCGCTGGCCTGCAAACCCAAAGGTTGCAGGTTCGATTCCCTAGCCAGGGCACATAACAAGGTTGCAAACCAGGTCTCTAGTCAGGTCTGTGGCTGGAGGCAGGTGAAAAGCAACCATACATTGATATCTCTCTCCCTCTCTGCCTCTCTCTCTTCCCTTCTTTCTAAAAATAATAAATAAAATCTTTAAAAAAAAAAAAAATCTGATTTGGCCCTGGCTGGTGGCAGAGTGGATAAGGAGCTGGCCTGTGAATCCAAACGTTGCTGGTTTGATTCCCAGCCAGGGCACATAATGAGGTTGCAAGCCAGGTCTCCAGCCAGGTCCGTAGCTGGAGGCAGGTGAAAGGCAACCATACATTAATGTCTCTCTCCTTCTCTGCTTCTCTCCCTACCCCTCTCTCTAAAAATAATAAATAAAAAAATAAAATAAAATAAAAAAGAATGTCAAAAAAAAAATTCTGATTTGGTCTCTTAGGCTATTTGCTTTCTCCTCCAGTCACCCATTGGCATGTTTCAATCATTTTTTAGACTTCTTACAGGAGGTTAAGCATTTTTTATTTAAATATTTTATTTACTTATTTTTAGGAAGAGAGGAAAGGAGGGAGAAAGAGCGGGAGAGAAACATTAATATGAGAGAGACATATTGATCAGTTGTATGTGCTCTGGCCGAGGACTGAACCCACAACCCAGGCAGGTGCCCTGACAGGGAACCAAATGGGCGAGACTTTGCTTTGTGGAACTACAGCCACACTGGTCAAGGCCAGAAAGTTAAACATTTTTGTGCATCTTAAAACTTTTAACCTTTGATCCAAAAATAAATATATATAGTATGATGCTTATGAATATATTAGGTACAATAAGGTCAACATAGTATGTTTCATATCGTATACTATAGATGGATATGTTAAGCTTAATTTCAAGCAAATTAAACACATGCATGTGCCTGCATTTATTTGTACCCAGACTCTTTGTACCTCTTTGTACCTGTTGTTTGTTATCACCAGCAATAAGCTCATAGGTGTGGTTTTCAAATGCTCACCGGACATATATGCATGCCCATTGGTGGGGCCACTCATACCTACTAAATATTGGGAAATGTACTTAAATATAAAAAGCATAACAGTATCTTCTCCCACATCCATTAAGCTTCCTTCACAAAAGAATATATTTTAAAAAAGCAAATAAAGGCCTTATGAAAGAAATATTTCCTTTGGAAACATGAGCTAATGGGTAACTTTAAAAAAGGTTTCACAGGCATTTTCCAACATTATTGAAACAAAGACAGCACATGAAATAAATTGCTGATGCCATTTGACATCTTAAATTAATGACTGAATATTACATACTATATAATTGATTTTCTTTTTCCACTTCTGGCTCATTATGAACTTTTCTGAAGACCAGTTTTTCTGAGTTTCAATAAAAAAATGCTAAGCTCTCATTTTAAACTTATGAACTATAAGTTATAAAATGATTTGCTCTACTGCAAATAGCTTGCATGTTGATGGGGCATGATTTAAATGTGTCAAGTCCTTTCTGTTTTACAACTCAGGGCTGTAATTTCTGTTATCTCAGTGACACCATGATTGCAGGGACATGGAAATTTAAAGGTGGATGCTCAAATGACTCATCATAATGCACATCTATTTTGGACCACTGAGGAGCTGTTTTCCAAACCCATTTTGTAATATATCTTAGACTATTTCCAGAAGTTATTCTAGCAAAAGAACCCTCTGAAATACATCTGAGTTCTTACCATTCTAATGAAGAAAATAATGTGGTGCTAAGACAGAAGTTGTCTCAACTTTCTTTGCTTCTCCATAAGTTTTACTAGAAATACCTCCTATATTTATATCTCTAAAGTAATCCCTAACATGTATCAGGTGGTAACAATGTGCTAAGTTTTATATTCATTAGTCCATTTAACACTTCACATCACCTTATGAGATAGATATTAGTATTATTTTCATTTAATGGGTGCAAAGTGGAATTTTCCAGAGTTTTAGCCCCTCATCAAGGTCATACATCTAGTAGTGGCCAATGGAGGGGGGGGCGGAGTTGGAGGGGGACAGATTCAAACTGAAGTCTGACACCAGAGCCATTGACTTTTTAGCTGCTAAACTGAACTACCATTTACATTTTCTTACATCCCTTTTCCTAACTTCCAGTTACTTCTGTTTTCTAAGTATTCTCAATTAAAGTGAGTTGCAATTTCCTGGTATGACCCTGGAATTCAGTACACTAGAATTTTTAGAAATTTATTTGGGTAACATTGGTTAATAACATTACATAAGCTTTATGGGCATCAGTATATTCAAATCTGAATGATGCAAGGGGAAAAAGGAAGACAAGAAATAAAATGCTCTCTGCTCTTGGATAATAGAAGACTCTGGCTTACATATTAAGCAACTGAAAACTATATGTACAGAACACTAAAACCAACACCAACAAATATGTAGAAATAATTGTGAAACCAAATGAGTTCTAGAAGCATGAAGAGGATCTAATTATAGCATGAATGGTGTTAGATGTGAAATGAGTTCATAAGAAAATATGAATGTCTTCTTTACAGTAGTAAACAGTAACTCCCCACACTTCCCCATCATTGAAAAGTTCTGAAGATCTTGTAAATATTATGAATCTTGAACAAAATTATCCAGCTGAAGAAAGCAATTTATTACAGTGAGGACTGCTATGATTCAATGAAATGCTTATTGAGTACCCACAATAGGCAGCCACTGAACAACAGATATTTAATTCTTAATTTGTTCACAATACTGGGAAAAAATAAAACCCTACATAAATATTCAAATTGTGGTCAGTATAAAAATGGTAATCAATGTAACCACATTTTAGAAACTTACTTCTCTCTAAATCAGAAACACTCTGATTAGGACAGGAGTTTGTGATTCTTGGTTCATTTACTTCAAGTACCTATATGTTTCTGCTATTTAGTGTTTTAAATATAAAGCAAGCTATGTCTTTTTCAGAAACATCATCTTTAACATCATTTCCTGAATTTAGTATGTTTAAAAATAACTAAAACCAAAATGGGCTATGGATTCCCACATGTCACTGTACACTCACCCAGACCTAGAATCTTCCTTCCACAATAAGAAGCTCTAAAACCCTTCTCCTTTAAAATAGGCCTCACTATATTTGAAAAACCAAGAGATCAGTTATCACCACACATACTAAGATACATGATTCTACCAACAAACCTCATTTTCACTGTTTCAAAAATGAACTTAGAAATTAAAATCTACACACAACTTCTCAACTTCAAAACATTTTTATCTTGCAAAAATCATTATAACAATATAATACTGTGAACCCAGGTGTCCCTGGTTCATTTCCCAGTCAGGGCACATGCCTAGGTTGCAAGCCAGGTCTCCAGCCAGTTCCCCAGCTGGCAGCAGGTGAAAGGCAACCATACATTGAAATTTCTCTCCCTCTTTGCCTCTCTCCCCACCCCTCTCTCTAAAAATAATAAATAAAATCTAAAAAAAAAAAAAAAAAAAAAGAACAATATAATAAAAGAATGGCCTCATGAAATGAAATCTATTTTTCAACAATCAACACTTACAACATAAGAGGACTAAGAAGATCATAAATCATAAAAGATGATCCTATACCATACAAATGAACATATGAGATAGTTCCACAGAAAAAGAGGGACCAAGGTGAAAAAGGAAATAATTTATAAGGGTGCCAGATAGTGTTCTTTTATACTTTTTAATTCATGAATCTGATGATGTCACTTTACTAGAACACCTTGGTGGTTTCCCACTGCCTACAGTATAAAGTCAAAGTTCCTTACCACAGGTCTCAATGCTGGATTAAAACTCACTTCTCCAGTTTTCTCTCTCGGCACTCTCTAAAACGCTCCCTCGGTTCTTGTCACACTAGCTTTCTTGCGGCTCTCTGAAGAGCCCATGGGAAAAACTGCAGAAAAATTCCACACAGTGAGTAAAATTCTGTTTGGTTAACCCTCGTTTCTACTCATAAAATTTCCCCTAACTGAAATAGCTTTCCTCACCTGACTCACCTTCCAAATGTAGGCTAACAGAACCATCCTCTGAGAAGCCATCCCAAACTACTTTCCCAAAAGTAGTTACTCACTCTTTCCCTATGTTACATAGCATCACCATTACAGATATTATGTATTGCAATTATTTGTTCGCTTTTAAGCTGGGAATTTCTTTATGGCAGTTTGTGTCTTAACTTATCTTTGTATCTCAGGTCCTAGCAGTTTCAGTCATATAGTGATACATGTTAAATGTTGTAATGATATTGTTGAATCCTAAGTAGGCATATGATATACATTTGAAAATGTTCCCTGTATTATAATGGCTATAACTTTTATTAAAAATCATCTTCTAACAATGTATATGTATATGTTCCTTTTATTGTATCTTGCCTCACATCATAATTCCTTGCTTTTCTACTGGGTCATTATAGTCTATCTTTTATTTTGTAAGTATTCAACTGCCTTAATTATATAGCAACCTGATGGCTAACAAAAGAACACAATCCATGGAAACATCTCATCTCACCTTCTAAGAAGTAAAGCTGTCCAAAAGCTATAGAATTAGTAAGCCTGTGTATGTAAATGTGTGTGTCATACAATGGCTATTACATAATTTGAAATGGAGGCATGAGCTGAAGTTTCATTCTAATTGGAGTTTTGTTTTGTTTGTTTGTTTTTTGGGGGGGGGCATGTTTTTTGTTTGTTTGTTTTAGTTATCAAGACCTATCCTATCAGAAAACTACTAAAATAATATGATAATAAATAGTATCACCTAAATGACTCGACATTTTTTTTTGAAGTTGTATTAACTGGCTCTTGACTTTTTAAACTGTGAGTACAAATAATGTCTCATTGCCAGTTACACTCAGGCTTGCCCTTGAAAGAAATCCAGCCCCTTGCAGAGGGCTCCTCCCTCCCCACTGCCTGCTTTGTCACAACCACTCAGGCAGGGCTTACGAGTCATCTCTGGTCACTGCACACTGATCCCAGCATCAGTGACACTTAGCCAGGCCAGAACTCTGAAGACCATGCTCCTCCCACAAGTTTTTATCGGCCCAAGTTTCTTCCTGGCCAGAAATGCAGACAGAAAGTGGCAGGTGGAGGGATAGCCCTGATTGCTGTGCCCTTCTCGGGGACTCTCAGAAACACTGGGCAGCAGGGGGAAAAGTGGGAAAACAGCAGGGTCCTGAGGCTCAGACAGTGAGACAGCTTTGTTTTCCTTTCTCCTTGAACACCTACAAGGTGGTTTTATTAGGACTGATTTTTAGCGTTAGCCGCCACACTTGAACACCTCTGTCATTTCATTTTCACAGGTCTTCTGACCCCTGCCCTGTACGCAAGTCTGACTTGTTCCACACATCATTTCCTTATGGTGAATTCGGTTTCAGGGAACTCCACCTGGCTTCATAAAACGTGTCCCCTTGGACCCACCTCCACACATGCGCACTCCAACCTCAGTCTTCCAGGCATACCAGAGAAGGTCTGTCCCCCAAATGTGAGCTACACTTCAGTTGTTTATTTATTTTCTTTCAGAAAAGTTTCTCAACACCCTCTTAAAATCAGCAATTACAAAGATGTAGTCCTAAGGGGAGGAGTGTCATCTAACTCCATGTAACCAAAGTATAAAAACTTAGCCTTGAACCTGAGACTACCCCCTCCACGGCACCAACTGTCATTATTTTTAAAATGTTGCAATTATTGACATTTCCAGGATCACTCAGTTTGACCTGCTAGAGTGAAGCCTAATGAAAAGGATGCCCACAAAAACTGGCTGGAATCTGAATTAGACACTCATTGAAAAATTACATGGTAGAAAGTCATGCAAACAAATACATTTGTTTTTCTCCTTGCACTAAAACACATTCTCTTCTTCTTTTACTTGGCAAGTCTTATTGATATACAATTACAGGCACCTCCCTTTCTTTGACGGTTGGCTTTGGATTGAGCAATTGCCTTCCACAACTGTACCACATGTAAACATTGACTGAGATGCAACATGCTCCATGAATTAAGGTTTCAAATTCAAGGGCTAATTTTGATGTGGGTTACATCAATAATAAACTTTTATAAGTCAATAGGCTAGAGTATGTTCAGTTCCCAAATAAGAGAGAGGCTATTTACCACTCTGCTTTGAATTCTCTGGTCTTGCAATGTAACAGTAGCTCTTCTTTGAACAAATATTGGACAAAGGTCAGCTATTTCAGATGACTAAATGGAAAAAAGCACTGAAGTAATTCCCTAGTGAATGCATATAAAATATTATTCATTGTGTAGTCTGGATATCAACAATGATTGAACTTACTAAATAATTTATTTTGTATGGTTACACTTTGACATTATGGGTCAGATCAAAATGTCACACTAGAGCAGACCAGTTGCCCTAGGTGCATATATAGATGTATTTGTACTTTTCTACATATTAAAGTTGAATGGGGTAGAGCTGGTTCAAGTTTGTTGTTCGTTTGATCTTTTTTGGCCTGCATGGAGTCACTTAAGTGAACCTCTCAGGTAAAAATCAAATAAAAACAAACAAGCAAAAAACACTATGGAACAAGTATCCACCCCTTGTCTTGGGAGAAGAGCATAAGGCTGTTGGTTTTGTCCCAGCAGCTCAGGAAATCTTCCCATATCCTCATATGCATGGTTTTATTTGGGACAGAGGTAGCCCAATCCACACACAAAGCTCAGGCCCTATATCTAAGCCCATACTTACAGCAAAAAAGTCTAATTATGAAAAATCTAAGTTAAAAATTAGAGATGTCTGTGGGGACTGGTTGCACAGAGCCAATATTATTGTCTAAATGTTTATGAGAGAGAACCAGTTTGGGGAGTATGACTAACGTTGGAAGCTCCTCCAATGTAGGTGCATGAGTAGAGCAGTTGTACTTTGAAGAACAGTCACTGAGCACTAAAATGTGTGCTTTTTTGTGTGATTTTATGACTTATAATAAGAAATAGGTATTTGGTCTAATAGTTCTGGTGTGAAACTTTTAAAATTCTTAGAATGCCCCTATGTCACCTAAGGGTGGGGACTTATTGCCAGGGGAACCAACACTTTGCATTTCTGTGTAGCATATTAGTCAACAACAGACCAGCTACATATGCATATAACTATGGCCTTACAAGATTATAATGAGCTGAAAAATTCCTATGGCCTAATGACATTGTAACAACTGTAATATAACAGTACAATATAGCGTACAAATACTTCCCATTGCATTACAATTGCTTCCAATATTCAGTACAGTAACATGCTATACAGGTTCGAACCCTAGGGGTTGTAGAGGAACAGAATTTACCACCCCAAAAATATGTCTCTTTGACATGGGATAATTTTAGTCTGGTTAATTTTTTATTAAGTTAATTGGAGTAACATTGGTTAATAAAATTATACAGGTTTCAGGTATAGAATTCTATAATGCATCTTCTGTACATAGTACTGGGTGTTCACTACCCCAAATCAAGTCTCCTTCCAACACTATTTATCCACCCATACCCTCTTATATCTCCCCCCACTTCCTTTCCCTCTGCAATTACCATACTTTTATCTGTCTATGAGTCTTTTTCTTTATTCCTTTGCTTAATATTTTCACCCTTTTCACCCAATTTTATAAAACTGCAGACATGGGAGAAACTCTGAAAAGCAAGTAGAAGTTACCCTTCGTAAAAGGCATTAACATTTCTAAGGAAAATCTCTATTTGTAATGGCAGCTCCTGGTCCATACCAGGAAGAAGTAGAACCTTATGTTGAGAATTCCTCAGTGCTGAAGATGACAATTTCAAGCTTCATAACCACCTTATCCTGTTTACTGGGCTTTTCCTGGTAAACTCCCATAACTGAATCCCCCCACACTTAGCATCTTCTTTTATCTTTAGCTGAAGATGTAATTTAAGGTAGTGGGTCCAGCCATTTTTGGAGAGTTACTTATTTTCCCTGGGTCTCTGCGGGAAAATAATAATGCAAACAGGAGGAATGCATATCATTAAACTCGTGTTTCTCCTGCTAATCTACTTTTTTTACAAGGATACCTCAGCCAAGAAGGAAAATCATATTTCCTTCCCTACAGAGTAACTGGCAATGCCATACAGCCCAAGTGTGCAGCAGGCTATACCATCTAGGTTTACCTAAGTGCACCTCTATGATGTTTGCACAACAAAACTGCCTAATGACATTTGTCAGAACTTATCCTCATCATTAAGCACTGTATAACTGTGATTGGAGGGTTGGAACTTTCAATCTGCCCCTCTACCCTAACCCCTTCTCCAGGGAGGGGACAGGAAAGAGGGGTTGAATCAGGTCACACGTGTGATGAAGCCTCCATAAAAAATAAAATAAAATAAAGGACAACGGTATCCAGAGGGCTGCTGGGCTGATGAACAGAGAGAGATGTGGCACACTTTGGAGAGGGCTTTCCCTGTGAGACAGCCTAGGAATGTGGGTCTGGGAGTAGAAAATAGCAGATGGCCAGGAAGCTAAGTTAAGACCAGGTGGTCAGACGAAATACAGGATAAACTGACTGCAAAAATGTCAAGTCCCCTCCATGCCCTGCTCAAAAATGCAGAGGTAGCTGATTTTATCTCCCTTTCAACTGCTGATGTTGAAACCACTGCTTTGCATGCACTGTTGACTGTGATACCGCCTTTCTGGGGTGTCCATAATAAGCAGCACCACCATCTTGCCCCCACAACACAGGTACCAGATAGGTGCCTAACAACCCAACAGAAGGAAGAAGTAGCCACCCATGGAAAATTCTACTCCCCCAACCTATCACAACCTCACCTTTTCCTTCAAGGCCACTTTGTCCCCAGCCTATAAAAGCAAGACCTTCCTTTCCTCTGGGCTTCCTCCCTTTGGTTTGACCATTAGCTTAATCAACTGTCTGGAAATTTCTTTAGGGGTTCCTCTTGATTTCTAGCTTGAGATGCCTAAGAAACCCTAATTCTAAGAACCCATATCTTGCCCTATGCACCTCTTCTAACTGGCTGTCCCTGAGCTATAGCTTTTTATAATAAACTATAACCTAGTAAGTAAATTTATCTGAGTTCTGTGAGTTGCTCTAGCCAATTAATTGAACCCAAAGAGGGGACCATAGGCACCTCTGATGTATGGCTAGTTGATCAGAAGCACAAGGGAAAACCTGGACTTGTAACTGGCATCTGAAGTGATGGTGGTGATGGGTAGGGGCAGTCTTGTGGGATTGGGCGCTTAATTTGTATAATCTGATGTGTACGAATCAAGCTGAATTGTAAGATAACCCCTTGATCCTTGGCGTCAGAGAATTGCTTGGTAGTGTGGCAAACGCCCCACCCCTGTCCCCCACACACATTGGAATTGCAAACAGAACTATTTTTTTTAACTCTGGGACCCAATATGAGCCCTAGTCAAATATCCAGACTAACTGGACCATTCCAGCAACAGTGTAGCATCTATCAAACTGCGCAGGACCAATCTTCATCCATTATATTAAGTTAGTAGCAGGAAGCAATAATAGTGTGGTCAGACTTCACATCACCATAGCCATCACTATTACCATCTTTGAAGTGGGATTTTTATATTATTTGGGGGAGAGGACTCTCAAAGAGTAATATTGTAATTCTTATTAATAATAGTCTTATGAGGTTTACTCATAAAAAAGCTCAAGTGTTTCACACATAAAGTACTCTGATGCCCATAGTTAGTAAAAGAGCCTCATTTACATTATAATTCATAATATAGATATCTGCTCCAGTAACTTTTAATTTAACTTTTGTAATGTTTGATTTATGTTTGTCATGTAAATAAGTTCACATAGAAAACTCAAGTATAAGGACAGAATACAAAAATAAAGATAACTTTATTTTAGCTTTACTTCTCTTAATAAGACCAGAAAAATAGTAGGGTAGGGAACTTGAGTTCAGACTGAAATGTTTCAAGAACAGGAACCACCAAAATTCCAACCTCAACCCATATAAACACACACACACACACACTTTAAAAATATGAGGCATTAAAAGTCTAAAGACTTCTTATATGTCTCTAGACTTTTGTCTCTAGACTTAAATATATCATGTTTAAGAGTTGACTCCACAGAAATAATACCTTAAATTCTAACTAGGGGCCAGGGCCTTTATTATATGACTCAGACTTTCCATTCTTATTAGGAGCGTGGTAGGAGATCAGTACATCTTGGTTTATTTAGCTTTTCTCCAAACCTACTTATCAGCTAAGGTTATTATGAAGGTTGAAGTTATGGGATGGTTGAATTCTCTATTCCGAGCAATGGAAGAGGTACTGTGGCTATCTATACAGTATTATTAAATTTCCTTTCCAAGGACAAGCCATTAAAACATTTTTAATAAGTTATTTTTTCAAATCAACCTGGACCTCCTTCTTTTTAGGATAATTGGGGGAAATCTATTGCAAGCATGACATGAACTACGGGATAAAAAATGCAGTCAGACCCTTCAAAATCCTTCAGTCCACTCCATTTCATTTTCCATTACAAATTACACATACTCGACTTGGACTCTCCTCTAGTTCCTCTGTCCCACTTGACTTTCACACTCATCTGAAAGATAAAAATACGTGAATACTATCTATGTCTACTCAGACTATGAGTATTAGCAACAGCTTTGAATGTCTTCCAGTATAATTAATCTAACCTGTGATATCATTTAACTTCTGTGACTCATATTTGGATAGCACTTCAGGACTTACAATATTTTCTCCTTTGAGCTTTACACAATCCAGTGAAATAGACAGAAGAGGCATTGTCATGACTCTAGAGAGAATTGAGCCCCTCAGAGGCGAAGTGATTTCTAAAGCCAGCTAGCTAGAAAGTGGAAGGGCTGGCTTGCCTGAATCCCAAGCCTGTGTGCCTCTTTCTAGCATGATTTTCCACCTACCATATTTCCAGCATATTCAGCATTTATATTTTTCTCAAAAAACATAAACCAGTTAGCAGTAAGCAAAAATAGAGAAGGGAATTCAGAGAATTCCCTTGATAGGTTGTTTAGAATATAAGCACCCATTTAAATCTGTATGAAGATTGTACATCACCTTTATATGAAATATCATATCATATGTATCTTGCAGCCAACACTCAACTGCCAATGAATGGTTAGAGTAAGAAAAAATAAGTAGCCCAAGAAATTTTTCTTAGGTTCTATGGTGAAGCGCTGCCAATTTTTATAACTCTAAGCTTTATTGAACGTATTGGTACTGAAGATTAATTGAATATATGCTTGTAATTCCACAAATATGGTTAGATTGTATGTTTTTGCATTTCATGAGCTCCTTAAAGCTTGAGCCCAGGTCTTTTCCGCCTTTAACTTGTTGCCTATACACACATAGTTCCTTGAATAATATAGTAAGCACTCAGTAAGGAGTTGGTTTTGTTGTTAAAGCATTTGACAGGTACCCAGAGGCCACCCTAGGGTCTGATTTAAAATGCCTAGTCATCACATATCAACAGAATGCTAAACAAAACTTCATTGTTGTTATTGATACCTAGATAAAATCTACTCTTTAGTTGGTTCACTAACAAAGATTATGTTCACAATCCTGTTTCCAACCAAAGTTTTTGTTGATTAAACTGAGTTTCTAACTTATCAATCATTATAAGTTGGTAATAAACCTCTGGGCATGTCTGTGTGTGTGTGTGTGTGTGTGTGTGTGTGCATGTGTGTATTTTACAAGCATGTGGGCATTTCTGTATTATCACCTTGCATGACATCCTTCATCTCATTTTACTGTAAAATAACAACTCTGAGCCAGATGGTTTTTTAACTCAAGATAAAAATGTGTCATAGTTTTTAACATATATATTTGTAATATATCATGTGCAACATATGTATATATATATATATATATATATACACACATTTATACATACATATGAAATTTTAAGAAAGAGGCTTATTTGAGGAATTGGCTCATGTAAGTTTGCAGGCTTGGCAAGTCTAAATTCTAGTGGGTTGCCTGAATCCCAAGACCATGTGGGGAAGGTGGGTAGGCTGGACACCTAGGAAAAGTTATAGTTTGAGTATAAAGGCAGTCTGTTGGTAAACTAGGAAGAGCCAATGTTGCAGATAAAATCTGAAGGAAGACTGCTGGCAGAATTCCCTTTGGCTTGGGGAATGGCATCCTTTTCTTCTATTCAGGCCTTCACCTGATTGGATGAGGATCACCCAAATTATAAAGAACAATATGCTTTACTCAAAGATTTAAATGTAAATCTCATTTAAAAAAACAAAAAAAAAAAACACTCTCACAAAAGAATCCAGAATAATTTTGACCAGATACTTCGGCACCTCATGGTCTAGCCCAGTTGACACAAAAAATTAATCATCACACATGGTCTTTCCTATGTGTGTATATCCCTAGTATCTCTCTTTTGTCCAAATTTCTTCTTTTAAGGACACCAGTCAGGTTGAATTAGGACCCACCCTAACAGCCTTATTTTAACTTAATCACCTCCTTAAAGGCCTTATCTCTAAATACAGGAATATTCTGAAGTACTAGAGATTAGGGTTTTAACATAGAAATTTGCAGGTGAGGGTGCAGTAGAGGCACATCATTCAGCCCACAACACTATGATTGCTGCTACATTTTATTACAATCTCACCAATACTACCACTGTATTACTCTTCCTTCCTATTAATAAAATTTCCATAAAGACCCTTCTAGTTTCAATTTCACGTGTTTATATAAAGTAGACTGTATGCACATGGCACTCAGAATTTCTACCAAGATTGCATATAAGTTCATCCAGAGTTGGTTCATGGGACACAGTTTAGATAGCTACTAGAGACTATTTAAGGATATGAGAATATTTGTTAAGGAAGGAATGCCAAACTCTAAAGAAGTTAGACCAGGATAATGAGAAAAACCAAAACAGCCCATCCCGGGAAAGTTTGACCCTGTCAGTGCTCACCAACAGGGAAGTTATCCTGTTTAAACCACACCAACCTTCTGGCACTAACGACTCAGCAGCAATTGTCTGTTAGATGCCACAGATTTGTCACTTAAATGTCTGGTTCAGTTTTCTCAGGATTAAGAGCTTATTTCTCTTACAAACAGTAATATATCTAATATATCATTGTATTTACCAATTCTATGGTCATGCCTGAAAAATAATTGAGAAACATTGCCAATGAAGGACTAGGTGGTGAATCCAGATGGAAAATACTCCAAAAACACATATGTATTTACACCTCACAGGCATTTTAGCAGGCCAGGAAAAAATTAGTTTCCTGTTTCATCTGATATTCCATGTGAACTAAACTGTGCACACAAAGACATAAGATTTCCAAAGATGAACACTGAGCCATTCTTAAGTTTGTGTGTCCTGTTGGGCCTCATTTAATATCTTTTACATCACCTTTGTTCAGAAACATTTGCTGAGTTTAGTTGAAAGGTGACTTGAAATTCTGATAATGGAGGTCTACTATGGCTCAATCTCTCATTCAAAAATATGCATCATGCACTCCTAGCAATCAAACAAAACAAGGCCACAATGTGAATTTACCCTTAAGTTTAAGGCTGAACACAATAAATTGTTCAAGTGAGCGCAATAGTCATTTATTCAGCCTCTTCTATGTGTCTGACTCTACAGAGCTTATCATCCATTAAGGCAGACTGTGTGTACATGAATATACATAATTCAAGGCAATTTGGTCTATTAATAGTGGTATAAATCATGTAATGGGCATGGGGAACACACTAGGACAAGGCAAGAACTGAAACTGGTGCCAGATTGTGGAGTAGTTTGAAGGCTGAGCACTCCTCTAATCACCACTGATAAATTCTACTGTTATCATTCTTAAAGACTAAAAAAATATGGAGACACAAAGCCTAGACAGCCTCATTACCCTAATTGGCACAAAATGGAGTAGTTTGATAGTACTAACACCACATCAGAGAATAACACCATTTTAATGATAAAAAGCCCAATCTCATTCTCTCCAAAACATTCTGATATGAACCATTAGTATAATATCAATTGATTTGTATTTAAATACATATTATCAAAGCAAGTAAGAGTTAAAAGTTTTTCATTCCATATGCAATAAGATAAAAATCATTAAAGGAGGAATAGTTATACAATCCCCCCAAGGACACCATTAGTTTCATAAGACACTCAAGCCACCCAGTCCCCTCCATCTCTGACTGACATGAAAGAAGGAGGGAAAAGAAGCAGTGAGGGGAAAGTATGACACACCAGAAGAAGCTGTGAGAGAGCAAAGAGGGAAGATAGAGAGTAAAAGCCATCTAGACTAGGAAGAGAGTTTAAGGGGTGGGGAGGGGGTAAGATATGAGAGGTAAAATACAATACATACATACCTAATTAGCAATTGAACTCTAATTTAACCCAGAAAACTATTTTCTTAACCTAGTGATATAATTTCAAAACAGTAAATATAAAAATGAAACATCTTAGGGGTTTTAATTAAGACAAGGTTTTTGCTGTTGACTAAACACCTATTAATTTTCCCAGAATCAAGCTTCTTGAAGTATCTAGGTCAGAAATTAAAACCTCTCCACACCAGCTGAATTACAAATGCAAGCAGTTAATCAAAGCTTTATTTCTTTACAATCCATGGAATACATTAGCCAATTAATGTTGATTCTTTAAAGTGTTGTGTCTTTTATTTATAATTAAAAGATATGTACGTGTGTGTATTCATGCCACATAAGTGACATATACTGACATATTTATCAAACTAATTAAAGCCTATAACAATAAAATGTTACCTAAAAAATAGCCTGATATTAGTTTATTGTTAATATCTGACATTAAAAGTTCCTGGAGAGATATACTGTGTCCCCCTCCACAGCTAAGAAGGAATACAGCTACCTCAAAACTGGAAACAACCAGAAATTCCAGAAAATCAAGTTGTATGGAAATCCAACAAAGAAAGATATAAAGAAGAAATACTCATCCAGGCAAGCAGGAGGGCTGGAGCCAGGGCAGAGAGGACTCGGTGTGGAGGAGGCAGCGACAGCAGCTGTGGCCAGTGGAAGAAAAATGAAATCACGCATTAAAAAAAGTAGGGAGAAAAATAAAGAAACAGATAAATAAATAAAGTAGAGAGAAACACCAAAGGAACACTGCAAACACCAGACAAGACCATGCAGCTCATGGGTCCAGCACTGGGGAAAATTAAGCCTTATTGCTCCTGACTGAAAACTAGTTGCATCTGGGGCAGAGGAAGAAACTGGAGGTCTCTCAGTGGAGTTTGTTTGTTTAGAGGGCCCACCTTCTCTGGGAACCACAACCAAGGCAACAGCTAGACAGGTGCCAGTCCCATAAGGAAGTGGGAGAAGTGCCTGGAAAAGGGTTGAGTGCAGGGCAAGTAGCTTTGTTCCCCCTCAGACCCCTCCCCAACAAATAGCACCATAAAGTGGTGAAACAGGTGACCCTGTATTGACCAGTACCTAAGGCTCCACCCCTTACAATGTAACAGGTGCAATAGCTCTACCTAAGACACAAGGGCAAACACAGGAGTCTGTCAAGTTGAGGAGACAGAGAAATATGGCTGAAAAGAGGGAACAGATCAAGGTTCCAGTGGGAGAACTAAGTGACAAGGAGATAGCCAACCTAACAGACAGAATTCAAAACACTGGTGATTAAGATGCTCACAAACTTGACAGATATGTTTGAGTACAGCAAATACAGAAGGGAAGAAGTGAAGGCCAAGCTAAGTGAAACAAAGGAAAATCTACACAAAACCAATGGTGAAGGTAAGGAAGCTGGGGTTGAAATCAATGATTTGGAACATAAGAAAGAAAGAAATAGTCAATCAGTACAGATTGAAGAAATAAGGATTGAAAAAACTGAGGAGAGGTTTAGGAACCTCTGGGACAACTTTAAATGCTCCAACACCCAAATCATAGGGGTGCCAGAAGGAGGAGAGGAAGAACAAGAAATTGAACACTTATGTGAAAAAAAGTGAAGGAAAGCTTTCCAAATTTAATGAAGGAAATGCACATATAAATCCAGGAAGCACAGAAAGTCCCAAACAAGCTAGACCCAAAGAGGACTACACCAAGACACATCATAATTAAAATGCCAAAGGTTAAAGATAAAGGGAGAATCTTAAAAGCAAGAGAAAAGTAGATAGTTACCTCCAAAAGGGTTCCTATAAGACTTATCAGTTAACTTTTCAAAAGAAACTTTCTAGGCAAGAAGGGCAAGAAGTATTCTTGCTTGATGAAAAACAAGGACCTACAACCAAGATAACACTATCCAGCAAAGCTATCATTTAGAATGGAAGGGCAGATAAAGTGCTTCCCAGACAAGGTAAAGCTAAAGGAATTTATTGCCAAGCCCTTATTATATGAAATGCTGAAGAGACTTATTAAGAAAAAGAGGATCACACTGGCTGGTATGGCTCAGTGGATTGAGCACTGGCCTGCAAACCCAAGGGTTGTAGGTTCCATTCCCCAATCAGGGCACATAACCAGGTTGCAAGCCAGGATCCCTGCCAGGTCCCCAGCTAGAGGCAGGTGAAAGGTAACCATACATTGATGTTTCTCTCCCTTTCTTCCTCCCTCCCTTGCCCTCTCAATAAAAATAATGAGTAAAATATTTTTAAAAAGAAAAAGAAGATCAAAATTATGAACATTAAAATAACAACAAACTCACAACTATCAGCAACAAAACCTAAAAAAAATAAAAACAAAAACAAACTAAGCAAACAACCAGAATAAGAAGAATCATAGGTATGGGAACCATTTAGAGGATTATCAGCTGGGAGGGGAAGTGGGAGAAATGGGAAAATGGTGTAGGGATTAGAAAACATATTTGGTGGGTACAAGATAAGCAGGGGGAAATTAAGAATAATATAGGAGATGGTAAAACCAAATAACTTACATGCATGACCCATGGACCTGAACTAAGGGGGCTGGGATTGCTGAAGGGAGGGGAAGAACTGGGTGGAGAAGGAGCAAAGGGAAAAGAGATTGGGACAACTGTAATAGCATATCAATAAAATATACTTTAAAAATATTTCTTGGAGTCTCAAAAGTATAGCCCTAATAACTAAAAAACAAATAGAACAAAAACCTATTTATTGCTCAGTGCTTAAGAAAATCTATACCTTCCCCAAGCAAGTTAAGAGATTCAACATAGGTTAAAATTACTGAATATTTGCATTCAGACCCAAGACAGCTCTAAAACAAGCAATTGGGTAGGTGGAAGAATCACACAATCTGCAGCAGGTAAATTCATGTCCAAAGCCCTTGGCATTCCCAAGATCAGCGTGGCAATAGGAATCTAAATCAGAGGAAGAACCGCTCTTTAGGAAATATCTGTGTCGTAAACTGGTTATCATCATGGCTTGCAACATGTGATCATTTAATGGCCATTATCATGACTACCAGCTAGCAACTGCTCGCTCAGGAAATGAGTACCTCTCAGACTTGCATGAACAATAATAAGGTGTGGATGTATATATATGATAAGTGGTGGAACCCTTGGCAGCCTCACTTAAAGGAAGTATTTCATCCTTCGATTAAATAAAAGCTAAACATAGTTCTAAATACCGGCTCCCCTATTCTCGGATGGGGAGAGGTGAAAATGGGGCACACGCTCTTCTTTTGATAAAAACTGATGGAAGGAAATAAACTGAGCGATAGCTCTCCCCTCCGGCCCTAATGAGCAGAGTCCATTTCAGGCCCACACCATGTCCCAAGGAAGGCAGGGAAGGAATGGGAGAAAGAAAATGGCTTCAGGATCAGGTTAGGACAAAGGCTGATCCTGGCCACCTGCAGGTATGTTATGGGGCCAACACTGTGTTTTCAAATGGACAAAACTGACACTTAAATTCAGATTTCCAGCATTTTTGGAAAAAACCCAGAAGATCCAGAAACTCTGAGTTCACGTGCATACTTCAGCTAGTTGAGTAGGTTTTGCTGCCTTTAGTTGGGGCAGGTGTTCTCTAGTTTGCACAATCCTTAGCTCTTCCTATCATCTTTCACCTGAGCCACTTTATTCTTATGCATTACCTGTCTGACCCTATAGGCACAAAGGTGTACCACTCTGTATTTATCTATTTCCTAAAAGCTGCAGATACAACTGTCTGGCATTTCATGCACTCATAAGAGATTCTAAAAGTTCCGGTGATCTCCTGAGTTTCAGATCTGCTTTTAGGGTGGGTTGCAAGACATGGAACCTTGCCTTATGTTTATTTGATTCTCTCATGGTCCACACCATAACTGTCACATAAAAGACACTCAGTAAATGGACCATAATAACTCTTACAAAACTTTGAATTTACTTTAACCCAAACCCAGGATCCTGTGTTTGCCGTTAACTGGAATGGTCCTGGATTGATAGGGAATCACAGGGGTTGTGCTGACATAAAGGTCAGAAACCAGACAACTTGCACAACAGGGAGTAAGTTGGTGTACAGTGGGAAAAGGACTTGCCAAATGCAGGTGTCCCTCTACCGTCCTAGGTTCTGCAGCTGGGCCTAAGAATCAGATTGATATAAGACAGATTAACAGAAGAAAAACATGCAAATTTTTAATAATAATTGTATGTATATATGGAAGTAGTTAAAAGGAAAATAAAGATTTGAAGAAGATATAGGCCCAAAAATTTATATATCTTTTAAAACAAAAAGCAATGCCCTGGCTGGTGTGGCTCAGTGGATTGAGCACCAGCCTGCAAATCAAAGGGTTGCCAGTTTGATTCCCAGTCGGGGCACATGTCCAGGAATCAAATGCGGACCAGGTCCACATTTAAGAGGTGCCTGAGAGGTAACCACACACTGATGTTTGTCTCCCTTTCTTTGTCTCCCTCTTCCCATCTCTCTAAAAATAAATTTTAAAATTATTATTTTTTTAAGGCAAAGAATTGTGAGGATGGGACAAGACAAAGGGGCAAAGACAGTAAAGTATGGGACAGTGACTAGAAAATAGATGGGAGAAACTAATGGGAGATAATGGTTATTTTAGTAGGTTTGTTTATACAGATCCCAAAGTCCGGCAATAAGAATGTTCATCTCTTCTTGGTACAGGGATGGGGAGGTTAAAAAGTCCTTTCTGAATCTGCTATTTCTCAATCACCTCCAGCTCAAAATAATCAATAAGCCATAGTGGTATATTTTGGGGTAGCAAGGTCTGAAGCCCTTTACTAGGCATTAGAAGTCTTAGATATATCAGTTCCATAAATAAACACCTATGTATTGTCTACCAAGCACTAAGTGCTAAGGATACAAACACAAATACAATATCCTTTGAGGAGTTCAGCCCAGGGAGGATTCAAATAAATAGTTTCAGTGAAAGCCATGTGAACTTGGGAATGTCATTTAACCTTTCCAAATGGTTTTTCATCAGCAAAATGGGGTTGGTAGGTCTGTTACTTGGGGCTTCTTTCTTGCTACAGTGAGAAACAGCTGAACAAATAAGATCGTATGCACATTTCACAAACTATGGAAGGCAAGTGAAAGAGATGATAGAAGTGGATTCTTCTTAACTTTGTTTCTCAGGACTCTGTAATAGAAGAACCTGTGTGTATCAACTGGACTCTTAAAGCAGATGGATGATACTAAAAGGAACCCAAGGGGCAAAAAGAGAGTTGCTGGCATGATCTAAGTCTCCCACATCCACATGCCAATCCTCCCCATCTTCTTCTCACCTCAAGCCCTATAGAAGAAAGCATACCCCAGCTACCCAGGGACTGAGCAAGGAGTTGCTAGTAACTACCTGGCCTGCATATGCATCCATGGAGGTAAAATGCACTACAGGAGAGAGGTGCTCAGCAAGGAACAAGTCCATGGGATTGCTGCACAAGAGAGAGAATCATTTCTGTTCCAAGCTCATGCTAGTTAGGATTTCCAGGAGAGGCCAACTTTAACCATCTGCCAAGTCAGAGAGTGAAAGCCACCAGCCAGGAAATTCTGCTCTTATGCTTTTACTCTCTCTTCTCCTGTGCCCATTTGACCCTAGAAAGGTGGTGAGCAGGGAGCATGAAGGAGAAAAGGACACAAACTTCCTCCCTGTCCTTTGTAGGCTTCAGGATGGAACAGGATAGACTTTAGGATTTCATATTTCAGGTGGGAGAGCTTTAACATCAGGAGTTTTGACTTTGCATGGCCCTGGATACAAAATTAAAGCTACACTTATGACTTAAAATGGCCACAGGAATGAACAGAAAAGCCATCAGATTAGCCCAGAAGTTCCCCTAGGTCAGATGAAGATTACACCTCATGAATAAAAATAAAGGGGAAGTAGAAAATATAAAGATGCATTTGATCAAAATCCATATATTGTGCACCACACATACGCACTATAGAGCCAAGAATAATTCTGATACATAGCATTGTTATTTCCTCTTCTCACAAAGCAGCTTTTTTTTTTTTTTTAAGATTTTATTTATTATTTTCAGAGTGAAGGCCAGAGAGGAAGGAAGAAAGCGAGAAAAGCATCAATGTATGGTTGCCTTTCACCTGCCTCCAGCTATGGACCTGCCTGGTGACCTGTCTTGCAACCTGGTTATGTGCTCTCACTGGGGAATCGTACCCGCAACCTTTGAGTTCACAGGCTGGTGCCTATCCACTGAGCCTCACCAGTTGGGGGACAAAGCAGCTTTTAATAGTGAACTATTGCCCAAGTTATCATAATTGGCTTTTTCTACTTCTTCTCAAGACAAAATATGGCTAAAGCCTATTGATAGAATGATAATGGTTATAGATTATGGCACAGATTGAGGTGGAAAGTCAAGTGTGGAGCCTTGACAACAATTTTATTAGGAGGTTGTACATTTCATTAGTAATTAATTCAGTCATTTCCTCCTCCCTTGAAATTTAAGTCTTTCTTCAAATTTTAGAAACATAAGCAGTCACTGTATTATGCCTCATGCCTCAGTGCTCAAGTTTCTGTGATCTGTCAGTCAAGTGGAATCCTTAGAAGCACCAACTGGCCCCACCTGGCAATGAAATTGAATGTAGATGAATAATCATGCTATGCACCTGTGCCTCTGTGCCACCCTAATAAAATTTCCAAAAGAGATCACCACCCCCCTCCATCTTCCCCACTATCCTACTCAGGAAATTTGAATTTCTTATAATGGCAATTTAGAAGAAAAGCTCTGTGAATCAAATAAGGATTATTCTCAAAAGTCTGCCATTTGGAGTATTTCCAAAATTTTCTAATCTGCCAATAAGTCATCCTGTTATTAATAGAGTGGTTTAGATAGAAATCTGTCAAAGAAATTAGGTTTTCTCTTTTACTTCCTAGCCTTGGAAAATATAGCCCCAGGGAAGCTTACATGTAAGTTGTGTATAAAAGCAAACACATTCTTTTTCTTTTTAATTGAGGATTATAAGGGTGGAAAAGAGAAGAAATGTCCTCCTTCTCTTCAAAGGTACTCTTCTAGATTTACAACCCTGCTTCCATCTTTTAGCTCCTTCTTTTTCACCCCTGGTCTCCAAATTTTATCTAGAACAATTTCAACATTGATGAAGCACCTTACTTGGTTTCTGCTTCTTGTTGCCTTGAAGCCATAATGCTTATCTTTTACACTGTTACTGTCATGGTCTCCCCCTTCAGCCTAGCCAATTATCAGTGACAGCTATGTTTAAAAACAATCACTTTAACGTCATGAAGATCACAGCTAATTAAAGTCAACCAGACTATTTGCTGAGCATTTGGTGTCTGTTCATTGTGTATTTTCCTAAGCCCTTCTTATCCCAAAGTTAATTATACCAAACGACAGCAGATTGCCAGCACCTCAGGGGGGATTATTCCTCAGTTTGCATTTTTTGCTGTTATTCTTGGAGCATTCCTCTTGGTCATTTGTGAAAGAAAGTATCTTGAAAAGGAGATACAACTTAAAATAAACATTTTAGATTTTGAGGAGATAATTAACACTTATTCAATAGTATTAAGCAAATGTGTATACAGAAATGTATTAATGCCTTTTACCACAGAGGCATATCGAAAGGCTTAGAAGACACTGGAAATTTTAAAGAGAAAAAATGTACTCTACTCATATGATATCATATGATTAAAAAAAAAATAAGGTCCTGGCTGGTGGCTCAGTAGATAAGGCTCTGGCCTGGAACCCAAAGCTTGCAGATTCGATTCCCCAGTCAGGGCCCATAACCAGGTTGCAAGCCAGGTCTCCAACCAGGTCCATAGCTGGAGACAGGTGAAAGGCAACCATTCGTTGATGCTTCTCTCCCTTTCTTCCTCCTTCCCTGCCCTTCTCTCTGGAAAATAATTTTAAAAATATTTTAAATTTAAACTAAAAGAAATATAAGACATAGGACATGCCCTCCCAGATTGTACAATTGAGTTGAATGTGGCTAAATCTTTTGAATTTCAGGGACTGGAACTTTTCTAAAAAAAATGGGAGGGACAGACCATATAGAGGCCTCAATTATTTCTTCTGTCCAGATAAATAATGAAAATTAGTAACATTTTCATAGTGCATTATTTCACTTTATTTATAACAATCCTTCTGACATTTTATAAATATATAAAACAATGAATTATTAATGTCATCAGTATATTGTAACATTATATTATTGATAAACCTATAACTATATGTAGTATTATTTATGTGTGTGTGAGTTAGTGTGTGTGTGTGTGTGTGTGTGTGTGTTATCATTCCTAATTTTCAGGAAACTTAGGTCCACAGAAGCAAATGACCTCAGCAGCATTAGGATCTGAATACAATCAGTGGGGCCCCTGTAATATCTTTAATCATTATACTATCTCACACCGGTTAATTTTTTTTCAAAGTTTTTTTGTTTTTTTTGTTTTTTTTTTTTAATCATTCTTAGAGAGAGGGGAAGGGAGAGAGGCAGAGAGGGAGAGAGACATCAATGTATGGTTGCCTTTCACCTGCCTCCAGATCTGGCTGGAGACCTGGCTTGCAACCTGGTTACATGCCCCGGCTGGGAATCGACTAGTGATCTTTGGGTTCACAGGCCAGCACCTTATCCACTGTGCCACCAGCCAGGGCGACCAGTTAATTCTCTTAATCATGAGATTTATCTTAATGATACAAAGAAATCTGATCAGATCATTGGGGAGAAGGGAGGGACCACAGGAGGAGGCAATGAGAAACAGTCTAGGACAGGACTGGCTGAGAAGCTGAGTACCTCCAGAACATGGGTTTATGGGCCGGAAGACTGGAAATAAAAGAGAGCTGGCTCTCTCTGGCTCTCGGGCTCCCCTTCCTCGAGGATCCCTGGATGATCCTCCTGCAGCTGCCTGCATTTCCCAACAAATGATATTTTGGATGGGAAAGAACTCCAAGCACAGCCTAGGACTGGGCTGGCCTGGCAAAGGTGGCAGGTTTATTCCTTGGGTGTTCTACAGGGGACAAGCTCTGAGGCAGAAGCCTGCCATTCTTCCGGAATTGTGTAACTTTTGTATATTATGTTGTTTTAGTTTGTAAACTAACCCTATAAAAATAAGATAACTAATAAGGGGAATGCTAAGGGAACCAAGGTGTCAAGAGTTTAGCCTTAATTGATAAGTTTAAGTAATTAAAGCTGTGACCTGATAGGCTTATGTAACTGCTTTTGAATCAAGCTCCTTTCCTTCATCATCAAACTCTGGAATTTTGCCTAGGGAGTGGTAGTGGGCAGAGGGACCCCAATTGCTCTTCAGTAACATTACCATGAAAAGAGTAAAGAAGTCAACTAGGTACAAAATAAAGATCTATTAGACACAAGGTAATTAATTACCTCTATGATAAAAGCTACATTGTCCTTTTGATTTTGTATGCATCTATAAAGACCAGTATTTTGGAGCCATTGAAGAACATTGAAGGGATAAGACCTGTACTTAGAAAGTGTAATTAAAATGAGTCAATTCGTGATTCAGGTGAACAGATCATAATTGCTAAAGAAGTGGAGCTTACTGTGGATTGAAAGACTGAAGGACAGAAAGCAGTAGGAGACATTCCAGGCAGGTAGAAGACAGGCAAAAGCAGTAACAGAGATGCATGGTGAATGTTCCAGGTTGGCTCAATCAGAAATTTGCCCCTAGATAAATGGTGCAAACTATAGTTCCATGAACTCCCTAAGACATAAAATTGTGTGTATGACCTACACAGTATTTTTTAAAGTGCTCTACTTTTTAAAAATATAACACACTTTCAGAAAAATGTATATATTGTATGTATACATGCAGCATAATGAATTTTCACAAATTTGGAACACACTCCTAACTCCACAGATCAGGAAACGGAACACGTACTAGCACCCCACAAGCCTGCCTATGTCCCCTGCCAGTCACTAACCCCCCAAAAGTAACCACCATCCTGACTTCTATCACCATGTATTGGTTTTGTCTTTTTATTAAGCTTTTATAAATGAAATCACATAATATATACATAATCTTGTGTCACCCCTGTTGTTTCATGTCGCAGTCATGCATTCCTTCTTACTGCTGTACAAATACACATTTTATTCATACACTGTTGTTTTTATTTAATTGTTATTGTGTTTTTTTCATTACTATTTAGTCCCCTTATATCTGCCGCCCCAAAAGCAATCACCACAATGTTGTCCAAGTTCATGAGTCCTTTTCCCTTTGTGCTCAATCCCACCACCCCTCCCTCCACAGTTGTCATCCTGCTCTCCATCTATCAGGGTGTCCCCATTTTTCAGTTCAGTTTTTTCATTAGATTCCACATATGAGAATATACTCCATTGCTGATGTATCCTTCTAGTGCTACCAGGTTAAGAGTATTATAAATGAAGCTCCTCCACAGTAGATGTCTTTTGGTTCACACATGTGTACATTTCTTATCATAGTGTAGTTGTATGCTCATCTTTAGTGGATACTATCATGCAGCTCTCCAAGGTGGCTTTGACTACCTATGCTCCTACCAATGGTATCTCATTGTAGTTTAAAGGGCATTCCAGCCCTGGCTGGTGGCACAGTGGATAAGGCACAGGCCTGCGAACCCAGAGGTCACTGGTTCGATTCCCAGCCAGGGCACATAACCAGGTTGCAAACCAGGTCTCCAGCCAGGTCCATAGCTGGAGGTAGGTGAAGGGCAACCATACATTGATGTCTCCCTCCCTCTCTACCTCTGTCCCTTCCCCTCTCTCTAAAAATAATAAATAAAATATTTTTAAAAACAAAAATAAAGTGCATTCCCCTCATTATTATTGAAATGACCACCTTTTTTTTCAGATGTTCAGTGGCCATTTAGATACCCTCTTTCATAAAGTTCAAGTCTTTAGCCTATTTTCTATTGGGTTGGATGTCTCTTTCTTATGGCTATGTAGATTTTTTTCTATATTCTGCATATGAGTCATTCATAAAATATGTATGTAACATAGATATGCATTTTATATAGCAACTCTTTTCACTTTCTTTTGGGTGTCTTTAAATAAACAGAAGTTTTTACCTTTAATTTATCAGCTAGTATTTATTGTGCCCTGCTTAAGAAATCTTTGCCTTCCCCAAGGTTATGAAGATATTCTTTTCTTTTTTTTTTTAAATATTTTTTTCATTATTTTCAGAGAGAGACAAAGGGAGGGAGGAAGAAAGGGAGAGAAACATCAATGTATGGTTGCCTTCCTCATGCATCCAACTGGGGACCTGGCTGGAGACCTGGCTTGCAACCTGGTTATGTGCCCTGACTGGCAATCAAACCAGTGACCCTTGAGTTTGCAGGCTGGTGCTCAATCTACTGAGCCACACCAGCCAGGGCTGAAGATATTCTTTTATGTTCTTTTAATTTAGTACAATTGTTTTCCTTTTCACATTATATATACAATCTATTTGGAAGTGATTATTGTATATTGTATAAGGTTGAAATCAAGATTTATCTTTTCCCATGTGGATATCCAGTTCTTTTAGAACTATTTAAATGATTATCCTTCAGCTGAGTGAAATAAGTTTGACAGAGAAAGACAAATACAAATGATTTCACTTACATGTGAAACCTAAAAAGCAAAATAAATGAACAAATAAAACAGAAATAAACTCATTAAACATAGAGAACAAACTAATGGTTGCCAGGTGAGAGAGGGTTGGGGGCTGGGTGGAAATGTTGAAGGGATAAAGTACAAATTGACAAGTTACAAAATAGTCACAGGGAAAGACAAATACCATATGAGTTCAGTTATATGTGGAATCTAAAACACAAAATAAATGAATAAACAGAATCAAAACAGACACATAGATACAGAGTACAGGCTGATGGTTGTCATAGGGAAGGACAGTTAAGGATCTGGGTAAAGAAAAGGTGAAGAGATTGGAAGCACAAATTGGTAGTTACAAAATATTCATGGGTTGTAAAGTACAGCATAGGGAATATGGTCAATAATACTGTAATAACTCTGTATGGTGCCAGGTACTAGACTTATTGGGAGATCACTTCATAAGTCATATAAATGTCTTAAAACTATGCTCTACACCTGAAACTACTGTAATATTGAATGTCAACTATACATAACTGAAAAAGTAAAAAGGCCCTGGCTGGTATGAATCAATGGATTGAGTACTGGCCTGCAAATCCAAGGGTCACTGGTTTGATTCCCAGTCAGGGCACATACCAGGGTTGCAAGCCAGGTCTCCAGCCAGGTCCATAGCTAGAGGCAGGTGAAAGGCAACCATACATTGAAGCTTATCTCCCTTTCTTCCTCCTTCCCTTCCCCTCTCTAAAAATAATGAATAACATCTTTAAAAAATAAAAAAAAAATGTTTAAGAAATTAAAGAGAAAACTAAACACAATAAATAAATAAAAGATTATTCTTTACCCACTATAGTATAATGTCACCTTTGTAATTAATCAAGTGAACAGTCTATGTGCTTTTTATTTTGGGATTATATACAAATCCTTACTTCTGGGAGTATGTCCTCCAACTTTGTTTTCTTTTGTTTTTTTTTTTTTTTTCAAGATTTTTTGACTATTCTTGACCCTTGTATTTTCAGATGAATTTTAGAACTGACTCACTAATTTTCACATATACAAAAAGGGAACTGTATTGAGTCTACAGGTCAACTGGGGAGAATTTGCACTTTCATAATATTTAGTCTTCTAATCCATGAACCTGGTACATCTCTCTGTCAATTTAACATTAATATCCTACAACGTAATTTTTAAATTTTGAGTCATTTTTTTGAAAAGCCAAAGATTTTGTATACCAATGAGAATTGTCAGCTTCTCTTGAAAAATAAGACTATCTGGCAGAAGCAGCGTAACTCCTACGTGGCAATGATGCAATGATAGGCGGGAGCTACCCACTGTAATGAGGCATGTGTTCTTTTATTTACCACAGTTCCTACCACAGACACCATTCATGAGCTGACTCACAGCTCTGACTTCACACATTTACCGTGTGAATGGGCCACTGTTGGTGGCAAAAAAAAAAGGAAGGAAGGAAAGAAAAGAAAGACAAAGAGAAATTGTGAGAAATAATTCTTTAAGTATTATTTAATGCTAACTATGTGTCATGCACTATGCTACTTATTAGGATATATGAGTGACCAAAAAGAAACACAGTTATTTTTGTTTTAACCCTGAGGACAATTCATTGTACTCAAAATTATAGCAATATTAAAAATTTTTAACAAGAACATCCTTTGCATGGCAGTCTTCACTCGGCCAATGTAAGGGAGCGCAGGTGATAGAAAAGTGAGCATGCAGAATGAGGACACAGAGAAAAACCTTGAGGGGCATGGAGAAAGAGCCTATAGCTAGCTGTTCTGTCATATTACCAGGTAAGTTCCCAAAATGTTCCAGGACATCAGGCCACTCTTAGTACACAACCTCCTCAGGTTCAAAATGGTAGGCACAAAATGCCCTGCTATAATATAATAAATACTGTGGACAATGTCTTTGCTCAGAGGAAACTTCCATTCTACTGGTAGCAAACTTAGATTGGAAGCAGACCAAGAAGTTCCTTGAATTTCAACCTCTGGAATTTTAATGTTATCCTCCTACTAATGGGCAATCACCAGTGTTCTACTGCCTGTTATTCTGTGTTTCCTAGTATAATATCAGAAGCCTGCTTTCTCATTGGATCCCAGAGTTAATGTAAGTTAAACATAACCCTCCGGTGAGTAACTAGGCTTCTGTAAATAGGTGGGGGGAAAACAGAACAAACAATTCCTTCTATCCAATAAACTTTTAGAATACAAATGGGCAACTTAACATGGCTTACATTTCTTTCACTAAGAATTCAAAGCACATTTTCAGCTCAGCTCAATTTGATTTCCCTGGTTCCAGTTGGTCATTTGGGGCGGGGGGGTGGGTGGGTGGGGATGAAAGGAAAGGAAAGTACAGTTCAGTTATTGCTAATGGATTGGTAAATTTTTCCCCACGTAGAGACTTTTTAGCTAGCTCTTTCTCCTTCATCTTACGCCATGTCTTGGTATCCAATCAATCCTACCCGAAGCAAGCCCATGAACTCTTTCAGGCCTCTAGGGTTCCATTCACACCATTTAGTGCATTCTGAGTGTTCTGTTCTATAAGCAGACCGACCATATAATGCTTTTTAGTTCAGTACACTAGTGATACACAAAACAATTCCCTGAAGTCTTGAAAGATAGCCTATATTCCTCCCCTAATATTCAGCTTAATGCAAAGGATCTCCTGAGAAACTGGGGAGAATAGAGCTGGATATCTCATTAACTGGCACAAAATTATGGTGGCATAAGCAAAAACAGACAATGTTATCTTTAATCTACAAATGGAAAAACTGAGAAGTCCAAGAAGGTTTTGCCTACAGTCACACAATGAGCTGGTCTTGGAGCCAAAACTGTTTCTAGGTTTCCAAATGTTCCATCTGGACCTCTGCCTATGGTTTCCTCTAAATTCAAATTCATGTAGGGAAGGGGGCAGATGGAAGTGCGTAGTGAGAGAGCAGAGGTTAACTCACAGAGTCTTTGTGGGCCCTTCTAAGTCCAAACTTCCATGCCCCTCCCTGTGTTTCTCTGAAATGCAAATGCTGGTCTGTTCCACTGCATGAGATGAAAGAGAATTTTAAGTAGAATCTGTAAAACCATCCTTTCCAAATTTCCTTCCTGGACAGTAGTTACAATCACCTCTGACCACACCAAACCCAGCAGCCTTTCCACATTTTACCTCAGTTCCCATCAGCATATTTGCAACTTCCCATCGTTTATTTTCGTCTCTCCCTAGCAAACAAGGTCTCTTGTGAAATGAGAGAAGACAGGGTCAGCACACTCCCTCACCTGCTGGCTTGACAGAAAACATTGCACAAACCCAGGGAAGCCTGGGGCAGGCGGGTGGGGGGAGGAGAGGGAGGCGGGGTGCCCACAGCTAATTTGCAAGCTGGCATTTCCTGCCCACTAGATTCCTTATGAGACAGAAGTCTCAAGTTTCAATAACTGTGGCAGGAGGAGGGGCTGTGAATAAAGAAAGTAGGGGCATTGCCTTGACTTTGCTAACAGACTGTAACCAACCCCTCCTCATCAAAATTCAGAATAATAAACTTCGGAGCTGGGAATGAACTTAGACATCATCTGGTCCAACTCACGTCTTACCAATGAGAAAACAAGCAAATAGGGAAGTGACCTGTCGCAGGCCACATGATTCATGAGTGGCACAGTCAGTGGGTGAGGGCATTTCAACTAAAAGGAACAGAAAGAGAGAAGCTCTTGTTACCTCAGATAGTGAGGACTTGCTTTAAGGATGCACGGGCTGGGGACCTTCCATGGCAGCCCAGCCAAACTTCACTGAGCGCTGAACACTGCATAGCTCTAGTAGATGGAGTTAACCCTTGAAAATACGGATTTGAATTGCACAGCTCCACTTACACATGGATGTCTTTCAATAAATAGGGTGAAGTTTTGCATCTGCAGTCCCCACATTTGCAGACTGAGCCAACCGCAGATAGAAAACAGGATTTTCACCTCCCCAACTGCAGTTCAAAACCACAGATTGAAAATATTGTTTTTCATCTGCAATTGGTTGACTCCACCAGTGTGAGGGGCCAACTGTAGTTAAACCTGGGGGGAGTCAAAAGTTACACACGGATTTTTCACCTTGTGGCACTTTGTTCAAGGGTCTACCATACATGAGCAGACATACTGAGTCTGCTGCTTTCTTTCTGGTAAACACCCCTTAGACATGGGCATCTGTCTGGCTGTTCTAGTCCTTTGCTATTATGGCCAATAACTAATCTCTGCCTTTGCTTTTACTGCTTCTGTTCAATGGACACATATTTTTCCATTCTCCTCTCTGCTTCTTAATTTCTATTTCCCAGGGCTTCTGCTTCCTGGACAGCTAGGTACAAGATGAGGATGTCTACTCTCACCACTTGTATTCTACATTGTACTGGAGATTTCTGCCAGAGCTATTAGGCAAGAAAAAGAAATAAAAGGCAACCAGATTAGAAAGGAAAAAAGGAAAGCTATCTTTATTTGCAAATGACATGTTCTCACTTGCAAATAGTGTATCTTCCTGGGCCCTGAAGGCATAAGGAGTTGTTCTCCAATCTCCTTCCATGACACCCCAGATCAGTGATTCTCAAACTTGAGTGGGCAAAGAGAATTGTTAAACACATATTCTTAGGCCCATGTCCCAAAGATTCTGATACACTACACTAGGAAGCTTAAGAAGCCCCTCAGGAAAGTCTGATGCAGCTGAATTTCATTCCACATTTTGTAAAACACAAAACTAAATTTTCGAGAAGTCTTTAGTACAATGATTAAGGGTGCAGTGTCTAAAACTCAACTGCCTGGACTTAATTTTTGGCTCTTCCTTGTTGGCTGTAACGTGGCACGTGATACTTAACCTCACAGTGCCTCTCTCTCCCGAACTGTAGAATGGGATTAATGATGACACCTACTTTACAGGCTTGATGCAGGCATTCAATGCTGGAATTTATTTATAAACCTGAAGTAATTTATAAAACTGGAATTTAGTTATTAAAAATAGCCTGGCTGGTGGCTCAGTGGATAGGCTCCAGCCCGTGAACCCAAAGGTCGCTGGTTCAATTCCCCATCCAGGATACATAACCAGGTTGCAAGCCAGGTCTCCAGCCAGGTTCCTAGCTGGAGGCAGGTGAAAGGCAGCCACACATTGATGTTCCTCTCCCTCTCTGCCTCCCTCCTTTCCCCTCTTTAAAAATAATAAATAAAATCTTAATATATGTGTGTGTGTGTGAATATATATATATATATATAGTATTTATTCTTACAGGTTTAAACTTCAGTCACCTTCAAAGTAATCCACATACTTGATGTAATACACCCATCAAGATGTATTTTCCACTGCACAAAACATTTTCTTTTTTAAGAGAGAGAGGGGAAGAGAGAGAAACATTAATTGGTTGCCTTTCACATGTCCCCAGCTGGGGAAACGGCCTACAATCCAGGAGTGTGCTCTCACTGGGAATCAAAAAACTGACCCCCTGGTTCACAGGTGCTCAATCTACTGAGCCACACCAGCCTTTTTTGTTCCCCCTCTTCCACATCGGCAAAATGTTTCCCTTTGAGGACTTTTTTCAGGAGGGAAACAAACAAACAAACAAAAAAATGTTGCTCAGGGTGAGATCAGGTGAGAAGGGAGGGTAGGCCACTGGGGTCATGCATTATTGGTTAAAAACAGCTGAGCACTCAGTGTGGTGTGGCAGGTGCACTTGTCAATTACCCATCATGAAATGGGCAAACACACTGAAAGAGTCTTCAAAAAAATTCACTGAAGTTGAACAAAGCCTCTCACAACAACACCAGCTGGTACACAGATACAGATGGGTTCCTAGAACATTCACCTAGGGGGGAAGCCTGTACTACAAGAGTGCAACCCTCCAGAAAATAATTCCATTGTGTGTGTGTGTTGCGGGGGGGGGGGGGGGGGGGGGTACATTGTATAAAGCAGTGAGAAAAATTAATGTACTTATTTTCAACTGTAGCATGGCAACTACGGGCTGTGCCTGGAAGCTAGACCTTGACTATAGACCATTATAGTAAAATACAACAATACAATAAGAATAGGAAAAAGATATTAAATGTTACCTCTCTGTCCACCCTCTTTTCTTTTCTCACTCTACCCTTCCCCTCAAAAAAGCTGTGGTGAATAAAAATATTTGTTAGAAATCAAATTAAGGCACAAGCCAGCTTACCCTACTGTTTGTCTTTTTCCACCACCACCCCTTTTTTTTTTTAAGATTTTATTTATTATATGCAGAGAGAGGGGAAGGGAGAAAGGCAGAGAGGGAGAGAGACATCAACGTGTTGTTGCCTTTCACCTGCCTCCAGCTATGGATCTGGCTGGAGACCTGGCTTGCAACCTGAGTAGGTGCCCTGGCTGGGAATCGAACCAGTGGCCTTTGGGTTCATAGGCTGGTGCTGCCTTATCCACTGTGCCACCAGCCAGGGCCTGTCTTTCTCTCCCTTAAAAATCATTTCTAATCTCCTCTTTGATCATTCTTATTTGGGATATTATCAGGATTTGGGGTACCCCCACTATTTTTATGTATGCTGTTAGGGAATTTGGGTTTCCATGGGTATTTTTTTTACAGTGCATTTCACCAAGAGTTTATTTCCAAATGCAGGCATGAGCACAAATGTTCCTAAAGCCATATGACTCATAAAATATATTTCTCCTCCCACCCGCCTCATTTTCTAACATGATAGCAAGTCTTTAACAGATTGCCTTGCATTTAGGGAGGTGGCTCCTAGTACTCACCTTAATCATTTATACTTACCAACCCTTGCTCAAATTAATGAAAATGATAATTTTGTAAAGAAAAAATATTACTGGGTTTCTAAGTATATCCAGCAGAGGAATAACACTGGCATTCCTAGATATAGAAAAAGCCTGATAGCTGAAAGTCCAAAAATCACAGACACAGGTCTTTAAAAGAAGAAAAAAAAAAAAAAAAAATCACAATAGCTAGCTAAGGCCAGCATTTTCTTACAGGGCAAAGTCTATTACATACTAGATAATGTTACCACCTCACTGACAAGAAGGCAGAAATAGCTCTCAATTTATAGTGCTGCTGTAAATTTTCTACCAGCCACGTTTCCTGAAGTAGCAAAAACGTGGGGAAAAAAAAATAGAGCAGCTCAGAGAGAAGGAATCAGAATAGGCCAGTGATTCATGCATCCTTGGGAAGAAGGTTGGACATGACCTTTGCAACACCTTTCAACCCTGTTTTATGTTTTTCTGCCATTCTACTCAACCTGTAATTTATACTCAAATATTAATCGCACCTCTAAAACAACCAATATGTTTTCACTTCTCCTCCCCATTCCTCCATGTTTTGGCTTTAAACTTTCCCCCAGAAAACTGAAAAGACATAAACACAAATTAAATTAAAGTCACTTTTTTTCACACAATTATTCAAGCTAGAATGAGTATGGGGAGCATCAAAGAAAAACTTCAAACCAAATATAGCTCTGGAGTTTAAGTATGGATTTCACCTAGAGTGTAAAACAACAGTATTTGCTTTTTTGGAGGGTATTCCTGACCTGACGTGCCCTATTCTTGATCCCTTGTAAACATGCAAGGCGGGCAGCTGTGTATTTTCGTACTGAACTCTGCCCGCTCGTCCACACACCACGTTTAGAGGATTTCGGAGTCACTTCCTGTTTGAGGTCATGACCCAAGGCCAGAAACTACAGCCTAGGCAGAATTAGAACAGTATCTGCAAGTGGGACTGACATCTACTAAAAGGCTATCCTCCCCAGAGGAGACCTTAGAACCCAAACCTAGGCAGAGGAGCAGGAGAGGAATTGAGGGGGTTGATTAAAGAGACACAGCCCTGTATGATTTCATTCATATGTGGAGTACAAAAAAAAAAAAGAAGAAGAAGAAGAAACAAACAAACAGTAACAAAACTAAAACAAACTCACAGATAAACAGATAAAACAAACAAACAGATTGGTGGTGACCAGAGGGGAAGGGGTGGGGAGAAGAGGGAAATGGGTAAACGGTATAGCAATGGTTGAAAACTAGACTTTGGTGATGAACACACCATAGTGTATACAGATATTGAATTATAATGTAGTACACCTGAGGCATAATGTGATTATCCAATGTTACCTCAATTTAAAAAAAAGAGAGAGAAAGCCAGCTTTGATTTATATCATTTCTAGCTGTTTGAGCTCACCTCCACCACTGCTCACATCTCTGTGCCTGGCTTCTCTTCTCTCTCACGCATCCACTCTCTTGGCAGGCAGAAGAGTGGCTCAAAAACAGGATTATAGTTTTTGGAAGTGGCGACATCCCTTACAGATCTAAAGTCAAGTTAATCGGACAGTCAGTAAGGAACCTTGTGAGCTGAACTTTCTACAAATACACCATCTAAAAGCTACATAGCAACAGAGGCACAAGCAGGGGATACCTGTTTCATTATGAAGCACATTTTGCCATTTTACAAAATTACCTGGTTAATTAATTCAAGCCTTGTAGTAATGAAACTCATTTAAAACCAAAATAACCATCATGGAACAGAAATAGAGCTGTTTTTATCAAGCTAATTACCAGGATAATTGCTAAACCTCCCCCTTAATTTTGTTCCATTTCATGTAAGCCAAGCCTAATGGTTTACATGCCCTATATATACATATATCCTGTATTAATAAACACATGTGTTGTAAGGATAAATTTAGAGTCAGAAGCTTCCCTCCCAGAGGTAATCTGCTTTCAGTGATATTTGCTGACTTATAAATATTTGCCGCAAATTCATTTTTCAAAACACCATGCTGGGAAATCAAAACACATCAGTGATATAACCAGCAGGTTGTGATCTGTGGTTTATAGTGTCATCTTATGCACATGTGCAGACACAGGCACAAACTCATGCAGACCCATCTGCCCACAAACCGTCCTCAGTCTCAAAAGTGGTGTGTCCTGGGAGTTAACTGATCAAGCTTCAGTCATGCTTGGAAATAGCTTAAAATTGTGTAACAATCCTCCATATACTTATTGATTATTTTGTAGATACTTGCCAATAAAAAGTTTATTATAATTTCTGGAAATTCACTAAACATAAGTACAATAAGGACATAGATTTTCAAATGAGATTTTCGTTTATTTACTAAACTACGAACACCAATAAGAAAGTTCTAATTAAAGATCAAGCATTTTATTCATATGTAAATAAAATTATACATTATGTATACATTTATATATAAATAAATTATATATGTACAGATTTTTAAAATACATAAATTCAACAAAAAAGAATTAATGCCTCTCATCCAAAATTTTGTTTATTCTCCATAATTATGACAGCCAAGCCCAAAATAATACTGAGAGGTCAGTGGCCTCACCTGTGTGAGATAAGCAACTAGTCAGCAGCATAAAATTTCTAGGTGTGTCTATGAAGACAAACTTCTCAATGTGTATTATTCCACCATGATTGTTTAAAGCCATATATGGGGAAGGAGTGAATGAGTTGACTTCCATATTACATTTCACATTAAAACTTCCATATTATATGTCATATAAAAACTGTTGAGCTAAAGGAAGGCTTCAATAATCAATAAAGCCCTTACTGAACCACAAGACAAAGAAGGGGTTCTTAAGGCAAAATGACTTTCAGAGCCCTGGCTGATGGCACAGTAGATAAGGTGCCGACCTGAGAACCCAAAGGTCACTGGTTCGATTCCCAGCCAGGGCACATCACCAGGTTGTAAGTCGGGTCTCCAGCCAGGTCCTTGGCTGGAGGCAGGTGAAGGGCAATGTCACATTGATGTCTCTCTCCATCTCTCCCTTCCCTTCTCTCTGAAAATAATAAATAAAATATTTTTAAAAATGACTTCCAAAGGCAGACAAGTTCTAATCTGATTTTTAATGAGACACAAATATCTACAAAAATACTGTTCTTTGGAGAAAAAATGAATCTAATGTTCAAATACATATTCATTGTGGATTAAGTGTAACGTACACACAAGACATATTCCAAAGAGTGGGTATCATAGACTTGAACAGTCAGTGTGCAATGCTGGTATTGTTTTCTCCTCCCCTCACAAATAACAGGCTTCATTTTTCTGTAGAGATTGCTGAAAGGGTTTTCTGAGAATTGGGAGGCATTATGAGATGCACATTGAGTTGCTTAATCAGAATAAACTAAGAGCAAAAGGCTGTATTATTTGCTGTCTAAATTGGCCTGATGAAATTGGGTCAATCAGTTTTAGCTCTTTATTTAAAATGTTCTCCTTTTTCTCTCACTAAAATACCTGTTGCTGAAGAGCCAAGTAATTGTGTTCACAGACTCCAGGTGAACCCGAGTGAGTGCCATGATCACAAATCAAGGCTCAACTTCAGTGTTAAGCTGCTGAAAATCAGGCTGTTTGAACTGCATTGGGAGGAGGAAGTGTTGTTTACAAATTTACTACTGTTGTTGTTCTTCTCTGGACACCCATAAACCAGTTTGCCTCCTCAATTATGAGTCAATTGCTAGGTCTATTTAAAGAATTCTAATCTCTAAATATCTAAGTATCTCTACCTCATGAAGTCAGACTTTGAAAAGATTTGAAATCAAGTTCTGCTTCTGCCCGCTGAATGCTCTTAAGCAAACCCTTGAACCCTTCTGAACTTTTGTTTCCCTATCTGGAAAGTGATATTAATATGTATTTTTCAGACTTCTTCTGAGATAAGAGAGAAAATGCTTGTTAAGAGTTAAGTAAAATATCAAAAATTTAAAGATATGTATTTTAAGGCAAAAGCAGTTTTGGTGACAGAAACAACTTTCCAAGAGGTCAATAAATAACCTTCAGAGGAAACTCTTGAGTTCTTAAAGTTGGTTATTTCCATTCACTTGTAAATAATTCTTGTTAGAGCTTCCTCTGTTCAAGATGACTACGTCTAAACAGGCAGGAAGAAGAGAAGAAAGATTTTGAATAGCTGAACCAGTTCTTTAAAGAATTTTAACACTAGTAGTAAATGAGGAGATAAGAGTTGCCAGGAATTACTCTTAAGCCAGAAAAGAAAGTAGAGGTGACCTAAAGAAGAATGACAGTTGGGGAGGAGGTTATTTTGCCTCTGAATTGTTCTCTTTTATAGCTGTGATACTGAAACCTCTGGCAAAGCACATCCTCTAAAATCATCTTTCTCGATCAGATGATTCTAGACAATTTTAAAATTCAAGTATATATTTATTTAAGAGTTCGTGGTTAGAACATGTCCACTTTATACAGATAAAGAAACTTGGCTCCCCAGAGATGAAGTTAAGTAACCCAGTTAGGGTAGGATCAAAACAAGAAGTCACTGATGGTTTCTCCTGCCTGACACACCAGGTGAGTTCTCCTGTCAGAGTCCGGCAGAAACATGCTTTGAACATTGCATGTCTCTTCCAGCAGAGGAAGAGAACATTCAAATTGCAAATGAAAAATCCCTACAATATTTTGGACTTTAGGCTTTTCCGTGGCCTTAGTCCTTCTGTTCTTCTTCGCTATCCTTTTTTTCTACAGAGATTTTAATTTCTGGTTAGAATACAGGATTTTCTTTTGATAATTTGTCTAACAAGCACACCCAGGTATCCCTGTGTTAATGATTGCTTCCTCTTTCCTTCTCTTTTTTCCACATGGCTTCTTTGACACTGGATTTTGATCCAGTATCCTTAGATTGACTCCGGAGTTGAAGTGTAGTAGGAAATCTGAAACACTCCTGAGCATGGTGAACATCTCAGCAGTAATGAGGATAGACAGAAACCAATTGGTAGTAAGACTCTCCTAATGTTAGTGAAAAACTAATCTTTTGGCCCAAAATAGAAGGAGGTGGGGGATCCTAAAAATCGCTGAGACTGAATTTCTCAACAGTCCATATCAGAGTAAAAATTAAAATAAAAGAAAGAGGCCCTGACTGGTAGCTCAGTAGATAGGCGCCAGCCTGCAAACCCAAAGGTCACTGGTTCGATTCCCCAGCCAGGGCACATAATCAGGTTGCAAGCCAGGCCTCCAACTAGGTCCATAGCTGGAGGCAGGTGAAAGGCAACCATACATTGATGTCTCTCTCCCTTTCTTCCTCCCTCCCTACACTTCTCTCTGAAAAGAATAAATAAAATCTTTTAAAAGAAATAATTTAAAAAGTTTAAATAAAAGAAAGGAAAGGGAAAAAAGAAAGGTAGGAAGAAAATAAGATACATTAACTTAATTATATTTTATTATTTATACTATTATAGTTGTCCCAATTTTTCCCCTTTTTGACTCCGTCCACCCAGCGCCTCCTCTACTCTCTGGGGCAATTCCCACATCATTGTCCATGCCCATGGGTCATGCATATATGTTCCCTGGCTACTATATTCCCTATGCTGTACTTTATATCTCCATGACTATTCTGTGATAATCAATTCATACTTCTTAATCTTTTCACCTTTTCACCTGTCCCCACAACCCCCTTCCACCTAGTAACCATCAAAACATTTTCTGTATCTTTGATTCTGTTTCTGTTCTGCTTATTTGTTTATTTTGTTTTTTAAACTCAATTGTTGGTAGATATTATTTGTTGCCATTTTATTTCTTACATACTTAAGATGTGGGCTAACATGCATCAACACTACACTTTCTTTGCACACGAATTAATGATGATATTATCTTTGCAATTCATAAAGAAGGTAGTTTTCATTCAATTACTATAGGCAATTGACTTCAACCGAAATAAAAGGTTTAATAGCTACCATCACTCAGCATCTACCAGGAGCATTACCTACATTATTTAATTTTACTACGCATCACAAGAGCCCTATAATTTTGGTGTTATTATTCCTGTTTTAGAGATTAACACAGGGTTGGGGGAGTTAAGTAACTTGACCAAAATCACACATAATGTAAGTAGGGGGACTGAGATTAGGGTCCATGTGTGTCAGGAGCCACAGCCTACACTATTTCCCCCAATTTGCCCTGATGCTTGAGACTGTGTACTAGTCAAGGCACAATGACTAGAGCACTTACTGGAAGTTGGGATATATTTGGAATTTACTTCAATTCATAGTTCTATTGTTCTTCAGTCTTTTCCAAAGACTTGGACTCTCATGCTCCTTGGATTCACAGTTCTGTCTTCTGTTGTGCTAATTCACTATCTGACCCTGACCACAATCCCATCACAACTCCTGGCTTCCTGTCAACACTCTCCAGGTCATCTGCCCCTAGGGCCATCCAGGTTTGCTTTTGTTATTCTTCTCTGGTACTGACAGCCGCACAGCACCCACACTCCACTGTGTAACCCAGAGGAAGTAGTAAGGGTGAGGGCAGCCATTCAAAGAAGGTTGAGATGACCAGAATGCAGTAATCAGGGAGGGTTCCAGGTTGAGGGGAGTTTGATGGGAAGAGACCATTAAGTGGAAAAGAGGGAAAAGATCCCTGTATCTAGGAAAGAAGAAGGTGAAAACATATGAGAATAAGAATGTGAGCATTAAGTAGATTACATTGGGAGAAACAAAGAATTAATCTTGGTAATAGAGATTACTTTGAGTTGATGAAATAGGATTAACTGCTAATGGTCTGAATGTTTTAAGATTTAGCCCTGGCTGGTGGCTCAGTGGATAGGTGCTGGCCTGAGAACCCAAAAGTCACTGGCTTGATCCCCAGTCAGGACCCACAACCAGGTTGCAAGCCAGGTCTCCAGCCAGGTCTGTAGATGGAGGCAGGTGGAAGACAACCATACATGGATGTTTTTCTTTCTTTCTTCCTCCCTCCCTGCCCCTCTCTCTAAAAATAATGAATAAAATATTTTTTAAAAAATTTTAACTTACCTGTCAATGTGGTATAGTATATTTAGAAATATTATAGAAAAGAATGGGAGCAGAAAATCCAATAGTGTCACTGAGAAATAGATAAGATCCAAAATAATTTCACAGACATAAACCATAATAATAGTTGTAGCACGTGTCAAAATTTTCTTTCTTTTTAAGGTTAATATTCCACTGTATGTTTATACCTCTTTTTATTTATCTACTCATCTGTTAATGGACTCTTAATTGTTTCCACCCTTTGACTATTATGAATAATATTGCTATAAACATGAGAGTACAAATATCTTTTCAAAACCTACTTTCAAATTTTGGGGGTTTATGCTCATAACTAGATTTACTGAATCATGGTAATTTAATTTTTAATTTCTTGAGGAACCTCCATACTGCTTTCCAGAGAAGCTGCACTATTTGATATTTTCACCAACCATGTTCAAGGATTTCAATTTTCTTCACATCCTTGCCAACACATTATTTACTGTTTTTTGTTTGTTTGTTTTTATAGTACCTATTCTAATGGGTGTAAGGTGTTATCTTACTGTGGTTTTGATTTGCATCTCCCTGATGATTAGTGATGTTAAACTTCTTTTCATGTTCTTATTGACCATATATATGTTGTTTTTGGACAAATTTCTATTCAATACTTCTGCCTGTTTTTTAATCCAGTTGTGTTTTTTTTTTTGTTTGTTTGTTTGTTTTTATTGTTGGTGAGCTTTAAAGGTTCTTTATACAAAGGTCTGTCCTGAAAGTATCAACTAATGTCAAAATATTTAACACAGTTCACATGGTCAATACTTTCAGGACAGACCTCATATATTCTAGAAATTAACCCCTTATCAAATATATTTTACATTATTTTCTCATATTCTAAAAGCTGCCTTTTCAGTCTGTTGATTGTGTCCCATGATGCACATTTTTAGTTTTGATGTAACCCAATTTATTTCTTTGTTGTTGCCTGCACTTTTGGTTTCATATCCAAGAAATCATTGCCAAATTCAATTTCATGAAGTTTCATCTATTCTATTTTTTTAACTTTATGAGGTATAATTTATACACTGTAAAATTCACCCATTCTAAATGAGTAGTTCATTGATCTTGATTGAATTTACACAGTTGTGCAACCACCCCTGCAATCCCATTTTGAAACAGTTTTATTACCCCAAAATATCCTTTGTGCCAGTTTATAGTCAATCCCTAACCCCAGCCCCAGGCAATCACTGATCTACTTTCTGTCTCTATAGATTTGTCTGCACCTAACTGAAATTTAAAAGTTATTTTCATATCACCTTTTTTAAAAACTAGCACTTCACAGAAATTGGACATGGGGGAAAGCATCTCACATAATCCCACATATCAAATTTTGTATGCTTTTTATAATTTCTCTTCACTGATTTACCATTTTGCTAACATTTTATTTTTATTTTACATCTTTGTCAAACAGAAATTTGACTATAGGGGGATAAATGATAATGAAAGGAGACTTGGAGAAGTGAAAACACACACAATATACAAATGATGTGTTATAGAATTGTATACTGGAAACTCGTGTACTTTATTCAACAGTGTCATCCCAATAAATTCAATAATAAAGAAATAAAAAGGAAAAAAAAAAGAAAAATATTTACAATGGATTTTGTTGGTGTCACATGTAAAATATGTTATTAGAATTTTATTTAGTCCCTAGAGTGTTTCTCCTATCATTGAATCTAATTTCCTTCTAAAATAAGGCATGACATTTCCACCAAGGCACCCAGGTGGGTTATATGCTGGTCCTAATCAACAGCCACCTGTCATTATCCAAACAGTTTTCTAGGTTGTTTATGTTCTCTTTCTCTTCCTTCCTAATCCAAGACGAAACCTCTTACTGTTTGGTTCTGATTACAGGTACTCTGTACACGTCACCACTTGTACCAGGTGGAATTAAGAAGCTTCGACCGAGGCTCAACCATCCTGTAAGTGAATTCCTTGAGGCCTTGCTTGGTATGTGAGGCCCGCACCCATGTTATTATTCACATTGAGCTCCTTCCAAGTACGTTTTTAATAAAAACAACATTAAGGAATAAAGAACAGGAGGTTTAAGAAAAAAAATCAGATATTTGGGATTGTTTTGGCATTGATACCCACATCAAATTCATCAACACTTGGTAAAAAATAGTAATAAAAACATGAAACATGGTAGAGATAGATTTTAAGCTCAAGTTTCTCAGGTAGTGAAGTCAAATTCCAAGCTAGGGTTGTTTGTTTGTTTTTAAGATTTACTTATTATTTTTAGAGAGAGGGATAGGAAGAGAGGCAAAGAGGGAGAGAGACATCAATGTATGGTTGCCTTTCACCTGCCTCCAGCTACAGACCTGGCCAGAGACCTGGCTTACAATCTGGTTATGTGCCCTGGCTGAGCAATAACCAGCGACCTTTGGGTTCGCAGGCTGGCACCTTATCCACTGTGCCACAAGCTAGGGCTGCTATGGGTTTTTTTAAAAGATCAATTTCATATTAAGAGCTTTGTGTAGGGTTAGTCTTTGTGACATGTAGATGCTTTAGGTAGTCTCAAATGCCTTTAATACAGTGAAACCACTTAATTTTAGTGGTAGAGGAACAGGATTAGGACTTGAATCATACCATGCTAAAGCAAGATAACAGTGTGGGAAGGTATTATTATTATTATTATTATTATTATTATTATAAAGCAGGTTATGTCATACCCCACTATCTTTGTATGTTCAACTCAAAGAGTGCTAAGTAGGAAATAAATGCATTTATCTAGAGGCCAATGCATCTCCAGGAGAAGTAAATATTCAAATCCCAAACTCTAATTAGTTTCATCATCATTCAACACTCAAAGGAGAAAAATAAGGAACTCACCTTAAGATAGGGAACAATGGGTCAGCGGTCTGATTTCAGTATTATTTCCTAAATAATTCTTAGGAGGGTTCTGGACACAGAGTATATAGCTGAGGTAATCTCTCCTGGCCTAGATCCTCCCATACTATGGATTTGCTTTCATGAGCAGCTATGCCTATTAATGTAATGGAAAGCAGTCTCATGGAGTTACCAAGCAGACAGTGATATGAAGTAATCGTAGCCAAGTATAACACTGCAGGGAGACTTTGCCTCCTTTCCCTGCATGCTGGTTCTGAGAAGTTACTGCCAAACCATCACAGTGAAGATATGGAGGGACCATAAAAAGCTGCTTGTTTTCAACAGAGCCCTGTGAGATTGGCTCCTTTGGTTCTCTTCCTGTGAGGCCCTTGGCAGCAAACTTGGCAGTATCTCCTCTCTGGACTATTTACCAGGACATGTTGTTGCAATAGCTAAAAAAATAAATAATAAAGGTTAAAACATTACGACATAGATTTTTATGTTTAGGTCATATCTAAAGACAATACATGGTTTGTTAAGAGAGGAATTAACAAAGGCATGTGCTCTTGTTCTATTCATCTTTGATATAGCCAAGTGAGCTTCATAGTTTGAGGTGAAATTTTTATTCTATATCTATGATATGGGCAATTTGTCAAGAAGAAATAGAAAACATTCCACCTCCCATCCCTCAAGAAAAGGCACTAGACAGATTCTGGTGTTTCTGAGCCCAAAGTTCTTAAGGGTCCTTTAAACTCCATCATGGGAAGGATGAGTAAAAGTACCATTTATATTTTAGGACAAAGAAGAAAGAAAGAAGCCTTCACCCTGACAGGATTCTAGAAGTCATAAAAGGGAAAGTGGTTGTCATTTTGAGATAGGGAGCTGCCTAGATAGGCTTTGGGGATGAAGGACCTCGCAGGAGCATAACTGTGAAGGCTGCCCCCAAAGATCAGCACTTAGTAGCCTTAGGCCTGAGCAAGGAGTTCTAAATGATCAGAAAGCAAAATGTGTTCATTTCTGGAGCCACCTTCTTCAAAGGCCCCTGCTGATCAAAAGAGGGTATCGCTGATGAATTATTAATGCCTGAAGCAGCAGGGCCAGAGGTACAGGGGAAAAATTGGTGGCCCCAGTAGAGCCTAGATGGTAAAGGCAGAGATTCAGCAATGCCCATGTCACCTGAGAGTAGAATTCTGACAGACTAGACATGTGTTTTGTTGCTTAAGTTCCTGGAGATCAGGAATGATCCAGGAGAAGATGTTGAGAAGTGCTTAGTTTATTCAAGTTGCTACAACAAAATACCATGAACTGGGTGGTTGATAAAGAATAGACATTCTTTTTCACTGGAGACTGAGAAGTCCAAGACCAAGGCACTGACATATTTGGTATCCCTCTCCCTGATTCATTATTGTGTCCTCACCTGATGGAAGAAACAAAAAATCTCTTTGGGGGTTCTTTTATAAGTGCACCAATCCCATTTATGAGGGCTTCACCCTCATGACCTAAACGCTTGCCAAAAGGCCACACCTCAACACATGGATTAAAATTCAACATGGGAGGACAGAAACATTTAGTCCTTCACAAGCAGTGAAAGATCAAACCTAGGGGAGGTTTAGAGTATAGTGGTTTGGAACGCAAGCTCTGAAACCTGGTATAGGCTTCAATTCTAGTTTCTCAAACAAATTCTCCTGTTTTCCCCAAATTGCTCCCTCCAGATAAAGGAGAATGACTTACACTATTGTTTAGGAGTTGCTAATGAGTATGTGGCATATCTCTCAGATATAGGGTAAAAAATATATGAAGAATTGCTAAGGTGATTTATGTAAAGGGATTAGTACATGCCTGGCATACTATAAAAATAAATAAATGACTGGTTTAAAGACATGAAATATAAATACAATGTGTGTGATTTCAGTAGCTGTTCTTTCTGGCCTAGGATTTCTTGGCTAGCATAATGAGTGTCGTACATATGTTACAAATATATAGAAAAATGCTTCACTAAAATACCAATTAATGGTTTCTCATTTCTTAAACTACATTTCAAAATTTTACTTTTCTTCTATTTTTAGCCTAAATTCCCCCAAGCTATTAATTTTCAATATGGACCTGCCATGTTTAGCCATTTGTTTAGAAAAGAAATAAACTTCTTTAGCCATGAGACTAGAGCTCATTCCACATCAAAGGTAGTTACTTTGAATTCCTCCCTAAAATATTCAAACCGAGCATATATGGAATTCAAGCTGGTTTCACTAAAAAGTGAAGTCCTTACAGGATCATAGACTGTAACTATGAGAAGTATACCCCTGCTATTTCATGCCTCCCCCACAATTATTTCCATCCATGTCTAAAATGCCAGCCTGTTTTCATGAATTTCAATCATCACTGGCATCACAGGGCTGCTGGGAATAAGAGTTGGGGTGGGAAGTAATGGAGGTGATTTTGACATCTGCCAAACCCCATAAAAGCTGTACATTTGCACTTGAGACTGGTTTCCAGGAAGAAACAAATGAGGGGCTGGACTTTCTTGCCAGTCTGGTAGCAGACATCAAGTCCTGAAGTTTTTCTCCGTGAACAAATACAAAAGGCAGAACTCATGCCATTAGCCTAAAATTGACAGAAGGAAAAAGAGAACTATTGGAGTCAATGTACTAACTTGGTCAATAGAAGAAATATTGCAATTTAATAAAGAAGAGGTAAAGAGAGTGTTGGCCAGTGTCAGTGTCACTATTGAGACCATGGTTGTTCCCAAATGGGGAAAAGTTGAGTGAACATGACAATGAGATGTGAAATTATAGATCAGTTTAAGCCAGAAAAGATATCAAAAAAGGTGTCTCAGCACAATTGCAGTATGAAAGCAGTCCCTTGTATCTCAACAAATACCAAATACATTTAAGTGGTTTTTCCTAAGAAAAGTGATTTATTGTTTTGACATTAACAAAGTCAGTATCATCGAAAGCCACTTGACATACCAAAGTCTGAAAGTGTTCCCATTACTTATACAAGAATCAGTAAAAGTCGATGAAATATATGATCAAACAATATTTTCTTCATGAACAAAAGAAAACAGTAACAAGGGTACCATCTAACTACCTATAAAAGATACAATAATTACTCCTTATCTGTGGTTTTGCTTTCCACAATCCAGTCAACAGCAGTACAAAAATATAACATTTCCACCCTGGCTAGTGGCACAGCTGATAGGTGCTGGCCTGCTAACCCAAAGGTCACTGGTTTGATTCCCATCCAGGGCACATAACCAGGTTGCAAGCCAGGTCTCCGGCCAGGTCTGTAGCTGGAGGCAAGTGAAAGGCAACCATACATTGATGTTTCTCTCCCTCTCTGCCTCTCGCTCTTCCCCTCTCTCTGGAAATAATAAATAAAATATTTTTTTAAAAAACTATATATATATATATATATATATATATATATATATATATAGCATTTTCCAAACAATATCTCTCCTGACATCTAAGCATCAACACTGTCATGGCTCCACAGTCCAGGATCACCCAAAGCAAATGATTCTCTTTCTGATGTGTCTCATTCAAGGGTCAGCAGTAGCCTAACATCACATCACTATGCCTATGTCAATCACTTCACTTCATCTCATCACGTAGGCGTCTTATTGTCTCACACCATCACAAGAAGAAGGGTGCCTACAAGATAACAAGATATTTTGAGAGAGGGAGATACCAAATTCACATAACTCTTATTACAGTATATTGTTAACTATTCTATCTTATTAGTAGTGTTATTAATCCAATTCACCAGTTATGCAAGAATTTTGCTTAAATTTGACACTGTGTCCAATAGATCTATAATGATAAAGTAGATCAAGATCTCATACATTCTCCTGATTACTTCAAAAGTCATCAGAATTTATAATTCATTTTTCACCTCTTTGGCTGCTGAAGAACTAGTGCTATAGAATTAAGAGAAATATCAACTCTACCATTTTTTCCATTATTAAGCAATGCATGAATAATTGTCTCTGATCTCAGAAATTTTTGCAGGAATCTTTTAACCTACTTGTCCATTCTGTGAAGTAAATAATAAAATCCCAAAATTCATCAATCAAGTACATACAAACTTCAGAGTGTGTCAATGCACTGAAATCAAGCAAGAAAGAACTCCATAGCCAGTCCTTTGAGCTGGGGTAACCTCTCTTTTCTTAAAAAACAAATTTCTTTCTGATAGTACATTTGTTCAGGGATGAGTGCCCATTGGTACATTAAATATCAGTAAATCTTCATTTCCTTTCTCTACATTTTCCCACACACCAATGAATGCCCTTGTTCATACTTGGTGAGTATGTCCTCTACTTTGAAATGGCTGTCTTGCTATAACTTCTCTCTTCCCACAGTGTGCTTTATGACCCATGCAATAATTCTGGGTGTGGGTTTACATGTTAACAACTGCTTAACAATTTTAGTGATTGCTCAGTTTATTATTTTCTTTTGTTCAGCATCTAATCAAAAACTACTACCATTTATTGTCTATAGATTTATTGTGATTCTATTATCTTACCACATACAAATTGCATATAAAAACTTGAATAGCTTAGAACAAAAAGGAATAATCTTTAAGGAAACTAGACTAACAAGCCGAAGTTTTTTTGTAAAGAACCAGATACATTTGGCTTATTGCCCATACCTATAGTTGTTGCTGCAATTACTCAGCTCTGCCACTGTAGCATGAAGGTAGCCATAGACAATATGTTAAAGAATGTACATGGCTGCGAGCCAACAAAACTTGACTTGCAAAGTAAGTAGCAGGAAAGACTTGGCTTGTGGTCGTAGATTGCTAGATCCACTTTAACAATCATTCCACTTTCTCTATCTGATTTGACTACAGTAATATGAGTCTGCAATTTTCCATATCTAACTTTTGAGTCATGTTCTTTTACTTGAATAAGTAAGAAAATTAGGGAAAGCTAGTCTTTTTCTTGGCACATATTCAGACACTTGTCTTTACTTTTTCAGATATACTAGTTTCTGCTCTCTTTATTTATTTAGTTATTTATGTTCCCTGGTGCACTAACCAAATGAGTTGGTCCCTTATTGCTTACAAAATAGAATTAATTTGACATATAGTCAAAAGGCACAGTCTGGCCTATGACAAAACCAAGGTCTCCTCGAATAGTATCTGCTGGCTGGAAACTTCAAAATGGATCTTGTTTGTTTGTATTTGTATAATAATATATATGTCAAATATTATAGGGGCAGGCAAAGCAAAGTATGGCTCGATAGGAGGAGGATTGATTCTAATGCAGTAAGTAAAAAGCTACCTAGTGATGACTACTACAGTGTGCTACTGACCAATAGGACTTACTTCTCAACCTACGCTAAGATAGGTTCTACCTCAACACCTACCTAATGGTTCTCAAACTTGAGTGTTTAATGGTTTCACCTTGGAAGTTGGTTAAAATTGATTGTCTGTAGGTCACCAAGAGCTTCTGGTGACTCTAGTGGGGCCAGTCAGAAGAAAAACTTGTATACATACTGAAAAGCACAGATTAAATTTATTGAATTCAAAACCCCCCTTATGGCTGGTGTGAAGACTAGTGAAAATATATCTGAAGTTCTCAAATCAGAACTTGGCAGATAATATATGCTCAATAGAAGTAAATAATTTTCATAATTATTACTTTATAATTATTATTATTATTTCAAAGAAAGCCATGAAAACTGGAGGTATCTAAACTGCAACTAGGTGAGAAGGGAAGAAAAGGAATTTATAAGCCTTCAAGATAAAAAATGGATGTAATATGAGAAGGTCAGAAACTGCAAGAGTTAAAAAGAAAGGTCATGACTGCTGAATCATTAGGTAATCATTAAACCAAACTAAAGTCAAGTAATTAATAAAAAAGGGGGAAAAGCCTTAATAGCTATTTGTCCGTGTGTCACAAAATTGAAGCAAAGACATATTTATTATCTGAATCATCTGGGTCTTAGCCATAGTTCTCTGACTCTCTTTGCCTGAATAAACTTGAATTTAAGGCAATAAATTCGATCAAGTAGTGGGACTTCGGGAAAGGGGAGATTTGCAAACTATAGTGAAAATCAAGAGATCCATCTACTCTAAAAAGATTATTGCTCTCCCCACTAAACCCCCAGACACTGATAGTTTTGCCATTGGCTTTTCCCTTGGCAAAGAATAAGTTGGCCTGTTTTCAGCCCAGTCCTAATTCTTCTATTCATTTGTTCATTCATTCATTGAACCAATATTTAATGAGTCACACTGTGTTCCAAGTCAGACCATCATTCTAAGCACTTGGAACACAAAAGTGAACAAAATTCTAAAGAACCCTGCCCTAGTAAAACTTAACATTCTAGCAAAGAACTTACATTCAAGAAAAAATAAACTAAGTTTTATAATATAAAAGGGCACGTAATAAGGGAAAGCAGAGGGTGGGATGAGAGGTGGTCAAGGTCAGCCTCACTGGGAAAGAGACAGAAGCAAATACCTGAAGGAAATGAGGGAGTGGCACCAGCAGCTATGGGTGATGAAGCATTCCCAGTGGAAGGATCAACCAAGGTCATAGGACTGGAGAGTGTTGAACATTTTTAAAAGAATACCTAGGAGGCCAGGGCCACTACAAGAGGATGAATGAGATGAATTATCAGGGATGAGGGTAAAGAAGTCATTTAGTGCCCAAATCACTGTACAGTGTATAGGCCATGTACTATAAGAAGTCTGACTTTTATTCATAGTGAAATGAGCAGCCTTTCTATGGTTTTGAGCGCAGGAGTAGCAGGATCTCATCTGGGCTTTCAAAGGCTCACTCCAGCTGCTGTATTGAGGGTGAATGATAGAGGAGAAAGCATAGCTCAGACCTGCAGTAATCATGCTACACATCTCATTACTGACAGCAACAGTGCTTACAGAGAGGGAACACTTCACTTGGAAGCATCTGCTGCAGATACTGATCTGTGCTTGAGCTTGATAACTGACCCTTCAGTGAAAGTTCTGACTTGCTACTTAGTTTTGACCTCTGGTCACCATGTCATCTAATTATGTGGTTCCAGCCATATTATTCAAGTTTGCCTTAGCTCCCCGAGAAAGGTGCACAAGGTTCAATCTTTTTCAACCAAGAACTTCCAGAGGTCATCATTACATTAAATCACCATTACATTAATTGGTAGCCCCAGCTGGTGTGGCTCAGTAGATTGAGTACAGATCTGTGGACTGAAAGGTGGCTGGTTTGGTTTCTGGTCAGGACACATGCATGGGCTGTGGGCCGGGTCCTTGGTTGGGGGCCTGAGAGAGACAATTGGTGGATGTTTCTCCTTCACATTGATGTTTTTCTCCCTCTCTTTCTCCCTACTTATCCCTCTCACTAAAAATAAATAAAATCTTTTAAAAAAATAAAATAAATAAAAATCAACTGGTAAATAGAAGCACTTGAAACCTACTTTAAGGGATAATAAGTATTATATTTCTAGTTCCTACTCTATACCCAGTTTTGCTTTCTGTATTCTAACAGAGTTCATTTTCTTAGCCCAATGAGCTAGCACAGCATTGTAATGTCTGTGGCAGAAACCATGCCTTGAAGATTAACAAATTAGCAAAAACAGGACACCCAGAAAATGATACCACTACCTTATATGATGTAATTAGCATTGAAATAAATATTTATTCCTCAAATGACTGGGGGAAAAAGTGCTCTCCAAGAGCTTATGCACAAGTTTTATTAGTATAGCACATTCTGTTAATACTGAGAGAACAAAGGAAACCTGGAAACTTAAGCTGGAACTGACCTCAAAATGACAAATTAGAGTAAGTACCCTAAATAAATACAGTCAGGATTGGTAGTTACTGGGTAAATAAAAAAAAAGATAAGTCATACATGCGTACCTAAGTTATTTATGTTTGCTTCAATAATTTCTTTGGGAATTCATTCATCTGTCTTCTGTTGCAGAACATTTTCTTACAGTCTGATTGTAGGACTATTTCTTACTTAAAGCATCATCTTTGATCTCCAATTTCAATTTCTTTCAAGTGGAATTAAAAGATAGGTTTAGCTGTAAAGAAACATAAAAAGCAACTTCTCTAATATATTTATGAGTATTTTCTAATATTTTACGATTCTATTATATTACACAACCCATACACACACACACACACACACACACACACACACACAGACTCTATTCAGAATTTTAGTGTTTGTGGAAGATATTCTTTTTTTCATATTTACATCCCTTTGGTTTTCATATTAGTTAATAACTTATGTTATCTGAGTAACAAAGACAATTGGCTTAAACAGAATTGGGAACAAAATTAGCTGATTCATGGTAAACATAAAACTCAACTGATGGGAGCAAACATTCATGCATGTACTAGGATGGTCTTCTGGCTGCCCATATTCTTCTGTAATGGCCATTGTACAGAAGGGTTTCACTGAGGAAATGAACAGCATGGTTACTCTAGTGAAATGGACATTGGTTAACTAACCATCTATGATATAGATTGATGCCAAGTAATGAAATCTTATTGGGGATTGTAGAACATATGAACTGTAAGGAACAGTAACAGAAAAATAAGTAGCATAATTCAACTATTTAACAGCTGAGAAAATTCAGAACTTGAGAGTAAGAGTGTCTTCATTAGTAGAAAAGGAACAGATTTGATATTACTGTTTAGTGTACCTTCCCATACTAGAGGGTTCCAGTTTGCAAAGTTACTGAAATAATCGAATATCCTCTTTTGTCTAATCCTTTTATTTTTCAAACAAAGTGCAAAGGAATTCTATCACTTGAAACCAATAATTTTATTATCTAAAAAGCTAAAGATGTGCCTTGGCTGGTGGCACAGTGGACAAGGCACTGGCCTGTGAACCCAAAGGTTCACTTCCCAGCCAGGACACATAACCAGGTTGCAAGCCAGGTCTCCAGCCAGGTCTGTAGCTGGAGGCAGGTGAAAGGCAACCGTACGTTAATATCTCTCCCCCTCTCTTCCTCTCTCCCTTCCCTCCCCTCTCTCTGAAAAATAATAAATAAATAAAATATTTTTTTTTAAAAAGCTAAAGATGTTTTACTGTGAAGTTTTTGATTAAAAATAACTAGTTTTATTTATTTATTTATTTATGAGCTTTCAATGTCAACTACATAAAATTAATATTTGTCTCTTTCAGAACATGGAAACTCAGGATCAGATTTTTCTTATGTATATAAAACCCATTGAATGCACAAGGACTCATATTTGATCATTGGTCAGGGACTAGAAAATATCTTGAAAGGAAAAAAAGTGGCTGAAATACTAGAAAGACTGAATAAATAAACAAGAAACCAACCTTGCAGCTGACTTTTCCATGCCTTTTGCCAAGATGCCTAAGGCCAATGGTAAATACTCGGTTCTTGTGCAATATTATTAAAAATATCTACCACAGAAATAAATCAAAAATTGTAATATTTACTTTGTAAAAAATACAAGGCTTGTGTGATGTGTGCTCATGTATATTTATAAAAATGGGTCAAAATATAATGTAATTAAAGTCTTAAAAAGGAATTGGGGAAATAGAATCAGATTCCATATTCTCTTATTTATTTTGTTTTTGCTGGAAAAATATCTAGCCCTGACTGGTGTAGCTCAGTGGGTTGGGCATCATCCTGTGAATCAAAAGGTCATCAGTTCAATTTCCGGTCAGGGCAAATGCCTGAGTTGTGGGCCACGTCCCTGGTTGAGCATGTGTGAGAGGCAACTGATCTATGTTCTTTGCACCTCAATGGTTTTCTCCCTCTCTTTCTCCCTCCTTTCCCCTCTCTAAAAAATAAATAAATAAAATCTTTAAAAAAAACAAAGGAAACAAAGAAAGCTATCTACCAAAAAAATTGATTTGGCATACATTAATGTGTCTCACAATCACCTTCCTGAAAGAGAAGTGGTGGGTGCTTAAAGTCACATGTCACAGAGCTCTGCTGCTCCCATGCTCTGTAAATCCTACCCCGCCTGGCAAGGATCAGACCGGCACAGTCTTCAGAATCCCTTCAGCAATTGTTCTAAGTGAACCTGTAAATATTTATTCCAAATCTTCCATGGCACAGCAATCTACTTGTTCTTTTCAAACCTTTCTGATTTTTTCCTTTCTATTTTTTCACAGATTTTTTTCCTTTACTTCATCAGTAAGTACTGGGACTTACTTCATCAGTAAGTACTTAGGGCTCCAAATGTAGCCCAAGGCTCTTCCCAGTCACCTACTGTCCTATGGGAGTCCGTTGTCTCTCAGAGTCATGACCACCACGTGATGAATCCAGGACGGTCCTCTCACCAGCAAATGAAAGCCAGGTCAAATCTCCATTGAGTAACTCTATCCAAAGGCCCTTGGATGCTTCACATATATCTTATCAAAAATTCAACATCTTATCTCCTTTCCTTCCAAAACTGCTCGGCCTCATGTGTTTTTTCTTCCACCCAGATCAGCTAGTTGCCCAATCCAGGAATTCCTCAGAAAATCATCAGCAATAATTCTTCAATTAGATTTTTACCATTGGATTTGGATTTTCACTATGTGCATAATTAATTTTAAGATGACACTAGTCTTATTTAAATTAAAAGTTATTGTGGCCCTGGCTGGTGTGGCTCAGTGTGGATTGGAGCTGGCCTGCAAACCCAAGAGTCACTGGTTCAATTCCCCAGTCAGGGCACATAACCAGGTTGCAAGCCAGGTCTCCAGCCAGATCTGTAGCTGGAGGCAGGTGAAAGACAACCTCCCTGCCCTTCTATCTAAAAATAATAAATAAACTCTTTTAAAAAGCTACACTAATGAATTAATCCACTAATAGCTTTTCCTACGTAGCCACTAAGCACTACATAGCCAGCACAATCCTTGTCTATATCACACTTTGTTTTCTTCCTTCCAATTAAGACTGTTTGCAGACTCATGGTCATAATCGTGCTTTGAAAACTTCTAATTTGGGTCATATAGAGCTTGTCAATATAGAGCTACACAAAAGCAGCTAGTACCTCAGGTTGCATGTGCTTTAAGGATAGAGAAAACAAATGACTGAGTATCTAGATACATGTTCTTTTTTTCCTATGTATTTTTTATCATTTTTATACTCCAGAGCTAAGAAGAAGAGAGAGTAAAAATACATCCCTGGGGGAAAGTTCCAAAAATAAAAAAGGTATTGAGGGGATCGGGCAGGTAAAGGAAGTAAGAAAATAGTGATACATTTCCCCATTTCCACTAATGAAATCTAATCACAGCTGACAACATTGTGTTGGAGGTTTATAAAGTCAGCTAAAAAGCTTTGTTCTTGATTAAATCAAATAAAAGCAGTTCTAAAGCACTAATGATAAAGCAAGCCACCCTAGACTGTTAGAATATAACAAGGATCCTGGTTCACAAAATTAATGTATTTCTATTTAGGCAGACTTGCCACTCTGAAATGCATCAGTAGTCATTCTTTCTTCCTTGATCTTTTGCTACTTTCTCCGGGGCCTACAGTCAACTGTGGAGGTAGAACAATGAAGCCTTTCATGTGGAAGAAAAAAAAGGGAAGAAAGCTCCCTGGATGCAGTGCTCTCTCTCTCTCCTTTTATATGTCGCTGCAAACATACTAAAAGAAACAAACAGGAAGGATCAACCCCCTTTCCAGTGGTCAAAAGGTATTTTAGACATAAAGGGAGAAATCCTTGACAATGGCTTTGTGTCCATCTTCTGAATGACTGTCACTGATAGTATGTGTTAAACCTTTTCAATGTCAGGATGGAAGCCCAGAGAAGGCAGCTAAAGCACAGGCTTGGGTTGCCTCCTGAAAAGCAATGAATGACATACGGTTAAAATGACCGAAAGCTCTTACTTAACATTATAGAGAATTCTGTAAGAAAAAGTGCTAGCACCACTGAACACTTTGAATGTTTGGACAGACCAATGTAGATGAACTTCTTTAACTTGATTATGCTTACTATTTACAAAATAATTTCATAGATAAGCAGTTGAGATTTTGGAACTAACTTTCAAGTTTGGGTCAGGAGAGAAGCCAAGTAAAATACAGGGAGTTTTGAAAGAGTAGAGGCTACATTAGGTCAAGATCTTAGCCATTCCTTGTTCTTCCCTCAAGAGCAAAAGCAAAACTAGACTAGTAAGAAGAACTGGTGAGTGCAAAAGATCTATTCAGTGTGTCACTTCTAATCCATAAGATATTCAAGAGGCAGGGACTCAGAAGTCCCTTGAAAAGTACAGGGCTCTCATGAAACCTTTTGGTCCAATAGGACATAGCATTTAAAATGTTAAAATAGGCCTGGCTGGTGGCACAATGGATAAGGTGCTGGCCTGCAAACCCAAAAGTGGCTGGTTCGATTCCCCAGCCAGAGCACATAACCGGGTTGCAAGCCAGATCTCCAGCCAGACCCATGGCTAGAGGCAGGTGAAAGGCAACCATACATGATGTCTCTCTCCCTCCCTGCCTCTCTCCCTACCTCTCTCTTTAAAAATAATAAATAAAATATTTTTAAAAAATGTTAAAACAGTAATTATATCAGTATAATACTTTACAAACTAAAGGGGTCTAACAGGATTTATTAGCTCATTTTATCCTCACTTCAACAAGAGTAGGTATTATCCCCATTATTAATCAGCCAGGATGAGTGATATCAACTCAGTTTTGTAAATGGCAAGTCAGATCATTGAGAAAGCTAAGAAGGTTAGACAAAAGTTTCCTACTTTGGTAGTAGTAGAGCCTGGACTAAAACCTAGATCTTTGATTGGTCAAAATTATGTCACCCCTTGAACAAATTATATACACACCACACAGAAAGCTACATTTTATAAGGAGCAAGTAGGCCATTTTAATCCAATTTAACTCATCATACACCAAAGTGAAAGCATTTGTCTAAAATGAACCACATAATCAATATTCAGCCAAATGTGTTTGGAATGGAGGGCTACTGATGCATGAATGAGTACCCATTGATTAAGGTAATTATTAACATCTTCATCTATTATAATAGAGGACCACGCAGGAAAGGATGGACTCCCACAGAACCCCACACTTTCAACACTTCAAGTGAAAACAGCTTAATATTAGTTTTAATAATGCTGATTTACAAGCCATAATAAATTTGTGTGGCTGCCCTTCCCTGGAGGCTTATTTAGATGTGAAAACAAAGGGATTAGTCATAAAGATTCTCTTCAGTCTGCTTTTAGTTGAGAAAGCAGAAAAGGAGTTACATTTGGTGTATGGTGTACAAGGGAGGAGGACCCCTCCCACCAACAAAGAGAATTATCTTCAGAAGGGCAGACTCCTGTGGTACAGGCTTCTCCCGCTAGGTGAGTGTTTTGGGAACCTACCTATATCAGTGTACATGCTGGCATTGTTGTAAAAAGCTTCAGTGAATTTTTTTGAAGACTCTTTCAACACTTTGCTCATTTCATGATGGGTGAGTTACGAGTGCACCTGCCTTAGAGGGTACTGAGTGTTCAGCAGTTTTTGACCAAAAACGACATGACCCCCATACCCCACCCTCCCTATTTACCTGATCTTGCCCTGAGCGACATTGTTGTTTGTTTGTTTGTATGTTCCCCCCACTGAAAAAGCCCTGGAAGGGATGAATGTAGGAGAAGTGAAACAAAAAACAATAGAAGCAGTAAAAGGCATCAAAACTGGTAAGTTCAAAAACTCTTGAGCAGTGGAAAAAATGTCTTGATAGGTGTGTTGCATCAAGTGGAGACTATTTTGAAGGTGACTGAAGTTTAAACCTATAAAAATAAACACACAATTATTTTATAACTAAATTCTGGGTTTTGGGCAGCCCCCCTCATATAATATATCTGATATACTATTAGTGTTTAATCCACACCAAAGCACAAGGCAATGGAGATGTAGATGTTCTAGGTTCTGTATGTTTTAATGTAATTAATATTTATTAAGCAGTTAGAATCCAGAATGTATTATATCAAGGGAATAAAAACTTATACATGGGATATGGGAAAACATGGGCAGTGAATTGAATACAAGAATATAACTTTGCTCCCACCTGAAACCCCATAAAACCACAGTAAAGCGATGGAGAGATGATGATTGATAGCTAGGTAGATAGATAGATAATTTTGAAAGGTACATATCCAAGGATAAATGAAGATAATACAATAGCACAAAATTTAGGAAGGCAATGAAGAAGACAGGTGAGTTGTAAACCCAAGCATGCCAAATCTATGAGGAAATGAGGAAAGCTGAAAACTGACTTAATCTTCACTTCAAAATCATCAAGGCCCAGAAATTAGCATTGGATTTCTCTAGAAATTAGGATTAAGGGGAAGTAAATATAAAAAGCAAATATAAAAAAGATTGTTTGAAAGATTTAACAAAGAACAATTGGATCCCTCTCCTTCCATTCTTATGGTTATCCCATGTCACTGTATTATTTCTCTTCCCCGACAACAGCAGAACATCAAAAAGATTAAAACAGAGTTTCCATTCTGGGGAAAGCCATGTGAATACTAGTCTGAAAAATTCATGGATTAAATGAATACCTACTTGGCTACCAGACTGCCAGCATTTTGGCCTTACGCTTTGAGCCAAACAATAAAAGATGTGTTTAAGGAATTGGACCAAATGAGAGGACTTAACATGAGTATCAAGGGTTCTTCCAACAATAGTCCCTCCAAATAACCCTGCAGAGAAATGGCATTAACCAGATCTACCCAAGCCTTCATAGACTTCAGGAAATCAGGTTCCCCCACCCACTCAGAATTATAAATTATAAGTGGTCAAGCAAAGATGACCAGAAATCAGACAAAAACTTCTAATGTGGAACACAGAGGTGAAACTAAATAGAATGAAACACTTGGAGAAAACAAGCTAAACAGAGAAGAAAACTTCAAAACTATCACAGTCAATAGATGTCTAACTGCTAAATTATAATGTGGCACCTAAATGGAATCCTTAAAGCAGAAAAGTGCTTTTAGGTAAAAACTAAGGAAATCTGAAAAAATATGGACTTTGGTTAATACAACTGTATCGGTATTGTTTCATTAATTGTGACAAATGGTCCAGGTTAATGTAAAATGTTAATAGAAGAAAGTAGCTATGGAGCACATGGGTACTCTCTTACACAGTATTTGCAACTAAAATTACTTTAAACCTGGCTAGCATGGCTCAGTGGATTGAGCTCTGGCCTGCAAATTGAAAGGTCATGGGTTCAATTCCCAGTCAGGGCACAAGCCTGGGTAGTGGCCCAGGTCCCTATCTGGGAACATGCAAGAGGCAAATGATGGATATTATCTCTCATACATTGATACCTTTTTCCTTTTCTTTCTCTCTCCCTTCCACACTCTCTAAAAGTAAATAAATAAATAAAATCCTTCAAATTATTTTAAAATAACAAGTCTATTAAATTGGAAAATTAAGGTAATAGAATATTTTAAAATTAGAAAAAAGTACAAAGATACAAAATACAAGCGAAAAATAATAGTAAGAGCCATAAAAGATCTAGACATAATGTCTAGTGTTCTACAGAAGGTGTTTCAGAGAAAGGAACGAGGAATAGAGAAGAAACAAGTATCCAACTAAAAAAAGAAAACTTGCCAGTACCAACAAGACTTCAGACTGAAAAGGCCCATTGGATATGTATGACAGGAAATAAAATTCACTCACATAATTTTAAAATATCAGGACATTGTTGAAGGGTAATATTCTAGAAGTTCCTATGAAGATATAGATGAATAAAATAGGTCACTTACAATGGAAAGACACTTAGATTCCTGGAAGACAAATCCTCAAATAAAATTTTTGGTTAAGAATTCTTAACCAAGCCAAACTACTTATCAATATAAGGGTAACATAGTTTCAGACATGCAAGGACTTTGAAAGTTTATCTCACCTGTACCCTTTCTTAGATATTAACTTTTGGGCTTTTTCTGTAAAATGAATTAACCAACTGAAAAAGAGGAAAACAGGGGATTTTAGACCCAGTAGATTCAACTCAGGGGAATGATGAATGAAAATTCAAGGACAACAGGTTTACAGCCAGGCTAATGAGCAAACAGCCTGTGCTGCAAAAGTAGCCCAGGGAGGAGGTATTGAAGCAAAGAGAGAAATTCACATATTTGAACCCTGAGACAATGAAACAGGTAAATACATTATAAAAGCTGACAATAAGAGATAAAGAAATGCAATTAGAAACTCTAGGAAACAAAGACATCTAAATAAGAAGGCAAATATGTTTGACTAGGCCATGAACAGTGTTAATATAATCATTATAATGCATGCTCTATTTATACATTTAGCCTTTACAATCTATCTATTGACAATGCACAAAAGACTTAATTACAGCTCCAGAAGAGAAATCAAGTGTTACCAACCTTAACCATATGAAAGTAGAAGTATGGATGGCAGAAGTTAGAAAGTAAGAGGGAGTGGGGAAAGCTGAAGAGAAGAATAGGTGTGATAATTTTTCCATCTTACAGTGCAAGGAATCAAGAAATGTTACATGAAGTGGAGAGAAAACAGTACAATACTTGTATACTATTTAAAATGATAAATTTAACCAATAGAGGTATTAAGAAGAGACACAATTATTTGGGAAGCAGGGAGAGGACGACAGTGGAAGTATGCTAACTCTGTCAAAGAGGAATACAAATAATCTTTGAAACTGGTAAATCAGAAAATAATAGTATAAACATACTGTTAATAATTAGATATGATTTTTCTTTAGAATGAGACTGGGAGCGAAGAGAGATGAGACAATTGTTCTTTTGTATTATTTGAAATATTTAACTAGCAAGTAAACGTATTATTTCATAAAGGTAAGATAAAAGTTACTTTTCAATGATTAGGATGTCATTCCAGCCCTGAAGAGTCTTATAATCTATTACAGGAAACTGGTTACTAAAATACAAGGGAAGAAGGAAAAAAAGAGAGGAAAAGAGGAAGGGGGAAGGGAGAAAAAAGGAAAGGTCACTTACAATGGAAAGACGATTAGATTGCTATCTGGAGGTAACAAAATATTTATTGTCTACCTCATGCCGTGCATTTTGCTGGATTACTTATATACCCCATCTCATTTCAATCTTCTGCCATTCCAGTGATTTTCCTCGTTTTACTCTGAACAATGAGGGCTGAAAATGGACAACAGGCAATTGATTTCAGGCTCACAAAGTTCCTACGTGCCAGACCCAGGAACCAAGCCAGGTCTGTCCTGTACTTTCTCTTATAGAAGGCAGTCACCTAAGTGTGAAAGATGTTTAGATATCAGTAAGATTTCTCAGATGGAAGCTGCTTTCCTGCGAAAGGAAAGAACGTTATAGTCAAGGGCAGGAGCATTATCACGCAGATCTGGCCACAGCAGGACAGCCAGGCTGCCTCCCTGGGTGAGCTCCCAGGAGCCAACAGCTGAGGGCCCGCTTTTGATGTCTGTGTCCTATCTAACACATCTGAAACTTTTAACAGCTGGAGAGATGAATGATTCATCTGAACCCAACCCAGCAGTCCTGAAACCTTTCGCTGTTGCAGTAACACACAAGAGGAACCAGGAAGAAAGGTGGCCTCCTGCAAATCCCCACCACAGCCAGCGCCCCAATCTTCCCCCTCCACTTCCCTTCCTTGCCTATGAGATCTGGGGCCATGTTAATTTGGGCATGCTATTCGTCAGCTGGCCCACACTCAGAAATCTTCTGGTCTCTGACTTATTCCTGTCTTTGGAGTAATTTTGTTAAATTCTCACCACCTAATTAACTTCTTCGATTTCAATTCCCCTTCTTCTGTTTTTCCTCTGCTTCTTCCTTTTCCCTTCTTCTTCTTTTTCCTCTCTCCTCCTCTTCCTTTTCTTCCTCTTTGTCTTCTCCCTCTCTCTGTCTCTCTGTCTCTCTCTCTTCCTCTCTCCCACCCACCCTCACTGTGACTAGCATTTCTCCAGGAAACAGAGACCATTTGTTTTATAATTTGCACATCCAGTCAGCCTCTATGCTCATTCATTCTTCCTTTTTTCCTGTTGGAAGAAGTGGAACCATTCTCCCAGGCAAAGCTAATTTGTCTGCTTTCAGTTTTCTCCAGTTTGCTCCTGCTTCTCCTGGAATCTGTGCCATCTTTTATCATCTCTTCTCTGTGCTTTCTACTCCTCCTTCTCCATGAGCACCTTTCTCTTACCCGGATATGTAGTTAAGCTTCTTCCACTGAGGAACATACTTCCTTTCTTAATTCCACCTTTCTTCCACAGATGTTTGTGAAGCACCTCTGATGTGCCCAACCCTGCACCAGATGTTGAGAATGCTTTGGGAAATAAAGCAGGACTGCCTCCATGGTGCTTACAGTCTAGTGACGGAGCAGATGATAAGTCAATATCACCATTGCTATTATACCCTGCTGCCTCAGGGTGGAATATGAAAGTATACATTTCCAAATTGGCTAAGAAGAAAACAAATAGGGTGCAATGATCAAGAATACAGCGGGAGTCCACCCAAGTTAAGGTAGCTGGAAAGGGGCTCTTACAATTCCATCACTTCTATTACTGGAATTTAGGCTATCATCTTTCATCTAGGTTCTAATGAGCTCTTTTAGAATCCCATGGAAAAGCTAGAGTAGCAGCATTCTCTGCTAAGACACTCAGAAGTTGTCAAAGTCAGGCTGGGCTGTGGAATCTGAGAAGTAGAGAAGGAAGCGAGCAAGATTCTGGAGAAAGAAAAAGCCACCAAGATCAGAGGAAGCAGTTCTGTTAGATGAGGAAGGAGATGTTTAGCAAACAGTTAATAAACTTCCTCTTTTTTGACCCCTTCCCACCAGCTATTGCATATTAGGAAAACTCATCAATTAAAACCGAGTAACAATAAATGTGGTGAATTCCCCATTTGGTGAAATGTGTTTCTGTGACTTGGCCATTGAGTGACTTTGCTTCAAGAGTTTAAGGACATTTGACATTCTGCTTATTTGACCAATTCTACTGGGAAGGGTGAGTTATGTGTGTCAAGGTTAATGCTATGGGCAGAGGAGCTTCTGTTCAGCTTCCTTTTTAGTATTTGAGAGGATATTACGTCATTGGTTGTGGATAGCAGAGGGTGGGCCTAAGTTTAGCTCTCCCAAGCTGCTCCTGAAGGGGAACATTGAACTTGGTTGAAGGTTTGATTAGGAGCTCATCAGAAGTTGTCTTGACAAAGCAGATGATGTTACCTGCCAGTGGTGGGTGAGAGCTGGCTGGTGGGCTCGGAGTGGGAGCTATCAAATTGTTGGAAATTTTGCAAGCCATTTTGTTAAACACAGCAATTATTAAAAATTAAATGATTTGACCTTAAAATTAAATAAATTCTATGAAAATTAAAACTAATTTAAAACTCAAAATTATCACTCCATAGTTATTTTACTACATTTTACTCTTATCTATGCTCTTGAGATCATTTACATCTTTCGTATGTGTGTAGTGTATTCCCTCCTAACTCTGTAGTTGGTGATATATTAGTAGCTTGAAAAGCCAACGTGGGACTACTCACACCACAAAAGTCTTTGTGCTGCAAAGACTATACAAATCATGTCTTCTCCCACCCAGCACTAACTTCTAAGCATTGTGCAGCACACCACTGCAGCGCAGACTAGCTGTGACACAGCACAGACTAATAAGATCCAAAGGACACCAAGAACCCCCTATCTACCTCCACCACCATGAGACCACTTAAGTCTCACATTCAGATGCCATCTTGGAGAAAAACAAAACCAGAGAGGGGAAGCAGAAATCTGAAAAAACTGAGCACTTTATCCAATAGTCATTTAAAAAATCTACCTAAAGCAATGGTTTTAATTATAGAATTGAATGAAATTCAACTGATGAGGCTGAAACTGCCTGTTATCACGTAAGTTCAGCTACCTGGGGCGGGAGTGGTTGAAGGAAGGTGCGCTTTGGTGAGGACGGGCTGATTTCTAATTGGAGAAAAGCTTTGCCCGTTGTTGTGGTCATTGCACACTTAAGAGCATTGTGTGTAAATTTACACACGCTGCAGCAGGGTATAATAGCAATGGTGATGTTGAGCTTTTATTTAGTGGTAAGGATCTTCCATAGGCAGATCAAGAAATGAAGCCTCAACTGTCATCAAAACAGCATGGTACTGGCATAAGAATAGACATATAGATCAATGGAACAGAATAGAGAGCCCAGAAATTAACCCAGGACTCTATAGTCAACTAATATTTGACAAAGAGGGAAGGAACATCAAATGGAGTAAAAACAGTCTCTTCAACAAATGGTGTTGGGAGAACTGGACAGCAACATGCAAAAAGATAAAACTAGACCACCAACTTACACCATACACCAGACTAAACTCAAGATGGATAAAGGATTTAAACATAAGCAGTGCCACCATAAAGGTCCTGGAGAAAAATATAGGTAGTAAACTTTCAAATATCCTACGCAAAAATATGTTTACTGATACTTCACCAAGGGCAAAGGAAATGAAAGAACGAATCAACAAATGGGACTATATCAAATTGAAAAGTTTCTGTTCAGCTAAAGAAAATATCAGCAAAATTCAAAGAGAACCAACTGTATGGGAAAATAATTGCCAATGATACCTCAGACAAGGGTCTGATCTCCAAAATATATAAAGAACTAATGCGACTCAACACCAGGGAGACAGACAGCCCAATTAAAAAATGGGCAAAGGACCTGAACAGACAACTCACTGAGGAAGATGTACAAAGGACCCAGAGGCATATGAAAGAATGCTCAACATCGCTAGTCATCAGAGAGATGCAAATTAAAACTGCATTAAGATACCACCTCACACCTGTCAGAATGGCAATCATCAGCAAATCAATAAACAACAAGTGTTGGCGAGGATGCGGGGCAAAGGGAACCCTCATACACTGTTGGTGGGAATGTAGGCTGGTGCAGCCACTGTGGAAAACAGTATGGGATTTCCTTAAAAAACTAAAAAGGGAACTGCCTTCTGATCCAGCAATTCCACTACTTGGACTATACCCAAAGAATCCTGAAACACCAATTCATAAGAACCTGTGCACACCTATGTTCATAGCGGCACTATTTACAATAGCCAAGTGCTGGAAACAGCCTAAGTGCCCATCAGTGGATGATTGGATCAAAAAACTTTGGTACATTTACACAATGGAATTCTATAGAGTAGAAAGAAAGAAGGAACTTGTATCCTTTGCAACAACATGGATGGAACTGGAGAGTATTATGCTTAGTGAAATAAGCCAGTCAGTGAAGGACAAGTATCATATGATCTCACCCATTACCGGACAATAAGGAGCAAAACTAACAATGAGCGAAACAGAACCAAGTATATGAATACAAGGAATAGGCCTTCAGTGGTCAGGGGGAACGGGGTTGGGGGGAGGGGGCAGGCAGAGGCAAAGAAGGGGAGCAGCTTAGACAAGAACCTAGTATAAAGGAACCATGGACATGGACAACAGGTGGGATTGACTTTGCGGGGAATGGGTGGGTGGGGAGGGGGACAGAGGGGAGCAAAAAGGGGGTGGATGTAATACAACAACAATAAAATTTAAAAAAAAAAAGAAAGAAATGAAGCCTCAGAAAGTTAACGTAACTTACAAAAAAGTCACACCACTGGAAATGGAAGGATGGTTGGCATGACTCAGGGATTGATTCCTTTTGTCTTACTGCTCATTATTAACCCTACTCTGGCTTTCCTCTGGTCCTTTCAGCTCTGCAGGTACTACAGCCTGACTAGGACAAGAGAGGGCTTCCTCACAGTGCAGCATCTGGAAGACACCTGGAAGCCAAGGCAAGTCAGGAAACCTACTACTAGAGAGGCTGACCATAAATATTTAAGGATTTAGGACAATCAATGTTACTGGAAAGGAAAGCAAGATCAGAAGCTAAGTGCACAAATCATAAAGAAGGTAAATGGGCAGTAGACACAGCAGCTAACAGAGCTAAGAGCCTGGAGTAATGACTGCAGTGTGGAGCAGAGAAGCTGGATCATGTAGAGCGGACTGAGTGTGCCCTTTAAGCAGTGCCCAACTCTTCTCACCAGAGTAGCAACAGAATCATACAGGAGCTAAACCAGGCATGAAACTAGCTTTTCTCGCAAGTGCGATGATTACTCATGCCTTCCCTCCCACTGTCCTACATGCCCAAGACTGCTCTCTCTGTCCTACTTTTATTTGTTTCTGAAAAATAAGTATTTTTTAATTCACTTATAAAGTAATGCATGCAGATAACTTTAGAAATTCATATAATACAGAAGGGCTTCTAAGCAAAAGCAGCAGCCACCTGCCCCACCTCATCTGCCTTCAATTCCAATTTTCCTCACTTCTGTAAATTTCCAAATGCCTCATGCATTCCCATAGCTCTCACCAGGCAGCACGAGTTGGAACCTATCCCAGTATTTCTTCCCTAGTTTTATTATCTGAGAGGGAATGGGAGGAGCCAAGATGTAAAGCTTTGGTGAATACAAAGAGACTGAGATCCAGGGTAAGCACAGGAGGGACAGGAGGAGATCTATCCAGTCCCCTTTTGTTTCACTGACTTCCATGGGCAGATGGATGTTTCCTCTCTATTGTCTGGTACATGCTGTATACTTTCCCAGCTCAAGGGAATGAGTCAGCATCTCCAGCCTCCTTGATTTTCCGTCCACTTCTACTGCAGCTCTCTCCAAATTTGGTGGCTTCTTTTAAGGTTAAGAAGAACCTCAAACACAATTTGAATGCAAAGGCACAATTTTCCATCTCAGTGGCAGAATTTTGTTCTGGGGCCTGGTCCTGCAATGACTTAGAAATTCCTTCGTCTACTGTGCTCAAGGACATCATGTGTATATTCATTCATTTAACAACTGCCTGCTAAACATCCACCCTGCCAGGCTCATTCTCAGCACTCTGGATACAGTTTAGTGCACAGTTAATGTCCAGTCTGTACCCTCATCTTGCTGATGGCCTAGAGTGAAAGTCAGAGGAAAAGGCCACTACAGATCAGTGAATATGGGGAGGGCTGTTATAAAAACAAGGCCCATGGGAGCACTAGGAAGGGCACCACCCCAATGACTGAGTGGCCAGGAACGCCTTCCGGAGCAGGAACAGGAGGTGAGTTTTAAGGGCCAAGTCTGAATGAGGGTCTCCAGAGAGCATCTAGAGGCACTGAGTGTGGCTGAAGCAGTCTTCTTGTGATCAGGGTCCCCAAAAGCCTAAGGGATATTCAAAATCTCTGGACAACACCTGTTAGTTTTCAGGATTAGCATCCTAGACACTGATCTTTTTAGACAATGGCAACATTGTCATCCCAACAGAGTTTGGTCATTATAGATCAGTTTCCCAGTTTGAGAATGGTCTTTGCACCCAGATCTCTAAGGAGCGAAATGAGCCAACCTCTTCCAGTAGCCAGCCCTCTCATGGCTCTGTGGGGCTGCTTGAATTCAGTTTTGCTGCTTCTGAACACACACTTTCAATATTGGTTCCACAGGTGCTTCCTGCCTCTCAAAGGGCCTAAGCCTTCCAAGGCTCTGAAAGAAATCAAGTGCTTCTCAAAACTACCTTCTCACCAATTCCAGAAATCATATGAAGGACTAAGGAAATAGGACCGTAGGATGCATGGAAGTCCCCCAGAACTCCAGGCAAGCTCTCCTGAAATTCTACTTGGGTATTTCATCCCTTTGTCTAAATACTTTGGTAGCTATGAAACTGAGATTCATCCCAGGGGAATAACATTTAAAGTAAATAAATTCCAAATTTTGTTATTATGATGGAAAAGAAGCCTAATAACACTTAACCAAAGTGGAAATCATTGAGGAGAGGAACAATCCAGGTCTGAAAAGCTGAGAGACTGAACTATCACACATTTGCCCCAGATTAGACCAGCCTTCAAAAAAAGAGAAGAGAAATGAATGGAAAAGAGGCAGAGAAAAGGTGAGGTAATAAAGACAACAGAAGGAAGGAGTGATAGAGCTAAAGGGAAGGGCAAGTGTGTGGACAAATGGATGAAGAAATAAAATGTCAAAACTAGGACAATGCAAGTTGACAATTTTATGGGAAATGTAAGTTAAAATATGTACCAAAAAGAGGCAAAGGCAGTAAGAAGATGAGATAGAAAAGAATGAGATATACTATATGTGGACTATAGAAAATCATTGGCTTTGGCTGATCATAAAAAAGTTCAACCAAAGACAATCAAATATGCCATTCTTCTAATGTCTTCTATACACACTCCTTCCAGCTCAGCCACAGACTCAGCATGGCTTCTCCAGTAGGAAGCACAATGCCCTGTAATGTAACAGGAGGCACCTTTCCTAACTTGTTACATGAGGGGAGTTGAGTTCTGTTCGTTCTCTCAGATAAAATTAAATTTCCTCTAGACTACTTTTATGAATTCCTTCTGAAGTTCCTCCTCCACCCCTCCCTGCCTTTCAGGGGAGAAGTCAATTGAACAAAGAGTCCAATTATTCTCGATGTGTAGAAGAGGACTACAGCAACTCTGAGAAATCATTTCAGAATTAATTCATGGCATGAAAAATTCTACACACGCACACGCACACACACATATATTCACATTTGCACACCCACAAACCACCTCTGGGATCCTCAGCCTTGAAGACAGTATTTCACTGACAATCCATTAAAAAGACAAATCCAATTTTAGCCTAAGTGAGAACACATATTTTCAACTTGTCTATTGGGTATTCATACTTTGACGGCCCTTTTTGTGTGTGTATTTCATCACTATAGGGCCCAACAAGGAATTGTAGCTTAGTAGGTCAGAGATCAATCCACTGGTGAGAAAAAGGTCTACTCAAATTGTTCACCAAGCACTGAGAAGTTTATCTTTTTGATTCAAAACATGTCTGCGTCAGAAGGGGAATTTTCTACCCATGTGTATCTTCTGACCGAAATAGAGAAGAAAATATTACTGTACCCTAGTTGTTTAGAATAAAGTTGATGAGAACACACTCAGGAACTTTTGAAGCACCACTGGGGACTATTTACAGACTTTAATTGTAAGTAGTAAATTTGGAGAATATGTTACCCTGGAACTATTATTTATTTTTCTCCATGAGCTTTGGGAAGTATTGATTTGGAAATAGGGATTTATTTGCCCACTGAGTCTTTTGGAAAACATGTTCTGGTTCTCGTTATAACCCCAGCCTGCCATCCTGGCTTTATATGGAAGTTAATTTCTTTTGGCATTATAGCCATTTCTTCATCTGAGTCATAAGTAAGGTTCAACTACATTCTCTCCAGAGTTTTACAAACACTCATCCTGAGGCTTTCTGGAGAAGAAAGAACTTCAACTCCATATGGGGAAGGCTAGTTAATAAGAACCTTGGGTGACTTTAGCAAGAAATGGGGGGTTTTCCTTGGAGCTGGAAGGAACCAGTTAAGCAGGAGCAGGTTAAGGTTTTCATTGAGGAAGAAGTTTTTTTTTGACAGTACTATGCTTAACAAATTCTGAAACTGACTACCAAGAAATACCTATTTTAGGAGGTATTTCAAAGAATTATCCATGTTAGCACTATTTCTTTTGAATTATTTAAGCACAAAGAGAATAATCATGCTGAAAGTCCTAAGTCATACTAGAAAAAAGTCCCGCTCACAAACCATCTTTATTGTATCACTGTATTGCAAAGATACATAATAATGTGGGCTCCAACAAGAGATATCTCATTAACTACGCAGCCAGCATAGGTCCTCCACCTTCCCAGTTCTGGGTATGTGGCGGGCTTGCAAGAGTTTGGGAGAAACTGCACAAGAGACTGCAACCAAGCTTGAATGGTCAGTCTTTTTTTTTTGTTGTCCAGCTAACATTTTTAACTTCCCCAGAAGGAATTTTTGAGTTTGTGTGAATTTTCCATCCCTCTGTACCAAGTGACCTTGTTAGGTAGAGAAGAGACAAAGATGTAAGAAACCCTCTTCCTCTGTGTACACACTCCCTAGTTAAATCAACTGTGGCTAGGACAGCCCGGTTTGAGTTAAAAAGAAGGGAAAAAAGTGCTCTATCAATTATATCAGATTCTGCAGGAAAGAATTGCTTAGGATCATTTTTCTTAAAAGGTTACTTGGCCACAGTGACTGAAAAATAATTAAAGAAATAAAAGAAAAAAATAGATCCAATAAACATCGTAAAGTGTGAAATACTCCTAATGTAAAAAGTGCTTTAATACATTTAAATGAAAAACAGTGCAACAAGAAAAAACATTTGTCTCTCTTGGGGTGTGGGGGGAGGACTACACAGCACCTGAATGCATATCTAACTCAGACAAGTATCATAGAGTGAGCCTCTGATTTTTACCACAGAAGCCAAAAAAGCCAAGGAACCCTGTGCTTCCCCACTGATCACTTAGACACATGGCCTAGGCTCAGTCACTCGAGTGCTCCCACCTGGGACTCTGAATCCTGAGAATGATGCAAAGACAAAGGGGCAATTGAGAGTTATCCAGTCCCAATAGTGGCGGTGGGTTGTATAGAAGATGCTAGGGATAGCATATAACTGTCCTGTCTTATGCCGTTCAGTTTACTGTATTCCCCACTATGACGTCCTCCTTTACCAAGCCTGGGGTAGATATTAATCAGATTTCTACTTTACCAAGGGAAGGGGAGGTAAGCAAATTGATCAAAGTCATGCAGCTGTTAAAAGGAGCAAAACTAGAATGCAAACCAAGCAGAGCCCAGGGTCTTGTCCCCTGGACCACATGCTATGACCTTTATGAACACAACGCTGTGAAAGTGGAAAGCATACATTCAAAGTTCTCCATTCTTATCCCTGTAGCATTAAATACTCTTTAAATGTTGTGATTTTAGAGTCTCTTCTGACCCTAAGGTCTAAATCTTTATCAGTAAGTCTGCACATGTGAAAGGTTTTTTGAGATGGTCAGTGTAAATCAAAGGTCAGTAAATTGAATTATATATCATGTGGGACATGTATATTTTCAGACATGATTTCACTTTGCTTTCACATAATCGTTTGTTGACACTGACTTCTAATTCTTAAGTTTACTTGTAGACAGGTAAGTGGTATGTAATTACGGATAATTCCTCCATAGCATCTCTCTCTCCGTCTCTCTGTCTCTCTGTCTCTGTCTCCCTCTGTCTCTCTTGGCTTTAATACATTAAGAGAGATTGCTACTTAAAAGACCACAACAACTATATTTTTGATATAAGGGTTAAAGGACTTTGTTAGATGTTCACTGATATCAGGATCATATGCAGCACTGATGTAGAGTGAGATCTATCAGAATTTATAACTGCATTATTTAAAGGGAAATTTAGACCCAGTAAAGTCCCACACCAACACCATACTGAGAGGTAAAAACAAAACCAGTTTGTGGTTATTTTCTAAATACATTTATGGAAAAATGTGGCTATGCCTGGAAAGGAAAACCAACCAACCAAACAAACAAACAAATAAAAATACCACCACCACCACCACCCCCGCCAATCCCTAGGAATCCACAAGGTCAACATTTTCCCAGCCATGATGAATTTAATGCACTATTTAGAATGATTGGTTTCCCCATTTAGGAGAGGAATGTGAGCCAACAAATTAGAAAAATTTCCCCATTTTCCTTTGCAAAATTTAGGGAAGCTTCATAAGCACACTGTTCCATTTGAAGAGCCCTTTCCTCTGCCTCCCACCAACAATGCTGGGTGCTTGGAACGCATGTGGGGTGACATTCTGAGAACCTTGGTTTGGGGAAGTTGGAAGGAGAAGAAAAGAGAATCACATTTTAATAATAGTTGCATAATAATATTGAGACTCCTCTCTAACACAGCATTTTGGGCCAACAAATCACACACACACACAAGTATTAATAAAAAATCTTCCCTAGCTCTTGTCTGTACATCCAATTTTTCCACCTGCTAAAAAGATCTTAAGGGTGAGAAACCTTGCTTTTTTTCTTTATACCTAACAGGTATAAACTACCAACATCTTCAGGTCAAGTTATTAAAATAGCTACATATAGGGCTATAATATAAATCATAGAGCATAATATAACAAGCATACAAGTATATTATTATATAAAGTACTATGCAGATTGAAATACATTTATAACGGTTTGTAACGATAATAGGGCAACAGTTATCATGGTAGAAAGAGTATTGGCCTTGCAAAAGTTTTAATCTCGGTTGGGGGTGGGGGAGGCAGAGGCAGGGAAGGGGAGCAGCTTAGACAAGAACCTAGTAGAAAGGAACCATGGATATGGACAACAGGTGGGATTGACTTTGTGGGGGATGGGTGGGTGGGGAGGGGGACAGAGGGGAGCAAAATGGCGATGGATGTAATACAACAACAATAAAAAAAATTTTTTTTAAAGTTTTAATCTCTGAGTCTGCAATTCATTGGTTGTGGGATCTTTGACAAATCTCTTAGTCTTTGAGATACAATCATATGGTTATAGGCACTGCACAGGGATAGCAAAAAAACTTCAAACCTAAAGCTTTGTCCCCTAAGTAGCGTCTAATATGAGAATAGAAAAGACATAGAGACATGAAGTAAAGTTCATATTAAAGTATGATACTTAATATATAAATATAATAACTGTACTCATAAGACTATTTTGAGAAATAAATGCAATAATGAATGTGAAAGTGCTTAATACATTGTAAAACAAGTTTTAAAGATTTCATGCTATAACTTGATTCCCATTATGCCAGGTTTTCTATGTTTATTGCATTATTTGACTAAAACATTTGTTGTGTCATTCCAAGAGTGGGTATTATTAAGTCACACTCAATTCCTATATCCCCTGGGAAGAATTAAGTGACTCTCTCCTCTCCTGCCTTCTACCTCAAAGTGTTCCTCAGGCAAGAATAGTGCTATTCCTGAGAGCCCTGTACCACTGAAACCCACAGAGTGGAAACCTCTTCCTTATGAATAAAGAAAACACAAGCTCAAAATCTACATTGGACTGAAATACTTTTTCCTTGATTAGTTTTACCTTAAATCCCCTTCTATTCCCAATTATATATTTTTGTGTCAATTTGATCAAAAAGGGTTTCTAAACTAAATATTCTGAGCTCGAGTTTGAAAAGTTTGTGGAATATTAACAGGGAAGCTTAGTCAAATAACATGTTAGATGAAATGAAACTCAGTTCTTCTCGAAGAACTCTGAATGACCACAGCATGGGTTTTCTTTCTTCAAGTTATATGAGATTGTTTTACATTTTATTCACATTCCCAAGCAAGCCTAATGATGTGTCAGGATACACAACGTGAAACTATCAAATTCCAAAGCACCTCTAGCCCCAGTTCGTTGGCTATAACAGTGAGTATGTTAGGGGCTAATGGCCATCCCAGCTCATAGCTTTGGAGGTTATAAACAGGGTATCATTGCTTTGTTTGATCTTAAATGGAAGAGCAGGGGGAAAGCCTAATTGTGGAGGGTAAATGCTGTGCCTTAAATAACCATATAACAACAAACCGTGTCACCTCGTGGCAGGCAGAAACCAGATTAATTTTGGAGCACAGCATGATAAGAATTCATTAATTCTTAAGATGCTTAAAACCCCCAAGACTGCTGACTGCTGACTGATGACACCACTTTTCCTGGGCTGCCATCCTTTTCCCAGGTTGGGTAGCAGTAAATAAATGCCAGCTATTTAAGTTGCAAATGAAGTTCGTGGCTGTGAACTAAGAGTCAGTACTGGGAGCAAAAATAGTTCAATGGCTCTGACTCCCACTGTGCATTTAACCCAAATTCTGCATTCAGATAGCTGACCAGAATAATGAGAGTCATTTCAATTGACTTTCGGGGCTCTACTAAAAAATATAATAAATAGACCGACTAACACAAACATTTTCACACCTTTGTGAAATAAAAATACAAACCAAACTAAATAGCCAAAAGGGTCATGAAGGCCTTGATTAAAATACACATAACAAAAAATGTAGAATTAATTAATTATATTAATTTATATTATTAATATAAATAAAAGACAGGCTATAAACATCTAGCAAGATTTTAAATAAATGAGTGTGTGATGTCCATTGAGAATGAAGATTTAAGCCATGCCTTACTTTCATGATTAATTAACCCTCCAAAACCAACAACTATACAATCTCAGGAGCAAAAAACATAAAGCTTTTATTTTTTATGCTACACCTGCTGGGATTCAACTAATGTAAACTGGGCTCTAAGCTTTGGGTTGTATCTAGGTCTGGTCTGTGTTTAGACTCAATTCCTCTCATTCAGCACCTAGGACATGCACAAGCATATTTCAAGCCCTTGCCTACATCACATCTGCTAACACCCCATTGGTCAAAACAAGTCACTGACCAACCTTAAAGCCAAAAAGCAGAAGAGCATACTTTGCCCATCCTAAGACACAGAATGCATAATTCCCCTGGAAAAAGGAATGAAGCATTTTGAAATAATGAAAAGAAAACTTTGTATTAATGTGATTTGAGAGGCTAACAAAAGGCAGTAATTAAATGGTGAATAATCTGGATGTGGGGGAAAAAAGAAAAGAAGTATACATTGGTAGTTACAGAATAGATGGGGGGTGGGGGTATGTTAAGAAAAATAATGGAAATGGAGAAGCCAGGCAACTTATATACATGACACATGGAAGGGGGCATTACCAGAGAGAATGGGGTACTGGGTGGAGAGGGGCAAAGAGGTAAAAATTGGGACAACAATAATAGCAAAATCAATAAAATGTATTTTAAAAAATAATTGAAATGAGTAACTCAATCTACATGGATTTCACAAAGAGAAATGGGCTATTTATGCTCATACTAAGACTTTAGTATCAGGAAACCACTACACCAAAATTAGAAAGAAAGACTTATGACCTTCAGAGCTGAGAAGAACCTTAGTACAACTCCCTCACTTCACAGATGAGGAAATTGAATTCTCAAAAGAGGAAGAGTCTTGCCCCACAGTCACATGACTGGCAAGTGGCTGATCCAGGCCATAGGTCTGGCCAACTCACCACCTAAGACACAGAAGCGGACACATCAGAGGAAGGGGAGGAGACCTCTTCCCAAGTGAAAAGGGGTCAGTTCCTATGACAAGGCTTTCCTAAAGATTGAACGTTTCTTGTAAAATTCAATTGTTTTGCTCAAACACAGAAATATCTGGACCTTTTGAAAATTTAACAAAACCATTGTCAGCCTCTATGTACTCTGTACTCTTTACACTTCTTCAAAGGAAACTGGAAATACCATATATTGTCCAAGTTATTCTAGTTTGTAATTCCACCACCAAATAATTTATCCTTAGAAGTCTCTCATGGTTGACTCTTCACCCAGTGGACCCACACCAGCAACATCATTACCTTTTTCAAGGTCTGTCTTAGGAGACCCCAAAACGGCCATGTGTTCTTTTTCTCTACATCTTAGTATTCCATATTTACAAAAGTATTTTCTTCACACATAGCCCCCTCTTGTTGTTTTCAAGTTATGAAGAGATAAATGATGTCTTAGTTTGTTTCACACCAGGGCCTAGCTAGGGCCATACACAAAGCTGGGATGCTGAATAAAGTGGAATAATAAACTATGAAAACTGCACCAGAGGTGGAGTGACTGTTGCAATCAAATAAACCCTGAAACAAAGCTAATCTTTCATATGTATGATCATGTTCTTCTGGATTAATAGACACAAATAATATGCTGCTCACATAAATGAATGCAAAGGATTGTCACATTTAGAGAATAAAATACTGCATTTCTTCTGTAAGTAGAAAAGGAAGTTGAAGTAGGAGACTATTCCAAAATCATTAAGATCTTCAAATATTGAAATGCTTGCCCATCAAAGGAAGAAAAGTCATATTTGGTGGAACTCCAGAAAACAGAACAAGTAGGAAATTAGAGAGAGATTATTTATGCTCCAAATATGGAATAACTGGGTGATAATTAGTGCTATCTAAAAATGGCCTAGGCTTCCTCACTTGACAACAAGTTCCAGGTCACCAGGAACATCTGAAGAGAAGCAAAGTGACAACTTATCATAAATGAAATTCAGGGGATTCTTTTTGGAGAGGGGGTGTGAGAGGGGCTGATGCTGGGAGGTTCTTTTATTTTTGTGAGCCCACATTTCACCCTCCCCCCAGATTCCATGAGGCCTCCCAGGAGACAGTAGTGGTGAGGTGGTTAAGAAGAAGAGCCAGCCCTGGTTGGTGTGGCTCAGTGGATAGGCACCGGCCTGCAAACCCAAGGGTTGTTGGTTCGATTCCTAGTCAGAGCACATACCCAGGTTGCAAGCCAGGTCTCCAGCCAAGTCCCCAGCTGGAGGCAAGTGAAGGACAACCATACATTGATGTATTTCTCCCTCTTTCTTCCTCCCTCCCTCCCCATCTCTCTAAAAATAATGAATAAACAGATAGAAGATAGATATAGATAAATAGATAGATAGATAATAGATTAAATTAGATTAGATATATAGATAATTTTGTTGGTTCTGTTTCTCTGGAGAATAATCCATGTTAAAGTTGTTGAGCCTGGAATAATTATCATTATTAAAGATGAGTGAGAGAAAGTCAGGGATAAAGGATATGTGCCATTAAAAACATTTCTCTCTCTCTCTCTCTCTCTCTCTCTCTCTCTCTCTCTCAATTGTAGTTAATAGTGGCAATAATTGAACTGTTCATTTCCTGATGTGATCTTTGATTTTGCTCAGAAACCTGGTAAAAATAATTGTCTTGACTATAGAAGATCAGGGAGCAGATGATGCCTTGGAGGGAAGCATGGGGAAGGCAGCAGAGTCACATGTGAGTTATTGGTCCTGGTATTAGGAGGTTTTAAGCAATCCTGGCATTAGAGACTTTATTGATGTTTTCAAAAAACATTTTGCATTGCATAAGATTGGTCTTCTCAATTAGAGATAATGAAAGAGCAAAGAAAATACACTACCACAATTATTTTCAAGTTAACAAAATAGGTCATATATCCTTGCCCCTCCTTTGCTATTACCTGTTATTTCAGTATACTACTACTCTAGCATTCCAGAAGGCTGCCAATTCAAAGGATTCTTGCTGCTGAGTGAACAACATGCTCCTCTGTACCCGCAAATAAATGTTTGTGTCTCCCAAAATTCATATGTTGAAATCCTAACCTCCAATGTGATGGTATTAGGAGTGGGCCACTTGAGAGGTGAATAGGTCATGAGAATGGAACTCTCATGAATGGGATTAGCACCCTTTAAAAGGGGACACTCACCTCTTTCACTGTGTGAGGATTCAGCAAGGAGATAGCTGCCCATGAACTGGGAAAAGGTCCTTAAGGGACACAGAAAGTACCTGTGCCCTGATCTTAGACTTCCCAGCCTCTAAAACATTTCTGTTACTTGTAAGTCACCCAGTCTATGCATTATTTTATAGCAACCTAAACTGACTGACAACTGTAAACTAGGAGTTCATGAACATTTTTTATAAAAGGTCAGATAGTAAATATTTTGGGTTTTGTAAGACATTACTCACCTCTACATTGTAGCATGATAATAACCACAAATGAGATATGAAAGAATGAGCATGGCAATATTCTAATAAAACTTTATTTATAAAGAGAAATTTAAATTTTAGATGATAACCAGCTGTTACAAAATCACCTTGTGATTTTTTTCAACCATTTGAAAATATTTTAAAAATCACTCTAAGCTCATGGGCTGCACTGAAACAGGAAGCCTTCCATAAACAATAAACCTTGATAAAAGATCTGAGTTATAAAAACAATAGACCTTGTTAAAATGTCTGATGATAAAACTGGTGAGTTCTGCTTGGTGGGAGCTGTTTACCTTATTTCTAAATATAGAAGGATCAGTTATAAAGCAATGCATATAGATTATTTTAATTGCAGAAAGAACTGGCTCCACCAATTCAGATATTACCAATATTTAAGTTGCAAATTAAAGTGGCTTCATCCATTCATTCACTCATTCATTCATTCATTTCTTCAACAAGTATTTATCCAGTACCCAATAGGTACCAAACACTGAATGAGGTATTAAGATAAAAGAGTAAATATTATGCAACTTCATTCTAAAACTATTATTTTAGAATTACTTTATAATATTGCTTTAATCTGTTTGGGATTTGGAATTGTTTTAAAGTTAAACTATTTTTTACTTTACAGAAATGTTTGTTTTTTTTATTTTTATTCATCCAATCCATGTCCTGAAAATCTATAGTCAATGATTAACAAGAAAAGATAATGTCAGCCCAAGTCAAAGGTATTATTGACTTTGTAAAACAAAGAAGAGCTTTTAACATACATGACAATAAAATTCATATTCAAAGGAAGTGAGAAGCCAGTACAGAGTTCATCATGTACATCAGAGATGATTTAATTAGAAGTAACTATGATAGTTTCAGCTGGGGAAAGAAGGCTTTATATTACCTTTCCATGTCTAATAGCATGAGATTAACTTTTAGATACAATGATTAAATGTAAGTTTCCACCCTTCAGGAAAATAATGGTTACAATGCACTAATCTTTCGGAAAACCTAAATTGGGTCATTGCAGTGACAATCTGATTACCAAAGTATATTTACTGACTGCCTCTTAATTACCTAAGAAAATAAGTTTGTTCTTTCTCTCTGAGTGTGTTTAAATATGTCTGTAAGCTTAGGTATGGTTTGACATTCATCACAGTCCTGTTCATAAGACTGAGAAATTAGAAATAGCTTACATGTCCATTGGGAAGGAAGTAAATTAATATAGTGGGTACAGTCATACAATAGAACATGGTCATTATGAAAGATCAATACTCATTACTGAAAAAAATATGTCTACAATATATTAAAGAATTTTATAAAAAGCAGGTTACAAGCAGCATTTATAGTTTGATCTTATTCATGTAAGGTCATGTACCTTAGGATACTAACCAAAATTTCAAAAATGATTATATTTGGATGACCATATTTTGGGGTGATTTTTACTGTCATGTTTTCACTTTGCCTATTGTTCAAATTTTTACATTGGACATTTATTGGTATTTGCATTCTCTTTAATAAATAAACAGCCATTTATTTTAATCTACAAAATTAAAACTCAACAAGGTTTTGATAATTAATAAATCATATAATTTATGATCAATAAATGAGCATTTCAGTAACAAAAATAGTAACAAGTACATGGAACTTCTCAGGGATGGCAAGTTTTTTTTCACACAATGTGGTTTTATTATAGCTATAGAAATTTATCCTTAACATGAACTTTTTAAAAATTATTTTATTATTGTTGTATTAAATTTATCCCATTTCTTCTCCACTGCTCTCCCCTGCCCTGCCCTGTCCATCCCCCCTCCCATAGTCAATCCTACATGTTGTCTATGTCCATGGGTCATCTATACTAGTTCTTTGAATAACATGAACTCTTAGAGAACACCAATCCATTCTCTCTGTCCTGCTTTTGACAACATTCTTTCATTTGAAAACTTAGAATATTATGATCCTTGTCTTCCTCTACATGCCTATTGCTTTTTAAAAGCTCAGTATCCTGGCTTTGGGACATTTAGAGATGAAGTCCAGATTGCTCATCCCACAACTGAAGGAACTGAAACAGGGAGGTGACATGACCTGCTCAGCACCTCACAGTGAAAGCTTGTCAACAATCTCCTTTGCTTTCCTGTGAATCACAAAAAATTGTATACATTAAATATGTACAGCTTTTGCACAGCAATCATACCTCAATAAAGTGGTTTTAAAAAGTGATCTTAGGCCTTGGCTGGTGGCACAGTGGATAAGGCATCAGCCTGCAAACCCAAAGGTCGCTGGTTCGATTCCCAACCAGGGCACATAACCAGGTTGCAAGCCAGGTCTCCAGCCAGGTCCATAGCTGGAGGCAGGTGAAAGGCAAGCATACATTGATGTCTCTCTCACTTTCTGCCTCTCCCCCTCTCTAAAAATAATAAATAAAATCTTAAAAAAAGAAAAAAGAAAAAGTAATCTTAGGCCCTGGTTGGTATGGCTCAATGGATTGGCACCTGCCTGAGAACCCAAAGGGTGCTGGTTCAATTCCTAGCCAGGGCACATAACCCGGTTGTAAGCCAAGTCTCCAGCCAGGTCTCCAGCCAGGTCCCCAGCTGGAGGCAAGTGAAAGGCAACCATACATTAATGCTTCTCTCCCTTTCTTCCCTCCTCCTTGCCCTTTTCTTTAAAAATAATGAATTAGGTTGCAAACCAGGTCTCCAGCCAGGTCTGTGACTGGAGGCAGGTAAAACGCAACCATACATTGATGTCTCTCTCCCTCCCTGCCTCTCTCCCTTCCCCTCTTTCTAAAAATAATGAAATAAAATCTTTACAAAAAATTTAAAAAAGAAAAAATAATAATGAATTAAAAAATCTTTTTTAAAAGAAGGGATCTTGACCCAGTCATATAATTTCCATGGTCTCCTGGAACTTCCAAATGAACACAAACTAAACTCACGCTGGAACCTGTAGCATCTTGGCCTGCATGCATGTACAGAGCTGTAGGGCATGAAGGCTCTGAGGACAAGCAGTGGGGCACACATCTGTGGGCTGTGTCTGGCACCAGTGAAACAGTGCGTTGACATGAGGGCTCTTAAAGGCAGGATGATTTGGGAGAAAAAAGCATTTGGGTGTTCTTCAGATGCCCAGGCCCAGGAAACATTGAAAACGCTTTTATACTCTATATCCAAAGAGGGTTTTAGATGTGACATTTGCAGCCTTGTATCACTTAAGAGGTGACATTTGCAACTAAAAGAGTAGCTATAATTCTGTAGTGAATAGAGAGGAGAGGACTTAAGGGGCTTGTGTAGAAAAAAAAATTACTAAAAAGCAATATGAAATATAATAGCCATAATTTACTGAGAACCTGCTATGCACTTTCCAAAAAATATTACCCAAACTTTCATCACAACCCGCAAACCCTGGCTCTTCAGTCCCTGTCATGGTGGGTCAAGCAATAAGAGGACCAGGATGTCACATTACAGAAGGCCATTGAGCAGAAATGCTGAAGGGAAGGTTTTTTCCTGTCAAGCAGTGCTCTAAAGCTTAGAAAGGTGAAGACTGTGAAAAGCCATTGGATATGGTGTTGAGGACATTTTCATTGTCCTTTGAGTTGGATCCTCCCTCTGGCCATGTTACCATGAAATCTGACCCTACTTGGCTCACTGAATTTAATTACTAGGACTGAACTGAGACTCCAGTAAGTGTATTATTTTCTGGAAGTAAATGATTCATCTGTATGAGGTAAAGGGAATTTTCCAGGAAGACAAGTTGCTATTTAGCAAATGCCTTCAGTTTATCAGGGCAGTTGTAATCATTTACTGACGTGTATTATCTCATTCTTTCAAAAGCCAATCTATAAAGCCTATAAACAAGCTTTGCAAACTGGTCCCTGCTTCTTCCCGTGCTCCCACCCCTGCCTTCTTGCCTAAAGCTATTTATTCCAAGTTGTCTACTGAAAGGCTCAGTTAAAGTAATCAACCGCGACAAACAGGGGGTGATGCTGGCATGTCCCTGCAGTCAGGCGAGCTCTGAACTTCTTTTTGTCATACGGAAGTTCATAGCCATATGTAATAGAAAACCTTTATCATTGTTTACCTTCAAGTGGTTTAGTCATTCCCAGTTTTCTGCTTTTCTCTTGGCTAGCAAAGATCTAGTGACACTTATTCTGCTAGACCATGCTTAACAGTCATAACATCTTCAATATCCACCTACAGGTTAATGATCACCCATTTCCCCAGAATGTATGCCACTCATGTTATATCTTAGATCAGCACTGTCCAACAGAAGTAGAATGCAAGCCATGTGCAATTTAAAATTTTCTACTTGCCACAATAAAAAAGTTTTTTAAGAAACAGGTAAAATAAATGTTTTCATTTTATTGAAGCTAATATATCCCAAACAATATCATTTCAACATTAAACCAATGTTTAAAAATTATTAAGAGGCTATTTCACATCTATTTTTACAAAGTTTTAAAAACTCCAGACTGTATTTTATACTTACAGCACACTCAAGTCAGGCAAATTGCATCTGTGTGCTCAGAAGACACATGTGGCCAGATGCTGCCATATTAGACAGCACAGGTCAGATCCTGAATGAAGGTATTAAATGAGATCAGACATTTAGCTGAGCCCTTTATTAAGGTCCTTCTCCTCCTTATCTTTTTCACCACCACCACCCTAATTTATAAATGTAGTTCTTTCTCATGTTAATCTTTCCAACTAAGTAGAAACCATGTCTCAGACAGTTCTGCAATCTCTCCCACTTGCCACTCTCCCTTATCTCCCCTTCATTTCAAAAACTGGAAACTGGTACCCAGAGAGGTGGGCAAATGACCTGAGGTCACACACAGTGGGGTCAGGATCTAAATTCACTCTTACTGATGATCAGACCAGAGTGTTTTCAACTTCCTGAAGCACTCATCCATTTCCCTTCACTCTGTGTCTTGCCTTAGGGCTCAGTTACTCTTCCTTTTCAATTCTTCAAGAAGGAAGAATTGACCTAACCTACCTTTCTTCCTAGACACTAAATTTAGAGACCAAAACTAAACTGATCCTCTATGCATGACAGATGGGTTTAGGGTTTGCCCAATGGTAGCTCAGACCTGGCAACTTCTCTTATGGTTCCATAAAGTCAATAAACCTTCCACCTAGGAGGAAAGGAGAAGTTATTCACTAGCTGACTCTGTAACTAAGAATTCTCCTACATCCATTCATACTCAAAAGACTGGAAGGTTAGGCTCTAAATATTATTATAGTAATCACTTCAGATGCCACTAGAGATTTGTTGTTTATTTGTGATTTGAGATTTTTCAACAATGAATATATTTGTGCGAACAAATAGTACATGTCCATAATAAATGAATGTGCCCTGACTGGTGTGGCTCAGTTGGTTGGGCATGCTCGCACAAAGCAAAAGGTTGCGGCTGGTCCCCAGTAAGGGCTTATGCCTGGGTTGCAGGCCTGGTCCCTGGGTTGGGGTGCATGTGTGAGGCAACTGAGAGATGTTTCTCTCCCTCCATTTCTCCTTCCCTTCCCCTCTCCCTAAAAATAAATAAATAAATCATAATAAATGAATACACCTAGTATCTTTTATAGAAAAAAATTCTGATCATCACCTTTTGGTTTAATTTTCCCAGCTTTACAAATAGAAGTTTTTTTAAAAAAAAAAACCATTTCAGGTAATCACCTAAATATTTTCCAAGAGTAGAAATGGAGACACAATACAGTCTGTGACTCTACTGTATATAAATTACTCGTCAGTATAGAATGACTTAAGAGTACTTCAGGTTGAGCACCCAGTGTATATTCCACTTAGATTTCTGTAAGTGCAGAATGTGACAACCCTTGACCACTTCAGCAATAAAAAGGGTTAACTAAATGATTGTTAACATCTTTTCTCAACCAACAAAATGAAACAGAGAGAGGGAAAAATAAGACAGGCTATTGTCAGCTCCTAATATCATAGGTCAAAGAAATTTAAAAGAAGGAAATTTCATTCACTTTAAAAAATTTTTTTGTCTTCATTTACCTTAAAACCTTTTCATTGATCATTTAGAACAGATTTTTTAAAATTAAGATTCCCACAAACATCAATCTGTCCTGAATGAATTGTACCTTAGCTTTCAACATATAATGTGGAATTAGGAGAGGAAGAAAACCTTATTCTTTCCTAAGACTTTCATGGACACATTCCAAGCCACAAGAAAATGAAGCCTGCATTTCTATAAGCACGTAGTAGTTATAATGTACAGTATTTTGGTACAAATGTACTATTTGGCACAAATTTAGTACAAAACACACAGCTATTTAAAAATAGCTATGTTGCTGTTTCAGTTCAATCAAATTCCATAACATTTTGGGTTCATTGGTAGAGTTTACAATATAAAAGAATAAAGGAATAAATAACTTTGTAATTAAAGTTGAAAGACCAGGTTTACAGTTTTTTGTGTTTAGATGTACATATTCCTTTTTTAAATGAAAGCAGTGACATTGGCTCTGCATTTCTACATGGTAGCACTTGACTAGAGCTGAACTTTGACTGCCTCTTTAAAGACTGTATTTATTTGTTTTTAGAGAGGGGGTAAGAGAGAGAGAAATATCAACTGGTTACCTGTCACATGCCCCCACAACTGGGACCTGGCCCACAACCCAGGCAGGTACCCTGACTGGGAATAGAGCCAACCACCTTTCTGTTTGCAGAGAAGTACTCAATCTGCTGAGCCCTACCAGCCAGGGCACATGTTATTTTTTTCTTAACTGAGGACATACCTTTTATTTGGATGATGCAAAAACTAAACAAAAATGAAAAACACCCTTATCCACAACAGGAACAACACTTGGGTTCCTTGGTAAATTTCTGTGTGGGAGAAAGGAGAATAATAAACGATTTGCAAATAAGTACACAAACTAAGTCTTCTTGAAAAGAAGCCTTGAAGATCATGCAGTCTACCTCTATTTTTACTACAGAAAACTGCAAGTCTCCTGATTTCAGTTGCAAAGTCCTCCCTACCATCATAGTGTTCTCCAGTTTGTTAGGTGATGGAGCCCATCAAAGTTACTTTTTTGTGGAAACCTATTAAAATGATAATATATTTATGTCTGCCCAGGGAACCAGAACTTTTATTATCAGAAAGTATGATGCTATTATGTATACATTACAGACTTCAACCTCAGCCCTACCCAGGGGAGAAAAGTGTTAAACTAAACTCAATGAATTATTTCAGACTGTTTTTTTTTTATTAACATTTATATGCTAATTACTCATTCAGTCTCTGGTGCTCATCAGCAAAAATAAAAAACTGTATAATATGGCAAACGTTTAGGAAAAATTTAAAGAGAGGATGAACTTAAGTGTAGAAATTTCAATTTCATTATATTTTTTAGAAAATTAGATGAAGCTATACAAATAAGGAATCATTATATTGTATACCTAAAACTGATATCCTGTTATATGTGAATATATCTCAGTTTTTGAAAAAATGAGAACATTATTAAATGCCAGCTGTGGTGCCTTTATGTATATTGGGAATGTAGTTTGTTTTTTATTTTTTGAGGTTCTAAGTTTGTTCTTATTTTCTATAGCAGAGATAAAGCATTTGAATAACTATTTTTGTTTTGTTTTCAACCCAGCGTGCTAAAATCATGTGGTTACTGTGTGTACCTTATGTTCTTCAGAAGATGATTTTAAATAGAAGTGTTTTGAAACTATAAGTCTTCTTTTAAAGTTTCTGAACAATTATCAAAAAGCTAATTATGAAAAGTACTCAATTACAAAAGCAACTGAATGTAGGAAGTGACTATTAGAAAAGACTAAGAGTGGACACGTTAACCTTTCTTGATTTCAAAAGTTAAGTATTCTGCATGTATGAGAATTATCTATGAAGAATAAAGGTGTGGAGCAAAATAAAAGTGGTTAATACAGTTTACTCTAGGTGGTAAGGAAAGAACTTTTAATTTTTATTTTTATAGACTTCCATATTATGTAACCATTTTCTAATAAACATGTACAACTTTTTCCCTTAAAAAAAAAAAAAGATTTTATTTATTCATTTTTTTAGAGAGAAGAGGAAGGAAGGAGAAAGAGAGTGAGGAACATCAATGTGTGTTGCCTCTGACCCACAACCCAGGCATGTGCCCTGAGTGACTGGGAATTGAACCATGGCCCTTTGGTTCACAGGCTGGCACTCAATCCACTGAGCCACACCAGCCAGGGCTTCCTTTTTAAACTAACAAGCTTCAAGGAATTTTTGTTCATTTCTCCTTGACAACCATCTTAACTACGTAATTTGCATACTGGCAATTATTTTAAAAATTAAATACCAGGCCCTGGTTGGTGACACAGTGAATAAAGCGCCAGCCTGCGAACCCACAGGTCACTGGTTCAATTCCCTAGCCAGGACATACAATCAGGTAGGACAGTAATCAGAATGAATCTTATAGGCAACACCTATAATATCAAATGTCTCAACTGAAAGTAAACATAACTTTAGGAACAAACCATGGAGCCTCTGAAAATTCCAGGGTATAAATTCCCAACTAACCTCTCTAGTTTTCAAATCTATAAAGAAATAGATTTACAAAGCCTCTACCAGACAAAAAATGCTGAATCTAAGTCAAATAACTCATTAAAAAAAAAAAAAAGGGGAGCATTGGTTAGATATATTTTCTTTTCTTTTCTACTGAGGAATAAACAAGAGCTAAGCTAAATTTATAATATTCGAATTTCTGTTTAGCATATAAATCAAATAAGTCCTTAAAGAACAAATACATTTTTAAGGCAAGTTTGAAGTCTCCTCTTTATACAGCCCTTCAAAAGTAAGAAAGAAGAAGCTTTGCTTGGCATGATGTGGATCTAGTTCTGCTTAGAAGTGGGGTGAAAAGACAAGTGGTACTCTGATATTGAAGCTACATTTTGCACTAAGGAAGTTCAAGTGCATCTGTGCTGATCTTCCCCTCTGCAATCCAACATTTTGAAGTCAGAATGTGTGTGGTCATCACTAAAACTGGAACCAACAGTGGAGACATGACCCCTCAGAAGCAGTAAGCAATTGAGCAGAGTGAAAAGTTAAGGAGGGTTCTTTGAAAAACTCAAAAAGTGCTGGATTTTCTACCATTTTTGGTATCCAAATAAAGTTCTAGAAAGAAAAGGTATGACATGAACATATAAGACATTCTAGTCCTGGTTTATTGCTACAACATTAGATTGGCCTCTAAAATAATACTTATTAGAAATGTCACAATAATGACCATAAATATAATAATTGTTTACAATTATAATTACACATCGAACCAAGGCATCCTCCAGGCAGATAAAGATTTTGGAGCAGCATGATCCTCTCCATCAGCTGATACCATCTGTACATGTCTAGACATTTGTATATGTCTAATTCTTCAAAAGATTTGGAAATTCAGTTTTGAAAAGGGCACTTTAGAATCTAAAATTGTTTTCCTCCATTAAAAACAAATGCATTTGAGAGAACCAACCTGAGAGTTACTCACTAAGTCACACAGCAGGTATTCCTTTAAGAACATGCTGGGTGCCTGGTACAGAGCCTGGCCCAGGGACACGGAAAAGGAAAACAAATGTGGTTGGATGATTTACGTACACTACCTCACACAGAAAACATATTCATAAAAATGACACGTTACCTTTTGCGGAAATAGCATATTTTCAAAAGTGACTTCATGCCTCTGGTTTAGCAGGAGGCACCATTCTGTGCACACATAAAGATTCAAAATATGAGTATAAAGGAATTATACATAGGTCTTGCCTGGTGGCACAGTGGGTAAGGCACCAGCCTGCAAACCCAAAAGTTGCTGGTTCAATTCCCAGCCAGGGCACACAACCAGGTTGCAAGCCAGGTCTCCAGCCAGATCCATGGCTAGAGGCAGGTGAAAGGCAACCATACATCAATGTCACTCTCCCTCTCTGCCTCTCTCCCTACACCTCTCTCTAAAAATAATAAATAAAATCTTAAGAAAAAAAAAGAAATTATACATATATTTTGGTCTTTGAGAGAGAAGGGTTGTGATTTTAATGATGATGATGATCATTGTTTTTTGGCACCATTACTAGGCCTCTGTTTAATATTAATTCTAACCCACAAAACACCCCTGTCAGTAGGTATTATTTCCATTTTACAGATGATATATGTTGAGAAGCTCTTTCCAGGATAGGATCATAATATTTTAAGCAATTCGCTACTCCAGTAACAACTGCAGCCCTTTCAAGGATATGGAATAACAGTGGCCATGAACTGAACATCTATTCTGTCCTGCACTGTTCCTGGCCTTTTACATTTATTGTTTCATTGAATTCTCATAACTCTGCAATATAGACAATAATGCCCCCACATTACAAATGCAGAAATAGGCTGAGAGATACCAAGGAACATTCACCAAGTCACACAGCCAGTGATGGTACCTAGCAGGATTACAAACCTGAAACACTAACATTCTCCTCTCTAAAATATTCCCATCTATCACTAACATCCACTTCTCTAGGTCTTTGTTCATGTTCTGACCTCTGCTTAGAATGACCTACTCTACTTCACTCCTACTTGGTCTTCAAGGTCAAGTGCAGATATAACTTCTTCAGTCCCAACTACCGCAGGCAAAATTTGTAATTACAGAACATGTTTTTGCTGCTAGTCCAGCTCTTACCACACAGAACTGTAATTATTTGTATGTATTTCTCTACCATGGAGGTTAAGAAGACCTTAAAAGCAAAAGCTGTTCCATTTTTACTTTTGAATTCTCAACACATAATACATAGCTCAGCACATAGGCTGGCACTCTGATTGGTGTCAGACCTAATAACCCATGCCAGCATGATGTAAATTAAAAGGACCTATAGACCTGGCTGCTATGACTCAGTTGGCTGGGTTTCATCCTGCAAAGTGAAAGGTCATGGGATAGACTCTCAGTCAAAGCACATGCCCAGGCTGTAGACCAGATCCCTGGCTGGGGGCGGTAAGAGGCAACTGATCCATATTCTTCTTGCACATCAATGTTTCTCTCCCTTTCTTCCTCCCTTCCCCTCTCTCTAAAAATAAATAAAATCTATTTTTTATTTTTTATTGATTGATTTTAGGAAGAGAGAAATATTAATTTGTTGTTTCACTTATTTATGCAATGTATTCATTCATTGGCTGCTTCCTGTATGTGCCCAGCAGGGATCAAACCCACAACCTTGGCATAGTGGGAAGATGCTCTAATCAACTGAGCTACTCAGCCAGGGCTTAAAAATAAATAAAATTTAGTCCCTGGCTAGTGTGGCTCAGTGGATTGAGCACTGGCCTGAAAACCCAAGGATCACTGGTTCAATTCCAAGTCAAGACACATGCCCAAGTTGCAAGCCAGGTCTCCAGCCAGGTCTCCAGCTGGAGGCAGGTGAAAGGCAACCATACATTGATGTTTCTCTCCCTTTCTTCCTCTCTCCCTGCCCATCTTTCTAAATAAATAAATAAATAAATAAATAACACCTTTAAAAAAAGATTTAAATTTTTTTAAATAAATTAATTAAGTTTTTAAAAAAGACTAAAAAAGTAACAAAACCATCCCCTTGCCTTTACTTAGGAGCCACGTTTTTTGCTTGTTTCTATTTATCTATTTGAAAGACCCTCAGATGAGAGGATGCCACCACCTCTCCACGTTCTTTATTTGCGATTTCTCCCAATGAGTCATTCTAACTTCATTCATGCATATTCCTGCCCTATAAGAAAATTCTGCCTCCTCATTATTTCAGAAAATACAAAATGGAATTTTTACAATATCTGTCTAAATTTTACCTGTTTCCTGGTTAACTAACCTATACATGACAGAAAATTTCTCTCTAAATTCTGGTCGCAGTGATAGGCGTGAGAAAGGCAATGACCACAGGGAGTGAATACATGTACTGGTTGGTGCCAGAAGGAAGGAGCAAACAGACAAACGGTGCATGGCTTAGCCCTACAAACAGAACAAATGCATTTGCACTGATTTATATCTTCAACTCAATTATCAAGGCCTTTTTTTCCCCTTGATAGGTAGAGGATAGGTAAACGCTTTGATTCCTTTTTAACAGATTGCAAAACTAAGATATAGAAAGAGTAAATCATTTGGCTTAAACCTTATTATCCTAGAATTTGGAATTAAATATAAAAGTTTTCACCTTCCAGCCTACATTCAAACCAAAGGCCAAATTTCCAACAAACAGACTGCGGCTATAGGATTTTCTTTACCAAGATAATCAGGTCATCTCTTTAAATAACTTCTTTCTGCTTTAGAAGTGATACTAACATACAATTGTCCTATAAGCTTATATGTAAAACAGGCTAATAAAAAGATCTGGCTTTCTTGGTTTTTCTGGTTTTGTTTTTTGGTTTTGTTCTTGTTGTTTTTTAAGTCTATACTGAGTAGGGATATTCACAGATAATTGGCAGTGCTGTCTGGACAAAGAATTACAGCTTTGTGGTGTAAAAACAGCCTGCATGTCCAAATTAGCTCAAGAAATCTCCCATTTCTGAGAGGGCAGGCTGGCTGCCAATTCTTTAAGAGAGAAAAACACACCCTCTTAAAATATGAATCACTACATATCACATAAAACAAGCACACACATATGCAGGCACACACAAATGCATTTTAACGAATTTCTCAAGTCTTTCCAAAATATCCCTCCACCACATATCAGATACACATTGTATCAACCAAGATCAGGTAGTTCTTTTCTCTTCCACCCTATCAGAAAGGGTAAGCTTATTACCAACCACATTGCTACCTAAGAAGACTCAAGATGTGCTATAAACAAGGGTGTCAAACAGCAAAGCAGATGACTCAGAACTGATTTCAGAGTACACACATGTAGGTTGAACTTAGTGCCTGAAGCTGGTTATTTGTCAACCCTGTTTTTAAAATGGATGCGTTGACAGCACAGGGCGTACAGCAGCCAAAGAACATATATGCATGGGTATGGACATGGACAATCCTGTGGGCATTGCCTGAAGGAGAGGGGCACTGGATGGAGCAGGTCAAAGGGGTTAAAACTTAAGACAACTGTAATAGCATAAACAATAAAGTATAATTTAAAAAATAAAATAAATAATAACTGAGGAAAAACAGATTGGCTGATCTTCATGCCTATGACTAGTTATTTTCTAACTCCTACACGTGAAATGCAATCTTCTTAGAGAAAATAGACCTAACCTATGCTCTTAGCACAGGTGGACTGTGATGACCATACTTTGGAAATGTGGATTCAAGGTTGAACAAGGACAGAGTGAGCCAAAACACAGCACAAAACCACAGTCAACGTGACCTGGTAGGACTGATAATGGGCATTTGTGTGGTTCCTATCCATATCATAAATGAATGCATTGGGTATCCTTAGCCTTTCCTTGTCTACGCTAAACACTACTGAGACATTACAATCTGACGGATAATTTACAATTGAAAAAAAGACCAAAACAGTCCCTGAACCTGTAAAGGCAGAAAAATCCATATGTCTCAACATGCTTCCCTAAAAAGTAGGTTCAAAGCCCACAATGAAATATAAAAAGAAAACAGCTTTGATTTACAAGAATAATTGATTGATTTGCTTCTTAACTGCTTTGGGCCAATGGATTTCTCAGAACGGTCATATTTATTTCTGTATGCTAGGTTGAAAGTCAAAAGAAGCTGCTGAGTTGGAACAAAAACATTTTTCCCCTTTATAAAACTTTCTGATTTCATCATAAATGTCATAATAACTGCATAAGGGTCTCAGAGTTTAATCTATCATATTTTTAGAAGTCATTTTAACAGGGTAGAACTTCAAGTTTCACATTTCTTTCCTCTTAATATTGGAATAATACTTGTCAAGTCTATACTACTTATTTATTAAAGGCTTATATATATATATATATATATATATATATATATATATATATATATAAAGTACTGTAGGAAAAAAAATGTGTGTGCCTGTCTCAGGCATCTACCTTTTAAAAAACTAATAAAAAAAACCGTGGCTGGTGGCTTGGTGGATAGATGCTGGCCTTCAAACCCAAAGGTTGCTGGTTCAATTCTCAGTCAGGGCACATAACCAGGTTGCAAGCCAGGTCTCCAACCAGGTCCATAGCTGTAGGCAGGTGAAAGGCAACCATACATTGATGCTCTCTCTCCCTTTCTTCTTCCCTCCCTGCCTTTCTCTCTAAAAATAATGATTTTGAAAATAATTTTTTAATCTTAAAAATATATAAAAATAACAATAATAAATGCAAAGAATTAAATAAATAGATGCCATCCTGATTGAAAAGCAACTTTTTTATTGTACAGTTTATCAGTGAACTCTGAATGCACTTAGTAATTAAATGCACTAGTAATTAAAATGATCTATCAGTGTCTTGCTCTTACTGTTAAAAGTTCTGGGATAAAATAATGTTAATGTCTGACATTAAAAGCTATGCTTCCACCTAAATAAACTGCTATACTCCTGAAATGGGTGAGTAATGAGGACATAGTTTTCTTAGGTTAGTGTTTTAGAGGCCTCCATAATGCTGGGTTTTTTTTTTTAGAGATGCAGATATGTTCGTGTGTTTATTTGTTTGCTTTGGTTGGTGATGATAGTGGTGGTTACTGATGAAAGTCATTGCATTTTACTATTTAATAATACAAATGCCTCTAAATGAAGTCAGGAAAGATAAAAGATCAACTCACAACTATAAACTCTCCTCACTATCAAAGTTGTAAACTGTTTAAGTATGAGATTTTGCTATGAAAACAAAGAATCCTTGACTATTTCTATACTTCTCAAAGTTTTCACAAGTTACAGGAAAAGTTATACAGAGAACAGATTTTTTTAAATGTTTTATTCATGACTTTTGATCAAGACGACGGTGTAGGCAGATATGGCTCACCTCTTTGCACAAACACATCAAAATTATAACTAAAATATAGAACAATCGTCAATCAGAACTATCAGATATCAAGTTGAATGAAAGTCTGACAACTACAGAATTTAAAAAACCACATCCATTTGATTCCCAGCCAGGGCACATAACCAAGTTGCAAGCCAAGTCTCCAGACAGGTCCTTAGCTGGAGGCAGGTGAAAGGCAACCATACATTGATGCTTCTCTCCCTTTTCTCCTCTATCCCTGTCCTTCTCTCTAAATATAATGAATAAAATCTTTAAAGAAAAAAAGCTACACACACACACACACACACACACACACACACATCCATCTGGACTGGTAGGAGGGGCCCAGACATGGAAGGAGTGAGTCCTTCATCTCTGTGTGGGGGATTAAAATTTGGGAGGGATGTCTCATGACTGAGGAGTCCCAGATCCACACCAGACCCCCCCAGCCCAGGGTTCCAGTACCAGGAAGATAAGTACCCCCAACTTTTGGATGCAAAAACTAGTGGGAGATGAGTTGGTGGAAGAAACCTGTGGAGCCCTGAACAGAAACCTAAAGAACCCACACAGGGACTCAGCTACTCACACTCAATCCCTCTGAGCTCCACTCTGGGCAGCAGCTTGAAAGACACAGTGGCACTCAGGGAGGAACTGAAGTATTGCATCAAGGTGAGCAGAGGACATTGTCTCCTTTTTAAACCCTGCCCACAGAGAGCCAGCAAGCTGGTGCCATATCTGAGACTAATCAACGTGGCTAACACTGTTTGACCCACCTTGGAGAGCCCCTGAGACTCTCCCTTCCCAACTTATGGGCCCACCCAAGCTGCTTTTCCACACCAACGGCTAGTTTTCAACCATGCCCCATAACTTCCTAAATCCTACTAAATAATCAACAGCTGCTTCAGTGAGCCCTAGGCCGGGCACTGGCAACAACCAGCCCAGATTCACAGCTTGGCTTCACCTGAGAATCTCCAAGACCAGCACAAGTAGCAGCATTTCAGATTGCTTATAATACATCAAGGATGGTCCAACTGGACCTTGGCCTGTACCACCCAGGGCCAGTGCACCCATTGGACAGCTACAGACCATGTCAGAGCACCACCACCCTCCCCTGCACAGCTGACCCTTCATGGAGGGTGGAGGTTGGTGGACAGTGACCATAGCCAGTCCTTGAAGCTGCCTGGCCTGAGTAAATCTTTAAATAATAATATTTACATTGATCTGCCAATAGCAACCAAGGCTCAGCTACAAGAGGAGGTGCACACAAAGGGTGCACCTCAAGTACAGGACACCTGCTACATTAGGCCATTATCAAGATAGGAAGTTATAGTAGCTCTACCTGATACAAAAGAACAAACACAGGGAGGCTGACAAAATCAGGAGACAAAGAAACAAGACCCAAATAAAAGGACTGATCAAAACTCCAGAAAAAGAGCTAAACAAAATGGAGATAAGCAATCTATCATATGTACTGTTCAAAACACTAGTTATAAGGATGGTCAAGGAACTTAGTGAGGACCTCAACAGCATAGAAAAGATCCAGTCATAAATGAAGGGTACAGTGATTGAAATAAAGAACAAATTGCAGGGGTAAAAACTGTAAAGTGGATGAAGCTGAGAATCACTTCAATGATTTGGAAAATAAGGAACCACAAAACAACCAATCAGGGCAAGAGGAAGAAAAAAATCCAAAATAAAAGAGGATAGTATAAGCAGCCTCTGGGACAACTTCAAGAGTTCCCACATTCTCATCATAGAAGTGCCAGAAGGAGAAAAGAAAGAGCAAGAAATTGGAAATATATTTTAAAAAATAATGAAAGAAGAACTTTCCTAATCTGGTGAAAGAAATAGACACCCAAGTCCAGGAAGCACAGAGAGTCCCAAACAAGATGGATGCATAGAAGCCAAGGTCAACTCCAAGACACATCATAATTAAAATGCCAAAGGTTAAAGATAATGAGAGAATCTTAAAAGCAGCAAGAGAAAAGAAGTTAGTTACCTACAGGGGAATTTCCACAAGTCTCTCAGTTGATTTCTCAAAAGAAACTCATCAGGCTAGAAGGGACTGACAAGAAATATTCAAAGTCATGAAAAGCAGGGAATGCTCTACCAAAGCCAAGAATGCTCTACCCAGCAAAGCTGTCATTTAGAATCCAAGGGCAGATAAAGAGCTTCCCAGTCAAGAAAAAACTAAAGGAGTTCATCATCACCCAACCATTACTATTTGAAATGTTTAAGGGATTTATTTAAGAAAAAGAAAGTCAAAACTATGAACAACAAAATGGCAATAAATACATATCTATCAGTAATTGAATCTAAAAAGAAACTAATCAAACAATAAGAATAGAGACAGAATCATGAATACAGAGAACATTTTGATGGCTGCCAGATGGGAGGAGGGTGTGTAGAAATGGGTAAAGAGATGAGGGTTTAAGAAGTGTAAATAGGTATTTATAGAATAGCCATGGGGATGTAAAGTACAGAACAGGGAATGGAGTAGCCAAAGAACCTACACACATGACCCATGAAATAAACCAATGGTGGAGGCATTTCCTGAGGAAGTAGGGAGTGGGCATGGGATGCTGGGTGGCTGGGAGCAAAGGGGGAAAAATCAGGACAACTGTAAATAATAAAATATAATTTTAAAGATAAAAATTATAACCGGAGGCCCTGGCTGGAGACTCAGTGGATAGGCGCCAACCCTCGGACCCAAAGGTCACTGGTCTGATTTCCAATCAGCGCACATAAACAGGTTGCAAGCCAGATCTCCAGCCAGGTCCTTGGCTGGAGACAGGTGAAAGGCAACCACACATTGATGCTTCTCTCCCTTTCTTCCTCCCTTCCTGCCCTTCACTCTAAAAAATAATGAATAAAATCTTTAAAAAAAAAATTATACCCAGAAAAAACATTTTATTCAATGCATAAGTTTTTTAAAGTAAATTTATAAGGCAATGCATACTCAAAAACTCTGCTCACACATTTATTTATAATATGGGTGTCCAGCCATATAGATATTTTGACTAATAAAAATGTAAATATAGAGTGATAGTTTTCTTGATTGTAAAATTTGTAAGTATACATGAGTTTACAATGGAGTACAGAAAATATTTTTACAGTTTGTTTTGGTTCTTACTTCTAAATAACATGTCTGTCAACTTGGAGATTTTTTCATTAACTTCCTGTGACTGCAGAGGAGAATTTAGTTCATTACAGGAATCTTCTACACCTCTCAATTTTTAGCAGTTATGGTGCTATTTTTGGTTTTTCTACTGGTTATCTTTATAATTTAAATAATTTCCTTACACCACACGTTTTTAAACGTGTGTGTGTGTCTGTGTGTGTGTGTGAAATATGTCACACTTCCCTGTACTAGCTACCCAGGTCAAGTAGTTCCAGCCCAGCAGAAGCTCCCTATATGCCTTTCTAAGTCATAGCTCACTCCCTTTTTATTTTTATTTTTATTTTTTTAAAGATTTTATTCCTTATTCCCAGAGAGAAGGGCAGGGATGGAGGAGGAATAAAAGAGAAACATCAATGTATGGTCGCCTTTCACCTGCCTCCAGCTGGGGACCTGGCTGGGGACCTGGCTGGGGACCTGGCTGGAGACCTGGCTTGCAACCTAGTTATGTGCCCTGGCTGGGAATGGAACCAGTGACCTTTGGGTTCACAGGCCGGCACCTATCCACTGAGCCGCCAGCCAGGGCTTCACTCCCTTTTATTTAAATGTAACTCCCTCCTGACTTCTGTGGCATTCATGTCTTCACCTTTCTTTATATTTTTGCAATTCAAGAATTTTTCACTTACTACTATAGTTTTGCCTGTTTTTGACTTTTATGTAATGGAATCATACAGTATATACAGTATTTTATAATGTGTCAGCATTATAAATACTGAGCATATAGCTCAGTATTAGGTTTGTAAGATTCATTCAGATTGTAGCAGTTTGCACATTCAGTTGTATAGTTCCTTTTCATTGCTATAAACAATTCCATTGTCACTCTGAGCAGTGTGGCTCGGTTGGTTGTGCACCATCCTGCAAAACAAAAGGTTGTTGGTTTGATTCCTGGTCAGGGCTCATCCTAGATTGGGGCTGAACTCTGGTTGGGGAGTGTGTGAGAGGCAGCCAATCAACTTTTTTTTTCTTACACATCAATGTTTTTCTCCCTCTCTTACTCCTTCCCTTTCCGTTTCTCTAAATAAATCATTTTTAAAAATTTATTTTGTATTATGCTTGAATTCTTGGATTTTTTAAAAAACAGAGTTTATTCATTTATTTATTTTTAGAGAGAAGGAATGAAAAGAAAGAGAGGGAGAGAAACATCAATGTGTGGTTGCCTCTACCACACCCCCACTTGGAGACCTGGCCTGCCACCAAGGCATGTACCCTGATGGGGTATGAACCAGTGACCCTTTGATTCACAGGCAGGCACTCAATCCACTGAGCTACACCAGCCAGGGCTAAATAAATAAATAAATCCACAACTATACCACAATTTATTAATCCATTCTGTCGATGAACAGTTATGCTGTTCCTTTATTTAGGCTTATGAATAAAGCTGTTATAAACTTTCTTTACATGTCTCCTGGTTCACAAGGACACAATTTCAATTGGTTATTTGCCCAAGAGAGAGATTGCTAGGTCACAAGATATGGTATCTTTAATTTTAGTAGATAAGGCACACTGCTTTCCATATTGTTTAAACTACTTTCCATTCCTACCAGTAGCTGTATGAGAGTTCCAGGAGCTATACTATTGGCAATTCTACTTTCAGTCTTTTTAATTTCAGCCCTTAATGGGTGTCTAGCAGCATCTCCTTGCAGTTTATTTGCATTTTTCTGATGACCAATGAGATTGGAGCACTTTATCATATATGTATTGGCCTACTAGCTATCCTGCATTTTGAAATGGCTGTTGAGCCTATTTATCCATTTTTCTAGGGAATTGTATTTTCTTATTGAGTTGTAAGTGTTCATGTATTATAGATATAGGCACTTTATTGACTATACATGTTCCAAATGTCTCCAAATCTATGGCTTGCCTTTTAATTATTTTAATCATTTTTAATATGTTTAATTTTACTGTTATCAAAGTCATCAATCCTTTTAAAGTTGATGCTTTTTAATTTTAATATGTTTAAAAATCTTTTATATTTCATATTGAGATCTTAAATCTATTCTCATGTTATCTTCTAATGCCTTGTTGTTTTACTTTTCATGGTTAACAGGTCTACAAATTACCTAGAGTTGGTTTTTTTATTTGTTTCCTGATAGAACATTTTCTTTTCCACTGCACTGCATGATTGTCATTACTATTTAAATTTTCATTAATTTTTAATAGCTTCTCTTGACTTCTCACTTTATTAAATGAGGGTGTTATTACCCTTACCATTCCTTCCTCCTCTCCTACCTACCTTTCATCTCCCTACATCTGTCAGGTACAGCTTTACTTTAATGCCATCAAAGTAAACAGTATTTATGTTCTGTTCACAATCATGATTAATTCCTCCATGCTTTATGCATTAGTTTATTTTAAAAACTGATAATGAATAAACAAATTTTACCTTATTATGATAATTCATCACATTATTCATTCATTAGAGGCAGAAAGTGGTAATAATTACTTTCCTTTACCTACATTTTAAAGGAAAATTTACTAGTGCCAAGGTTAAGTAGTCTCCTGTCTAATACATTACCAATTGCTAAAAAATGACCATGTTTTAAATCATTTTATATTTGGAACATGACATTCTGTTAAAAGTGTTTTGATCTAACCTGGAGTTTCTGGTTATTCTTTTTTACATTAAGATTTATAGGTTTTCCCCACTACTTCCTTACATCTTCCTTACATCTTGCAACCTCCAATTAACAGCAGCTATTGTCTGAAATATTCTATTTTTTCTCTTGAATACATTTTTCTGTAAACCTACTGATCTCTGTTCTAATGTAGATCAATTTCCTCCCTTGGGCTACTGCACAACTGTCATTCTCGGATGCTATTTCATTATTCCCCTAAACAAGTTCTGTTTGTGTATCGCTGAGAAGCCATAAACTAAGAGCAAACACAGTCCATACAAGATCACTCTAATTTGTGATGTTAATTGCAGATTGAAGGGGTTCTCGAAACCATGCTTAGGTTTAATAATTCTCTAGAACTCATTAAAATCTATTGGGTTGGCCAAAAAGTCCATTTAGGTGTTTGTTTGTTTTTTTCATAAAAGACAAATTTTTATATTCACCAATAACTTGATTTGAATATTTTGAGTATGTCAGCTATCTCAATTAACATCACAAATTGATTGCTATCAACTTCAACCAGTCTACCCAACTGTGGAGCACCATCCAATGAGAAATCTCCAGCAAGAAACTTTGCAAACCACTTTTGACATGTTCAATCAGTCACAGCACCTTCTCCATACACTGTACAAATCCTTTTTTCCATTTCAGTTGAGTTTTTACCTTTCTTGAAAGAATAAAGTATAACAGTGTGGCATAGGGTTTGACAACTTGTTGCTATGATACATCATCCAAAGATTTGTGTTTAAGAAAACAGGTTTTTATTACAGGGTTCCAATGGGGAGGGAGGAGTAGGCAGTGTTGAGAGTGCTTTGCTCTGAGACCTTCTCTCCCACAAGACCTAGAACTTCTTTTGCTCCCCAAAATATTACAAGCCAAAACCATGCCCAAGAGCTCCCCAATTTCCTTATCTATCCTTGTTGGAGCTTAAGCTGGCCACACAAACAGATCTGATCCTCTCTGGAACGTGCAACAATCACCATCTTCTTGCAGCAGGTCTCTCTCTCTCTCTCTCTGAATCTGGGGCACACTCTTCTCAGGCTCCACGTCACAGTCCAGGACGCATGTGCTGTGCTGCACTGAACCATAGTGTTCCAGAGGCTGGAGCCACGGGGAAGCCTCTTAGGACCTTGCCTTCAGGAGTGGGCTTCCCACTCTGAGGGGCCTAAGCCCCTGCCAGGCCCGGCTTCTGCCTGGTCCCACAAATGCTCCCGTCCATGCAGAGAGCAAGGGTCAGAGACCCAGAACATCCAACTGCACCTGCAACCAAAATCTCAAGTCCAAGCACCACAAGAGCCATGAGAGAGAACTTCTCCTTGCTCCCAGTTTAAAAGTCCTCTCTCCCCAAATCCCTTGAGCTCCATGAGCCAGTGGGAGGGCCCAGCTTTCCAACCAGGGAGTGTTTTGTTTGCCGTATTTGCCTTTGCCCCACCTCCAGCCGGGTAGGAGGCAGAGTCCTCTTGTGCAGCCCCTCCCTGCTGGGAAGGCTAGAGCTGCCTGGTGGTCAGGGTACTGCCTTCCTGCTGGGTCTACAGTTGGCAGCTGCCTTTGTTACACAATGCGTCCTGAGCACTGAGCACTGGGGAAGGCGGGGTGCTTTCATCTGCTGCCTCAACAGCCCTCTCTGACAATTGTCTTTTCTTGGTGGGAGGGGAAGCAGTCTCATGCCAGATTTGGGGTTACCCTGTCTGAACTGGGGCCCCACGCTTTCCAGTGATCCCTGATGCAGCCTATCCTCTTACAAAAGCATAATGTGCCAAAAATGTTTTGTGTTTTCTTCCATCTTCGGTATTAAAAGGGCTACACAAAAATTCGCCCATTATGATGGTTTTTGGGTTTGTGTTTTTTTTTTTTTTTTTTTTTTTTTTGTAATGTGTGCTGTCACGATACAATCTAACAAAATTGTTTCTAACAAAGTTAAAGACAACTAAGTGCTACTAGAGTCATCTTATGGGGGGAAAAAACCAAATGAACTTTTTGGGCAGCCCAATATTATTCTCAAGGTCAAGTTTATTGCAAAGAAAGAACTACAGACTGAAGTCAGCCAAGAGAAGGGGTGCAGAGAGCAGAGTCTAAGGAAGTACCCGTCTCAGAGCTCCCACTGTCCTCTCCATAACAGTCAGTCCCTTTTCAGCATTGATGTGTACCAATAAGTACAAATTTTTGCCGACCAAATACTCAGTTTTTCTTATAATGTTTTTTATTGATTTTAGAGAGAGAGGAAGGAAGGGAGAAGGATTCAATGTGAGAAAGTTCAAATGGTCACCTCCTATACGTGGCCTGACTATGGATTGAACCACTGACTGGGATTCAAATCCCCAACATTTTGGTGTACCGGATGACACTCCAACCAACTGAGCCACACCAGCCAGGGCTGATATTCAGAGTTTTTATTGAGGTTCCATTACTTATACCATTGTTTGCCCACAGGGCTAAGTATAGCCTCCAGTCTCTCAAGGGTGACCCAAAGCCCCCAGCCTGAATCACATTATTTCTATTATGCCCACCCAAAGCCCTCAGGCGAACACAACTCTCCTATCAGGTAAAACATTCCAGGTGTTTAGAGATTATTTCCCAGTAGCCACAGCAAAGAGCAGACCTCTTCTCTATTATGTAGTTCTACCTCTTCTTTCTTGATTTTTACAGTTTTCATTAGAGTACATCCTCATATAAATGCTATGGCTGTAAACTCTTACTTTAAATCTTTAATGTCCTGAGATTTCACAATACCCCTAAATATGGGCCTTTTAAAATTTATCCTTTTTTTTTTTTTTTTTAATCTTCTGGACATTTTGAATGATGATCTGCTTTTAGCTCTGGAGATATTATTTAACAATTTCCTCTCCACTGAGGGTGTTGTTTTTAGAACTCCTACTTGTTGGCTAGTGGATATGTTGGACTAATACTCCAGTTCTGAATCCAAAGCTTCTCTAGGGTTCTGCAGGACCACCTGGTAACTTCTGTTCTTGTAGTTCCTTTCTCTCATTTTCTAGAATATATTTTCCTCCTTCTCCTCCTCTCTGCTCTTATAAATCTCTTGAAGTATCTATTAGTATCTATTTTCCTCTTCTCATCTGCTTATGACCACTTATAATTCTCTCCATTTTTGTAAGCTATGTCTTTTTTTTTACTCTTCTAATATCATGTTAAAGAAGTCCTGTGCGAGAGGAGTAAGCAAGTCTGCTCACTTTGGCATCTTGGACTAGAAGTGACCCTTATGAATCTGAATGGTATTTTAAACACAGAAGACCCTTTTTGTCACATTATGCTTCCTGTGATTACATCAGTGGCATAAATCCTAGCAATGAAAGCATTCTCTGAGCCTAAGTTACACAATTTGAGAGAAGGACATCTGAGAAGTATATTCATAGAGTCTCCTATGATGCTTTTTCCTTCATCATATTACATATACGAGGTATCAAATGATGATTTATTGAAAAAAAAAATAACCTAAGTGACTTCTTTTAAATTTGGGGGTGGAGCTTAGCAATGTGCATGTATATATGTGTTTTCATTTTTTTTTTCTTTTATTGATTCTAGAGATAAAGGATGGGAGGGAGAAAGAGAGTGAAAGAAACATGGATATGAGAGAAAAACATTGATTGGTTGGCTCTTGCATATGTCCCAGCTAGGGACCAAACCTGCAGCCCAAGTATGTGCCCTAACTAAGCATTGAACCTGTGACCTTTTGGTTTGCGTGACAGTTTTCTAACCAGCTGAGCCGCATTGGCCAGGACATGACTTTGTTTTTTAAAATGCATTTTCAACATTGTTCGTTCCTGTCTAAATAGAAGTCAGTAAATAAAATCAATCAATAAAAATATATTTTCAAAAAGAATATTCATCCACTTTATACTGATTTGCCAAAATGAGATTTATTCCTTTAATAGCATCTGTCCTTGGGTGTGGCTGGTAAATGGCACTAATTGGATTTCTGCTATCTATCTCCCAGACTAGAATGATTTAAGCTATTTACCCTCAGGTTAGGGAGGAAAAATGCAAACCATTCACTCTTCTGTGTCCTTGATTTATAGAAGATAAGATTGGCTAGATGGCTACAAAACGCTTATTTAACTATCTGTCTCAGCTTCCCTATTCCACTTGCCAAAGAACTTTCCTAGCTTCTTACTATCCTGCCACACTGTTCTTATTGTTTTTGAGTAGAGTAATTAAACCAGACCTAGAGTCCAGGTCTTCTGATTCCAATTTCAACCTGCTCCAAATCTACTTCTATTATAGGCAGATTGATGTGTCAAAGGTGTATACAAAATACACTAAAGTCAGGAGATCTTGAAAGTAGTGGGGCAGCTCCTAAACCACAAGAACCCCTGAGATAAAGCTGGGATTCTGGAGCCAGTGTTTAGCAAAGTAATCAAAAACAAATGAACAAATGCTTCTTCTATTCTAGAAAATATGATCCTGTCATGAAGGCAGCAGGAACAGGCCTATGGACATGATCTCGTATTTCTTTAAAGTTCCCCCACCATCCTGAGCACTGTGCTAGGCATACAGTGTTGCCAAATAGGAGGTTGATGCACTGCCCACTGACACTACTCAGGACAAGGGAGAACCGTAGTCCCTATAGGGTTCTGGGCTGTACGAAATGTTCCCAAGGGCCTCACACAGACCCAGGATTGCATCACTCCAACAGTATGAAATTAGATGCCTCTCCCAACATGACAAAGATATGCTTGTTTAAATAACAACTGTAGGATTCCCCCAACAACATGTGGGTCATGTGAAGCTCACAGCTGTTCATTTCAACAGTCAACAGTGGGCAACTGGTAAGTAGCCAAACAATTTTTATTGTGTGAGTCTTAAGTACTGTTGTGTTTCTAATAGCTTCTCTGTTAATGGTGCAACTTGGGTCTCTCATAATCAGGATTTTTTTCAGGAAAGATTTTGCATATATTAACAAAAACTTGTTTTTGATTCAACTTCTCTAACATTGAAATAAATATAAGATGATTAAGAGGGAAATTTCCTAACTTTGTATTACCTTTGAAGGTTTTATCCTAACAGTTAAAACATTAAACTCCTCCTTTTTTCCATGGCCCACTCCAGCTTCTGTGTTGAGTAAATTAAGCCTTCACAAGACCCCAGGGCTGACTCACTCACATAATTCAGACCCTTCTTCCAGGTCCCTGAGGAATACTGATAGAAGTGACAAAGCAATGAATCAACACCCCTGACCCTGATTCCCTCAAATAATGGTTTTCTTCTTTTCTGTTTTCTATTTTTTGTTTGTTTGTTGTATTTTAGCTTAGGAAATCCTGTCTGTACAAGAAGGAAATCCTATCTTTTATTGTGGAAGCCACCATAAAAACCAAACTTTGGTTAAAATCAAAGTTGTTGTCATTGAAAGAGATAGGAAAAATGGTGGGAAGAAATGAAGATCTTATTGTTTACCCTTCCTCATGCCCTAGGCTTTTTTGCTGGATACAAAATAAAACTATTAACCTTGAAGATTTCTGAGGTACTTAAAGCTTAATCCATGATCTTCAGGATGTAGGAGCATAAAAATACTGAGTTAAACCAACTTGGATGTGAATAATAGAGCAGTCTACTTGACCAATGTACTGTATTCATTCTTTCCAGTTATTCATGAAACATCCATGAGGTGCCAGGCACTGTTGTGGGCACCAGGGATATAGCAGTAAACAAACAAACAAACAAACAGAATTTTCTGCATTCATGGAGCTTCCATTGTAGTGGGGGAAGACATTTTGTAAAGACATAAATAAAAGTTTTATGTTTGATGTGATAAGAAGAAAATGGAGATGAAGAAAAGTAAATCCTTGGCTGGTGTGGCTCAGTGGATTAAGCGCCAGCCCAGGAACCAAAGGATTGCTGGTTTGATTCCCAATCAAGACACATGCCTCGGTTGCAAGGCAGGTCTCCAACCAGGTCCCCAGCTGAAGGCAGGGCAGGTAAAAGGCAACCATACATTGATGGTTTTGTCCTCTTCCTCCCTCCCTTCCCCTCTCTGAAAATAATAAAATTAGATCTTAAAAGAAAAAGAAAGAAAGAAAAGTAAAATAGGACAGAGGAATAGTAAAAGTGTGTGTGTGGTCTTTTACATGGTGGATCAGGGAAGACCTAGCGTGTGAGGGTGACCTTCAATCAAGAAGTCAATAAAGTGAGATGACTCAAACAAGAGCTGTTCAGGTGGAATAAACAGTACGTGGAAGAGCACTGAAGCAAGGGAGAGCTCAGCATGTCTGAGGAAGAGCAGGGAAGCCAGAGGAATAAGAACAAACTGATGAAGAGTGAGGTAGTAGGTCAGGAAGATGTAATCTCTGGGAAGAGGCCAAATCACCCTCAACTTTGTTGGGGCAAGCTTCAAGTTATGGAGATGTTGAATATTTACATGTTGGAAAGAATCAGAAAGTCCACCGTGTTGGTAAAAAGTGCATTAAAGAATATATCTAAGTTCTTCCATCAGAAAATCTGAGGTTGTAAATTGTGTACTATATTTGTGTAATCAGAGTTTAGAACATCCCGCTCTCCAGAGAGCACTGTCTACCTCCCAAGTGACCTCTGCCTTGGGGACAAAGTGTCCCTAGTGTTTTCAGGGCCACATCTCCCATCACATCCCCCAAGTCAGTTTCTGATGTTCTTATTGTGCAGATTACATGGTGTGTTAATTCCAAGGAAAATGATGACCAGTGAAGGATGGACACTGTTAATAGATTAGATCCTCTGGTGCATAAAAATTACTTTTTGTTTTAAATCAGAAAAGAAACAAGTTGTTGCAAAATCAATGGCCTTGCACTATAACTATGAGCCTTACAGCACTTGCTGGTCAAGCGTAGTTTTGGTCAGTGATGTCACTTATTCAGCCACTTAGTGCTGTGTGAAGCATAGCTTCAGATCTACATTGATATAACAAAGTGAAAAATGATTGACTCTTTTATTTGTATTTCTGAGAACAGGTATTTTTATCACAATTTCTTAGGTGGAGCAATTTTCAAATGAGGTAGTTTTTAAGACAGGCTTTATAAAATCTTACCAAATAGGCCTATGTTTCTGTTTGTTTGTTTGTTTGTTTTCATAAAGAGGGTCATGGTGCCACTGTTCCCTCTCTTGGCACCAACCCTCTGCTGAGAAACATGACTATTTTTGATTTCCTGATTCCCTTTGCAATTTGTTACTGAGTTTACAACAAAAGAAGTCATTTTATTTGCAACTCTAAATGAAAGTATATCTAAATTGTCAGACTGTTCAAGAAAAAAAATGCAATCTTGCTATTTACATTTCTTTTCTTAAAAGGACATTTCATCTTTGTTATAATGAGGTTAATTTCAGGTGACATACCAAAGGGCTGGGGGGATGAAAGAAAGAAAGAGGAAAGGGAAGGAAGGAAGAAAGAAAGAAGGAAGAAAGGAAAGAAAGAAAGAAAGAAAGAAAGAAAGAAAGAAAGAAAGAAAGAAAGAAAGAAAGAAAGAAAGAAAGAAAGAAAGAAAGAAAAAAGAAAGAAAGAAAGAAAGAAAGAAAGAAGGAAAGAAAGGAAGAAAGAAGGAAAGAAAGGAAGAAAGAAGGAAAGAAAGAAAGAAAGAAGGAAAGAAAGAAAAAAAGAAAGACAGGAAGAAAGAAAGAAAGAAAGAAAAAGAAAGCAGGCCATAAATGTGCACAGATAATAAATGCAGCAGCTTGGACTGTCGCCAGCAGTCGAAACAAGGAAGACTTGGATATACAGTAGGCCTATTAGGGGTAAAGGCAGGACATTGCACTTAAATTACCTGATGTTAAAAATCAGAAAAAAATAGGAACTTTGGCTGTCAGGGAGTTTGTGTGGTTTGGTTGTTCTTTAACATCCTTTGTGGTCTGATAGATTAAAATGCCTTTCTCCTTTTTAATCTTTTCCTGTCTTACGGGAGGTACCACAGTGAGTGGAAATCAGCAACCTTGACTTTACTATTTACATAGCTGGGTTTATCAAAAAAGATACCTGCTGCCAGTGATTCACAAAAGACCTGCCAAACTCCTTGATGACCATGAGACAGGGCTACTACCCACCTACTCTAGGTATGTTCTCCCCACTTTTCTTCAAAACAAACACTACTTCCAGTAGGGTGATGAACCATCTAGGTTTACCGAGAACTGAAGGATTGACTAGGACACATGAGTTTCAATCCTAAACATAGGAAAATTCAGGACAAAGCAGTTAATCACCCTGACTTGGACTCCCATGAAGTTTTCAGCAGCTCTTGACTGGGAGCTGTGAATACTGGGCCTTGCTGAGCTGCACTGGCCTTTGAGGGACACCATGTGAAAGTTCTCTCATGTTTCCAGTCTCAGAAACCCTGATAATTTCCACATTAGCAAAATGGGGATAATAATTGTGTCACTTTCTAATGCTTCTCTGAGAATTAAGATAATATTAATATGTGTAAAATACATCAAAGCCTGGCACTTTGTCAATGCCTAACAAATGTTACCTATTGTCATTATGATCACTAGCTTATGGATGAGGGAGAAGTGATGCAGAACTTCACAATGTGGTTGATTCACTCCTAGCGAATACTGCTGTATTAGCTTTCGAAGTTAATAAGAGTGGAGGGTAGGAAGGAAGGAGAAAAGGAAGGAAGGAAAGGAAGGAGGGAAAGGGAGAAATAGAGAGGGTAGAAAAGGGTGAGAGATAATGGGCAATTCATCCATAAGATTTATCTACTATCTTAAAAATTCTGCTCACAAGGACTGACATTTGAACATGGCCAAAGCTCATATGAAAAACATTTAAAAAATGAAATGATTGGTATGAATACACTACATCTACAGAATAAGTTACTATTCTTATCAACATTTTTTTTTTTAATCATAGGACAGGCAACAACCTAAATATCCACCAATAGGATAATGATAAACATAATTATGTTACACTCATATTCTGCAATTTGTTAACATAAATAAGATAGATTTTTATGCACTGACATGGAGAGATCCCCAAGGCATACTGTTGCAGAACAGTATAGAGAGCCTAATTGCATGTATGCAAATAAATCACAAAGATGCTTCTATTATGTATAAGTACATGAATGAAGAAAACAGGTTTGAAAGGATAGAGCCAAGAATCTGAGGATTATCTTTGGGAAGAGGAGAATGGTTTGGGGGTGGCTTGAACAGGAGACTTGTTTTTATGTTAAAATTATGTATTGCTTAAAATTTACACACACAAAATATATTCATATATTATAAGTATTTTGTAATTTTTTGAAATAGCATACTAAAATAGCTATAGGAAATAACTTCACCTCAAAATTATTCTCATTCTTCTCCCTCATTCTCAACATCTCTACAAAATAGAAAAACAAATTTGCCATAAGTGGCAAAGTATCTAGTTTACTACAGGTGAGGTACATGACATATAATTCACTAACTGTAATGAGAGTTGATCATAGTAAAGAGTCCATCTAATTACACCCAAGTAGAAGTCAAAAAATAGCCATGCTGTTGAACATGATTTAGCAATAAGTTCTTTAAAAAAAAGTTAGATATTTTTAACAAACAGCATCTTAGTAGTCGTGAAATGCAGCTAAATGAAACACTAAATTTACATTTTTCTATGGTCTTTACAAATTGGATAATGGTACAAATCTGGATGAAATCTTATTACACGATTTAAGGAAGGTTGGAGCAGGTTAGCCTGTGGGCACGTCCTTTAGCAGTGTTAGTGGTATTATCACAGAACCTGAATGTGAAAGGTGTTCTCTAGAGGACTTCTATGCTTAGTGGAAAGCTGAGGAGGACCCTCTAGATTTCATTCCAAGAATAAAATTTTGTAATTATAACTAGTTTAGGAAAAGCACTTGCTGTACTGGATAGAACTTGAGTTTCAGGAGCAGACTGACCTGGGTTTGACTTTACTCTTCAGTACAAACTGTGTAATTTTATCTTTTAAAATATTTTATTTATTTGTTTTTAGAGAGGGGGAGGGAGGGAGAAAGACAGGGAGAAAACATTGATTGCCTCTCACACAACCACAATTGGGGACCCAGGCATGTGCCCTGACTAGGAATTCAACCAGTGACCTGGTGCTCAATCCACTGAGCCACACCAACCAGGGCTACCAACTGTATAATTTTAGATTCATTATTTATCTCCTTGTGCTTCAGCTATACCTCTATCAAAGAGCTTAATCATAACTACTTCAAAGGATTATTGTAAAGATTTGAAATAGATTATGTAGAAGTACAAATTACAAAATAAATACTAAGTATTATTTAAAGTTTTCATAGTTCCTTTAATCCCTTGCATTATTGTTAGTTTTCATTTTTTTAAATTAACTTATTATGAGTTTTAGTTTTTACCCTCTTTAAACATTTAATCTTAACTACTTTTTGTTTAATATTTCTAGATTGTAACTTAAAATGAATAAAAACTCATGTATTTTATTATAGAAATATAATTAATACCAATTTGCAGTGCTTAAAATTTTTTTTCATCATATACTAGTAATTAGTAATGAATGTGTCTCTCAAATACATGTGTCTCTCAAACCTATGCTGTAATTTTTATGACCGCAACTTCCACAGGATTGACAGAAATTCACTCATTCAAATAAGCACTCAAACCAGTCATGGAGTCCTATCATTGCCAGGGCTGAAGACGTCATGTGGCTGACTCTAACTCATATTGGAGGAATCTTTTATTTCATCCTCTCCTTTTTTTTTTTTAGATTTTATTTCATTATTTTTAGAAAGAGGGGAAGGGAGAGAGGCAGAGAGGGAGAGAGACATCAATGTATGGTTGCTTTTCACTTGCCTCTAGCCACAGACCTGACTGGAGACCTGGTTTGCAACCTGGTTATGTGCCCTGGCTGGGGAATTGAACCTGCGACCTTTGGGTTCGCAGGCCGGCACCTTATCCACTGTGCTACCAGCCAGGGCCTCATCCTCTCCTTTTGAAGGATGCTCTAAAAGGCTGCTTCTTTAAACTCTTAGCTAGAAAAGGAACTGGACTAGGAGAAAAGACTTAAGTGCACCTCTTTCTATATAAATGGGTTATTAGCACCTTTTTCCATCAGAATGGCCACACCAAGTAATCTTCAGGTGTTCACAAGCAGCAGCTACAATTCAATCTTCTTTGATCTTCTTGTGAAATTGGGAGAGAAAGATCTGGACTATCCTACCAGTGCAAGATAGCACCAGGCTTTAAGAAAGTTGTTTCCCCAGAAGAAAGTATTCTTCAAAGACAATGACAATGATGGATGCTGAATTTCTTCTTAAGTTCCTCTGTACTATTGCTAAGAGATTTTTATACTAGAGTAGCAAACTAGCCCTTACTGTAAGCCTATGTTCTTTTTGAATTCCTGAACCCTTCTGTGATGTCCCTTGAACCTACCTCTATTCTTTGTCGCCTTGGCTCCTCCTCAATTATCTTCTTGAGTTCTTTAAAGGCATCACCTTCTGCTATATAATTAGTAAGCTCACAGCAGCATTCTATCAAGCATCAAAATCTTCAGGCCTACCCTTACACATATTTCAGTAACAGTGGTAGGACCTAACAATCACTGACTTTTATTTTCAATCTTATATTATCCATCAATTAATAGACAAGTCTGATGGTTTTTTAAAAATTTCTTTGTACTGCGTCAATTTGTTTCATCACTTTTAATTTTACAACAAAAGGTACGATTTTTCCCTATATATTTATGTTTCACATTTAGAGATGGTCATTACGTTGTAAAGTATAGTAAAGAAAAAAAAATTAAATCAGTCATATACCAATAACTGAAACACCTGCCTGGGCATTCCAAGGTTCTAACTTTCTCTTGTCCACACTAGAGCCAAGATACACAAGGAATAAATATAAACCCATTTTTATTTATAGGTCCTCTCATTTATTCATACCTCAACAATAGTAGTGGCAAGCTATGAAATTCTCTTTCAGTGATATAGTATACTTGCAGTTTGAAAAAAAAGTTTCCGACTTCTGTCCAGTATGAAAGCATAGGTAAACACCCTGCATCTACCTCCACAAATAAGAAGGAATACAGCTACCTCAAAACTGGAGCCAACCAGAAGTTCCAGAAAACTAAGCTGCATGGAAGTTCCACAAATGGATATAAAGAGGAAATACTCATCCAGACAGGTAGGAGGGGCAGAGACAGAGGGGGAGGATGCTGTGTAGTGGTGGCGGTGGTAGCAGTTGTGGCTGGTGGGCTGAAAGCACAGGCACACATTAAAAAAAAAAGTAGGGAGGGACACCTGGGAGCACTCCCAACACAAGACTAGATTGTGCAGCTCATGGTTTCAGCACCGAGGAAGATAAAGCCTCATTGCTTCTGACTGTGAAAACTAATGACGGTAGGGGTGAAGAAACCGCCAGTCTCTGAGCAGAGTCTATTTAGAGGCTCCCATGGTCCTAGAACATCCACAGACCCACCCACTCTGGGAACTATGACCAAAGAAACAGCTAGAGTGGCACCAGTCCCACACAGGAAATGAGAGAAGTGCTTGGAAAAGGGGTGAGTGCTGAGCAAGTGGCATTGTTCCTCTCAGACCCCTCCCCCACATACAGTGCCACAATGTGGTGAAATGGGTTGCTCTGTACTGATGAATACCCAAGGCTCCACCCTTTATAATGTAACATGTGTGACAGAGGCAAACACAGAAAGCTGTCAAGCTATGGAGACAGAGAAGCATGGCCTAAAAGAAAGAACAGATCAAGGTTCCAGTGGGAGCACTAAGCAACAAGGAGACAGACAACCTGACAGACAAGGGGGTAGCCAACCTAACAGACAGAGTTCAAAACACTGATGATAAAGATGCTCACAGACTTGACAGATATGCTTCCATACAGCAAACACAGAAGGGAAGAAGGCTAGGCTAAGTGAAATGAAGGAAAATCCACACAAAAACAACGGTGAAGAGAAGGAAACTGGAGTTTAAATCAATGATTTGGGACATAAGGAATAAATAAACAGTCAATCAGCACAGAAGGTAGAAACAAAAATTGGAAAAAAGGAGAGGCTTAGGAACCTCTGGGACGATTTAAAGCATGCCAAAATCTGAATCATAGGGGTGCCAGAAGAGGAAGAGCAAGAAATTGAAAGCTTATGTAAAAAATAATGAAGAAAAACTTCCCAAATGTGGTGAAGGAAATAGACATATATACCCAGGAAGCACAGAGAGTCCAAAACAAGCTAAGCCCATGGAGAACCACACCAAGACACATCATAATTAAAATGCCAAAGGTTAACGATAAAGAGAGAATCTTAAAAGCCACAAAAGAAAAGAAGAGAGTTACCTATAAAGGGGTGCCTATAAAACTATCAGCTGATTTCTCAGAAGAAACTTTGCAGGCAAGAAAGGGACTGGCAAAAAGTATACAAAGTGATGAAAAGCAAGGACCTACAACCAGGATTACTCTATCCAGCAAAGTTATCATTCAGAAGGGAAGGGGAAAGAAATGCTTCCCAGATAAGGTAAAGCTAAAGGAGTTCCACCACCAAGCAATTACTATATGAAATGCTAAGGGGACTTATTTAAGAAAAAGAGGATCAAAATTATGAACATTAAAATGACAACAAACTCACAACTATCAATAATAGAACCTAAAAACATTTAAAGAAATTAAAAAGCTAAGCAAACAACCAGAATCATAGGTACAGCAGCCATTTGTAGGGTTATCAGCTGGGAGAGGGAAGGGGGAGAAATGGAGAAATGGTGTAGGGATTAAGAAGTACAAATTGGTAGGTACAAAACAGACAAGGGGAAGTTAAGAATAATATAGGAAATGATAAAGCCAAACAGCATATGCACAACCCACGGACATGCACTAAGGGAAGTGGGATTGCTGGAAGGTAGGGGGGTACTGGGCAGGGGGGAGCAACGGCAAAGAAATTGGAACAATTGTAACAGCACAATCAATAAAAAATACTTAAAAAAAAAGTTTCCTGGGTTAAATTGAAAATGTTTATATGTAAAACTTTAAAATAAATATCTATAAATTGAAACAAAAAAAATCAAGCATTTGCAGCTAAGGAATAAGTACAAATAGCATTTAGATCTATGGAAGTGGGTAAAATCATTCTGAGAGTATGCACAATAAAGAAACAAGTGGCATTTAAATTATGATGTCTTGTGTGGGCCTCCTTGGGTCTAGCTTGTTTAAGACTCTCTGCTTCCTGGACTTGTATGTCTATTCCCTTCACCAGATTAGGGAAGTTTTCCTTCATTATTTTTTCACATAAAATTTTAATTTCTTGCTCCTCCTCTTTTTCTGGCACCCCTATGGTTTGGATATTGGCACATTTAAAGTTGTCCCAGAGGTTCCTACACCTCTCCTCATTTTTTTCAATTCTTGTTTCCTCATTCTGTACTGGTTAACTGTTTATTTCTTCCTTATGTTCTAAGTCATTGATTTGAACTCCAGTTTTCTTCCCTTCACCCATGGTTTCATATGGACTTTTCTTCTTTTCACATAGCCTAGCCGTCACTTCTTCCCTTCTGTGTTTGCTATATTTAAGCACATCTGTCAAGTCTGAGCATCTTAATCACCAGCGTTTTAGACTCTGAACCTGTTAGGCTGGCTATCTCTTTGTCAGGTTGTTTGTCTCCTTGTTGCTCAGTTCTCCCACTGGCACCTTGATCTACTCCCTTTTTTGGGCCATACTTTTCTGGTCTCCTCAGCTTGACAGCTTTTTGTTTGCTTTTGTCTTTGGTAGTTCTGCTGCACCTGTTGCCTATGAAGGGGTTCCCATAAGTCTATCAGTTGATTTCTCAAAAGAAACTTTGCAGTCTAGAAGGGACTGGCAAGAAGTATTCAAAGTGATGAAATGCAAGGACCTACAACCAAGATTACTCTCCCCAGCAAAGCTATCATTCATAATGGAAGGGCAGATAAGGTGCTTCTTAGGCAAGGTAAAGAAGCTAAGGGAGTTCATCATCATCAAGTCATTATATGAAGTGTAAAGGGACTTAAGAAAAAGAGGATCAAAATTATGAACATTAAAAAGACAACAAACTCACAACTATCAACAGAATCTAAAAAATAATACACAAAAAACTAAGCAAACAACCAGAGAGAGAACAGAATCATAGATATGGGGAACATTTGGAGGGGTGTCGGCTGGGAAGGGGAAGGGGAAGAATGGTGGGAAGGGGAAGAAGGGTGGGAAGATGCAGGTGTTAAGAAGCATAGTTGAGCCCTGGCTGGTGGCTCAGTGGATAAGGTGCAGCCTGTGAACCCAAAGGTCGCTGGTTCGATTCCCAGCCAGGGCAACATCACCAGGTTGCAAGCCAGGTCTCCAGCCAGGTCTGTAGCTGGAGGCAGGTGAAAGGCAACCATACACTGTTTTCTCTCTCCCTCTCTGCCTCTCTCCCTTCCCCTCTTTCTAAAAATAATAAAAATAATAAAATCTTAAAAAAAAAAAAAAGGAAGAAGAAGAAGCATAGTTGGTAGGTGCAGAATAGACAGGGAGATGTTAAGAATAGTACAGAAAAAGCCCTGATTGGTGTGGCTCAGTGGATTGAGCGTCAGCCTGCAAACCAAGAAGTCACTGGTTCAATTCCTAATCAGGGCACATGACTAGGTTGTGGGCCAGGTCCCCAGTTGGCTGTGTGCAAGAGGCAACCACACATTGACGTTTCTCTCCCTCTTTTTCCCTCCCTTTACTTCTCTCTAATATATTAAAAAAAAAAAAAAAAAAAAACAGTACAGAAAAAGGTAAACCCAAAACACATTCATGACCTATGGGCATGAACTAAAGGGGGTGGGATTGCTGGAGGCAGGGGTGGTGCTGAGTGGAGGGGAGCAAAGGGAAAAGAAATTGGAACAACTATAACAGCATAATCAATAAAAAATAAAATAAATAAAAGAAACAAGTAGGACAACTATAACTAAACAATAATAAAATTAAATTTGAAAAAAAGGAAAAGAAAAAGAAACAAAGAGTCCTGGCCAGGTGGCTTGGTTGGAGGGTCGTCTCATACAATGAAAGGTTGCAGGTTTGATTCCCAGTCAGGGCACATATCTAGGTTTTGAGTTTGATCCCCTATTGGGGTGCATACTGGAGGCTACTGATCGATGTTTCTCTTTCACCCTTCTTTTATCTCTAAAATCCATAAAAACATATCCTCGGGTGAGTATTTAAAAAAAAAAGGGGGGGGCACTGTGCACCTAGATTTAGACTTAGACTTAAGAAATGCCACTTTTAGGAGCTGAATACAAAAGTTGGATTCAGTGAAAAAAACTTGAAAAGAGTCACCTGTTAAGTAGGAAGAAATTGTCTAATCAACGTTTCCATTAAAGTCACAATTCTGTGTGATATGGGTGATGCACACCATGTAAAAGGGTGGTTTCATTATAATGGGAAATATGTTTATGACATAAATTAAAAGGAGAAGAGGTCAGCCTGGAGAGGCAGCAGAACAGAGAACTAAAGGACAGAAGGCTAGAGTTAAATTTTTACCTCTGACTCAATATATAACATTGAACAGGACACGTGACTTTGTTCTGAGCTTTTGTCAACTTCTCTGCAAAAGGAAGGGCGATGGTACCTATTTTATGAGGCTGTTGTATAAATTTATCAACTTCATGCTTTTGAATATACGTTGTAAATGAAAAACATTACACAAACATAAGGCATTTGCCTTGGCTGTCTGCCTAGAATGTGCATTCTTCCAGGACAAGGGCCCACTTTTCTCTTGCCAGTCTCTTAACTGAATTCTGACCTTCCTGATAGTATCTACCTGCTTTCTGTGACCTTTTTCTGTTGTCTAATAGCTAGCCCATTAGTACCAACCTTCCACTGCCAGAGCTTTATACCATACCAGCTGCTGAGCTCTTCTCTTGCCTAACCATGGACCTCATTCTTATCTTTCTGGCCCACTCACCACCCATGGGCCATAGTCATATGCTCCAAAGTGTTGTTCCAGGGCCAATCCCAGAGCTAACTACTGAGATTCAGAATGCAAACTGAACATCCATACCAAGTTTGTTTGTTCAGTAACAAAGATTTATTCAAGTTCTCAAGACCAGAGTATCTTGTATCTTAAAAGGTGTTATTAACATATGTCACCTTATAAATTCTAGGCTTACATAAGTAATAAAGGCTTTTGTTCATTTAAATAGTCTTTAAAATTGTTTATGGCTATATCGACAGTATCTGGAGTTTGTCTGAAAGTCTGCTCTAATCAGGTAAGCTATCCATCCATGTCTTTTATTTGAAGTTCTTTAATCAAGTTGTTTTCATTGAGAAAACGTATGGCTTCAAAATTACCAAAAAGTCTATACAATTAAATTGCTACTAGCTTTATCAATTCCTTGGGGAAAAAAAAATTCAGCCAACCACTTGTTGATCTGGGTCTAAAACAAACCCATTATTGGATTCACTGATATATTATTATTTATTAATTATTAAGATAGTTACTTAAATAATTAAAAAAGTAAATTAACTAATATTTAAAAAGCATAACATAAATAAATATATTATGCTTTTAATTTTTTAATTAGTTGTTGATTTACTCTAAATACAATATTGTAATCCTTTCAATCATTTTGAAAATAATACAAATATAATTGAGTCTCTTTACCTTGATCTTTGAGATTTGGAAAGGGATTGAAAAAGAAAAGGGAGGATGCATTATGTGAACTTCAAATGATATTTAACAATTTTTAAAACTCAGCAAAGACTTTGTACTTCACATACCTCTCTCTACTCAAGCACACAGAAAAAATAAAATTACCCATGACAGAGTATTACAATAATGCTATGGAAGCAATTCTTGTCTCCATAATAGAAAGGTAAATGTTAAGTTAAAATAATTCCAGGTCTTTTATATTTCACAATGGACTGATAACTTTTATTGCTATTTTTCAGGGATATCAGTTTCTACTTTCAAAGTAATGTAATTACATTTGTTCTCCGATCATCAATCCCCTTTCTGGCCCATTCCTAGATTACAAAGAAAAATGAAAGTGAATCTGCAATGACTTTACCTAATTCTGAAGCAGAATACAAACTGTTCCAAATTTTTCAGAGGACATGCCAATTTACTACTTGAAATACTTTAAATGCCAGTTAAATACTTTAATGAAGTAAGCCTGGCTCTACTAAGCAATGAGAGGATTGGTGATGGAACTCAGACCTGGATGAGTATTCAGTATTCATTGTTACTGGTTAAATGCTCCTATAACATTCTGTATCTTTCAAAATATTTACCAGTTCATAATTATATGCTTAGGTTAATATTGTTAATGTCTTTGTCCCCAACATGACAGTAAGATCCATGAGAACAAGGGTAACAGCCATTTTTCTCACCAATTCAGCACCCAGTTCCATGAGTGCCTAGAATGTAGTTAAGTGTGCAAAACATTTCTAAACAAATAAATTAATATCATTATTTTCAATGAATGCTTAGGAATGAATCAGTTCCAGTCACTTAGTATGTGCCATGTAATTGTCGATGTAAGAATGTCCAAATCTATAAAAATTTTAATATTATTTGAGCCAAATTGACAACAATTGCTGAGAGTTTAAATATTTTGGAGAATGACCAAGATTTTAAATGCTTTGGGGAATAACAGTTTTGAGTTTTCTTTTATGCATTTGAAATTGAGGAGGGAACATAAAGAAGATTACATGAAGGTAGGGGAAAATAAGGTAGGGATTGTATTACAGGATAGTTAACAAGATTATATGCTCTCTTGAGGGTGGTTATGTTTATTTCAAAGTTATGTTAACCTAGATTTGAAAAAATAATGGACAGGGCCTGCTTAAGGCAAAGACAAACCTTTTACTGAAAGAGTTATATGCCTGAGGAGTGACTACCCACCACGACCTGGCCATTAAGTAATTTATGATCAGAGCAACTTGTGAGGTTATAGCTTCCACATAAACACTTTTTGTCTATATAATGAAATTCTACAAAAGTGGTTTTGAACACTTGATAACATCACATTTGCGCATGCCTTACTTTTCTTATCTATTTTACAAAAGATGGCTTCAGGCTTCTCTGATAACCATAGGGTGACAGCCCTTTTACATGCTATATTAAGAGCATTCTAGTATATATTTTGAGTTGTCTAGTTGGTTTTAGAGTCCACCTGTAAATTTAGAACACCAAAGGTGGCGGGAGGGGGGGGGGGAATCCATTGAATTATACCATAATCTGTTATACCAGTGATATGAAAAAATCTTTTTTATTTTTTAAGATTCTAGTCATTATTTTTAGAGAGAGGGGAAGGGAAGGAAAAGAAAGAGAGAGAAACATCAATGTATGATTGCTTTTCACCTGCCTCCAGCTGAGGACCTGGCTGGACACCTGTCTTGCAACCTGGATGTGAACCCTGACTCGGAATCGAACCAGTGATCCTTGGGTTTGCAGGCCGGTGCTCAATCCACTAAGCCACACCAGCCAGGGCCATCCTTCTCTTTTTTTAACTTTTTCCTTTTACCTGGTGTGAGAGCATGTGAGAGAGGTTACCTGATGGCATGCATGGTAGGTATAATAAGTCAACTACTCTCAAACTTGAGTATACATCAGAATCACACAGGAAGTTTTTAAAACACAGACTGCTGGACTAAACCTCAGAATCTGTGATTTCATAGATCTGGTGTGGGGGCCTAAAAATATGTATTCCTAACAAGTGGTGCTGCTGCTGGTCTGGGAACCACACTTTGAGAATGAACAGGGGAGTTTCTGGAAGAAAATTTTGCTAAAACTAGGTTCAGTATCAGCCACATTCTTGGTTGAAATAGTCTCATAGAGAAGGTTATTGATGGTTGGTAGAGAACATGAATTATTAGGTGTTGCTACATAACATCTATTATGCAATTGAATATTAAATAACCAGCTGGCCTTATTATTCTTAGGTTTTTGTTTTGTTTTGTTTTTTAATTATACTTCTTCAGGAATTATCTTGTTTCACTTTTTAATAACTAAAATTCTGGGAGTAGAAGGGAATCTGTTATTTTTCCTCAGTAAGAACCATTTCCATAGCTTCCCTGTCCAGTGCTTCAAGCAAGTCACTGTTTTTTACTCATTACTCACTTATCTATAAAAATGGATATAATAATACATATCTCAGTGAATTGCTGTGAGGATTAAATGAGACATAAATGGAAAATGCTTATCACCAAAGAAGGTAAATGGTAGCTGCTATGTTTTCAATAACTTATTCATTCAAGTAAATAAATTCCAATGCCCCTGGGATCAGTGACTAAAACTACTTAATATTTCTAACACATTAACTGACCATAGAAATAAGCCTAAATGTTCTAGGTATTCTGCTGTGGCAGGATACAGTTTGATTTTGTAAATTTTGGCACAGAGCACCAAAACAAGGGTCTCCCAAATATACAAAATGATAAAGAATCATCTGGAGCATTACTTAAAATACAGGTTCCTGACCCCTTGCTCCAGGTCAACCAAAACCAGCTCCAGGGGAGAGGCCTAGAAATCTTTTATAAATAATCACCCCAGATGACATTTCCAATTAGTGATTAAGGGGGGGGGGACCTCTCACTCCATTCTTAATGGTGGCTAAATAAGCCCTAAACATTCACTTATTTGTTCATTACGCTATTGGTCACCGGAAAATATCACAGGTCTGACCGTCTTAGCAGTTTTGTCATTTTGAGTATAACTAAAGTCACTTGGACAGGTCAGCTGGCAGCGGGGTGGGGGAGGTTGTTGCTTTGCAGTTTTAACTCATCCTTTTAAACTAGTTGGGCCCCGTGCCTCACTCGTGAATTGCTTACCTAATGCTACCTCCGTCTTCTTGAACTTCCTCCTTCAGTATCTCCTTTCTGATTTCTGCCCTCAGGTCTAGCTTGTTTGTCCCTTAACTGCTTTCTTGAGTAGAACATTTGGTACTTTCCCAGTTCAGGACGCTTTGCTGGAATAGTCAATTTCCAGGGATTTTAGAGGCTGGCCAAAACTGTTCGGAACAGAGACTGCGGCCAAGGGGCGGCAGCTCCACCCGTGACCTTGAGTTTAGCGCCTCCTACCCTGCCCCTGCCCGGCGGCGTCGGGGCAAAGCTCAGGCTGGGCTCTGGAACCGAAAGGGGTTGGAAGGGAACGGGGCGGGGCGGAGGCTTTATTAATGAGCTGGCAAACAAACAAACAAAATATCTCAAAGCTAGAAATCATTCTTTTTCCTCGAGAAGAATCCTCCTAATTCTTGAGTGGTGGGGGCGGGGGTGGCTGACGAGTAAGGAGGAAGTGGCTCCACAAAAAAAGCGTGAGAACTCAAATGGCAAAAAGCAGGCTCCAGTAAAGAAAAAGGGAGAGAGACCGAGGGTGAACAATCTGGTTAAAAATAGAACCGCATCCTCCCCACGACTCGCTCTCTCCGGCTCCACCCGCGGGCCTAAGCTGGGCCAGTGACTCGGCCGGGCGCTGTCTCAGCGAGGTGCAGCGTCGCCCCGCCTCCCCTGCCGGGTGTCTGGGGTCGAGGGAGGGACAGCGGGTAGGCTACGTCACCACGTACCCCGCCGCCGCCGTCGGGGTTTTCGCTGACGCACGGGCCCCGCCCCCTCCCTCCTTCTTTTCCTCTCTGCCGGAGCGCGGGGCGGAGAGGAAACGTCAGTCGGCCGGACAGCGGTTCTGTCTGCATCTCCCTCTGGGGCTCCTTCACTCGCTCCCCGGAGCCACGGCCTCCTCGGCGGCAGCAGGAGCGACGAGAGCGCCATCAGCGGGGCCCCGCAGCGCCCAGCTCCCGCCTCGCGCGCGCCGCTCGCCGTCCTAAATCGGCCTACCCGCCGCCCGTGGAGGCGTCAGACAGCGACGGGCGAGCGCCGCGAGCCGCGTTAGCAGCCGCGGCCTCCGGTCCTCCCTCCGCCTCCCCCTCTGCTCCCCCTCCGCTTCCCTCCTCCCACTTCCCAAGCTCCGGCGTGTCCCGGCCACGCTTGGCGCTACTGCAGGAACAAAAGGACCCCGCGGAGGCGGCAGCGCCACCTCCGCCCGCGGCTCCTACTCGCTCTTGGCCCGCGGCGGCGGTTCCTCGGCGTTCGACTCGCCCACCTCTGAGGCTTCGGCCGGGCCCCTCGGCGCCGAGTCGCGCGCGAGCCCGGCTCCTGCAACCCGGCTCCCGCAGGGTGAGTGGTGGGGAGCTGGGGGAGGGCGCCCGGCCGCTCGTGCCGGGCTGGGGTGGGCTTGGGGCGGCCGGAACACCACGGGACTCCGATTAGGCCGGAGTGGGGCCAGGATGGTGGCGCCCGGGGGAGGGGAGCCCACCCGCTCTGGAAGCACAAAGACCGAGGCTTCGGCTGGTCTTCGTGGCCCGAGGGCTCGACTCCGTACGCCCTCGTCCCCCTCGGACAAGCTCAGCCGGGAACAATACCCGCGTGCGCCCTCCGGGGGTTGGGGCTCCGGGCGCCCTTGGTGGCGCCCGTCGTGGGCATCCCGACCCGGAGAGACAAAGAGGCGGCAGCGGCGGCCGCGCCCCCCACCCCCGCTCGCCGCAGCCCCCAGCTCGCCGCCGCCTCCCCAGGGGGGCCGTTCCAGCCCGGGGTTGGTGCGGGGCCCGTGGGGAGAGGAGCCGGCCGTCCTGCGGAGCCGCTGTCCTGCATGACTCAGTAGTTTTTGAAGGAGGCCCTGTCGGCTTTCCTGAGCGAGGCCTGTGCTGGGTGGGGGTTGGGGGGGCCACTGGGACCCGAACTACTTCTAAAACCCCCTGGGACCGGCGGTAAGGGGGCGTTCTCGGTGGTCGCGTTTTAATTTTCTCAACGTGGTGGCGTTTTCGCCCGCGATAGCTTTCATGAAGGAAATGAAGCACCTTCCCCTTTGTTTCGTGCACTTGGGCTGGTGAGCTGAAATTCTCCTGCTTCCTTTCCAAACCCTCGGTGGAGCTGTTTTGGAAAGACCCCGGTTACCTTTATTTTTGAAAGCCCCCGTAAGAATAACGATGTACAAGTGTAAAGTAATACACAGGTCACAGAGTCCTCTCCTAAACCACGCATTCAAGTAATTTACAGCCTTAAAAATTCAAAATTTTATTTCAAGCTCATTTTTTTCAAAGTACGATTTCAGAACTGAGCTTAAAAATACTGCAGTTTTATTTAAGCGTTATTTTTTACAAATATTTCTTTCAAGGGGATTTGTTAAGAGTACTCCCCTATTTTCGGTCTCACAGGCCCGATATTAAACCTGCAAAGAAGCCCTGTAAAATCACACTAATCTACTCCATTTGGCAAAGAGGAAACTCAAAAGGAGAGTGAGGACTTGCCCAAGGTCACTGGCTTAGTCAGGTAGATTAGAGGCTAGAACTACGGTATCAACTCCAGGTGACTGGGCAGTCTTAACATCTATGAACATTATGTGCACCTGAAAGAATGAAATTCCGTAGGTTTTAAGGGTCCCCCTTTTTAAAAAAAAAAAAAAAAAAAATTATATTTGACTCTGGAGAGTTTTTTGGTTGCATACCCAGGTTATTTTTTGTTTTTGTTTTTTTTAGCTGATTAAAGGACATCAGAACTATAAAAATAGATATTTCACCTATATATGATAGAGCTGGCACATGAATCCTCAAGTTTCTATCAGCTTTAAAGATACTAATATTAAAGGTACTGTATTTTTCTAAAATACAACCAAATAGGAGAGAACCACAGTACCTAATGGCAGGCTGACCCTCTCCCTCCAAAAAGAATAAATTGGCACTAAACAGGAGGATTCTTTCTGCCTTGATGCTGTTTACTGTGCTTGGTTTTTTATAAACAACCCTGACCATTTTGGTTTCATAAGTGATTAATGATGCTTGCATCTTCTACATTGAATTTGAGATTGTTCTCTAATCCTCCCTATATTAGAAAAAACTATAGCAGAATTAATGGCTTCTTTTTTGTTTGTTTTATTATTATATTAGATGTATGAATTCTGCATCCCTAGCATTTGAGGTTGTGTAGGAGTTGGCAGGCTCTGGGATATAAATAGAAGCTGATTTCAGAGGCCCCTGTTGACTAGGCTTTATGTGAGAGCCTCCATCCAGCTCAGCCTGTCACATTGCAGCCTTGTGACAGGCTGAAGCGCCCGCCCACGTGATTAAGCTTCTGAGAAATACTAAGGCAAGCTGGGCACGTGTGATGGCATTTAAAAGCTGGCTTTCTTGGGAGGAGGGGGTGGATTACAATATAAGAAGCCTTGAAGAAAACTAATGTCTGGGTGTCTCTTAAGTTGAAGTTTATAGTGAATTTAAGGTAGATGTGTTTTCTGAAGAAGGTGGAATACTTTGCATGTAAAAGTGGGTGAAATCATTGGATGAGATCTCCCATTTTACTTACATAAAACAGAAGGTTTTAAGAACCAGATTAACAAACGTTAATGTTGGTTGGCTCAAATTTAGGCCAGTTTGCTTTTAAAGCCATTGTCCCTGTCTGATGACACTGGAAGCTATAGAAAGTGTGAGCTAGCATAATTCTTAACCTGGGTTCAAAAAAATGGCCCAACTTTTTGTTTAGGGTAAAGGTTCACACACTCCTGTGTAGTGGGCATGCAAATAAATACATAGTTTTTATTTGAGGCATTTTTTGCATGTATTATGCTCACAATTTTAAAAACCCAGCTGAAAGTGTTTATTAATAAACTTCCTAAGTGATGTTGAAATGTTTACACTACTCTGCTCCAAAATGAGTCAGCTAAATTCCACTTACTATTTAAAGAGACAGTCAACTAAATTAGTACTATTGTTTGAAGTGAGTTGTGGATCCTGTTGGTCACTCCATAGAAGATTGATTGGCTTGAGATATTTTCAAGCTTGAAAAACGGTGTCTTTGCTGACAAAAGTAAAGGATACTATTATTTAATTAAGAATAATTGTCATTCTGTCAGGTTAGAATTGATCAGTCCTCTTGCACCCTTTTAAAAAATAATTTTGTAATAAAAAGTTGCTCATAGTTTTGATGTTTTTAATAACTCACTGAAGGGTATTCTAGAAGTGGTCATTGGAAAAAGCTATATAAAATTCTAGAAGATGATAAGCTGTAGCTTGAAGTACTTTGCTACACTTACTTGAAATTTCATAATTTAATAAATTATCAACAGTAAGGTACATTTAAATGACAGTGACAAGTTAGAGCATGTGCTCTTTAATAAAATGTTCTTAAGTTGCTCTTTCTGCATTCATACATATTTCCTGATGTAGTGGAAACCCAACATTTTTAATAGTGTGTATTTCTCTTTAACCTAGAGAAAAATTTTCTAAATTTAGCAGAGGATTACTATATTTGTGCTAATTTTAACAAGGCTTGTTGAAAAGTGAGAGTATGTTTGCTGTATAAAGTACTTGCTCGTAACAAGCATTAAATATTACCATTACTAAATATCATATATATTGCCTTTGCTATATCGAAATTGAGCTTGAAAAGTTTTAATTTTCTGGTATGAGGAAGACAAGTGGTTGTTTTAAAAGAGCCTTTGATGAGAAATATTTGGCTGATCATTTGTGTGTTGCAGGAGTCTAGGCTCAGACTCTAAAGTACTCAGCCCCAGATTTCACACCTAAATGTAGAACATAAAAACATAACATTTGGTCCCCTAAATTTTAAAAGAGCTTAACTTGTTGGTTCCAAAGCAACAGGAAGGGCTAGATCAAGAGTGGCAAACACAAGGCCAGTGGCTGAATCTGGCCTTCCACCTTGTTTTCTTCAGCCTGGCACCTTGTTTGTTTCTACATCACTTCCTTAACTGTTAAGGAGAAGTTACATTTATACAGTCCTAAAATTACATTCAGCCATTTGAAGGCAACCTTGAGGCTGATGTGGCCCCCGGTGAAAATGAGTTTGACACCCCTGAGCTAGATGATCTACCAGCTCTCTTTTCAGTCTGCCATGTGAAGGTGTTGCAGCATTCTAAAAGTACAAATGCCCTGCCCCGTGGCAGAATTACTGAATTACTACTCAGGCCCAACTATGATCAGATGTTAGTTTTAAGAAAGCTTAGCTACATCTAATATATGACTGGTTTAAAGAACCTAGTAGATCTCAAGAGTGGGTAATTAGGCCCTGGCCAGGTAGTTCAGTTGGTTAGGGTGTTGTCCCCCAATACTCTAATATTGCAGGTTCAATTCCTGTTTAGGGCGCATACAAAAATTAACCAATGGCCCTGGCTGGTGTTACTTGGTTGGTTGGACCATCGTCCTAGTAACCTAGAGTTGTGGATTCAGTAAGTGTACCAGGCACATACAATTCCCTGGTCTGGGTCTGGGTGTAGGGAGGCGGCCTATCAATGTTGCTCTCTCACATTGATGTTTCTTTCCCTCCCTTCCTTAGTCTCTCAGCTATGAAAAGAATGTTCTTAGGTGAGGATTAAAAAACAAAAACAAAAAGCAATGAATGCATAAACAATTGGAACAGATTGTTTCTCTGTAGAAAATCAATGGTAATTAAGATTTTTCATTTCCCATTTGCAAGTTCCATTTAATATATTTTTAACCAGTGATCAGGAGATTTCAATTGCCTAAATTGATATAAAGATAATTTTGATAACAGGCAGAGTGACCTTTTCAGAAACTGAAACAAAAAAACAATAGTAACAGGCAAAGTATATTTTAATGTTTAAAGGTAGATTTTTTTTTTTTTTTTTTTTTGTCCTTAAGAATGTGAAATCATCATAGGTTGTTATTTATCAAGTTAAAATATAATTCCTTTCATGCCCTTTGTTTTATAAAGACAGCAAAATAGTCATAATGTTTTGGCCTGTTTTTTAAGTGATTAACACAATTTGGGCCTTTGTTAGAAGTAGGCTTGGTGTTTAGAATAAGAAAGGTACGTTGGTGACCATTATACTAATTTAGTGATTTTTATTTGGTTACATGCTAGTTTCTAAAGTTTTGTTTTTGTTTTGTTTATAGTTGAAAAAAATGGCTCAGGAGACTAACCAGACCCCAGGGCCCATGCTGTGTAGTACAGGATGTGGCTTTTATGGGAATCCTAGGACAAATGGAATGTGTTCTGTTTGCTACAAAGAACATCTTCAGAGGCAGCAGAATAGCGGCAGAATGAGCCCAATGGGTAAGTTGTTTCCAAGGAAAAACTCATTTGAAGAACTGGTGAACAGAAAACATAGAGCCAAGAATTGGGGCCTAAGACTGAGAATCAATGCTTAAAGCCCAAAGAGAAGACCTGAGAAAAGCTTGAAATTAAAGGAACAGCCAAAGTACTTAGCATGACTACATCAGGAATAAATGACTGCCTACAAACATCTAGCTTTTTCATTTTGGGGTTTTTTTTTTGAGATTTTGTTTCATAACTTGTATTCACTGGATGACTTTAATATATTTTTGCTTGGATACTCAAGTATAGGATTCTGCAACACAATGAAAATACTTAAATCACTAACCTAATTAAATGCAAGTATTTGTTACTTATTTATAATGTTGATATCGACTGTAGTATTGCTTTGTTTCTTACAAATCATTCTTTTAAAATAGGGACAGCTAGTGGTTCCAACAGCCCTACCTCAGATTCTGCATCTGTACAAAGAGCAGACGCTAGTTTAAGCAACTGTGAAGGTGCTGCTGGCAGCACATCTGAAAAATCAAGGTAAGATTGAACATTTCAAAGTTTGTATAATAATACAAGGAAGAAACAAAGATATCTGTGCAGTTCATACTATTATAATTATGAATGTTTGTATATAATAAGGGTGTTAATTTATCAGATACCCTTGCCTTTGCATGTGTTGCCTAATCAGGGATATCAGTATCTTAATGTATGATCTTGTAGGTCATTGAGTAAAGATGTATATTGTAACACACTTTATAACAAACACCCCCAAGGATGCTGTGTTGAGAATGCTGTTCTTTATTTTATTTCTATATAATTGAGACTTAGAGATTATAGGGAGTGAGGCTCTGCAGACTTGTGTAATGCCACACAAGGCATTTTGGCAAAACTGTCCCCTTTTGTCCTTAAACATCATAGACTAGACACAGCTAAAAATTCCTAGTCGGCTATAATAAAATACAGTGAACTATACACATATGCAGCCTTGAATTAGACATTTATCAAATTGCTTTCTTTATTCTCAACCATTTTTGCTGAGCATCCACTACCCTTTTAAAATTTTAGGATATTTAGCTCCATTTGATGTTGGAAATACTATATAATTTAAAGTTGAACTGACAGCTTATCTCATAAAGAAGTGCCCTTAACATCTTTAAAAATGTTTGCTTGAACTCAAATAGAAATGTACCTGTGGCTGCCTTGCCTGTAACTCAGCAAATGACAGAAATGAGCATTTCAAGAGAGGACAAAATAACTACCCCGAAAACAGAGGTGTCAGAGCCAGGTATGCTTTTCGTTTAATACTAGTTCAGTTCCGGACTTGGTAGTATAAGAAAGGGTTGGTGGGGGGATTCGTTCCTTCCCATTGAAGGACCACATGGAGAGAGCTATAAAAATACAGGCCAAGCAAGAACCACTCTCTTAAGAGAGAGTGTAAAATAGTCACTCTACTCTCTTCTTTCTTCTCTGCCCCACCTCCCACCATCCCCTGCACCAGTAAATCAGCAGTTTATAATCTGGAGACTGGAAGTATTAAGAGTTGAAAAGTGTTTTACTGTCATACTTGAGAGGTACCTAAATCATCATGAAAGGTATTATTCGTAAACGTAGAAGAAATTACGTAGAGTGAATTCAAAGCTGTGAACAATTTTTAAATCAAAAGTAGTAACTATTTCAGTCAACGGTTTCAGTATCGTAGAAAATAGTCAAGCAAAAGAAAATACTAAACACAAGACTTTCAAATTGAAGTCCCATATTTTATGAGTTTAAAACTCAGTATGGAAAGACATTTCTAGTTTCATTAGATAGTGACTTTGAGTGGGTGTTTAACTTATATATAGCACAACCACAAGTGTTCTAATGGTAATGTGCCAGAAGATTGACTTATTTGAATTACCTATGCTAGACCTAAAACAAGGATCTGTGTATTTTATAGTGCACATAGCTCATTATTGATAAATTTATTATTTCCTGGTAGTGCTGACTGAACACAATATAAACCTTTATTGTGAGGAAGTAGTGTCAGTGGATATATATAATTTGCTTTGGAGGCTTGCATTTTCTAACATCGCATAATATCAGATGTTTATGTGGTTAAACTTAGGGTGAAAATGTGTAAGTTGGGCAAGTGAATCCATTTTTGATATTTTGAGATGAGTTCCATCCTAAAAAACTTGACCAAATTAGTGTGTTTGAGGCCTTTTTGGTTTTGAAACACAAAATTAGTCTGGCTATGAAATAGTACTCTTGTGTTGGATCTGTAGCTAGTCTACACATTTATTTTTTCTTAGTAGTAATTCTGTAGTTTACTGTTTCTTTGCCACTTTCTGTATCATTTTTCTTTTCTTAATTCCTCTTCTAATCTGTGTATCTTTAAGAACCGCTGTTCAGTTTTTAGGTGTGGCCAAGGAAATGGCTGTCACATTACTCTCCAAAACTGTTCCCGTACCATCAGGAAAGATGATTCTGGCTGTCCCGAAAGTGTTGGGTGTAACCTTAATTATATTGACACATTGGCTGAATACTTTCAGGACAAGCCTGGTATTGAGGTCATCATAGTAGATTATTAGGAGCAAGTAATAGGGGGAATATGTTGTTAGTGTAGTATGACACTTTTTAATCTCTAACAGAAATGAGTTACACATTTGGGGAGAATTTTCAGCTAAGTTGTCATTAAAACAATTTGCCTTGTGTCTAGAGTTGGGATTTAGGCTGATAGAATTGGTGCTGGCCTATTGTTTAGGCTGTAGCTATAGCATTGCATATGTTAATTTGTTGTTCTTGGGGTTTGCATTAATATTAAAGCTCAGTTTACAGTGCTTCTGGTGTAGTTGAATTTTATAAAAGTAGAATTAAATTTGGTTTTCATTTTTAAATGTGGGTAATGTGGGCTTTAATCCAATCTACAATTTTTACCTTCATGTTGATAAACTGTGATGGTGTCGTGTGAACTAAAATTTAAAGCCATTTTAGGTGGAGAAATGGGCTTCATAATGTAAATCAGATACTTGTTTTAACTGTAAATCTTCAAGTCCAAAGTAGACTTCACAACTTATAGTGTTCTAAAGACAATGTTTGCTAATCTTTCAAAAGGAACTATTTTTAAAAGTCTTCTAGATTTTCTGCATAAGAAATCAAGTACTTGTTAAAATGGCAAAATAATCATTGTGAAGTTACCGGATTTGAAGTTAGTGATAATCATTTGGGTTTTACTTACCAAAATTTGCTGGTTTTATCTACACGGTCTGTTTTCTTTTTTCTTTCCTGTTAGTATAAAACCAAAATGACTTAAGTCAAGGACCTTGAACAGACCTAATTAAAATGTTTAAAAGTAGGCAATTGCAATATGGAGAAACTGAGTCCATGTGACTAGTAACATTTTGAGTCTTTAAAATCTTTCAGGATTGGGATTTTGTTTCTCAGTACTAAGAGTGAGTTTAAAGGAATTTGAGTGGAGTGATAATTGTACAGAATTTAGTGGAACAAACAGTATTATGTTGATTGACAAGAAACACATATGAAAGTTCAGATATAAAAGATCCTGTTTAAGTACATGTTTTTAAGAAGGCTTCCTAAACATTTTACTAAGACTTTTAAGGTTTTTTGTTTTTGTTTTTTTAATCTTAGATAATTGTTTAGTTGGCAGCCAGTGAATTGACAGATTACTAATTTATACCCTTATTTTTCAGTTGTCACTCAGCCCAGTTCATCGGTTTCTCAGCCCAGTACTTCTCAAAGTGAAGAAAAAGCTCCTGAGTTACCCAAGCCAAAGAAGAACAGGTGTTTTATGTGCAGGAAGAAAGTTGGCCTTACAGGTATTAAAAAGCACATTAGACAGTGTATATGTTTTACAGCTAGGGTCCAACAAGGAGATCCTGGTCACTTCATAAGGGGCTGATTGGTCTTAGAACAAAATGCCTGACTTTCAGGAATAGAAAGGGTACTTTGATTTCCATTTGTCTCCCTAATCATATGAAACACTTTATTAACATCAGGCCTTCTGAGTTAACTTTCCTTTTTGGATTCATAAAAATTGATTCATTTTGTTTTATTTTCTTTGTTCTCCTGGGTAACAGGTAGCTGAACTAAACAGTAAACACCCACTTTGAGCCAGGGAGAAAATATCGTAGGTACTCTTTGTTTCCTTTAAATCTCAGAGCTTTATTGTTCGTCCCTAGTTTTCACTTGAAACATTACCCAGTTAACATATGGTAGGAGGAAGATTTAAATCCACATCATTCTGGCTCCAGAGCCTGTATGATTTCTACCCTGTGTGATATTTATAGGAATTTAGGAAGGATAGTTACTTGAATTTTTCTTGTTGCAAGGAGTCATGAAAATCTGGTGCCTTTTCTATAGTGAGTAAGGCTTTACATTTTTTTTCTCTGTTTTAATTGGTACAAGTTCCCAAGTGACTCTGCCTCCTCTTGTGTGTACAGGGTTTGACTGCCGATGCGGAAATTTGTTTTGTGGACTTCACCGTTACTCTGACAAGCACAACTGTCCATATGATTACAAAGCAGAAGCTGCAGCAAAAATCAGAAAAGAGAATCCAGTTGTTGTGGCTGAAAAAATCCAGAGAATATAAATTACTACTTGTGAAGAGACTGAAACTTTGTTTTTATTTTAATATATCGTAGGAAAACATTAAAGAGCAGATGCATGGCCATTTTCCTTTGATGTTCTCCAGAGTTTTACTTTATACTTGTCTGTCTTATAATTGGTATTTTAGGATGTTTGGGTGTTTGTTACAGGCAGAATTGGATAGATACAGCCCTACAAAATGTATATGCCCTCCCTTGAATAAAATTGGATGAAAATCTGCGCATCAAATTGAATTACATAGATACTAGGGACAAAATTTAGTTCCCATGTGCCAAACAAAATACATGAAATCTCTGCATGTTTGCAGCGTATCTGCCTTTTGGGAATGTAATCAAGGTATAATCTTTGGCTAGTGTTATGTGCCTGTATTTTTCTTAAAAATGGTACACCAGAAAAGGACTGGCAGTCTACTTCCACCATAATTAAACTTCACCTTGTTCATTTCCACGTGTTTTTTGGAAGCAGGAAGAAGGCGAAAAGCGGATTGGAACTTCCTGTGAAAGCAGTGTTTGATGCCATATGTAAGCTTGGCTAATTGGTCAAAAGCTGTCAAATAAGTTATGTGAAGGGTAACATCACGACTGGTTGTTGTAAAACTGTCAAGCAACAGGGTCTTGAGCTACCATTGAAGCTTACTGTGCTAGCTGCACCAGAAGATGTCTGCATTATTACTCTCATTGCTAAAAATGTGTAGCACAGAACTGCACTAAGATTAATTTGTTTACAAGAAGAAATTAAAACTACATTTGGTTTTCATACACAGCAGCTCTATTGAATAACATGCATCTGGATTTTAAGTTGCAAAGATATTTCAACAGTTAATTTTTCATGTGCATCTTTTGTTGAATGTTTTGGTTCAAGAAAGAATGTTTAAAGCTTTTTTAAAGACTTCAGTTCGTAATGTAACTTTACCCTTCTGCATGGAAAATCATAACCAACATGGCTGCAGTAGACTTAGTGGTATCCAGCACCACTTGCGGAGGGCTGCTTTATCATATTAATTGTACTTGGGTGTAGGACTCTAGTGTTCTTGGGTGTATTGCATGGGCTGCATTATTTACAGCATTGTACAATAACAACTAGAAGAGGCAGTATACTTCACTGATGCTTGTCTGGTAATATCACTTCTGTGTTATAATGGAAGGTTTTCTGTGATGTATGAAACTTGTGTTTTTTTTTTTTAATATATAAGTAAGTATAGTTAGTGTTGTGGTAATGCCTGTTTTCATCTGTAAATAAGTATGTACACGAGGCACTACTTCTGATTTATTGCAGTGTTCAGTCCTAGTTTTTATTTTCATTCTTAAAGCATTCAATTTTGCTTTCAATTTTATGTACCTTAGTTCTGGGTTAGATTTGCAGATGTGTACAGATAGTTCATATTTATGTATTGCACATAAATCATGCTATCCAGCATTGATGCTTTATTGTATTATGTAAATAATAAAAGCCATGTACAGAGGGAAACTTCTACTTGTTTATTGGGTTTTTAAGCCATAGTTAGAAATTCAACGGGCATATGTAGAAAATGTTTCATATTCAACTCTTGGCATATGTGGACTTTGCATGGCTATGTTGTAAAAGTTTTTCATTGCCATCTCAGCATGTGTTCACTTGAGAACCACGGGATGAGTTTTGTGAGGTGTCTTCAAGTATGGTACATAATAGGCAGTTGTTTTTGAAGAAATCAAATGGTGTCTTAGGATCTTAATACTTAGCACTTGAGACAGTAATGAAATGTGAATTACGGTCTGTTTATTACCCTTTTTGGTTTTGTGTTCTAGAGGATATTTTACGTATGCCAATTTGTAGAAAAACAGGTGTGGTTTTAATGCAAAGACTGGACCCATCAGCTTTGTCTTTGAAGCTGGCTTGTGAAGTAATGAGGAATGACAGTGACAAAGTCTGCTTTTGCCCATGAAGTAACAGAAGCCAAGAACAGAACCATGGCTGCTCAGTGATGGAGTTTGAAATGGAAATACCCTAGTTCACTACTGTTTTTGTCAGTTCTTTGGGTGTTGATAGTTTTGCTTCTTCAAGTGAGGAAAATATATGTGTAGAAGTCTATGTGATGAGACAAGTAGTAATCTGAAACATATGAAGGATACTGAAGAATCACAATTGACTTGATAAGGGTTAAATATAATCCTTACTTCCCCTCTCAGTGCTGCCTCTGTCACCATTTACTGGATAAATTTTAAGTCTTAATGGTTTTTAAATCATGAAGTGGTACGTGGGGCATAAAGAAGACAGATGGGAAGGTGATGGACCCTTGGACTATATAAAGGTCTCCAAATAAATGCTCCCATAGGCATTTTCTGTAAGAAACATTTAGAGCAGACCTGATCTTTGGGGATTTTACTTGTCAGAAGTAACATTTGGGGAAAAGGGAACCAAAGTGTGGAAGGCAGCTAGGAAGATTGATTTTTTACATCACTTGCGTTCAAACCTGAAGGTTTCCCAGGCAAGATGGAAAAAATGGGCTGTAACTTTGGAATGTACACTGATACTAAGCAATTTTAAGTCTACCATGATTCTTACATATATGCACAGCCTTCAAAAACTGGTTCGTCCTGACTGGTGTGTCTCAATGGGCAAACCAAATGGTTGCCGGTTTGATTTGTGGTCAGATCCTGGGTTGTGGGCCAGGTGGGGATATGTGAGAGGCAACAAATCCATGTTTCTCTCATATCAATGTTTCTCTAGTTCTTTTGTAAAAATAAAACCGTAAAGTTTGGCTAGGACACACCATGATGACATGAATTAGCTGTATGACCTTGGGCTACTCTTTTTATCAACTCATGCAGTGAGCTTTAATCTGTGAAAAGGACCCTTGGGTTTTAGGATCTGACATAGTCTTCCTACAGCGAATCAATTTCAAAAGGAAAGAATTCAGAGCAGTGTATGGCACAGTGGTTAAGGTAATGGACTCCAGAACCAGTTTTCTTTATCTAGAAATAAGGATGGTACCAGTGTCTGGCATGTAATACTCCCGTTTAAATTTGTTACTTCATAACAGTTTGAGGCTCACGGTAAAACTGACAGGCAAGTACAGGGATTAACCATATATGCTTTCCTCCACACCTGTAGAGCTTCCCCTCCTATCTGCATTTCCCACAGGAGTGGTGTGTCTTTAAAACATGACCCTACAGTGACGCATAGCCAGTAGTTTACTGTTGGTTTTATTCTATGGGTTTGGACAAATGTATAATGAATGATGTAACCATCGTGATGGTGTCATACAAAGTATTTTCACTGCCTCTAAAATCTGCCTCTTCCTTTCCCCTGTACTCCAATCCCTGGCAACCATTGATCTTTACTGCCCATATTCTGCCTCTTCCAAAATGTCATAGAGTTGGAATCATAAAGTACAGTATGTAACTTGTTCAGGTTGAGTTCTTTGAAGTTCATAGTCACAAATTTCCTCCATTTCTTTATGGCTCGATAACTTATTTTTAGTGTAAATAATAGACTATTGTCTGGATATACCATAGTTGATACATTCACTTACTGAAGGGCATCTTGATTGCTTCCAAGTTTTGGCAATTATGAATAAAGTTGCTCTAAATATTGGTGTGTTAAGTTTTGTGTAGAAATATTTTCAACTCTTGGGTGAACACCCAAGTGTGATTGCTGAACTGTATGGTAAGAATATGTTCAGTTGTATAAGAAATTGCCAGACTATTCCACATGGCTGCATTCCTACCAGCAATGTGCAAGTTGTTTCTCCACATCTTTATCAGCATTTGTTTTGTCAGTGTTCCGGATTTTGGCCATTTTAAAAATGTGTAGTGTTAGCTCATTGTTTTAATGACATAATATGAAGCATCTTTTTGTATTTTTATTTGCTGTCTGTGTATCTTCCTTGGTGAGGTGCCTGGTAAGCTCTTGGGTCCATTTTGTAATTGGGTTTGCTTTCTTGAGTTTTTAGAGGTTTTTTGGGTTTTTTTCCCCAGTATCAGCTAACAGTGTTTTTGGCAGATCTGTTCTGCAAATATTTTTTTCCAGTCTACGACTTGGGGTTCTCATTCTTGTGAGCTACTCTTAATTCTAATATCTTAGAGCATTGGTTTCTAAAACTTGGGAAGAAATTTAAGGACAAATCAGATCAGTTCCATTAAGTTGTATAGTGAACCGTTAAAGATCTGTAACTTAAAATTTCAGTTTAAAGTGATTAGATTCATTCCTTTCAGTAAGGTTTTCTTTGCACACAAATGAAATTCAAGTAACTAAAAGATGCACAAATGTCTAGTAATGTGATAGCTACATGTTAAGCACGCAACTATTGTAACTTTTTGAGTCAGTAATACATTCACAAGGTTCAAAAACAAATTTATTGATAATACATTGAGAAGCAAAGTCTCAGTTTGTCTCTTCCATATCATGTAAATGTTTGACTTAATTTGACCTTGTTTGCAAAGATTTTTGTTCATACATATTAGCTTTTAATTTGAAGGAATGGTGGGTGTCCTTGCAGGTGAGTAGCAGTAAGATGGTGTAGCCTTAAAGTACATTGAAGGATTTCCATGGGCCAGTAGTTAAATGAAACTTGGAATTTGACAGCAGTTTCTTGTATATGTGCAACCTTTAAAAACGTATGTGTATAACTACAAAAGTGCCATTTAATAGTTAGAGATATTTCCACAAACACCGATTTTTAATTCATATTAGGAAAGAGCACAGTTTGTGTTTTCTGTTCTAGTCTTGGAAGTAAAAGATAAACCATTTTGTGGCGTAAATGTAAGCCTCCATCTTGTCTGCAACTGTTAATTTTCCTTTTTAGTAGAGGTGGTGATGTTGCTAGGTCGTACTTCACGTCAAAAGCAAGATGACAGATGCAACTGGTTGTTTAAAATGGGTTAATATATTTTACATTTAGTTGGTTTTGAATATAGTTTTTCCTTATGATTTTGATTAAAACTATTGTCCCAGAACTTCATATTATATATCTGAAGTGATTGATAATGTAACCAAGGCTGTTTAGGAATTGCAATCATCTGTTAGCCTACTCAGAAATGAATAGAAAACCTTTCTGACTCATTTCCTAAATTTTAGTTGAGTGCAAGGACTGTTGAGAAAATAGGATTTTCTTAAGCACTTACCCTTTATAGCCAAAGAAGGAGACAAAAATATAGGTGAGGTTTGTCCAAAAAGTATCCATCCAATGTCAATACAATTAAAAGTTTGTGTGGCCAATACTTTCGGGACAGCTGTCATATATCAGAAAATTACCCTACATGAATAAATTCCTCTGATCCTGTGTGTATAGTCTATGGCAAATTAAAAGATCCTTCCTTGCTATGTAACATGCTTAGGCGCTCCCTTTCCCATCACTAAAAATGTATTCAGCCAGCCTGCAAACCTAAAGGTCACTGGTTCAATTCCCTAATCAGGGCACATAACCAGGTTGTAAGCCAGCTGGAGGCAGGTGAAAAAGACAACCATACATTGATGTTTCTCTCCCTCCTTCCCTGCCCTTCTCCCTGAAAATGATAAACTCTCCAAAAACATTGTTTTTAATTATTCAAACAAAGTATCAGGCAAACAAATGTGATTAGATTTTTCTATTGTGTGGCACCACATGTCATTTGTAGAAAATCAAGGATTGATAGTATTCTTTTAAGCATTTCTTTAAAGAAAAGTTTCGCATCTTGGTATTCTGTGTTTATGTCCACCCCTGTGAGGAAAGTACTTCCTTACTAGGGGTCATGTTTCTTTAGGTACTGTTGCCCTAGACATACTCCATGTACTTAGAAACTAACACCCACATACTGAGAATATTGAGCTTCTAATATCTTGCACTAGTAACTGCTATTATAAAAGTAATTCTGTAAAAATTATAATACATATGAATGGTGAACTGGCTACTCCACCCATTAGCGTTTTGAATCTTATAAATGGCTGCTAAAATTAGCTATATTTAAATGTTTCATTTTTAGCTATTCTGTGGGTTATTTGGTTGGCATGAAAATTAGATTGTTTTGCATACCTGGGACAGCATAAACAGTTTATTCAGTGGCGAGATTATATCAGTGGCAATATATCATGAGACTTCAGAGATTTAATAAAATGTTAGAAAAACTGCAACCTGTAAGCATCAAAATATGCACTCATCTTCAAGAATGGTCCTTTAGCATTTAGCATTTAGCATGTGATAAGCATATTTGGGTCTGGTTGAAAGAAAGACTTTTGAAGTGGATTAAGAATAGCAGTTTTTACTCAATAAATTGGGATAGAGAATTTTTCTAGTCTTTAGTAAAAAAAGGCATTTTTTAAAATTTAATTTTATTGTTGTATTCCATCCATCCCTTTAAAAAGGCCGTTTTTAAGGACCCCAAGACATCCCGGCTATCTAGTGACCATATCCAATGATGTACAGCCCCTACACAGAAGGCCCCAGATTGGACTGAACATAATATACTGAATTACATAACAATTCTAGCTTTACAGTAAAGTTCATTGTTAAGTGGCACGCATTAGTAAAGCTAAGAATCCATGGTTGATTTTTTTTAAATGAGGTGGGTGTATGATATGTGCTAGAAAACAAATGAAACAGGCTTATTAAAGTTAAAAGAGATTTCCCATGGTTTGCACTTGGGTGGCTATGTCATTCCACTGAGAACCGAGAGGAGCAAACACATTCTTGCATTTAAAATGGAGCTTGTACCTATGGCTTAGGCCTGCTGTGTGTGAGCAGGGTAAGTGAGACATACCTGGTTTCAGTTTCCAAGGAGATAAGGCATTAGGGCAATAGGTAAGAATGACTTCCTGAATCACTAAACTGGCCATGTTGATTCTAGATCTTGAGAGAGTAAATTTCTTTTGCGTTTGATAAAGATGGGTGGTCAGAATTCATGTTGCGTATTACTAGGTATCAATCATTACTTGAAACGTCTTCTCCCAGGAATAGTACACCTTACAAAATTTCTCAGTATTGTAGGCAATGAGTAAAATGTTCATTTCAAGGGATGGGAGAGCATTGGAGTAGGTTGTGTTATCTATACTAGCTTTAAGTGAGTTCAGGCTTGTGGCTCAAAAAGTGTGTGTCTCTGGGAAAGTTACTTAAAATCTTGAGTACCTCAGTGCCTTCATCTATGCAGACTTTAAGGATTAAAATGATAATTAATGTATTAACATTGATTCATGATCAGGTGTTTCAACATTAGTAACCCTTAGGAAGGCCATATTCATAGATGTTTAAAAGGCCAGATTCTGATCCATACAGTGTCATCATCAGTCACTTTGCCATCAACTAAAATTCATGTGGTGGAATGGAAGTTAACTCCCACCACTAGTTTCTCTCTGCAAACCTGACAACTTGAAAGCCAGCATCCATGAGTTCCTGAAATTGCATGCACAATTTGGTGTTTGCCTCTTGGTAGAATTTTCAGATTGGTCCAGGATCTAAATGGCCTTCTGGGGAAGATATTTAAGTATTTTAAGAGGGGGCTAGCTGTCACATTAACCAGGGACACCGAATCTGCCTAGCACAGCTGCTGCTCTGAGGCAATAGTAGAAAAGCGGTGTCTTCTCCCTTCTTGTTAGAGGCAGCAAGAAAGGCTCCACAGACTGGAGGAAATTAATTGTGGGTCTCAGAGGTGTCCAGTCCTTCAAAAAATAATCCTGCCTTGCCATTTTTTATTTAGCTTTTCCATAATACCCTCACCTACTCCCCTCAAACCCAGACCAGACTCTCAAGACATTGTGCTTTGCAGGATACACGTCCTTGCAAGCCAAGAAATGTATGTTTTAAGTGTGTTATCTTACTTAGGGTCTGACTCCAACCTTGTAAATCCAGGTTATCTTTTCAGCCCTGGCTGAATTGCGAGAGAGTATTGTTCTGTGTGATGGAGAGAAACTAAACCACCTCTATACTGTACTTTCCAAGGCTAAAAGAGTTCAGGACAACATCACCTCATTACTGGGTGATCTCTCACTGGTGTACACGTTCTCTGTATCCCAGCCTGATGTTGGTGGAGGGATGTCTGAGAATCTGTCTTTGCGCTATCCCAGTGCTCATAATCCTTCCCAATTCATTGATCCAGACACTGAAAGTGGGTGAGATTTGCCTAAAACATGCTGAAGAGTGGCAAGGCAGACTAAATCATCTAGCAGAGTCATTCCCAAACCTGAGAATCACCAAAGTCAACTGGAGAGTTAATATAAAACAAAAACCACATACTGTGGACTCAGTCCATTTCCATTGATTCAGGATACCTGGGAGACTGATTTTGACAGCTCTGCCCTAAGTGATTCCATTAACCAGATTTGGAAAACACTGGAGACTGTCTCCTCTCCCACAAACGAGTCACATGCAGTGTAAAGATGTGAGCATGGGCAGTCCAGTGCCTCAGCACTTGAACTATGGCAGATGTTGCTTTCTGTGTCTACGTTTGAAATGTATTATCCCCGCTTCAAAGCACTGATATACCTGTACATGATCTCTTGTTACAACTCTTGTATTTATTGTTATCTATACATGGCTTATGAGACTACATTATTTTGCAAAATGCCCACATCGTAGAAAATCCTTTTTAGTTTTAATCCCATGGTTCCTCAATATGTAGGTGAGACATTTCACCTGGAAAACCCTTCAAAAGAGTAAATACTTAAGTGCCTTGTTTTTTGGAGTTCAGTGAAATTCAGCAATAAAACTCCAACAATAAATATTGCTGCATTATGTTTTGGAGCCTATCTACCAATCTCACTTTAAAATTCATTGGTGGCACTTGCTCACTTTTCTACAACTTCTCCACCAGTTTCACCTACTTGGGCACTGAGACCCTTTTATTTACCAGCCTTGACAGACAACTATTTAAATCTATACTTTCCCAACTCTAGAGAAGAGTTAAGGAAAGGCAGTCCAAATAAAGGTTCACTCTTCCTCTTCATCGTGTGAGTTGTCTAGAAAAGAGGAGCAAGAATCCAGGACGAGGAAATCAGACAATCCCCAGTGTACCATCAGAGTTCCCCGGCACAACTTCAGAATTTGGCTCAAAAGCATTTTCAGATAGTAGGCACCCTTTTATTTAAGTGTAAGTACATAATCAAAAGGTAAATATACATAATGTAGTTACCTTCAAGGCCTTGGCTTAATTTCTCTAAAGGCAATTCAGGACCACAGGAGTGTAGGCTAAGGAACAGAATTATTGAAATGGCTTTTTGGTCCCAAAAGAGATGGGACAGAGTCTTTCAGAGAAGTGTGCATTGCGATCTTCCCAGAACAGTGGTAGGACACCAGGGCTGGAGTGAGGTAGAAGTGACCTTACCTGAAGAAGCTGGGCATGTTTGAGTAACTGTGTCTCAAAGAGGAATTTAGTAGAAAGGATCGAAGACCTTGCAATTGGCTAGACTTGGGCTGTAGTCTTTGCTTCCATTCTTAATAGGATGTAGTTTGGGGCAAGATATTTAACCCCTCTGTTTCCTGAATGGGAAATGGGACCAAACAAGACAACTTTACAGGATTCTTGTCCCAATGAAATGAAACTACCTCTGAAGAGGTAAGCATGGTATTTAGCACAGAGCTGACGCTGGTGTTTAAAAATACTTGCTTTGTCCTGTCACCTTCACTCTGCAACCTCCACCCCCTGGACCCAAGCCATCTCAGCAAAATTAAGAAAGACCTGAGCTGGCAAGGTGTGGAGGAGACATCAATGCCAAGCTCTCACTGATTATGACCTGAACAGGATGGTTTCTCTTTCCCTGTGGAAAGGGAAAGGTCATAATCATTGAGATGAAGTCTGGTAGTGAAGCCCCTTGGATTGATGTAACTAAGCCATATTACCTGTGTTGCAAGAAGAGACCATCAACTGTAGCCCAAGATGGGTAGAATTGGGGGCCCTAGGGGAGATGCAGGTATTTAAAAGGATCCATGAGGACCCTCATGCAGGGAACAGCTGACTTCAGGAAATAGTTTACATAGCAGCAAGTGCAGAGTAGGCTGAAGAACCATCTAAAAGGCAATAGAATTATCATTGAGATGAGAAATGTAATGACTTTAGGGACCTTCTTCAGGGAGCTGAGATGGGTGTCAGCAGATAGAAGCCTATTGGCTCAATGTAGTTTTCTCTTCTTGATACCCTTGACATGAATATGTGCTTTGTGCCAGACCATCTTGTAATTTGAGTTTACAGTGGGTACAGAATGACCTATGTTACATGGGCTACAAAGGAACTTCAGAAGAACCACTTCTCAAAGAGAGATTGGTGGTTTCTTTATTGAATCTGTCATGCCAAGGTAATAGTCCATAATGACATAACTTATCTGTGGCAAAACTGTAAATTTAGCTGCTTAAAAGAGAAAAACAGACAACAACAACAAAGCAAAAAACAATGGGTGCCTCCCATGTGTCACATTCTCTGTGGTTAAATAGGTAAAACATACTTAATTTAGAGCAGCAGATAGTGACAAAGCACTCCAGGTTTTTGAAACTGATAAAGTTAGCAAAACATTGGGCATTGTCCACCAGTTAGTTATTAGTAGTAAGTCATAAAAAGGTTACCAATCTATAGAAAAAAGATCATCTAGAAGAAATCTCATCAATTCATAAAATATTCTTAAAAGGAGGAAAAGGCTTCAGCCACCCCACTGTAGCCTGACTGAGAGCAGTGGGTGTTCTGTGAGTAGGCAGACCCAGAATGCAGTAGGAGAGTTTATGACTGGACAGCTTAGTAAATACCAAACCCAGCTGGGACAGTTGGGCCAACTGGGGAAAGGGGTTTGGTGGGCTCTGCAGGCAGGGAAATTTTCACCAAAATGGCTCGAGAAGTAAGAAGAACAATTATAACTGACAGATCTGAACAGCCTGCTCAGATCAGCTAAAAATGAGTCAGACCTTCAGTGCGATGACAACTTTGACAAGAATTCAGAAAGTGACAACGAACGAAAAGCTTGATGCATCTAGATAACACAACTGTTCGTTAGAGCCCCCAAGGGGTTGATGCATTTAGCAAATGATTGTTTTATGTACATTTTAAAACTATCAAATGCTTCAGTAAATTCCTGACAAAATTAGAGCCTCATTTTCATATTCTTGAAATGAAGATATATCTTTAGAGGTCAGTATATCATCCCAGTTGAAGTCTGGAGTTGGTGCAGGTGAGAATGAGTCGTGACTGCTAAGCGTGACAATACAGTAGTGTAGCAAAGGTTTCCAAGAATGCACGTCATCTGCAAATAAATTTTGTAAGTTCCTTTGGAAAAATACAAAACTCCTTTGCTGATTACAGCTCATTCTTATCCAGCTCCCCAACATCTTATTTTTTTTTTTTAACCTAGTAAACTCATTTGTTATGAAGTAAACTTAATTTCCTCTCCAATATTCTATCATTTTGGCTTGCCTTTTTCTATTTAAACAGATTGGTGAGTTTTTAATAGTTTTGATTTTCATATTTTCTAAATGTGTACAGAAATTAAAAAATTGGTTTCCACGTTACTAGCATTTACACATAAAATTACTAAAATTTTGAATTTTAGAGGGTAACTGGGGGCAGGGATGAGAATAACGTAAACATGGGGGTGAGACCCTCTGAAAGTTTATGTATCATGCCTGGCCATTCTGTAGAAATAAAAGAGGATTTTATTGAAACCCTCAGTCAATAATCAATATATATTTCTGTTAGAAATCTGAAGTTCTTTATTTTTAGTTAAGGATTTTAGTCCTCTTTCCCCTCCCTTTGTAATTGCATGAACATAGAGTGGAGAATCCTTATTTTCTCTCTGTAATGATTAGAAAATTGGTGACTTCTCAGGTAAGTGTTACAGAAAAAATTATTCATGATACTTGTTAAAGGGCAGACTTTGAACCATCATGGCATGTGTTTGGGCCACTGCCATGGACTCAACTCTAAATACAAGGAAAAGTGGGAATTTATAGCCAAGAAGTGGGGGTGGGGGGTGGGGTCAATGGATAGAAAATCACTAGGAGGGAACACTGGGTAAGGAAGGGTTCTGGCTAAACTGACCTAACAGGATTCTTGCGACAATTTAAGCCAGGGTGATCAGATATGATTCCGGGGGATGGTGGGGATGGAAGAACTGATCGGGAATGGAGGAATGACAGGATATCAAGACTGGAGAATTCTGGCTACCCTGACTTAGCTGGATTTCTTGCTAAAATTGGGAAGGCAGAGATGAACACAGAAGCCCAAAAGTCAAGGCGTATTTGAAAAGAGTGCTGAGGGGCCTGAGAACAGGTCAAGGGGAGAATTAGTTTCCAGAGGGATGTGAACTGGGCCTCAGGGAAATCACAGTTCCATGAAGCAGCTTTGAAACCACAGACATGTCATGTCACTTCTGGGATCCTCAGTTTTCCTCACCTGTAAATGAAAAGTTTGCTTTAGGTGGTATGCAGGTTCTGTCCAGCATTAACATTTTGGGATTCCAGAAGAGGAGAAAAATTCTTATTTCAAGCCTCATTTCTTCCCTTTTCATTTTCTTTTTCTTTCTTTCTTTTTTTCAATTCCCACCCAAAGATGTGTTTATTGATTTTTTTTAAAGAGAGAGGAAGAGGGCGAAGAACATCAGTCGGTTGCTTCCCATACACACCTGAATAGGGATCAAACCTGCAACTTAGGTGTCTGCCTGGACAGGGGATAGAAGCTACATCTGGTGATTGGGACAATGTTCCAATCAACTAAGTCACCTACCCAGGGCGCATTTCTTTTTAAACAGGAGGATAGAGTGAGAACTGTGAAGGAGCTAGAGCCTCAGCCACTACCTTTTCTCCAGTCAATCTTTCCTCATTTTGTCTGGGTATTTGTTGGTCTTACACCATCACATGACCTTCTTCCTAGCCACAGGCATCTCTGTTCAGACTTGAGACTTTAGACTAGGTAACAAGGGACTTTCATTTTGCTTCATGCTTAACTGTGGGCCAGTTCCAATTCAACTATGTGATCTGACAATGCCCACACCTTGGGTTTTGAAATAAATTAGTGAACTCTGAATGAGGAGTGGGAGAAAGGGAGGGAGTAGTAAATACATGTAAGTGTACTTAACCACTTCACCAACCTCATAAGTAGTCTGTGAATTGAAAAAGTAAAAATATTCACAGTCCTCATTGCTCCAGTGAGATTCCATGTAAGGGCCTGGAATCATTGAGGCTAGGAAAATACAGCCACAGATGAACTGGTCAATGATTATGACTGAAGCAGGAATCGTGTTTCTTTATAAAGGCTGCTTCTTCCTCACACTGTTTGTTGCACTGGCTAATGTCCTGTCTCCTTAGACAGAGCTGAGCCCCTAACATGTGGAAACCTCCCACAGTTGGCTTTTTCAAGAGCACCTCTTGGCTACTTACTCCCCAGTTCTCTGAAGAGGGCTGCCTGCCTTTCCCTGGATGGACACAGGATGCTGCCTCTGCAAGGAAGTAGAACCCATTTTTCTTCTTCCCCCATAGTGGCTTCTTGGGCTTTTAGCTTATCAGTCTCCATCTCAGGACCTAGAGTTGGCGTTTTCCCTCCTCCTCATTTTCCCATCAGCCCCCACAGCAGAACACATTCCTTTTCCGAATATCTTCAACCCTTGATCACTAATCTTCCCACCAGCTGTCAGTGAGAGGTCTATTAAATGTTCCCATCTTGAAAGCCTTCTAGTGAAGACAAATGTGAGATAAACTTGTTGTGAAACAGCCCCTAGTACATTTATGTCTCGATTTTCTTTATTTTCTCTCTGCACTGAGGCCTGGATATAGAATGGAGACTGGGTTTCAGTGACAGATGGCTGTGGATAATCTTTCATTTTGTCATACAGTTAACCTTCAGAGGGTCTTGAAAAAAGCCTTTCCCTTGGAAACAGCAGCAGTTCATACTTCTTTGCGTTTAACCAAGTGGAAGCTTCTCCTTTCTGATTTTCAAAATAAAGAACATGCCTTTCCTCTTAAGCTAACCCACCTTGAAAAATACTAAGATGAAGACGCCCTCTTTGTTCTGTTTTATTTATGATTCTATGAGTGCCTTATTCGTTCTAATTAATGACTACTTTACTGTGTTTGAGCCCTAGCAATAAATTGTTTAAAAGGGGCTATTAAAAATTACCTAATCAACAAACCCACAAAAGCTGTCCTCCAGTGTAATTTGTTGATATTTTTATAGAGGAAGAAGACTAAATGAAGTACAATACCAAAATTACTTTTTAAGGTTGGTAAATAGGGACTATGCCAAGTGGCTTAAACAGTCTTTAAATCTTACACTGGCTAAGAAATCACAGGTTTATATTCAGACAAAGCATTTTTCATTCTTTAAACAAGTTCAGCCAAAGGGGATTATGATTTAATGAGTGAAGAGAACTTGTACTGGGAGTTGGAACAAAACAGACAGAGCATCACTGAGACCAATAGCTGCCAGCCTTAATCAATAGACGACCAAGAAGCCAAAGGCAAATTATCAAGAGGGCAAAACCCTGGGCATTTTATGGTCATTTAAGAAAAATGAAGCCCTGGCTGGTGTGGCTTAGTGGATTGAGCACCAGCCTGCGAACCCAAAGATCACTGGTTTGATTCCCAGCCAGGGCACATAACCAGGTTGCAAGCCAGGTCTCCAGCCAGGTCTGTAGCTGGAGGCAGGTGAAAGGCAACCATACATTGATGCTTCTCTCCCTTTCTTCCTCCCTTCCTGCCCTTCTCTCTGAAAATAATAAAATCTGAAAAAGAAAAGAAAAGAAAAGAATAATAAGAAGAAGAATGAGAGTTAAGATGATTCCAAGTAGGAAAGGAGGCAGACTGTTAATTCAGAGTGAAGGGAATGTTGAAAACAGAAAAACCCTTAACCTTGGCCGATGTCTGGAGTGGCACAGCATGCTAAGGTAAAAGCCCTCACATTTGGGTTTGATTGGGGTCAGGAGGGGAGGATTGCAACAGCACACAAGACCACATAAAAGGGAATGGGCTTTGTGTGGCTTTGAATAACAGTGACTCCCAGTCTCTTTCATGTGGCTTCATATAATGATAATGATGAAGAACATATAAATATACTCGTATATGTCACTACAGGGAACCTGGATTGTATTAGAATCCTGAACAGAGGCAAGCGTTTTTCTGAGCAAGTTAACAATTTTTCCGAGACTGCTCTCCTGTACTGAAAGTCTGACTTGAGAAACACTGAGGAATAAGAATAATCCCTTTTCAAGGAATGAGGGGATGGGGAAACTGGAAGAAGAGAGGTCAATGTCAAAACCTGGTTCTCACATATTACCTGCCATATCTATAACATAATACATGCTCCAGAGGAGCACACACTTATTCCAGGGCCCGGAGATGTTGGAATCATTGCTCAGAGAGGACAGGCAATTGAATTAGCAAAGAATAACGAGAAAGTATTAGGGAAAAAAATAGAAAGAACTCTCAAACCTACATGGGATTTTCTCTGACAAACAGACCATAATATCCCTGAAACCTTTCTTGTCTTTTCTCTTTTTCTGGGTAGTGACCCAAGGTTGGGGACACTTAAAGCTCTGCTTAAGTTTTTATTTCATAGTTCTTATTAAGAAAAGAGCTTGTGCTCTGACCAGGTCCCAGGCACCAAAAGTGGGCAGGTTCGATTCCTGGTCATGGGACATACCTAGGCTGCAGGTTAGAGTCAAAATCAGGGTGTGAATGGGAAGCAACCGATTGATGTTAGTTTTTCTCAATATCTCTCTCTTTCTCTCTCTCTCTTTCTCTCTCTCTCCTTTCCTCTTTCAAATCAATAAAAACATATCCTTGGGTGAAGTTTTTTTTTAAAAAGCTTGTCCTTAGAACATGAGGTTTTTTTGTTTCTAGACAAACGCAATAAGGCCAACATCTTAACATGTAAAAATAATACATAAACTTTACATACTCATCCATACATCCCTCAAATTCTATAGATGAGTATTCACAGAAAAACTTATAGTGGTTGGGCTCTATATCATGGATCAGTTTTATTACAGGTGAAATGATCTTTTGTGTGCTATCATTAAGGACCTGGTTACCACTTCCCATATTTTCTTTCCCAAAGGAAAAAAAAAAAATTAAAATCCTCCACATAACTGATTTACAAATTATGGGGCCTGCCAAAATGGGAAGTATCTGTACTCAGATTTAACAATTTAGGTGCCAATGAGAAAGGTGAAAGGGGCAGCAGTGCAGACTACCTCTGGAACAGAACATAGCATGTCTATATCTTCAAAAAATAAATTAATGAGGCCCTGGAGCATGGCACAGTGGATAAGGCATCAGCCTACGAACCCAAAGGTCACTGGTTTGGTTCTCAGCCAAGGCACATAACCAGGTGGAAAGCCAAGTCCATGGCTGGAGGCAAGTGAAAGACAATCATACATTGATGTCTCTCTCTCTGTCTGTCTTCCTCCCTGCCCTCCTCTCTGAAAATAGTGAATACAATCTTTTTAAAATATATATAAATAAATAATAAATCAATGAAAGATGATTTGAAAAAAAAATAGAAAGGCTGATCCTTAAGTTACTCACGTAAAGGGTAATATGATCTATCATACAGTAAGGGCTCAATTTATCTTCACTAAGGAAAAGGAGTCTGAGGAAGCACAGTCACAGGGTGTGTCAGGGGAGGTTGGCCAAATGTTGGTAGAAAACATTATGAGGATGTGGCCTTGCTCAGTCCTCTCAGGTGATTAGGATCAATTAACATGAACACTGAGTAAGGGCCTCTAGATCTAACAAGGAGTTCATCAATGACCTTGAAGATAACAATACGAAAGTGGCTGAAGTTAGAATCAGATTCCAGTGGTATAAGGGTAGGAATGAAGGCATGAAGGAAATTTTTGCAGGAAGGAGCACACAGGGCAGACTAAGGTCAAGTTCTTTACAATGAGGCAGAATTAAGCTGACAGAGGAGAGTTACTGTGGTGACTATGTAAAGATATATGCAATGATATTAAATGTTGGTTGGAAGGGCTAAGCCATATAGTTCTACTGTCATCTCAAGAATACAGAAATTTGGGATTTCCAGGGAATCAAATCTCAATTTATGGTTCTGCAATGAATTCACTGTGGCAGTCTAGGCAATCAATTAACTCTCTTGGGTCTCAATCCTTCAACAAATAATACCAAATATAAAGAGTGTATAACATTATATCCCACAACCATTTAACATAATATATGTGCCCAGTAATTATGTATATGTACGTGTATATGTATATCTCTATCTCTATATAAAGTAGATAGAAAATTCTTTGAAAGTAAGAGCAACAGAAGACAGAAGGGAGTGCTGAGTGTTACTAGCAAAGAGAGTGTTGCAATGATTGCTACTCTGCACTACTTTCTACTAATGATACATTTTCATTTTTCAAATTTCAAATGTTGGGACTCTGGGACCTGGTTAATACAGGAATAGGGAAAAATTATTCTTAGCAATATTCCATCTTGGAAGCAAAGCAGTGATTTCAGGAATGAAGAGGTCACAGTCAAAGCAGCAGAATGATGCCCCAATAATCAGCGAAATTATCTTGAGATAATGAATGCTTCAAGGAGGCAGCAGAAAATTTCTTGTAAGAGGAATCAAGTGATGAAAATGGCTCTAACTAGATTTTTTTGTCATGGAGTTATGAAATAATCTAAATTAGTCGAGGTAAAACACAGGGTAAAAATCTAAATTCTAATCATGTAAAATCTCTCTTCTCTTGAAAAAATCTTTTATTTTGTAATTTTTTTTTTTTAAAAAAAGGAGAGTTTGTGTGAGTATTGGGTACTCTTATTTTTTATTCTTCCCAACTTAGTTTTGACCTTCAGGTACCTTCTCACAAGTTAATGAAGAGGCAACGTTATACCTAGTAAAACAGAAACTGTTGAGAGAGAATGAGCGGCGGTGCTGCTGAAAGGCTTTCATAGAAACAAGTTTATAGCTCACACGTTATAATTCTGAGTGCTCACATGGGCTACCATTTTACATAGTTGTTGGCTATGAAGTAGATGGTATTATCATCCCTCCTTCAGAGATGAGAAAACTAAGAATCCAGGAGGTTAATTTATCCAGGTCACATGGCTGGGAAGTGGCAATACCAGGACAGTCAAGCCTAGCTCCAATTATACTCACATCCTTGAACACTCACGCTTCCCCAGTGACTCCTAACTGTGGGCCCCTTTGCACCCCCAGCACCCTGTCTGCAAAGCCTTTTCCTGTGACAGGGTCCCAGTGGCAGCTAGACATCATGCCCTCCATGACTCACCCAGCAACAGACTGGCATTTCATTGCCAGCATCTTCCCTGTACTACCTGGAGTTGTTTCCTCTTATTTATTTTCCGTGATGGAAGCTAGAAGCTACAGTTGTTAGATGCATTTGAATAGGCTGCTCAAGGAAACAGTTTTTTATGAAGGCCACCTCCCTTACAAAGAGATCAGAAACCTTTTTTCTTCTGAAAATCAGAGGGAAGGAAGGAAGGTGGGACAGAGAGACAGTGACAGGGGCTGAGATTCTGTTGCCTGAACCCTATCCCTGCTCATCGAGAATGGGCTGCTGGAATAGTAGAAATCAACTTTGGAGAATTTCATCTTCCCCAAAAGAAAACCATTAACCAATCCTCGCCCTTCATTTTTAGGGTATCTGAACTGTCAGAAGAAGAAATAAGATTCTAACCAATAACCTAGCTACTAAAAGGAGGGGACCCTGAAATCAGATTACCTGGATTCAACTCTGGTGCCACCCCTTGGTAGCTGAGGTTACTCAATCTTCTGAATGTGTGAATGTGTTTCTGCAGAATGGTGCCAAATACATAGATTACTATGGAAATGTAACATAATTGTGGTGAAAGCTATGTAAAGCTGCATGTAATAAATACTAAATAAATATTGGCTATTTATATTAATACTTGGAAGTGGGAAGACTGGATTAGCTTCTGAGGTTTGTTGTAACACTTAGCACAAACTGGGTGGCTCAGAACAACAGAAATGTATTTTCCTCATGATTCTGGAGCCAGAAGCCCCAAATCAATGTGCTGGCAGAACTATATTCCCCCTGGAAGCTCTAAAGGATTTTCTGCCTCTGCAGCTTCTGGTGGCTGTCAGCAATCTTAGTGGCTGCATCACCTCAGTCTCTGCCTTGTCCTAAACAGCCTTCTCTTCTGTGTGTTCTCTCTCTGAGAATACTTGTCACTGGGTCTAAGGCCCACTTAGGTAATCCAGGATTATCTCATCTCAAGATCCTTAATTACATCTGCAAAGATCCTTTCCCCAAATAAGGTCACATTCACAGGATCTGGCTGTTAGAAAGTGGACATCTTTTCAGAGGCCACCATTCAACTCACTGCAAGTGTTAAGCATGCCCTTTCACTTTTCTTTTAACTTTATTCTTATTCTACTTATGGCTGGGTATCTTATACCCACCCTTATACTTTTCCTAAACACTGATGATACTGCCTTGATTCAATAAACAGTTATGAGTGCTAACCCTGTGCCAGACTCAGTGCCATGAGGATAAACAATTAAAACACCCCGGACCACAATATAACACAAATCATTAATGATCAAGGCCATAAGAGAGGTACAGATGAAGGCACTTCAAGGATGGGAGATTACTGTGGGAGGGAGATAGTAACTAAACCAGGTGAAGGTACAGTTGGGAAGTATAGGATAGGGATGGGAGATACCATTCCAAACAGAAGAAACAGCAGGAGTGAGTGTAGAGAGGTGGGATAGCATGAAATATACATTTAAAAACAGCAAATGGTTTTTAATTTAAAACAAGAATTTGCAAACTATGACCTATCCATCTTGTCATCTTTTTTTAAATGGCCCCCACACTAAGAATGGTTTTTATATTTTTAACTAGTTGAAGGAAAACCCAAAAGATGAAGAATAATTTGTCATATGTAAAAATTATATAGAAATTAAAATTTTAGGGTTATAACTAATGTTTTATTGAAACACAGCTATACTCATTCATTTACATATTATCTCTGGCTGTTTTTGTACTAAAATGGCAGTACAACAGAGACCATATAGCTGAAGAGCCTAAAATATTTATTGTCTGGACCCTGGCTGGTAGCACAGTGGATACGGCACCAGCCTATGAACCCAAAGGTCGCTGGTTCGATTCCTCAGCCAGGGCACATAACCAGGTTGCAAGCCAGGTCTCCAGCCAGGTCTGTAGCTGGAGGCAGGTGAAAGGCAACCATACATTGATGTCTCTCTCCCTCTCTGCCTTTCTCTCTTCCCCTCTCTCTGAAAATAATAAAAATTTAAAAATATATATTTATTGTCTGAGCCTTTACAGAAAGAAACAGAAAAGACATAAAGACAAATAGTGGAAAAAGATGTTCTGGTTCACTATACCCACCCAGCTCATGTTTTAGACTTTGCCTAGTCTTTTACCACCTATCTAAATAAACTGTCCTAAATCTCACTCTTAAGGCCTTACTTGGTTATTTGCTAAATGACTTGATAGCTTATTTTGCAATTCTCTTAAAGCTGTAGTTGAATCACAACATGTTAATGTATAACTTATTATCCCTTCAAGGTAAGATATTTAGAATTTTAGAAGAACCCAAACCACAGGCTTGCTCCCACTAGCAGACTGGTAGGACAGAGATATTTCTAGAAATGAGCCTTTCTTCAGCTTTCATAATACATTATGTAGGCAGCCAATTCTTCTACCAACCAGAAACAAATTTCAGCTGGCTGTTAGTTTTGTTATTTTTATTTAATTAGTTAATTGGAAAGAAGTTAATAATGAGCCATGTGATGCTAAATTGCCCCTTAGGGGAAGGGAAAATGACAGGAATCGCTTTGCAATAACTGCCAACCAATGAGAGTTGAGTCTCTATGCCCCGTTTAGTTAATAAGGCAGCCTTGGGCAGTAGTCATTAAGAAGGTGATTTTTTCCGTGAAGGAGAAAACAGCTCCCTGATGAATTGGAGCTGATATTACAAATGCTGGAAGCAGTGTTCTCAAACTTGAGCACAGGAAAAAAACTGCCAAGGAGCCTGTTGAAAATGCAGATTCTCTGGTCTTTCACCCAGAAAACCTGTTGGTCTTCAGTGGAACTCAAGACTCTGCAGTAAAGTACTAAAGAGAAAAGAAAAATGAAGGAGCAAAATGTCATCCCACAAAAAAGTCTGTGTAAGAAGCTCTGTCCCGAAAGTATCAAGCCAATGGCCATATAATTAAAACATACAGTATGATACTTTTAGGACAGACCTCATATGTTGTCCTTCACTTGCCCTCAGAATCACTAAGCCGTTATAGTTATAGACAATCAATATAGGTAGTCTGGGACATCATTTTGGACACTTTTCCTATTCTCTCATTCTGTTGAACTAACTTAATTCCCAGGGAGTAAATATAAATCAGTCTATAGTCTAAGTAAGAAATAACCTGATTTGAGATAGGGGGTGGGTCTTTGAAGGCAGTTATGCATAAAATGGAATACTATTCAGCCTTTAAAAAGAGGGGAATCCTGCCATGTGTGACAGAAGGGATGTACCTTGAGGACATAATGCTAAGTGAAATAAACCAATTACACAGAAGGGCAAATTCTGCATCTTCCCACTTACATGAAGACCCTAAAGTACTCAAATACACAGAAGCAGAAAGTAAAATGGTGGTTGTCAAAGGCTGGGAGAAGGGGGAATGAGGAGCTGCTATTCATTGTGTACTGCTGTACAACATTGTACTTATTTATTAATAATGTACTGCACACTTAAAATGTTGTTAAGAACATAGATCTCCTGTCATGTGTGTGTAGCTAACCACAATTTAAAAAATATGAAGGTATTGCCCTGGCTGGTGAACCAAAGGTTCACTGGCCTGTGAACCAAAGGGTGACTGGTTCGATTCCCAGTCAGGGCACATGACTGGGTTGCAGGCCAGGTCCCCAGCTGGGGTGCACAAGAAGCAACCACATACTGATGTTTCCCTTCCTTTCTTTCTCCCTCCCTTCCCCTCTTTCTAAAATAAATAAAATCTTTTAAAAAATCCACCAAAACTTAAAAATATGTATGAAGTTATTATAGAACAGAAATTAAGAAGGGAACTCTGTAGAGGCTGCTTGACTCAAATCTCACCACTGTCAGCAATGCTGTGAGCTTGGCTGGGTTCCTGATTCTCTCTGTACCTTAGTTTCTTCATTTGTAAAATGGGAATAATAATCTGACTTACGTATTGGAGCAGTTGTGATTATTAAACACGTATTAAAAGAGCATTGAATAGAGGCTGGTCCATAGCACATTTCAGTAAATACAAGCACTTAATGGAGAAATTCTGTGTGACCTCACAAACCTCCTAAAAATTAGCAAATGTTAATATTTAAACAAGCTATGATTATACAACCTACTCCAAGTTAGCCAGGCCTTGTTTCTTAAAGACTACTCTCACTTTCTATATTTGTCCATGAACATGATCTCCATATTTATGAATCTCAGGTTTAACCATACTTCTGGGTTTTTTTTAAGATTCTTTTTTTTTTTTTTAATTTTATTGTTGTTGTATTACATCCATCCCCTTTTTTACTTCTGTTTTTAATAGCTAACATATATTGAGCATCACATATGGAAAATGTTGATAACTACTTTATGTGCTTTAGCTTATATTTTTCTCATAACAGTACCATAGGACTGTCAGTCCTATTTTACAGACCAGGAAACTAATGCCACATGGCTGGTAGGGAGGGTGGATCTGGGATTCAAATGTAGGTCATCTGATCCCATTTTTCTAGAGCAGTAGTTCCCAACCTGGAATGATTGTGCCCCTGCGGTAGGCTGAGTAATGGACCCCCAAACAGGTCCATATCCTAAGCCCCCAGACCCATGAACATTACCTTTATGGCAAAAGAAACATTGCAGATAAGATCAAGTTAAGGATCTTGAGACTCAGAGGTTAATCTGGATTATCCAAATTGCTCCATATAATCACAAAGGTCCTTATAAGAGGGAGACAGCAGAGTCACAGTGGAGGGGAGGTGTTGTAAAGACAGAAGCAGAAGCTGAGTGATGTGCTTTGAGGCTGAGGGAAGGGGCCACTCGCCGAGGGATACAGGGGGCTACTAGAAACCAACAAACATCAAGAAAACAGATTCTTCCTTCAGAGGCCCCAAAAGGAACCAGCCCTGCCAGCCTTGATCTTAGACCCATTAAGACTCATTTTAGAGTTCTAATCTCCAAAACTACGTATAAAATCCATTTGGATTGTTTTAAAACTCCTAGTTTTGCTCTATTTCGTTATAGTAGCAAAGTTAATACCATCTTCCAGGGGACATATGGCAAAGTCTAGAGACATTTTTGTCTGTTACAATTCAGCTGGGTAGTTAGTATCTAATGGGTAGAGGCCAAGGATGCTGCTAAATGTACTACAATGCACAGGACAGCCCCCACAACGGAGGTATCCAGCCGAAACGTCACTCATGCCTGAGGCTGAGAAACCCTGCTCCAGAGAGCTACAATGGACAATCTGCATGGAATGCCAACACGTGTGACCTTCATTTTGCCCCTGTCCTATATCACTCAAGCTGATCTTTAGCACCTCATAGAAAGGATGTTATGTTTGTCTGGTTTACTGTGAACCTATTCAAGTCAATTACAGTAACAGGACACTTTTTATCTATAGGGTATTATTCAGGCTCCTCCCTCTGGTTTTGAAAGGCTCACCACACCTCACCTCCAACCTATTTTTTCAATATTACTGCTTACTAATCTCCTTCCCAAACCAAACAGCCTTGGAAAAAGAGTAACTTCGTGTAGCTCAGTGACTGGAATCAATGAACTCCTTACTTACTGAAATTGGGCCAGGCTCTTCCAGCTACGGATTTTAGATTCAAATTCCACAGAAAAAGTGTGCCTGTTCTAATGTGGTCACATGCTACGCCCTAAATGAATCACTATGGTGAGATGAGGTTTCATTCTCATTCTATCTGGAAAGAAACACTGAAAATTAAAAGATAGTGTTTGTGTCTATTTTATCCTGGAATTATTCACAGCACCCATTGTGTCTAGTGCCTTGCTTATAGCACACATGCAAATATTAGTTGAATAAATGATAGAAATGAAACACCATCTCTTAAGTCCTGACTTTTATCTCTGTCCCTTATTTTGCAATTATAGCATGTGATTGTCATTTTTGTGACAGATTTAATCTAAGTGCTATGTAGCAAATTTTTTTTTTAAAGATTTTATTATTTTTTTTAGAAAGAGGGGAAGAGAGAGGCAGAGAGGGAGAGAGACATCAATGTATGGTTGCTTTTCACCTGCCTCCAGCCACAGACCTGACTGGAGACCTGGCTTACAACCTATTTATGTTGCCCTGGCTGGGAATCGAACCTGTGACCTTTGGGTTCACAGGCCGGCGCCTTATCCACTGTGCTACCAGCCAGGGCACAAAAATTTTTATAAGCGGTCAAGTTCAGATTCAGGAATATACTACTATTAAACTCATTTTTAGAGTTTTCCTTTTTATTATAAAAATGGACAGAGTGTTGAAAAGGAACCAGGCTATGCTTTATTTTCATAAATACATAATTTATTAAATAAATCAACAAAGAAATTAGTACAATCCATTGTTGATCAGTCCAGGCTTACTACATACTTCTCTTAACTCGAATAAACATATTCAATACTTTTGAATTATAGAAAACTACAGCCCTTAGATTAAAACTGGCCCACTGCTTGTTTTGTAAATAAAGTTTTATTGGAACACAATGATGTTCTTTTTAAAAATGATTCTGTGGCTGTTTTGGAGCTAATAATGAACGAATTGTGTAGTCACAACACCAATCCTGTGTCCCATAGTGCTAAAATGTTTACTATCTGGCTTTTTACAGAAAATTTTGTTCACTCCTGATTTATACTCTATAAACTTCTTTATTGATGATGTACTTAAACATTAAGAAAAAGCTCAAGAACCCAGCCTCATCCTCTATACCTACTCTAAGAGTAGAAGATTGTGATCTGAGTCAAGGACAGATGAAGGGCACACACAGGTTACAGTGGAGCTTGGGTTGGGAAGGGAAAGAAGGCAAATTCTTTCCTATTCATGATTTATTCCCTCCCACTCCCACACGTAATGCTGTCCTTGAAGGTAGTTCACAGAAACAACATGGATACTGGAAAAAAGTCTTGCATTTGTTTAAAGCAGATTTAGATTTAAGTTTCAAAAGACAAAGGTCAAAACAGGGTCTATGCATTTTGCATGTGGCCCATCCCAACTGACCAGGACAAGCATTGGGGTACCCCTAGACAGTATAAGCATTGTGTTCATTCTCTAGCTCTATTCTATTATGAGAAATGTTAAAACATTATAGTTTCCCTCTCATGGTGTACAGAAATTCTCATCACTGATTTGTATTGATTCATTCCATTAGAGACTTCTTTTCCATGTATTATGTGCTGAATTATGTCCCTGTCAAAAAAAAAAAAAAAAAAAAAATTGTATGTCCTAATCTTCAGTATCTAAGCGTGTGGTATCTTCCTTGAAAATAGAGAGGGTCTTCAAAGAGGTAATTAAGTTAAAAAAGAAGTCATTAGAGGGGACCCTAATTTAATCTGTTTAACATCCTTATAAGAAAAGGAAATTAGAGGCCCTCGCTGGTGGCACAGTGGATAAGGCACCAGCCTGGGAACCCAAAGGTTGCTGGTTCGATTCCCAGCCAGGGCACATAACCAGGTTGCAAGCCAGGTCTCCAGCCAGGTCTGTATCTGAAGGCAGGTGAAGGGCAACCATACATCGATGTCTCTCTCCCTCTCTGCTTCTCTCCCTCCCTCTCTCTCTAAAAAATAATATATAAAATCTTAAAAAAAAAAAAAAAGAAAAGGAAATTAGGACACAAACATATATGGAGGAAAGGCCATATGAAGACAGGAAGAAGACCATTTACAAATAAAGGAGAGAGTCTTCAGGAAGAACCAACTCCGCTACCATTTTGACCTTAGACCTCTAGTCTCTTGAGTTGTGAGAAAATAAACTTCTGTTGTTTAAGCTACCAGTCTGCCTCAGCAAACTAACACACCGCATATCAACCTTCAGTTATGAGCAGACAATGATCACATCTTCCTCTAAATTTTAAAGAAATATTGCTTTATTTGAGAAACTTACATCCAAATTACTTTTATGCATATTTTTAGAATTTCTTTTTTTTATTGTTGTTCTATTACCATTGTCCCAATTTTTCCCTCATTGCTCTCTACTGCCCCCACTTTTATTTATTTTAAAAAGTCCTAATGAGCATCCAAGAAGAAAACATATATAGCTTCCACAGGAATAAGGACCAAAAAATGGGGTTGATGATAGCCCCAACGTGATATTTCCTAAAAGAAAAAAATGGAGTATTTAATCTTTCTAGGGTTTAGCATAGAATCTGGAACACATTAGGTGCTCAATAAGTGTTTATTTAACTGAATTGCTCCACCGAATATATTATTTTTTAGCCAGTAAAAAATGATAGAGAACTTGAAATATTATTTAAAAAAATCATCCTATTATGTTGTCATATTTAGTCACAAATGCAAAATAAAATATGCATAGACTATGATAGCTGTTGTACATGTGCCGAACTAAAAATTATGCATAAAAATAGACTGGAAAAAATATGCACAAACATTAACAGTTGGTGGTCTTGAAATGGTGAAATGATGGGTGCTTATTTTTCTTCCTATTTTTACTTTCAGATGTTCTCTACTTAGCATTTTTATTTTTAAGATGTGTAAATAATTTATATCTGATTCACATCCACACACCTCTTCCTCATTAAACATGAGGGCAACATGGTACACTGAGTCAAACTCAGATTCAAGAGTTACCTGGATTGTAGTTCTGGTCCATCATTTATGAGTACTGGGTACACTGAGGCAAACTGCTATTGTGGATGTTGATATTGTTGTACTTGCTGTTATTGTGGTAGATGGTATCCTTCTGCTTCACTGTCCTCACCTGACAGCTAAGGAGAATGACCATCCTCCCAAAGGGCTGCCGTAGGTGCAGTGAGATAGTAAACACACTTGAACCCTTGGTATGCCCCATGACACACAATAGGCCTTGAATCAACAAATGTTAAGTAGTCTTCCCAAGGTTATTATTCCAGAGAGAACAATACTGATTCAAACAGACATATAAAGTTATAGGGAGACATTTGTTCAGAGAAGGGAAGCAGAGAAAATTGGGAAAAAGGCTAGTTTCCTGGAGCTCAGAATCTCTAAGATTTATTTCATTTAAATCCCTCTCAGGTAAGAATGTGTTAAATCTGATACTACAAGAGTGCTTTTCAAACATTCCAGTTTTAGCAACAGAACTCCCCCCTGCCACCCCCACCACCGTCAAAAAAAAAAAAAAAAAAAAAACTTATGTTGATCCCCCAGATATAAACCAGATCAAAACAGCTGCTCTGGTAAAATGGGAGTCAGGCCATTTGTTCTGAGCTCCATGTCACCTTCATAGATCTGAACCTTCTCAGAGAATAATTTGGAAAATGCTCTTCCAACACAATCCTGACTGGTTCACAAACTGTAACTTTGCAAGCTTCTGCTCTAGGGGGTACAGTGTCATTGGACTCTATTGTGGAGTGAGAGGCCTCCTGGGGGGAAAGGGTGCATTAGAAACAGCTGCACAGACGCTCCTGAGCTACTTGGCACCACATCTGGGCCCGTCTCAAGTCTGTTCCTTAGAAGCCGTGCCCTTATTTCGGCCAGAATCACACAAAGGCATTGTCCTCAAACACTGGCCCTCCTTTCTCGACTGGCCCGTGTTTACCCCGTTCCATAACAGGTGGCAGCTGAAAAGTTCCCTTTTTGATTTTGTGGCTCAGGAGCAGCAGGCTAAGACCTGAGCTGAATGAACATATCATTCGGCACTGGCAGGATTCCTGGTAGCCTGGGTCAGGTGAGGTTTAAGGAGGATTAGGTTTAGATTAGAAAAGGGGTTGAGTTCTTTTTTTCCCCGCTGTGGGTTTTCTTAAGTGCCTTAGAATTTTGTAAGAGGAAAGTGGGCTGATGGTCTGGGCTCTGTGGCTGCAGAAATAAAAGTGAGCTTGGAGTTCTCTTCTAGAGGACCAGAGTATGTGTCAGGAATTCACGGAAGGGCCTTTTCTCTAGAAAACTGTGTCCATGTATACACAATGTGCATACTACATACTTACATGCATGCCCACACACTCAATTTTTCTCATTTCCAGGAGTCCCTATAACACCCAGGCTGGAGGACTTTGGAACCCTTATACACCTCACTTATAGAAGGCTGCACTGTCCCCTAGGTGAGCCTGGGGGTTCCCTCTCAGTGACCACTGGCCATGCTGAATGGACCTTGCTGTCACATAAGGTTTCCTTGGCAGCCTGGCCTTGGAGAGGCCAGCTGGGACTCTGGCACTTGTTCTTGTTTATTAGAGTCTTGCTCCACTCACTCCCTGGTGACAGCCTGCAGATGAAAACTATTTCACTTCCCAGTGACAAAGGTCAGAAGGGGAGAAACAAGGCTGGCACCTTTTAAAAGCGCATCTTCTCCTTATATTCCCTGATAGATGATTAGCTTCTTATAGTGTCTACCAGCTCTGGCTTTGCTTCTGGGGCAGTTAAAACTGGTTCTGCCCACCAAGGAACAAGTTCTGGCTGATTTTTTCCCCTCCTCATTCTTCTCTTCCTCAGAGGGTTTTCTTCGCCCCAACCCACCATCACCGTTGTTTTAAAAAGAGGGTGAGGCTAACATATTTCTTTCTCAAATAAATGGATGTTCCCATTATGGTTACACTCTGGAGTGCCCAGTCTATTGACTCGTTGGGTGAGAAAGGTATTGACCTCTCTGGGCCTGTTTCCTCCAAGATTAAAGTGCTATCTGCTGTGTAAGGTGGCCATGAGAAATCAACACGGGGCAAGTTGCTAACAACCCTCTCCTGCCAGCGAACATTCGGGAATGGTTTGCCATTAATATAAGCAGATTTTTATCCCCCAGGAGAACACAAATTTCCCTCTAGGAAGCCTTTCTAGGACCTTAAACAGAAACACAGGTTCTCTCCAACTTTGTACAAGAAGTTCCACTTGACACCTGTAGGATGAGCCACCACTTAGGTGGCATCATTTTAGGGCCCTATTGGTTGAAGGCTCTAATTCCAAATAAAACTCTAAGAATGAAGGCAAGGGAATTTGGTGTGTGTCCAACCTAATCTACACTGTAATAAACACATTTCAAAACATTCAGACTCTGCTCTTCATTTTAGAACCAATGCAATGCAAACGGAGAAGACCACACAGGTTTCTGTTAACAGTTAACATTTATTTGAGCACTTTTCACGTGCTTGTAGATGTTCTATAAGCAGTGTGCCTAGTTTAATTCTTTCCATACCCTCCAAATAGGTACTGTTATTACCATTGCCATTTTATAAATAAAAACAGAGGCTCAGGGAGGTAAAGTAAATGGCTCAAGGACATAAAGCTTGTACACCAGAGCTGGTGATAAATCTGAAGCCTCCTGCATTATGCTGCTTTGATCTCCCCAAACATTTATGAAAGTGTGTTGCTTCTCTTAACTTGAAAATAATAATTTTCAGTTCAGACATTCATCTTTGCTTCTTTTGATAGGCCTGACAGTATCCCTGTAGCAAACATTTCTGTTGGCTTAACACTGTCCAGAGCAAACTCAGCTTCAAATTTATTTAAGGTAGTCTTTGCATTGTTGGTAAAGCTGCCAAATCATCTGTTTTTCAACCCCTGCACAGAAGAAAATTATGTGAGCCCACACATCCTTCTGTACCCATCAGTAAGGGGGAAGAAGTAATAGTGTCCATTTACAACATGCAGAACGTTAGCTACTAAACATAAGAAATAGTTCTCGAAGACAAACAGACCTTCTGACACGGTGCTTGTAGAACTTAAGTCATGGTTACTAACCTAGCCTTTTATTTCTATTGGTCCTGAGCAAGTTTTGGATCCAAACTAAATTTCTTTATGTGATTTTCTAAATTATAAAAGTGATATATGTTCATTGTAGGAAATTCAGAAAATACAGAAGAGTATACAGAAACCAATAAAGTAGGGCCAAATTTCTTAGTGCTTGATTTGGGCCCAGATTCAAAGCTTATTTGAGTTTGAATGATACCTTTGCAGTTATTTTTGTGAAGAACTACAAAGAAAACCCCTTTGATCATGGGGCAACTTTAAGGCATCTTACCATAAATCATTTTAAAGCAGTCAAGTGAGAAAAAGGGGAACTTTCCTTGCTCCTAATTGTTACAGGTAAGTCTCTGTAGACTTGTTGGGGTGGGGAGTAATCTTATGACATTCCCAAATGGTTTGTATAATATGGCAAGCAGGATTCTTGCCTTAATCTTTAAATTTCCCAAGTTGTCTGAATCTCCAGTTTCCAAAGCTGTGGTTTAAAAACACAAAAGTAGAAGTATGTTTTCCTGCCTCATTTTCCTTATTTATAACAGACTAAACTATTATACCTTAAAAAAAATCCAAACAGTGGGTTTTTTGTTTGTTTTAAATTTAATTTTATTGTTGTTGTATTACATCCATCCCCTTTTTGCTCACCTTTGTCCCCCTCCCCACCCACCCATTCCCCACAAAGTCAATCCCACCTGTTGTCCATGTCCATGGTTCCTTTATACTAGACTAGGTTCTTGTCTAAACTGCTCCCCTTCCTTGCCTCTTCCTCCCCACTCCCCCCAACCCTCTTCCCCCTGACCACTGAAGGCCTATTCACTGTATTCATATATCTGGTTCTGTTTTACTTGTTCTTAGTTTTGTTCATTATTATCCTGTAATGGGTGAGATCATATGGTATTTGTCCTTCACTGACTGGCTTATTTCACTAAGCACAGTACTCTCTAGTTCCATCCCCATCCATGTTCTTGCAAAGGGTACGAGTTCCTTCTTTCTTTCTGCTATGTAGTATTCCATTGTGTAAATGTACCAAAGTTTTTTGATCCAATCATCCATTGATGGGCACTTAGGCTGTTTCCAGCACTTGGCTATTGTAAATAGTGCTGTTATGAACATAGGGGTACATAGGTTTTTATGAATTGGTGTTTCAGGATTCTTTGGGTATAGTCCAAGTAGTGGAATCGCTGGATCAAAAGGCAGTTCCAATTTTAGTTTTTTGAGGAAACCCCATACTGTTTTCCACAGTGGCGGCACCAGCCTGCATTCCCACCAACAGTGCACAAGGATTCCCTTTGCCCCACATCCTCGCCAACACTTGTTGTTTGTTGATTTGTTGATGATTGCCATTCTGACAGGTGTGAGGTGGTATCTTAATGCAGTTTTAATTTGCATCTCTCTGATGACTAGCGATGTTGAGCATTCTTTCATATGCCTCTGGGTCCTTTGTACATCTTCCTCAGTGAGTTGTCTGTTCAGGTCCTTTGCCCATTTTTTAATTGGGCTGTCTGTCTCCCTGGTGTTGAGTCGCATTAGTTCTTTATATATTTTGGAGATCAGACCCTTATCTGAGGTATCATTGGCAATTATGTTTTCCCATACAGTTGGTTCCCTTTGAATTTTGCTGATGTTTTCTTTAGCTGAACAGAAACTTTTTAATTTGACATAGTCCCATTTGTTGATTCATTCTTTTATTTCCTTTGCCCTTGGTGAAGTATCAGTAAACATATTTTTCCGTAGGATATCCAAAAGTTTACTGCCTATATTTTTCTCCAGGACCTTTATGGTGGCACTGCTTATGTTTAAATCCTTTATCCATCTTGAGTTTATTTTGGTGTATGGTGTAAGTTGGTGGTCTAGTTTTATCTTTTTGCATGTTGCTGTCCAGTTCTCCCAACACCATTAGTTGAAGAGACTGTTTTTACTCCATTGGATGTTCTTTCCCCCTTTGTCAAATATGAGTTGACCATAGAGTCCTGGGTTAATTTCTGGGCTCTCTATTCTGTTCCATCGATCTATATGTCTATTCTTATGCCAGTACCATGCTGTTTTGATGACAGTAGCCTTGTAGTATTGTTTGAAGTCCGGTATTGTGATTCCTCCTACCTTGTTCTTCTTTCTCAAGATTGTGGTGGCTAT